>CM061134.1:87852344-88452344 GCA_030789695.1 Scilla litardierei
TGAGTTTCAGCACGGCGTACCATCCGCAGACGGATGGCCAGTCTGAGAGGACGATTCAGATCTTGGAGGACATGCTGAGGGCGTACATGTTGGATTTCAAGGGTTCGTGGGAGGACCATCTACATTTGGTGGAGTTTTCTTACAACAACAGCTTCCAGGCGAGTATTGGCATGGCGCCTTTCGCCGCTCTTTATGGGAGGAAATGTCGATCGCCATTGAGTTGGGATGACGTTGGTGATCGGGAGTTGTTGGGACCTGAGATGATCGTGGAGGCCGTGGATATTGTCAGGAATATTCGGGAGAGGTTGAGGATTGCTCAGGACCGTTTTAAGCATTGGGCAGATGCTAAACGTCGTCCTTTGGAGTTTCAGCCGGGCGACCATGTGTTCTTGAAGATTTCCCCGAATCGTGGTGTGATTCATTTCGGGAAGCGAGGGAAGTTGAGCCCGCGATACATTGGACCGTTTGACATTCTGGAGAAAGTTGGCGAGGTAGCTTATTGCTTGGCCTTGCCGCCATCTTTGGAAGGAGTTCACAATGTTTTCCATGTGTCGCAGCTTCGTCGATACATTGGCGATCCATCTCATGCGGTGGATTTTTCGGAGATTACCGTTCGCCCCGATATGACGTATGACCAGCATCCAGTGCAGATTCTAGACAGGCGTCAGAAATCGCTTCGGAACAAGATTGTCAATCTTGTGAGGGTGATGTGGCGACACGGCTCACCTAGAGAGTCTACTTGGGAGAATGAGGATGAGATGCGAGAGCGTTTCCCACTTTTGTTTCCGGACACGTGAGTGTTTGGAAATTCCGAAGACGGAATTTTTCTTAAGTTGGGGAGGATGTAACGACTGGATTTCATGTATCTGGATTTATTATATTATAATATATTGTTGGATATGGAAGACGTTTGTACACCCTTGTGGGGGATGTACGAGGGAATACGGACCTCGAACATCGCGTACACGAAGTCGTGTACAAAGGGAATCTGTTCCCTTGCGGAGAGGATCTCTGGATGAGTGGGAAAGTCGCATTATATATGCATAAGTGCATGCAACATATGGCTTATAAAGGGGGAATATCTTAAGCTTATGTTGTACCATGCATATGGTACAACTTAAGCTTATAATGTGCCATGTATCATGGTACACCTTAATTAAGTTGTTCCAAAGGAACAACTTACCCTAAAATAACTACCTTGGGGGCTATAAATAAGCCCAAGGGTAAGCCATTTCTTACACCTTTTGCATGAAATTCATGCATGCATCTTCTTCCTAGCGAAGCTCTGCAGAAATCCTTTCTCTTCCTCTATCCAAGTTCTTAATCTAAAATAGAGATTTAGATGGTGGATTAGTAGCCTTACTCCGTTCGTGAGAAGACTCGATCCGTCGTGGCGAACCCGAAGGCAAAGTTCCGAGACTACCGTTCCGCATACGCAAGCGTAAGTCTCCACTTTAATTATCGATCCTAACTCTGTTTTGGCAGGATCCTACATTGGTATCAGAGCCATATGGGTTCGCCCCGGTCAAACCACCACCCCGTCGAAACTATGAACGAGTCGTTGTCTTTTTCACGAATGGGTCTCCTACTATTACGGATATAGTAGGAACGCTTCGTGACGGAGAGAACGCAGCGGTTGTTCTTTTCACGTTAGGGTCTCCTATCATTACGGATATGGTAGGAACTCTCCGTGACGGGAAGAACCGACCGTTCACATAGTAAGTTATTTTTCATTTTTGGCACACGGCCATTAGGAAATAACTAATTTCTCGACGAACGGGTGCTTCATCGACGAACGGGTGCTTCATCGAGGAAGATGATGGTAGTTACTTCCATCGGGTAAGAGGAAATTTGGTGCATGTGCACCATGGCCAAATGGGCTATGAAGGCCATGCACCCCCCCCCCCCTCCTCAAGCGGAGGGGGTTGGCTACGGCCAATAACCACCGGCGACCACCCCATCAAGGGGGAGGAATAAGTGCGGCAACCCCATTCCAAGGGGGTGGCCGGCCATGGCCAAAGGGGCCATGGCCAGCCAACGCCGAATGGCCTTGGCCATGACCGGCCATGGCCAAGCCATGGCCGGCCATGGCCAGGCCGGCAGTGACCGGCCAAGGCCAGGCCGACAGTGGCCGGCCTTGGCCAAGGCCTGCCGGCCAGGCCGGCCCTGGCAGTGGCCAGGGCCGGCGCCCTGGCCTCAGGCCAGGGCCTGGCCGAGGCCAGGGCAGGATCCCTGGCCCCGACCAGCGGCCAGGCCGCCCTGGCAGAGGCCAGGGCAGCGCCCTGGCCTCAGGCCAGGGGCCTGGCCGCCCTAGCAGAGGCCAGGGCAGCGCCCTGGCCTCAGGCCAGGGCCTGGCCGAGGCCAGGGCAGGAGCCCTGGCCCGGCCAGTGGCCTGGCCGGCCGGCCCTGGCAGAGGCCAGGGCCTGGCCGGCCCTGGCCGAGGGGGCCAGGGCCCTCTGGCCGACCAGGGCAGAGGCCCTGGCCGGCTCTTGGCCAAGCCCCGGCCAGGGCAGAGGCCCTGGCCGGGAAGAAGTTGCTTTCGAAAATTGGTCGACCAATTTTGTGTTTTTGGTCGACCAATCTGGCAGAAGGTCTGAGTCGACTGCAAACTTGCCTACTGACCCATACGGGGTGACAAAAGGTATTGGCCAAACTCGAATGTGCCGATTAGCCCATACGGGGCTAACCACAGTGCCGACTAGTTCATACGGAACTAACGTTTTTAATGAAGTTTTTTTTAATTGGGCTCTACTCCTTGAAGATTAGCCATAGTGCTCTACTTCATGCGAGATTAGCCATGTCATTGTGCTCTACTCTACGGAGATTAGCCAATGTACTTGTGACGTTGTGCTCTACTCTACGGAGACTAGCCAACGTGCTTTCAAATTTTTGGAAAAAGATGTTTTTCAAATAGGTTATGTCCCGTCCTTAAATCGGGATAGCGCAATTTAGAATTCCAAGTCCCACCACGATTCGGCCATGGTTATCTAACCCATGGGTGTGTAGAACAGGTCTCGTGGCTTGGCAATTGTTGCGTTAAAATTCTTTGCGCTAATTCTCACCTATTCTATTTTGAAAGATATGTTTTTCAAAGTAATTTTCCGCTGCTAATACCATACGGGTATTATTTCTGATTTCTTTTTACTTAAGATAAGTAAGAGGGATACTTTGAAAGTTACTTCTAGATGGTAGTTGGGAACGTAGTGAACTTCTCGATTCTAGAGTAACATTTCAACGCATCCAAGGAACTTATCAAGTGTTTAAAGAATCGAAACTTTATGCATTGAATTTTGATCGTGTTTTTTCATTTTCTTTGCAGTTTTTTGAATCGAATATGTCTACCGCTTCTAAGAATATTGTCGCAGAGCTTAACAAAGGTGAAAAGCTCAACGGTGACAATTATAAACTTTGGTCAATTAAAATCCAATATGTTTTGGAGGAGCAAGATGTGCTCGAAACACTCCAAAACATAATGGTAGAACCTGAGTTGGGCAATACGGCCCAACACAAGAGGGACCGGGAAGCTTATGACACTTGGACTCGAAAGAACAAAATAGCACGCATTACGTTACTGTCCGCGATGGACAATGACATAATGCGTCTATTTCGGGAATTCGATCTAGCCAAAGACATATGGTCTGAGCTAGAAGTAAAGTTTGGTGGAACTTCGGTTACCAAACTCCGCTCCTTGAATATTCAATTTGATTCGTACAAAATGCGGCGAGATCATTCTATGAAAAAGCATCTCCGCCACATGGCGAATCTAATATCTGAATTAAAGGATGCGGGTGTTACGCTGTCTGATGAACAGCAGATCCAAGCAGTCATTCGTTCACTCCCAGATAGCTGGGATAACATGAAAATGCACCTCACTCATAATGAGTGCATTAAAACTTTAAGCGATGTTTCGAAACACCTCGAACTCGAGGAAGAGCGGATTCAAGCCGCAAAACCAAGTGCAGAAGTGCACGTGGCCGCTAGTTCCTCACATGGAGGAAATAAGCCGAAACGCTTAAGGTTTGTGAACGAACGAAAGCAAGAACCGGAAACCTCAAAGAAGACTAAGAACAAAAGGTGGCAAAAGAATGTGCACTCAAAGAAGAAAAACTTGAAGAAGATCAAGTGCTTTAAGTGCAACAAGTACGGTCACTTCGCCCGTAAGTGTACGGATGGAAGTGATAAGGTAACTTGTAGGGCTAGTTATATATGTGTTTCTAGTTCCATGTTTCTTGCTGAATCTAACTATTTTTGGTTGATTGATTCAGGGGCCACAGACCACGTTGCGAAGGACAGAAGGTTCTTCGTAGAGTATCAAAGGATAACTCAAGGAACAAAGTGGATATACGTCGGCAACAACACTCGTGTTGAAGTCAAAGGCGTCGGAACATGTAAGCTAGTTCTCGACAACGGCCGGACATTATTATTGCACGACGTCCTCTTTGCTCCAGATATTAGAAGAAATATCGTATCCGTGGTCATGTTAATGTCTTTAGATTATGAGTGGAGGTTCTATAAACAATCTGTTGACCTTGTTTGTAATAATTCTTTGATTGGTTCTGGTAATGTTTGTAATGGATTAATTGTATTAAACACAATGTATGATGATTCTTCTTCCATTAATGAAAGTTTTCATTTGACAAATGCTTCTAACTCTAATTCTGAGATCATTTGTTGGCATGCAAGACTTGGTCATATTGGACCAACTAGAATGGATAGACTTGCCAAAAGTGGCTTGCTATCTAATATTTCAAAAGTTGAAATGTCGACTTGCGAACATTGTCTTGTAGGGAAAACTTGTCGCAAGCCGTTTGGAACTGGCACAAGGGCCGAAGTTCCATTACAGCTTATCCATTCGGACATTTGCGGTCCAATGAATGTTAAGACAAGACGCGGGAAGTCCTATTTCATCACATTCATTGATGACTTCACCCGTTTCGGACATATCTATTTGATATCCCACAAAAGTGAAGCTTTGGCTTGCTTTAAAAACTATATGAGTTTAGTGGAGAATCAATTAGATCGCAAGATTAAGGTTTTGCGAACCGATAGGGGCGGTGAATATCAATCAATAAGTTTTAAGGAACTTTGTGATGAAAAAGGCATAGTTCATCAAATAACTATGCCTTATACTCCGCAACAAAACGGTGTTGCGGAAAGAAGAAATAGGACATTGATGGAAATGGTCCGATCAATGATGTCTCAGGCAAATTTACCTATCACCTTTTGGGGTGACGCATTATTGACGGCAGCATTCATCTTAAACCGTGTACCCTCGAAGTCGGTAAGTTCTACTCCTTATGAGTTGTGGAACAATAGAACTCCAGACTTAAACATTCTAAAACCTTGGGGTTGTGCCTCTTACGCACATTTATCCTCTCACAAATATGGCAAACTTGGGCCACGTGGGAGGAAGTGTATCTTCATCCGATACGCTGAAAACTCCAAAGGATATGTTTTCGTCGGTCAAGAGGACAATGGGGGTCTTATAGAATTCGAATCGAGGGATGTTGTCTTCTTGGAAAATGAGTTTCCAAGACAGGGTGAGATAAGTCAAGACTTATCCGTGTTTGAGACTTGGGATCAAGAAAGATCGGAACGTTCGAGTGGGAGAATTCTTGGTGAAGAAGAAAATATGTTTCAAACTTCACAATGGATGATACGAACGATACCAATCCTATTCCGAGTGGGAGTGATATTATTCCAAGTGGGAGTGATGTCATTCCAAGTGGGAGTGATCAAACTCAAACAAGACGTAGTAATCGAACGAGGCTAACACCTCTGAGATTTGAGGATGAATTTCCTCAAACATTCATGACATTACTACAAGATGATGACGAACCTGCAAATTTCAAACAGGCCGTCACATGCCCTGCTAAACATAAATGGATAGCGGCAATGGAAGAAGAACTTCAATCCATGAAAACAAACCAAGTCTGGGACTTGGTTGATTTACCTAAGGGACGTAGAGCCATTGGGAACAAGTGGGTTCTCAAAATCAAGCATAAGGCTGATGTCTCCATCGAGAAATATAAAGCTCGCCTTGTTGCGAAAGGTTTCACACAACAGGAAGGAATAGACTACGAAGAGACTTTCTCTCCTGTCGTGCGTTTTACCTCGATTCGCTTAATTCTGGCAATGGTGGCTTGTTTGGACCTCGAATTACATCAGATGGATGTAAAGACTGCCTTTCTTAACGGAGAACTAGATGAGGAGATCTACATGGAACAACCAAACGGGTTCGTACAAGAAGAAAACAAACATAAGGTTTGTAAACTTCGTAAATCCATATATGGTCTTAAACAATCCTCAAGGCAGTGGTATATGCGCTTTCAAGAAGTTGTTTTGTCGTATGGATTCTCCATGCTCGACGAAGACAACTGCGTATATATTAAGAGGATTAAAAACAAGTATGTAATTATGTCTCTTTATGTAGATGACATACTTATAGCCGGAAATGATAAGCGTCTTGTCGTGGATATCAAAGCTTGGCTTTCATCCGTCTTTGAGATGAAAGACATGGGTGAAGCTGCATATATCCTTGGGGTTAAGATCTCAAGGAATCGTTCCAAGAAACTTCTTTCTCTCTCTCAAGAGACATATATAAAGAAAGTTTTGGAACGGTTTAATATGCAGGACTGCAAGCCAATTGATACTCCAATAAGCAAAGGCGAGGGTCTATGTTTGGAAATGTGTCCCAAAGATCCAAAAGAAAGGAAAGCTATGGAAAAAGTTCCATACTCCAGTGCTGTCGGGAGTCTGATGTATGCTATGATGTGTACCAGACCAGACATTTGCTATGGTGTTGGTATGGTAAGCCGTTACCAATCCAACCCAGGACAGGCACACTGGAAAGCGGTGAAGAGGATATTAAGGTACCTCAAAGGGACTGCGGACTATGCGTTATGCTATCAAGGCAATACCTTGAGACTTGAAGGCTATACCGATGCTGATTGGGCGGGTGATCTCGACGAACGAAGATCTACCTCAGGCTTTGTTTACTTGCTCGGGAATGGTGCAATATCCTGGAGCAGCAAGAAGCAAACCTGCATTGCCCTATCAACAATGGAAGCAGAATTCGTAGCATTCAGCATGGCGGTCCAAGAAGCTGTTTGGCTTAGGAAATTCTTAGACAGGCTGACGAATGCCACTGACTCAAGCACTGTTCCTATATACAGTGATAGTCAAGCTTCGATTGCCTACGTCAAAGATCCTAAATTTCATTGTAAGACCAAACACATTGACATTCGATTCAAGTTTGCAAAAGACTATGACAAATGGAAGGAAGTAGACATTGGATACATATCCACGCATGAGATGATAGCGGATCCCCTTACGAAGGCGATCCCCAGAGATGTGTTCTACAAACACTTATCATCTATGGGAATGCGTAGGTGCTGAGCTGTATCTTGTAATATTTCCCATGTCTATAGAAGATCAAAGTTTAATAAAAGAAAGTTCTTTTATATATTGCATACAAGTTTCTTACAAATAATTTTATGTACATTTGTGTTTAAGTCTCAGCTATTTTATTGTGTGTATGTCGGACAGATTAAGGTTGGCTCTCTCACATGAGCAACCGCCTTATCTTATCAGATGGATAAGATAGATATGAGACTAGTTTAAAGTCAAAATCATTAAATGATTTAGAGTCATGACTTAAACAAGATAGTCGAATAAAAGATCTGCATCATATGGATGCTTACAAAAGATCTGAGATCTGTATCACAAGGATATTTGAAAGAGATCTCGTAGGATTTTTTAAAATCCTATCTGTCTTATGCAGGATGAGAGTCCGTGAATATTTCACGAGTAGTAAGGGGACTCAAAAAGATAGGCACAGTGGTGTCTGATCTTTTCATCCGTACAACATCATTAAGACATACTCTCCCTGGGAAAGGATTGATGTTGTAATACGTGTTCATACCACGTATGCATTTCGACCAGTGAGTTAGTAGCAATAGTGTTTGCTATTATGTGAGACTCAAAGGCCATACGGGTCTTAACTCTTACCCTCAAGGACTCCAATTGGTTCCTTTAGATTTGACGAGATGATCGCTATCTTAGCGTGTTACTAATGGGCTATGGTAATTCAGCTCGGCGGGGAACGTTAGAAAAGCGAATCAAGTCAAGATCAGAAGGTTCGCAAGAAGAGGAAGATTGATTTCATATTCGCATTTGGACTTTAGTGATTCAAAGCTGGCCAGCCAATTGTAATCCAGATGGGATTCAATTGTTGAATATAAAGTACAAGAAATGTGAAGAAATAATCTAGGGTAAAGCATGCGTTGAACTACTTAACTTTGCACCTTCGAGGTCGTTGTGTATCTCTAACAAGTGCACAACAACAGACTCTACGCGCATGACGGTCGCACGGTCTATTTCTCGGTATGATAGATGAAAGAACTAAGGGAAAGATGTTCTCTTACAATCCCCTCAAGTGTGAGTGGGAGATGTTGGATATGGAAGACGTTTGTACACCCTTGTGGGGGATGTACGAGGGAATACGGACCTCGAACGTCGCGTACACGAAGTCTTGTACAAAGGGAATCTGTTCCCTTGCGGAGAGGATCTCTGGATGAGTGGGAAAGTCGCATTATATATGCATAAGTGCATGCGACATATGGCTTATAAAGGGGGAATATCTTAAGCTTATGTTGTACCATGCATATGGTACAACTTAAGCTTATAATGTGCCATGTATCATGGTACACCTTAATTAAGTTGTTCCAAAGGAACAACTTATCCTAAAATAACTACCTTGGGGGCTATAAATAAGACCCAAGGGTAAGCCATTTCTTACACCTTTTGCATGAAATTCATGCATGCATCTTCTTCCTAGCGAAGCTCTGCAGAAATCCTTTCTCTTCCTCTATCCAAGTTCTTAATCTAAAATAGAGATTTAGATGGTGGATTAGTAGCCTTACTCCGTTCGTGAGAAGACTCGATCCGTCGTGGCGAACCCGAAGGCAAAGTTCCGAGACTACCGTTCCGCATACGCAAGCGTAAGTCTCCACTTTAATTATCGATCCTAACTCTGTTTTGGCAGGATCCTACATATATGTCTTGGTGGATTTTCTCCTCATGTGTGGTTTTCGTCTCCGTAACTTTCATTTTCGATCGTTTCGTCGTGTTTTCTCGTTTCTTCCTTAGGATCGTCGATTTCGAAGTATGTCATTCGTGACGGGCTTCATAACGGTCGTATCTTACTATTAGATCAAGCCTAGGAGTCTTAGGAATCGATACTGGAGCTCCGTGCTCTGTATCGGAACTTTTGGTGCTTATTAGCCGGTGTAAGAAGGGGCACCGACCGACTAGATGACGATCCAGTCGGTCGGCAATCCTTCTTGAACCGACTAGTTGGCTTTCTAAATTATTCAGGAGTTATTGTTTATCGTTAGTCGGTCTAAGAACGTTGGTTGACCGACTAGGTTGCAAACTAGTCGGTCAGCAATGCTTCTTTAACCGACTAACTCTTCAACTAATTTTTGGTATCAATACTGTTCACTCTTAGTCTGTCTAAGAACGTTCACCGACCGACTAGATGTCAAACTAGTCGGTCAGTAGTTGTTCATCGACCGACTAAATCCAAATCCTATTTTCGTTCAGAAGTTACTGTTTACACTTAGTCGGTCTGCGTTGGTCGACCGACCGACTAGTTGCCAAACTAGTCGGTCAGTGGTTGCTCTTTGACCGACTAATCTATGTTAAAACCCTAATTTCTGGGCAGCCGCCAGCCCATCCTATTTAAACCCCTCCCAAACGTTTTCTTCTTCCTCCACTCGACCCAAAACCCTAGTTTCTCCCCCATTGAGCCCCCATCTTCCTCAAACCCTTATTCCTCCATTCCAAGCTCATCCTCCATCATCCAAACCATCCCTCAACACCTTCTACCTCTCATCTTCCCCAAAATCTCATCAAATCCCCCAAAAACCCTAGTTCTCCAAACTTCTCCATTCGTTTCCAGATCTGGTCCCTAGGTTCTCCGGAGTGTTTCTTCCACCTCCTCACGGTAAGAAATCGATCTCTCGATGTTTTAATACCCTATTTGTATTTTTATGAAACCCTAATGAATGAATGTTGTTTTGATGATTGTTTTCCCATAACAGCGATTTCCCCGTAGATTAGCATCCGCGAGACGAACCTTCATGATCGTCATCCCCGGTGCTAGGCAAGTGAAACTTGCCACTTAGGGTTTAGGCCATGTTTTAGGCCATTTGCTTGTTGTAGGCGTAAAAGAGGCTAGGCGACAAAATGATACTCGCCTAGGCGCAAATTGGGGAACTAGCTTGACAACGAAGCTAGTTCCGACATATATCATGTTGCACAATTACCATGTCATGTTTAATTTCTATTAACGGTACGCAAATTAATTGTCATGTCATTGCATTCTTAAAGTGTTTCCGTGAATGCGTAGCTTCGCTATAATGTTTGTGTTCCTGGCTCGTGTTCCAGAAGCGAGCCATGTGTTGGTTGATAGCCAATGCCCGAATTGCTTGTTTCCGACTAGGTGCACCCCTACGCCAATTGTTTATGAATCATGAACTAGAATGCGAGCTCCTGTGCGGGGCAACCCTGGCTCATTAACTGAGCTCATGTGCGGGGACCCTGGCTCGATTACTTGTGGGTATTGGGGGTAAGAGTTAAGCGGCCAATCAACTGGGAGTCTGCCCGATCAGCAACTGCAGTGGTAAGGCGTAAACTCTAGGTTTTGGGGTAGTGTTAAGCAGCCAATCAGCGTGAATGTGAAACCATTCAGCTGTAAGGCGTAAACATCTACAAACAACAGTGAAACGTGAATAGTGAATTGATTGAGATTATTAGTAGCTTGGCTACTCTTGTCTTGTCCCGATAATTGTTCTCTTGTACTTATTGTTCACCATGTCTTGCTTGTGCACTCATGTTATAACTGCCATGTCATGCATACTAAAACTGCTAGGTTGCTAGTTGCCTTACTTTCAGTTTCCTTGCCCAAGTCTTTTAGACTTGCTGACATGTGTCCCTTTACACTTTTGGATGACACATGTTAGATCCCGAGCCTGAGTACCTTGTTGAGGACGAGGTGTTTGCTGACGCCGAGCCCGAGCTTGTGTTTGACGGGAAGTATGTGGACACTGGGGACCAGTCCTAGTGTTTTCGTTGTGTTTTCCTTTTGTTAGACTGTTGTCTTGTTGTCGGTGCGTAGCACCTATACTTTGTGACGTTGTTGCTTTTGTTGGCCTTGTTCTGGGCCTTAGACTCTTTCTTTTAGCCTGGTGGCTTTTCTGGATGTTGAACTTATTTTCTTGTTGGACAATTTATGAGATATGAGAATTTTATTTCTATCTCTCCTTTTATTATTATTGTTGCTCTGTTTGTGGTTACAGGGACCTGCTTATGTTTTATTGACGCTTATCGGGTTTGGGGCTTCACAGCTCCACTCTCGTGCGGACCTTTTCACGTCTCGCCTCCATTTTAGGGAAGCGGGTCGTGACATCAACTGTGACCGACTAGAATCAAACAGCGAAAGAAGGGGAAAATCTGGGAAGTGAATTAGTCGGTCTGCGAAGGCCCGTCGACCGACTAGTTGGGAATCTAGTCGGTCGGTGAGTGTTCATGAATCGACTAACGAGGAACAGTAGCTTAGGTAAAATAAATCAAAGGAACTAGTCGGTCTGAGAGCAAGTTTTGACCGACTAGTTTCACATCTAGTCGGTCGGTGGTTGTTCTTAGACCGACTAAGAGTAAACAGTAACTCCTGAATTATAATCAAAGCCCACTAGTCGGTCCATTAAGGATTGCCGACCGACAAGATTGAGATCTAGTCGGTTGGTTCTCCTTCTTGAACCAACTAACGTGCACGAAAAGTGTCGATTCGAAGCGCGAAGCTTCAGGAAGATTTCTACGGATTCTAGGATCGATTATACTCTAAGATATGAGCGATTTGAAGCTCGTCACGAATGACTTACTCCAAACCCAACGATCGAAGGAAGAAGCTAGAAAATCACGACGAACGAATGAAAACGAAAGCCACGGAGACGGAAATTCACATCCAAGGAGAAAATCCACCAAGCATATATTTTAATATAAATAATCTAATTACATGAAAACCAGTCGTTACACGTAACTCCATACCTGACTGGACAATGTACCGGAGCAAGACTCATCTCAGTTTTTCTGTCGGACAAACGAATAAAGCCATCATTTACCGTCATGGTGCGTCACGAGCTCACCAGCGGCCTCTCTACCCCTCTCAACTCCCCTTCCTGGTGACACATCGGGCGAGAATATCATACTACTGTCCGCTCCTTCACATCTAAAATTTACCCGTGTTTCTCCCAAACCTACATCTGGAGTCTTGCCCACTTCAAGAATGGACCGAGCATTTCCGATGTCAAATTCTCATCCTCACTCTTAGTTTTCAAATTATTACATCTTTGCTTTGACAATGATCCATTTGTGGTTTCACTACCGCTTTCACTTCATTTTAACAAATATCATCATCATCATCATCTTTATCATCTCAAGTAAAGCATTACATGAAACATCATAATAAACTCGTTATCATGAACATACTAATATGTGCACAAAACATAAACCACTTGAACTTAAGCAACATGAACAAAACTTAAATGTAGCATAATTTACCAATCTGTCCAAAACTGTCAGTTCAGAAAGAATGGCTCTGCAGACCTATTTACAACCAGAATTTGCTTCTGCTCCCTTCTTCAAAGTTGTAGATAATTTTCTGTAGTTTTCCGTAGTATTCTAGATTGTATTTTTTTTTTTTTTTGATTTTTCTACTATTTTATCTGCTTTTTCTAAATTGCTATCCTGTACTAAGAAAAATTCCAGCAACTAAATTTTCTAGTAAAACTACTTTCTAACATAGTTGGTGCCATTATTTAGCATAACTATATTACCATAAAAGTAAGATTACCACATTGTCAAGAAGTTAATATATTTCTAATTCTACAAAAGATTAATTTTACTATTAACATACCTTACTCAATTAAGACTATATTATAAACAATCTATTCACTAGATGAAACTAGTATATAAACCAACTCCATTAACACAAATAAAACACAATTTAACAAGATATCATATAACTCTTTCTCTCAACTATTCAACATGGAACAACATTACTAATTTTTTTGTATTAATACACCATGAGAACAAAACATATTAACTTGATACTAAAAAAACCACATGCTACCAATTGAAATAATCATCATGGTACAAAATTGAATTTGCTAAGATATGAATCCTATCATGAAACTCAACGTAGTTTTCAACACAAAAATTAATATAACTTACTAACTACTAAAAAAAGAAACCAATCCTAAAACTAAATCTTACTTAAGTGATTAGGAGTTCTACCTTACAAGTTCCTCCAAATAATTCATACACCAAATAATCAAAAGGAAAATACAAGCATACTCCCAAAAAATATACGCACGCATTTGCGCCAAAACACGTACAAGTACGCGTACATTGAAATCGGGGTTATTACATCCTACCCCCTTAAAATAAATTCCGTCCCCAGAATTTCAAATTAAGGGAGAAAAACTTTCTATACATCATATTACATAACAAAAATTACATCAGACAAACAAGTGACTGTACTTCTCTTTCATCTCTTCCTCGAGTTCCCAGATAGACTCTCCTGGTGACTCTCAGTGCCACATAACCCTCACTAGGTTGATCGACTTTTTCCTCAGCATCTTCTGCCTTCGGTCTAGAATGGCCACAGGCCACTGATCATAAGTCAAGTCTGGTCACACTTCAATCTCAGAGAAGTCAACGACATGATCAGGATTTCCAACACACATCCTGAGTTGTGATATGTGAAACACATTTTGCACTCCCTCAAGAGATGCTGGTAAGGCGATCCTATAAGCCACTTCTCCAACACGAGCCAAGACTTCAAAAGGTACAATATATCTTGGGCTCAGCTTCCCTCATCTTCCAAAACGAATCAGTCCTCGTGTTGGTGAGATCTTCAAAAATACTAATTCACCTGGTTGAAACTCCAAGTGTCGCCTCTTCACATACGTCCAGTGCTTATAATGATCTTGAGCTATGCGAAGATTATCTCTGACGACTCTCACAACATCTACGGTTTCAGCGATCATATCCAGGCCCAACAATTCACGATCTCCAACATCATCCCAACTGAGAGGAGATCGGCACTTCCTTCCATACAAATCTACAAATGGCGCCATGCCTATACTGGCTTGAAAACTATTATTGTAGGCGAACTCTACCAGATGTAGATGTTCATCTCAAGAGCCCTTGAAATCCAGCATGCACGCCCTCAGCATATCTTCTAGGATCTGAATTTTCCTCTCCGACTGTCCGTCTGTCTGCAGATGGTATGCAGTGCTGAAACTCAGTTGAGTTCCCAAGCTAGCCTGCAGACTTCTTCAAAAGTGAGACGTAAACCCAGTATCACGGTCGGAGACTATGCATATAGGCACTCCGTGAAGCCTCACGATTTCTTGCATACACGACTTAATCAGAATCTAGACTAACAATCAAAACAGAGAGAGATATAAAACAAGAAATCTCACCTACATGTATCTCTTAGCAAGATGATCTGTTGACTAGCCCACTCGAAAAGGTATGAAGTGAGCTGATTTGGTCAATCAGTCAACGATTACCCAAATAGCATCATATCCTCTAGGAGTGCGAGGTAAGCCAGTTACGAAATCCATCGTCACATGCTGCCACTTCCACTCTGGAATCGGAAGAGGCTGCAGAAGTCCTGCTGTTCTCTGATGCTCGGCCTTGACTTGCTGACATGTCAAACCTGAAGTTACACTCCTAGCCACATTGCGCTTCATGGCGTGCCACCAAAAATGTTGTCGCAAATCACGATACACTCCTAGCCACACTACGACGTGCGTAAGGTAGTACATGAAATGTTCCATAAGGGTAGTTGTGTCCTAAGGTGGATAGGTGATCAGCCTTAGGGTAAAACCCTGGTATTAGGAAACCCAATGTATAGAGCTTACTGAGGGTAAGCATGGGTAGTTGTTTGTATATATACATATATGTGTGGGTGGATATGTGTATGCATGTATATAAAAGTATTGTAGGAGTATTCGCATGTATTCCTATAGATATGTGTCTATAGCTATATCTGTAAATAAGATACGTTATTGATACGTGTATGACTATTTATGTGTATTCTTATAATTCATAGTATAGACATGGTATAGTAATGTTGTTTGTATGGATTGAGGTGAATGTAGTATTTGATGAGTGACATTATGTGTAAGACATATTATCTGTGCAATAGAGTATTATGTATTATTTATGTGGTAATCTATATTTAGATTATATTTGGGGGTGTATATGTATGACCATATGGATGTATATAGAGTCGTAAGTATAGATACTAAAGTATGATGCATTAAAGTGATGTTAGAAGATATATTTGTATATGGGTGTCTAGTGGATGAGTGTATATATATACGGAGTATCTGTGTGAATATGTATTGATGTGTAAATAAATTTATGATATATGTGTTAGTATATGGATGTTTGTTGGTGAGTCTAAGTGGAAGTATATTTGAATCTATAATATTGTATGATGGTATACATAAGAATAATTATATGTGTATGCATACTATAAATGTGTTTGTGTAAATTGATATAGTGAGATATGTATATATGAGTATAGCTACAATTGGATGCGTATCATAAGTAGTGTGTGAAATATATTGGCTTACTAAATGGTGTGTGTATACATAAGTATGTATACCAAGTTATACAAGATTGGTGTGTATTTATATATCATATGATGATATGTGTGTGTAATATGTGAATAAGATTTATATAAGGATATGTTTTGTGTATACATGTGTGTGTGTGTGTATGTATGTGTATTGATAAAATTCTTGTGCTATAGTATGTATATAGTGTTGTATGTATATATATACTGCATTGAATATGTGTTACGTTGACGACTTGTATGTAAGTGCATTGTTTAGTGTATCTGTGGTTAAATATAGATTTACATAAGTAAATATTTGATATGGATACATATGTATATATCCTTGCAAGTATAAAGTGAGTATGTACTAGAAGGTTGATATATTATACGTACATGCTAACAGAACTATTTACTATGGTGATATATACTGTATGCATCCTTGTGTGTGAATTAGTTTATATACTTGTCTATATTATTGTAAGTGTTTATACTTATGTGCTTGAAGTGATATATTTGTGTATGGTCACCCACTAGATATGTGGTGCATCATATCAATGTGTATCATTATCAGTGTATGATTATTTACTATAAGTACATCAATATTTGGATATACATATTTACATATGTATGTTAGCAAGGTTGCATGCGTATTGGATGTGATATAATAGTATGTGTATCTATATATAGATGTATACTTGGTTGTATTCTTGATCTATACCTTAATGTATCTAGGTATATTCATAGATATGTGTATGTGTAAGTATGCTAGCTCTGTGACTTATAAGTAGGGTATGTTTAAATATCATGTGCACATGTATGTGGGTAGATATATATATAAATACAAGGAGTGTGTGATTACATATAGAGGTGTATGTATTTAGATATATATATATGTATCCATGAAATAGTATACGCCTTTGATCATGTTCTTATGTGAATTTTTATGTAAGTACATGTTATTGAGTGAAATAAGTGTGTAAATATTGGTGTGTGTATTGATGCCATAGGTGTATCCATACGCTTCTACTTATGGCTAAGTACAACATTGATACATGTGTCCATATGTTAGGTGTACTAACATGTGGGTACATATTAGTCTGTATATGTATGTGAGTGGTCTCATGTTCATGTAGATATATATGTGCGTACATGCATGTATATGAATGAAGGAATGAATAATACTATGAATGAGTTGTGAAGATTTGTCTTGTGTGTACCTATATCTTTGGATAGGAATGTGTGCATATATATATGGTATAGTGCATTGACGCACCCGAAACCTACACCTAGGTTCCACCTGGCTGTGTCACGATCGCCAGGCGTGGTATGGCCCCTAGGCTTCAATTCCGGGCTCAATCCATAAGCGGACGGTGTCGAGTTATAGTATAAAAGATATCGAACCCCACAAGGATGGTGATAGTGTCAATGGATTCTCAGTTTTTTCTAAGTCTTGTAGTGAGATAGCTATCGGGGTAAAAGATTTGGTTGGGGGTTTGTTGTTGTAATATTAATAAAAGGGACTAGGGCGTTAGGGATCGCCACTAGGGTCGTTGGGGGTCGACGTTGGGATAGGATCCTTGTATTGCATTAGGGCTAGGGAATTAATCCCCCAATTCGTACCACTCTCGTGGGTTAGAATTGCGGGGTATTTCAGTGGCTTTCATTGACGCAATGGCGGTAGCCGTCAACGGTAGCGGTATAGTTCGTCGATGGATCCCCTCACGGCACGAGCCGGTCATGGTCACGAGCCTTGGTTGGATCCACTGATTTCCCTATTCGAATCCCTAGATACCCCTTAAGCACATCAATTCCACAGACCATGGACATGATCTCAGTACGGGTTATCTATGGATTTGGTAGGATCTACCGAAATACTTCCCTAAGTCCCCAATTCAATGTAGGGATCCAGATCTACATTGTCCCCCTAGGATCCTAGGGCTAACTCATCAACCCAAGAAGTAATCTACTCACACATGGCAATATTAGCGAGCAAAGATACAATTTTTGTAGACGCAGACATTATAACAAATTGATAAACAAAGATCGAAAACTTACAGCGATGACATTTTAACCCTAGGTTAAGTCGTAGCCGCCGCACCCTTTCTTTATTTAACCCCTCGATCTTTTCTATTCTTCCTTCATATTTTCTAGCCGACATTTCTTCTCCATCATTCCCCAACCTTCCTCTTTCCTTCCTTCATCCTCCCGAGCTCTCTATCACCCTCCATTGCACCGGCGCCACCCCGTAGGCCGCCGGTCGACCCTAAAACCCCACAATTTCCCTTTCGCTCCAGTTTTTCCCTACGAACTCCATTCTCTAGATCCGTTACAATTCAGCCGCGAGGAGATCTTTCAACCGTAGTTCCCGAGATCGCTTTTCCGTTGCCGTGCTAGCTCAGATCTAACGACGGCAACCCAGAGATCACTGAGATCTTCTCCTACTTACAGATCCGTAGGCATCTCGATCTTTGTTCTTCCGCTTCGTAAACGGTTAGTGAATCTACCCTTAATTTCCCATAACCCACACTATAACTTAGAAAACACTAATAAAAATGGATTACTAGACGTTATAGGATTCCAATACAAATCCGGGATTAGATCTTAAATTCTGATTTTCTGTTTTGCCATAACAGCGAACCCTTTCCCCCGTAAAGTAGCGATTGTGTGACCACTCTCGTCGATCAACAAACCTCGGTATCAGGCAAGTGAAACTTGCCAACCTTGTTTTAGGCCATGCTTTAGGCCAATTCCTTGCTTTTAGCGTGAAAGAGACTAGACCGTGAAATGATAGCGGTCTAGGCGCAATTTCCAAGTTCTAGCTTGACAACGAAGCTAGAATTGCCTTTTGTAATGTCATGTCATGCATTGCATGTCACGTTTAATTTCTTTAACGGTACGCAATTTAAATTGAATATCTGCCATGCATTGCATACTTTACATGCCATTGATTTGTATGTTGCATCGTAGCACACGCTACCAAATACATGTAAAATCTGTGTTTCCGTGTTTCCGGCTAGGCACCTGCTATGCGGGCATAACCCTACGCCATCCTTGTTAAAACACTTCCTGGCTCGTGATCCAGAAGCGAGCATTCCATGTTCGGGGGTAAGGCCCTGGCTCGATACACGTGGAGGGGTAGGCATAAACGGTCACTTGAGTGTAAGAGTTGGCCCGTACAGCCACTCTAGCCAAAGGGCAGAATCTCTGTGCACGACATGCTTACTTTACTTGTACTAGTCCTTGTGAATGTTCCTTGCAAACTTGACATCCATGACATGCTTGTACCCTTTTACTTTACTTGTTGCACCCTTACTTTAACTGCCATGTCATGCATACTTTAGAATTGCTAGTTACTTTTACCTTTCCTTTTGTTTCCTTGCACAAAGTCTTGTAGACTTTGCTGACATGTGCCCCTTCTCTTTGGGTGTCACATGTTAGTTGCTGAGCCGGAGCCCGCAGTTGAGGGCGAGGAGTTCGTGGAGTTTGAGCCTGTTCCCATTGCTGACGAGGAGTACGATGACACCGGTGACCAGTCCTAGTGTTCCTTCGCCGTTTCGTTTGTTTAGCTTGTTGTTAGTTTGTCAGTGAGTAGCACCATCTTTTGTTGGATGTTTCTTGTTGGCCATGCTGGGCCTTTTCTTTTGGACTTTTTGTTAGCCTGGTGGCTTTTCTGGTTGTTGAAATAATATCTGGACTTGGAGATTTATAATTTTTATTATTCGTCTCTTTCTATTATTGCTATCTGTCATGCCCCGCTTCCCAAAAATGTGGAGGCGAGACGTGAGAAGGTCCGCTCAGGCTTGAAAGCTACAAAGCTCCAAGCCCGATAAGCGTCAATCAACAATATATTGGCAGGTCCTTGCAACGCAATACGAAACAACGATAAAAATAATGAAATGAGATAATAAGCAATTTATTCAATCTCAGAATATCCATAAAATAAATTACAATATCACAGAAAACCCACCAGGCTCAAAAGGAAAAGCTAAGGCCCAAACATGGCCAACAAAGTACAACATACAAGCAAGGGTGCCACGCACCGACAACTAACAGCAAGCCTAAACAAAGGAAGAGAACACAAGCGGTCTCTAAGACTAGTCACCAATGACCACAAACTCCTCCTTGGCAACCATTGGCTCAGCGCCAGCAACACTACGTCCTCAGCGACAAACTCAAGCTCGGGATCTAACATGTGTCACCCAAAAGAGAAAAGGGGCACATGTCAGCAAGTCGAAAGACTTGTGCAAGGAAACTGAAAAGAAGATAAACTAACAACCTAGCAGTTATAGTATGATGCATGACATGGCAAGTATAGTACGGAAGTGACAAGTAAAGGGAAGTACAAGTAGCAAGTAGCAAGTATGTCATGGATAACAAGTTTTACAAGTAAAACACGGACAAGTACGAGTGGTAGGTGTGACATGTATTGTCAAGTAACAAGTACAAGGGATCACCCACACGCATATGAGCGCCCTATTGCCCGCAGGCTGTATTCAAGTACAAGGGATCACTCTCACACAGGCGAGTGCCCTATTTCCCGCAGGCTGTATTGAGCTCGTTTTCTGGACCACGAGCCAGATTTGTAATTGGCCTAGGGTTGTGCCCGCAAAACGGGTGCCTAGCCGGAACAAGTAGCACTAGTATGTAGCGATGCTACGCAATCATGATGAGTGTTCAAGCATACAATGACATGAGCATATATTCGTGTACCGTTAATTGAAATTAAACATGACAGGCAAAATGCAATGACATGAACAGATATTCGCGTACCGTTAATTTAAATTAAACATGGCAGTTAAAGATGCATGGATGACATGAACAGTTAATACGCGTACCGTTAACTGAAATTAAACGTGACATACAAGCATGATGAAGGTGACGGACCAAGCTTCGTTGTCAAGCTAGGTCAATGGCGTCTAGACGGTTATCCTTTCACCGTCTAGTCTCTTTTATGCTAAAGCAAGGTAATGGCCTAAAACATGGCCCAAATCAAGAGATGCAAGTTTCACTTGCCTAGCACCGAGGATGACGATCAACGCGGCCGTCACACAAATGCTAACTACGGCGATGAGATCGCTGCCATGGCAAAACAATATTAGAACAACATCCAACCTAGTTCTATTAGGGTTTCACAAAAACACAAATGGGTTATGAGAATATTGAGAGATCGATTTATTACCGTATCGGAAGCGGAAGAACGATGCCGAGCAAGCATGGCAACGGAAGAAATGATCCGGGGAACCTAGGTTCAGATCTGGAATGGATGGGGTAAATCTGGAGAAATGAGGTTTTGGGGATTTTTGGGGGTTTCCGTCGATCTAGAGGAGGTGGCCGGCCTAAATGGCGAGGGGGATGGGCTCTTGATGAAGGGGAAGAGCTAGAGGAAGGTTGGGGAAGATCAGAGGTCAAGGGGGAAGGAAAGCGGCCAGGAGAAGAGAAAGAAAGAAAAGAAACGAAGTGGGGTTTAAATAGAAAACGACCTGGCGGCTGCCCAGAAATTAGGGTTTCGACAATGATTAGTTGGTCAAAGAGCAACCACTGACCGACTAGTTTGGGAACTAGTCGGTCGGTTGACCAACGCAGACCGACTAAGTGGAAACAGTAACTCCTGTACAAAATAGGATTTAGATTTAGTCGGTCAAAGAACAACTACTGACCGACTAGTTTCTCATCTAGTCGGTCGACGAACGTTCTTAGACCGACTAACGATAAACAGTAACTCGACTGTACAGAAGAACTCAGAGTTAGTCGGTCTGAGTACAAAACTTAACCGACTAGTTTAACAACTAGTCGATCGAAAAATGAACTTAGACCAACTAAACAGAAATAGTAACTTAAGTAAAATTAATCCAAGGAACTAGTCGGTTTGAGTAGAGTTTCCGACCGACTAGATCTCAATCTAGTCGGTTGGTTCCCCTTCTTGAACCAACTAACGTGCACTAAAAGTGCCGAATAGAAGCGCGAAGCTTCGGGAAGATTTCTATAGCTTCTAAGATCACTCTAACTCTAAAATATGAGCGATTTGAAGTTCGTCATGAGTGACTTACTCCAAGATCAACGATCTAAGGAAGAAGCTAGGAAATCACAACGAAACGAACGAAAGTGAAAGCTACGGAGACGGAAATCACACGCAAGGAGAAAATCCACCAAGACATATATATATATATATATATATATATATATATATATATATATATATATATATATATATATATATATCGATAACACTAATATAGAAAAACCAGTCGTTACATCCTACCCACCTTAGAATAAAGTCCGTCCTCGGACTTTCTAACATATCTAGTCGCTCTAGTAACTACTCAATCATATCACATTCAATCGGGTATAGTTATTACAAGTGCTTTATTCGCACAAGGCAATCAAACATTAACACTACTAGCATGCATCATACACGCACATCATACTCCTATACCTATCATAGCCATTCTTACTCACACATGTATCTCAATCATATATATACATACATCCCTTATACAGCTATTACTTACCTAGCACAAAACAATAGTCCATATACTCACAACCAATTAAATAGTTCGCACCAGTAAATACCATCGTAATACTCTACGTTAGGTAGCTACCTATGAACAAGGCAATAAGAATACACTACTCCCTATATCTCCTAGTATACATCCAATACCAAACACGTCAACACACGTAATCACACCACACCATCTAAACTCAAGTTATTATATTTAATATACTTCCACCATCATTATAATTTCACAATTTATAACCATTCCAATACATGCAGATATTTCACTATAACTTCACATCACATACGGCCATATAATTATACCCACGACACGCCACACATATTATAGTCACCAAAACTTATAACTAAGCACATACTTACCCGTGCATGGTGCACACCCACACACGCTAACATTTCATTCATATTCACCAATCATACAATTATAAACTCAGTACATCGACACGCTTAGTTTAGCTAGTACATATATATATATATATTCACGCAGGTAAGCCCCCTAATGAATAACTATACCACAAGACCAACACCTATAACTATATACTGGTTTAGTGACCCACAATCATGTGCGTAACACAACCGGACACAAACAATCCAAACATTATACATACATCATCCATCACTATACACCAACCACATACAAATACACCAACATACATAGAGTATACCCACTCAAGCTTGAGTAAGACTCAAAATCATAGCAGAATAATTCCATATACATAACACAGCATCCATACATATACCAATACTATCTGATGCATACACATCTACCAACACAACCATATACATATCATAATGTCAAACATCCTTAATATTTAATCAGGTAATATCACGCATTCAATCACTTTATATACCATAATAATAATACAGATATCAGCACACTAATAATTTCATACTCTCCCTATTACATGCATTCACCGTATAGTCTCATACAAGTATCATATATTCATACCATATCCATCCATCTATAATTGGCACATCAATACGCTTACTTAATCCATTAGTTAAGATATGCTGTAGTCGGGTATACCTCATGGTATACACGCATACGACATCTCATAAAAACAAGTAATACCAATCAAACAGTTATAATCCTACTATCATATGTATATCACACTTATACTCATGCAGCTAATACATAACTACCTACACACAACATACCAATACCAACCACAAACAACTTCATTTGCATCATGGAATTTAATACACTACGACGACACATCAAATTACACTAATGGGACCCACCAAACTATATTAAGGTTGACACGGGCGACGACAAGCTCTATTGGCTAGACAAAAGGAAAGAAACTGAAATCAAAAGCGTAACGAATAGAAAGATCGAAAAGCATGAGAACGGTCATGTAATGATGTAATGATGCTCCATTAGGATACATGGGAAACAGTGCGTAAAAGATATAAGTTAAAATGAAGAGTACGAAACCGGTCGATAAAATGAGTTGTTCGAAATAAGTTTGAGTCGAATATATATAATAAGAGGAAATGGTTTATTTAGCTTATATAAATCTATCACGAGTAAAAGTAAATCATTTACACGAACATATAGGGCGTATGTTAGAAAATGTTATGCGGCAGTAGTTTAAAATTTTTGGGAAAAAGTTTCGAGATTTAAGGAATGAAATCAGATCAAATATAGTGTAGAGGGTTTATGCTCATGCCAAATGTTTTTTCCAAGTCTTAAAACTTAAGGGAAATTCCAATAAACCGTATTGAAAGTACTTTTTAGAGAATCCGGGTTCGCCAGCAGAAACTGATTTATACAAGGGTCTTAACACACGAGCACAACGAACATAGTACTGATATATAAAAATAACTGTAGTTCTATTCTAAAAATCATTTTTTAGAAATATGTATGATGAATGGAAAGGTAGTAACATCTTAGTAGTATGGAAGTAAGTGGGAGGATATATACATATATAGAATTATTAAATTGGTAATAAGCTTTAAAACCGAATTATGGAGGTCTAACTCAGGAAATGGTTTCTAAAAGTAATTTTACAAAAATCTGAACTAGGGAAAACGTTGAGCATAAAAACGACTTGCTGAAAGCTGAAGTCCCATGTGACTTGAAAGGTATATAAGAAGCAAACACGATGCGGTATTCGAATAAGTTTTAATGGCATAAGTAAGAAAAGAAAATTATAATTCAGGTTAGGAAAAACAGAAGTACGGTTCAGAATAAAATTGGTATATGAAAAGAGGCAAGTCATTTATATCGATATGAAAATATAGGCTGAAGAATATTATAAACTAATAATCAAAAATCTCGACAAAAGTTTCAATGTTTAGAAAAAGAACAAATAAATTTAAGTCGCGAAAGAGTATGAAATATAATATACATATATTAAAAGTTCGCGAACAAATTTAAACTTCGCGAAAGAGGAACATCGAAAATACTTTTAGGGGAAACAAGGATTTGCCACAAGAATGGGTTGGTATAAAGACTTGAAGTACGGGTACGACAACTTATAATTAGTATATATTCATAAATTAACTGGAGTTCTATTTATCTTGAAAGAAGTATTTTAAAGTACGTATGGTAAATAGCTAAAATGAATTTCGTGATTTAGAAAAGGTGGTATATCGAATTATCGAAATAGTACTAAAGTTTAAAATCAAGTGCTGACGATATATGTTAGAAAGATAGTTACCAGATAGTAATTGAAAATTACGACCAAATAGTCTTCAAAATCTAAGAATGACTTTTAGCTCAAATGGAAGTAATGGAAATATATTGAAAGAAGGTTTAAAACAAAATTTAAATCGAGTGGAAACTTTTAATAAGGAAAATTTGAAAACAACTTTGGAAGAATCAAGATTTGCAACGGGAAAGATTTGAAAGGTCAACGATAATAGTAAGGATGGGATCATGTGAATCGAGGGCAATGAATGTGGTTGTGTGAGGCATGCACCTAAATTACGATTCAAGAAAACTATGATGAAAACCCACGGTCAGTAACACAGAAGTGTAGTGACCAGGAAAAGATTGAATCAGAGGGTCCTAATCATCGGTTGACTAAAGGTCAAGAAAACTTAACACTAAGCTTCCTAATGGCTAGAGTATATTAGAGGCCTCAGGGAAGGTTCTAAGAGAATCGAGATCATGTTATGTTGGGCCCGAAATCGATGAACCCAAGCGAACGGCTAAAGAAAGCCTAGGAATCTATCATGGTCAGAGCTAGACAGGAACCACTAAGGTAACTCTTAAGACCATCATCTCAATCACTAACAGGGAGTCTAACTAACAATCAGGGACATCTAACTAGCAAGTTCATACTCCTAACTAAGTCTCACTATAGTCCTGACCTAATAGATTTCCTATCAAGCTGGGACAGGTGCTCTAACACGTCTACTAGCCACCTAAGACATAGGAACGCTAAAAACCTAGACTCTGGGCTTATAATTTGGATGTTCTAATTTATTTAATGGACATTCTATAATTATTATCGTTGTTCCGATAGCTCGCATTTGCAAATGGACCTGCATGGGCCACCAATAAAACCTGTCACGCCCCGCTTCCCAAAAATGTGGAGGCGAGACGTGAGAAGGTCCGCTCAGGCTTAAAAGCTGCAAAGCTCCAAGCCCGATAAGCGTCAAACAATAATATATTGGCAGGTCCTTGCAACGCAATACGAAACAACGATAAAAATAATGAAATGAGACAATAAGCAATTTATTCAATCTCAGAATATCCATAAAATAAATTACAATATCACAGAAAAGCCACCAGGCTCAAAAGGAAAAGCTAAGGCCCAAACATGGCCAACAAAGTACAACATACAAGCAAGGGTGCCACGCACCGACAACTAACAGCAAGCCTAAACAAAGGAAGAGAACACAAGCGGTCTCTAAGACTAGTCACCAATGACCACAAACTCCTCCTTGGCAACCATTGGCTCAGCGCCAGCAACACTACGTCCTCAGCGACAAACTCAGGCTCGGTATCTAACATGTGTCACCCAAAAGAGAAAAGGGGCACATGTCAGCAAGTCGAAAGACTTGTGCAAGGAAACTGAAAAGAAGATAAACTAACAACCTAGCAGTTATAGTATGATGCATGACATGGCAAGTATAGTACGGAAGTGACAAGTAAAGGGAAGTACAAGTAGCAAGTAGCAAGTATGTCATGGATAACAAGTTTTACAAGTAAAACTGTAACGACCACTTTTCGCTGTACTTTGTTCGTGCACGTGCTTTTGAACGTGCACGTGTTTGTTTTAGACCTTGTGTGTTTGTGAACACTTTTGTGTGATATGCCGTTGTGAACGTCTCGTAGAGTATTAAATAGTGGCAATATCTTGGAACGACACTTCTCGAGTCGTTTTTCCACAATTTAAACTTACTCGATGAGACGTGACGATTCTCACTCTTGACGGGAGACGTTTCTATTGTTAGTTTCGTCGTCCGACGTCGAATTTGAGATCCGTCTTCTTAGTTAGCTCACATTCGTCGTCACGAGCATCACGATATTTATTTTATAATTTTTGGAGTTTATTTGACCACTTTTATATTTTTAACAAGTTTTATATTATTTTTAATAATTAATTTATAAATTATTTTCGGCCAAATAAAATTTATTTGAGTTTTAAACGTTTTAAGGAATTTTTGAGCCAATTTCGAGCTCATTTGGACCAAGTCAAACCCTTGGGTAAGTTGGAGTAGTTGGAATTCAAATTTTAAATTATTTTAATATTCTAATCCTATTAGATTTAGCCCTAGACCAAGTCAACCCATCTATACTATATAAGCAACCCCTAGGAAGACCTATTTTCGCAAGAAATTAGTCCTAGCCTCTTCCAAACTTGAAATTGGACGTTGCGACGATTCGTCGCAACGTTGCGACGTTCAGCTGCCGCACGACCGAGAAAAACGCCCCCGTTCCCCCGCTCCGACCGAAGCCCCAACCACGCATCCATCGCCGCCCGCATCGCTTCACAGTGCCCGCCCCGTTCCCTCGGTCTGACCGACCGCTTGGCCCGCACCCCGCTCCGCACAGCGCTCCGCACCGTGCCCGCTTCGTTCCCCCGCATCGCTCAGCGTCTGACCGGTCGCCCCGCCCGCAGCGACCGACGTTGCAACATTGCAACGTTGCAACATCGCCCGCCTCGCATCCCAAGCGCACGACCGAAGCCCCCGACCGGTCTGACCGAAGGAAGCGCCCGCCCCCGCTACTGCGACCGACCCAAAGCGTCGCACAGCGCCGTTCCTAGTGTCTGACCGAGAGATCTCCCCGCACCGAGGCTGTACGACCGAGAGCCACTCGTCGCAACCCCGCATCCGTCGCACCACTTGCCTCCGTGGGCCCCCCAAGTTCTCCAGAGGTATTGTGGGTCCCCCAAAGGTCCCTAGGACTACTGTGGGCCCCACCTAGGTGCGTTCTCTTCGACGACTTGCCGCGTACGACGTCGTCGCACGTCGTAGCCCGTCGTCGCACGTGCGAGCTTTGGAATCTGGAATCGTTGCCCGGGTTGATTGCTCTGAAATTTCCAGCGAGGAATCTAATTGGAATCTGGACTTGGAGCGCGATCTTTTATTCCAACCCCCGGCGTCGCTACCCGACGCCGGTGTAGCTTTCGCGTCGTGTTGAGGTAACGCTTTGCACCCCTAGGACCCCCAACCAAATTGCATGCTAACCAAGATTAAAAATCAGTATTTTAAAGTATTTTAAATGTTTTAGCAATCACTAATCAAGATTAATAAAACGGATGTAGGCCGGTGGACTTGTGCACGTAGGAATCGTGACTTTGGACTCGTTGGATGGTGTTTTCTTGACGTGATAGTTGCAGGCAAGTGAAACTTGCCAACTCTTGTGTAGGGCCATGTTTTTAGGCCACTCACTTGTTTTTAGCGTAAAAGAGACTAGTCAGTGAAATGATAGCTGGCTAGACGCCTACTTGATCTAGTTTGACAACGAAACTAGATCCGTCACCTAATTGATCTAGCTTGACAACGAAGCTAGATCCAACCCTTAAACTTGTTGTTCATGCATACTAAACTGTCACGTTTACTTTCCTTACCTGTACGCCTTACTACTTGTCATGTCACGTCATCCATGCATTGAAGGTCGCATTGGTAGCACACGCTACAATACTTGTACTTGTACTCCCTTGACTGGCTAGGTGCACCCCTAGACCAGCAAGATAAAACACTTCCTGGCTCGTGTTCCAGAAGCGAGCATTCCCGTTCGGGGGTAAGGCCCTGGCTCGACACACGTGGAGGGGTAGGGATAAACGTTCGCTTGAGCTTAGGAGTTGGCCCGCGCAGCCACTCTAGCCAAAAGACGGAATCTATGTGCACGAGGTGCTTACTTTTCGTGTCTTGTACTTGTCTTGTGAATGTCATGCCATGCTCGTACTTTACTTTACTTTACCCTACTTGTTGCACTCATTACTTTAAACTGCCATGTCATTGCATCATGCTAGAACTGCTAGGTTGCTTTACTTTTACCTACTTTTCAGTTTCCTTGCACAAGTCTTCCAGACTTGCTGACATGTGCCCCTTTCTCTTTGGGTGTCACATGTTAGACCCTGAGCCAGAGATAGTTGTTGAGGTCGAGGTGTTGCTGACGCTGAGCCTGAGCCTACGTCCGTCGAGGAGTTCGTAGACACCGGAGACCAGTCTTAGAGACTGATTTTACTTGCTTTGCTTTAGGTTGCTGTTAGTTATCGATGCTTGCACCATTTCCTTGTTTTCGCACTTTGTACTTTTGATTGGCCATGCTGGGCCTCTTTTAGACTCTTTTATTTCAGCCTGGTGGTTTTTTCTGCGATGTTGAGATTTATTATTATGGATATTCTGAGATATTTCTTTTGCCTCTTTCGTTATTATTATCTTTGTTTCGTTTCGCGTTGCAAGGACCTGCAGTTTAAATTTGATTGACGCTTATCGGACTTGCGGCTTTGTAGCTTCAAGTCTGAGCGGACCTTCTCACGCTTCGCCTCCACGTTTTTGGGAAGCGGGGCGTGACAGGTTTTGTTGGTGGCCCACGCAGGTCCAATCTTGCAATTGCGAATTAACGGAACAACGGTAATAACGGAATGTCCATTAAATAAATTGCAACATCTAAGTCATTAAGCTATTGAGTCTAAATTTTTTTTCGTTTTCTATGTCGTTAGATGGCGAGAAGACGACAGACTCGAGTTGGTGGCGGACTTACTCTGAAGACTTGCTATTTCTGTGGCAAGACCGGGCACATCAAGGAGCAGTGCAGAAGATTTCTAGGCCAGTGTTTGATTTGTGGTGCTGCTACTCATTCAGAGAAGGATTGTCGACATGCAAATCAATTGCGGAAGGCATCGGAGAGAATTCCGCAGAAGGAAGCACCAGTAACTGGGCCAAGTCGGAAGGTGTGCCATCATTGTAACAAGACTGGTCATGAGAAGAAACAGTGCAGGAAGAGGCTGGGCCAGTGCCTGGTTTGTGGAGATCCTACTCATACTATGAAGGATTGCCCGAGATCTAAACTACCTTGGAAGGATCCCGTTGCCGCACAGCCGTTACAGCAGAAAACACCTGTGTCTACCAGTCGTGGACCAGCCCTCGCTCCACAGAAGCAGGCTTTTCAGCAGGCCATGCAGCCAAGGGAGCAGGCTTATCCGATGACGGCAGTGGAGAGCGAGACTGTGGATGAGGTTATCGCAGGTAACTCTTGACCTAGTTGTTTTTTCCCTTAGTTAGTTCTGGCTTGTTAAAACATGTTTGGTTGCTTGCATATGATTGTTTGCAAAAATAGGGTTGATTGTTAGACTGGTAATTAGAGTCCTTGCTGGGAATTGATTTAATCGTCATAGGAGTTACCTTAGTGGTCCTTGTCTACCCCTGACCATATCAGACTTCCAGAATTTCCTTCAGTCGCTCGTTTGGGTTCATCGATTTCGGACCAAGCTGAACGCATTCCATTACCGCCTAGCTCCCTTAGAAAGACCTAGCGCTAAGTTTCTTAAACTTTAGTTGGACGACCGTAGGAGTTTTCCCGTAGGTACCCTGGGCCATATCCTAGGCGTATGTATGTTTTGAACATCTGACCGTTTTCTTTGCCTCGATCCCCGAGATCGCCTCATGACAATCGTCGTCAATTTTCAAATTCCTCCATTGCAAAAGTTGAACCTTCTGAAAGCATTTCCTTTTTGATTTCCTCCTTCCCTAAGTTTTAAATGTGTTCAAATTTTAATATGTATATATGCTTATACTTCATGCTCCTCGTTGATTTAAATTTTAAAAAAAAAACTTTTGTCGAAATTTTTGAATAATAGTTTATAATGCTTTTTCAGCCTACACTTTTGAAACTAGGAGAATACATATTTCCTTCTTATATTAATTTATTTCGGAACCGTACTTTTATATTGCCCAAATCGATTTACAATTTTTCCTTCCTGATTGGTGCCATTCATATACTTTTCAAGTCACTTGGGATTTCAGCTTCCCGCAAGTCAATATTATGCTCATCGTCTTCCTTATTTCAGATTTTGTAAAATTACTATTTCTAAACCATTTCCTAAATCTGGACCTTCCATAGATTTGATTTTAAAGCTTCACTATCAATTTTGATAATTCTACTACCAAGTTATTAATATTATCTTTCCGCTTCCCCTACGTGCTTTTAGAGAAAAAAAAATTTTTCGAGACTAAATAGAATTTCAATTATTTTTATATAACTGTATCACGTTCGTTGTGCTCGTATGCTAAGGACCATGTGTAAACCAGTTTTTTTTTCCATTTTTGCAAATCCTGGTTCCTTTGAAAAGCAGCTTCAATATTTGATTATTTTAAAAAATTTCATAACCTAAAAGTTTTGAAAGCATTTAACATGAGTTTAAATCCTTCCGTTACTTGATTTCCTTCTTTGACTTTCACAAACATTATATTGAATTACTGCCGTATAATATTTTCTAAACTACGTTTTCAATATTCGTGTAAATGATTTTACTTCCTTTTAATGATTTTTTTTAACAAATAGACCATTTTCTCTTATTATGAATATTCGACTCAAACTTATTTTGAAACAACACGTTTTATCGATCTCCAGATATCTCTTTCCAGACGAGGATTTCAATTTTTGAAGTGCGACAGTTTTCAAATTTCGCATATGTTGGCTTGAATGAGTGTACCCCCCATAGTATATAGATGCTTGCCTATTGTGTGGTATATATATATATACTCGGAGTTATTCAAGATGTGTGAAGTTGTTTGTATGTTAGTAGTTATAGTTTGGTGTGTGGGTAACTATACCATACTAAGGATGCCTGTGTGTATAAGAATTAGTGTGTGAATACCTAATAGGGTGTATGTAATTAGGAGATACTTATAATGGTTGAAGCAATATGCTGGTAAAAACTATATGTATGCTAGGTGTGATAATAATAATAGGTGTTGGTACACCAGTTATAGGTGGTAGGCTATGGTGTGAATATATATGTTGCATGTGAGCGATTATACGATGAATATGTGTGCATGCGTTAGGGAGAGTATTATAATTATACGTGTGCTGATGTCTGTATTATTATTATTATGGTATATAGAGTGATTGAACTATGTAAGTATTACCTGACTAGATATTAAGTGTGACTGACTTATGGAATGCATATGATTGTATTGGTAGATATGTATATATAAATATTGGAGTGATATTGGTATATGTATGAATGCCATGTTACGTATATAGAATATTCTGATACGTGTTTTGAGTCTCACTCGAGCTTGAGTGGGAATACTCTAAGTATACTGAATGTATGTTTGTAGTTTGAATATAGCAATGCTTGATGTATGTATAGTGATAGAAGTGTTTGTGCCTGGTTGAGTTACGCACATGACTGTGGGTCGCTACACCAGTATATAGCTATAAGTGTTGGTCTTGTGGTATAGTTATTTACTAAGGACTTGCTTGTGTACTAGCTAAACTAGGTGCATAGATGTGCTAGTAATATAATGGTATGATTGGTATGCGTAGATGAAATGCTAACGTGTATGGGTGTGCACCATGCACGGGTAAGTATGTGCTTAGTTATAGGTATTGATGACTACGATATATGAGGCGTGTCGTAAATACAGTTATAGGACCGTATGTGATGAGAATATATGGTGAACTATTTGCATGCACTGTATGACTATATATGGTGAAATTATAGTAGTGGTGAATGTATATTAGATATAGTGAACTTGATTTAATAATGGTATGGTGTGACTATATGTGTTGAGATGTTTGGTATTGGAGGAATATTAGAGGGTAGTATACCCTTGATGTTTGTGCATAGGTAGCTATCTATATGTAGAGCAATAATTGTATTTTCTAAGTGTGACACTATCCTTGTATGAGTATCTGAAATATTGTTTTGTGTTTAGGTAAGTAGTAGCTATATAAGGGATGTATGTTTATATATATGATTGAAATACATGTATGAATTGACTGGCTATAATAGGTATAAGTATATGACGTATGTGAATGTATATATATATATATATATGCGTGTTAGTAGTGATAATGTTTGACTACCTAGTGCATATATAAGCATTGGTAATAGCTATACCTGGTTTGAAATATAATGTGACTTGATTGGGGTAGTTATTAGAGCGACTAGATATATTAGAAAGTCCGAGGACGGACTTTATTCTAAGGTGGGGAGGATGTAACGACCACTTTTCGCTGTACTTTGTTCGTGCACGTGCTTTTGAACGTGCACGTGTTTGTTTTAGACCTTGTGTGTTTGAGAACACTTTTGTGTGATATGCCGTTGTGAACGTCTCGTAGAGTATTAAATAGTGGCACTATCTTGGAACGACACTTCTCGAGTCGTTTTTCCACAATTTAAACTTACTCGATGAGACGTGACGATTCTCACTCTTGACGGGAGACGTTTCTATTGTTAGTTTCGTCGTCCGACGTCGAATTTGAGATCCGTCTTCTTAGTTAGCTCACATTCGTCGTCACGAGCATCACGATATTTATTTTATAATTTTTGGATTTTATTTGACCACTTTTATATTTTTAACAAGTTTTATATTATTTTTAATAATTAATTTATAAATTATTTTCGGCCAAATAAAATTTATTTGAGTTTTAAACGTTTTAAGGAATTTTTGAGCCAATTTCCAGCTCATTTGGACCAAGTCAAACCCTTGGGTAAGTTGGAGTAGTTGGAATTCAAATTTTAAATTATTTTAATATTCTAATCCTATTAGATTTAGCCCTAGACCAAGTCAACCCATCTATACTATATAAGCAACCCCTAGGAAGACCTATTTTCGCAAGAAATTAGTCCTAGCCTCTTCCAAACTTGAAATTGGACGTTGCGACGATTCGTCGCAACGTTGCGACGTTCAGCTGCCGCACGACCGAGAAAAACGCCCCCGTTCCCCCGCTCCGACCGAAGCCCCAACCCCGCATCAATCGTCGCCCACATCGCTTCACAGTGCCCGCCCCGTTCCCTCGGTCTGACCGACCGCTTGGCCCGCACCCCGCTCCGCACAGCGCTCCGCACCGTGCCCGCTTCGTTCCCCCGCATCGCTCAGCGTCTGACCGGTCGCCCCGCCCGCAGCGACCGACGTTGCAACGTTGCAACGTTGCAACATCGCCTGCCTCGCATCCCAAGCACACGACCGAAGCCCCCGACCAGTCTGACCGAAGGAAGCGCCCGCCCCCGCTGCTGCGACCGACCCAAAGCGTCGCACAGCGCCGTTCCTAGTGTCTGACCGAGAGATCTCCCCGCACCGAGGCTGTACGACCGAGAGCCACTCGTCGCAACCCCGCATCCGTCGCACCACTTGCCTCCGTGGGCCCCCCAAGTTCTCCAGAGGTATTGTGGGTCCCCCAAAGGTCCCTAGGACTACTGTGGGCCCCACCTAGGTGCGTTCTCTTCGACGACTTGCCGCGTACGACGTCGTCGCACGTCGTAGCCCGTCGTCGCACGTGCGAGCTTTGGAATCTGGAATCGTCGCCCGGGTTGATTGCTCTGAAATTTCCAGCGAGGAATCTAATTGGAATCTGGACTTGGAGCGCGATCTTTTATTCCAACCCCCGGCGTCGCTACCCGACGCCGGTGTAGCTTTCGCGTCGTGTTGAGGTAACGCTTTGCACCCCTAGGACCCCCAACCAAATTGCATGCGAACCAAGATTAAAAATCAGTATTTTAAAGTATTTTAAATGTTTTAGCAATCACTAATCAAGATTAATAAAACGGATGTAGGCCGGTGGACTTGTGCACGTAGGAATCGTGACTTTGGACTCGTTGGACGGTGTTTTCTTGACGTGATAGTTGCAGGCAAGTGAAACTTGCCAACTCTTGTGTAGGGCCATGTTTTTAGGCCACTCCCTTGTTTTTAGCGTAAAAGAGACTAGTCAGTGAAATGATAGCTGGCTAGACGCCTACTTGATCTAGTTTGACAACGAAACTAGATCCGTCACCTAATTGATCTAGCTTGACAACGAAGCTAGATCCAACCCTTAAACTTGTTGTTCATGCATACTAAACTGTCACGTTTACTTTCCTTACCTGTACGCCTTACTACTTGTCATGTCACGTCATCCATGCATTGAAGGTCGCATTGGTAGCACACGCTACAATACTTGTACTTGTACTCCCTTGACTGGCTAGGTGCACCCCTAGACCAGCAAGATAAAACACTTCCTGGCTCGTGTTCCAGAAGCGAGCATTCCTGTTCGGGGGTAAGGCCCTGGCTCGACACACGTGGAGGGGTAGGGATAAACGTTCGCTTGAGCTTAGGAGTTGGCCCGCGCAGCCACTCTAGCCAAAAGACGGAATCTATGTGCACGAGGTGCTTACTTTTCGTGTCTTGTACTTGTCTTGTGAATGTCATGCCATGCTCGTACTTTACTTTACTTTACCCTACTTGTTGCACTCATTACTTTAAACTGCCATGTCATTGCATCATGCTAGAACTGCTAGGTTGCTTTACTTTTACCTACTTTTCAGTTTCCTTGCACAAGTCTTCCAGACTTGCTGACATGTGCCCCTTTCTCTTTGGGTGTCACATGTTAGACCCTGAGCCAGAGATAGTTGTTGAGGTCGAGGTGTTGCTGACGCTGAGCCTGAGCCTACGTCCGTCGAGGAGTTCGTAGACACCGGAGACCAGTCTTAGAGACTGATTTTACTTGCTTTGCTTTAGGTTGCTGTTAGTTGTCGATGCTTGCACCATTTCCTTGTTTTCGCACTTTGTACTTTTGATTGGCCATGCTGGGCCTCTTTTAGACTCTTTTATTTCAGCCTGGTGGTTTTTTCTGCGATGTTGAGATTTATTATTATGGATATTCTGAGATGTTTCTTTTGCCTCTTTCGTTATTATTATCTTTGTTTCGTTTCGCGTTGCAAGGACCTGCAGTTTAAATTTGATTGACGCTTATCGGACTTGCGGCTTTGTAGCTTCAAGTCTGAGCGGACCTTCTCACGCTTCGCCTCCACGTTTTTGGGAAGCGGGGCGTGACAAAAACACGGACAAGTACGAGTGGTAGGTGTGACATGTATTGTCAAGTAACAAGTACAAGGGATCACCCACACACATGTGAGCGCCCTATTGCCCGCAAGCTGTATTCAAGTACAAGGGATCACTCACACACAGGCGAGTGCCCTATTTCCCGCAGGCTGTATTGAGCTCGTTTTCTGGACCACGAGCCAGATTTGTAATTGGCCTAGGGTTGTGCCTGCAAAACGGGTGCCTAGCCGGAACAAGTAGCACTAGTATGTAGCGATGCTACGCAATCACGATGAGTGTTCAAGCATGCAATGACATGAGCAGATATTCGCATACCGTTAATTGAAATTAAAAATGACAGGAAAAATGCAATGACATGAACAGATATTCGCGTACTGTTAATTTAAATTAAACATGGCAGTTAAAGATGCATGGATGACATGAATAGTTAATACGCGTACCGTTAAGTGAAATTAAACGTGACATACAAGCATGATGAAGGTGACGGACCAAGCTTCGTTGTCAAGCTAGGTCAATGGCGTCTAGACGGCTATCCTTTCACCGTCTAGTCTCTTTTACGCTAAAGCAAGGTAATGGCCTAAAACATGGCCCAAATCAAGAGATGCAAGTTTCACTTGCCTAGCACCGAGGATGACGATCAACGCGGCCGTCATACAAATGCTAACTACGGCGATGAGATCGCTGCCATGGCAAAACAATATTAGAACAACATCCAACCTAGTTCTATTAGGGTTTCACAAAAACACAAATGGGTTATAAGAATATTGAGAGATCGATTTATTATCGTATCGGAAGCGGAAGAACGATGCCGAGCAAGCACGGCAACGGAAGAAATGATCCGGGGAACCTAGGGTTCAGATCTGGAATGGATGGGGTAAATCTGGAGAAATGAGGTTTTGGGGATTTTTGTGGGTTTCCGTCGATCTGGAGGAGGTGGCCAGCCTAAATGGCGAGGGGGATGGGCTCTTGATGAAGGGGAAGAGCTAGAGGAAGGTTGGGGAAGATCAGAGGTCAAGGGGGAAGGAAAGAGGCCAGGAGAAGAGAAAGAAAGAAAAGAAACGAAGTGGGGTTTAAATAGAAAATGACCTGACGGCTGCCCAGAAATTAGGGTTTCGACACTGATTAGTCGGTCAAAGAGCAACCACTGACCGACTAGTTTAGGAACTAGTCGGTCGGTTGACCAACGCAGACCGACTAAGTGGAAACAGTAATTCCTGTACAAAATAGGATTTAGATTTAGTCGGTCAAAGAACAACTACTGACCGACTAGTTTCTCATCTAGTCGGTCGACGAACGTTCTTAGACCGACTAACGATAAACAGTAACTCGACTGTACAGAAGAACTCAGAGTTAGTCGGTCTGAGTACAAAACTTAACCGACTAGTTTAACAACTAGTCGGTCGAAAGATGAACTTAGACCGACTAAACAGAAATAGTAACTTAAGTAAAATTAATCCAAGGAACTAGTCGGTTTGAGTAGAGTTTCTGACCGACTAGATCTCAATCTAGTCGGTTGGTTCCCCTTCTTGAACCAACTAACGTGCACTAAAAGTGCCGAATAGAAGCGCGAAGCTTCGGGAAGATTTCTATAGCTTCTAAGATCACTCTAACTCTAAAATATGAGCGATTTGAAGTTCGTCATGAGTGACTTACTCCAAGATCAACGATCTAAGGAAGAAGCTAGGAAATCACAACGAAACGAACGAAAGTGAAAGCTACGGAGACGGAAATCAAACGCAAGGAGAAAATCCACCAAGACATATATATATATATATATATCGATAACACTAATATAGAAAAACCAGTCGTTACATTATCTTTGTTCCGTGTCACATTACCAGGATCTGCGTGATATTCCAGACGCTTTACAGGCTGGAGCCTCATAGCTCCATGCCTGAGCGGGCCTCGTCATGCCTCGCCTCCATTTTAGGGAAGCGGGTTGTGACAGGTTTTGTTGGTGGCCCATGCAGGTCTACTCCTCTGTAATTGTGACTTAATCGGAACAACGATAAGAAATTATAGAATGTCTGATAAACAATTTTGACACCCGAGACATAAGGATAAGAGTCTGATATTATTTCGTTTTTCTGTGTCATTAGATGGCTGGAAGACGGAATACCCGTGTTGTTGGTGGTGTGCCCCCTCGTGTCGAGGAGCTGGACCGATAGCCCACCAACGGAGAGATTATGCGGATGATGCATCAGATGATGCAGGTGCAGCAGGGGATGCTGTAGAATGCCCGGAATGTTCCGCCTGCTCGAGCAGCGCAGCCTGTCCAGAATGTCCCTAGCTTCAAGCCAGGAGCGAAGCAGTTTCGGGAGCTGGGCCCCGCTTACTTTGATGGGACCGAAGGACCCCTAGCTGTGGATGAGTGGACTAGGAACTTGGAGGACAACCTGCAGATGTCGAAGGTCGACCCGGCTGGATGGGTTGCCTTGGCAAAGAGGCAGCTTAAAGATAATGCTCAGAACTGGTGGGATGCCGAGGAGGAGATGCTGGAGGAGCCGATATCTTGGGCTACTTTTAAGTCCAAATTCGATGAGGAGTACTTTTCGAAGGCTGCCAGGAGGGAGATGGCGCAGCGCTTCATCGAACTGAAGCAGGGGAGCTTGACGGTGGACCAGTACCACCAGGAGTTCACCAGGCTGAGTCGTTTCGCAACGAAGATGGTGCAGGATGCTGATGAGAGAGCCTAGAGGTTTCTGCAAGGGCTTTCTTTGGATCTGCAGAGCTTTGTGACTTCTTCTGATTTGGAGTCCTATCAGAAGGTGCTGGTTACAGCGAAGAGGCAGGAGTAGATTGTGAACCAGAAGAGAGGATGCGCTTCTGGAGCTGGGAAGATGCCTGTGGAGCAGGCCAGGGCAGTGATGAGACCAGGGTTCAGGCCCAATCAGCCAGTACAGTTCAAGAGGCCTGGAGGACCTCCTACTCTGAAGACTTGTCATTTCTGTGGCAAGACTGGGCATGTCAAGGATCAATGCCGGAAGATGTTGGGACAGTGCTTAGTTTGTGGTGATCCTGCGCATACCATGAAGGACTGCCCGAAGTCCAAGCAACCGTGGAAGGGACCTGTTGCAGCTCAGCCGTTGCAGCAGAGGGCACCTGTACCTGCTGGACGTGGAGCGCCTCTCGTTCCACAGAGGCAGGATTTTCAGCAGGCTGTTCACCCGAGGAGGCAGGCTTTCCTGATGACTGCAGTTGAGGCTGAGACTGAGGATGAGGTTATTGCAGGTAACCCTCAACCTAGTTGTTCTTTTCTTAGTTAGTCTTGTTTGTTGGAATTTGTTTGGTTGGTTGTTATGTATGCTAGAAAAGAATTTGATTGTTAGACTGTCTGTTAGGTGTGATTTTGGTTTGCACATTTCCTGCACGAGTCATCTTCGACTCTGGTGCATCGATGTGCATTATTTCCCGGAGCTTCGTGGAGAAGCATTCCTTGTCGACTTCCTCTCTTCCCAAGAGTTGGAATATCGTTACAGAAAATGGCATGGTCTCGGTGCATCGTGGTTGCAATTCTCGCCCTTTGGTGGTCTGTGGACATGAGCTCTACACCGATTTCATCGTCCACGACATCATCAACTATGATGTCGTCCTCGGGATGGACTGGCTTGGGAGTTTCTACGCCACGATTGATTGTTGAAGGAAGAAGGTGGTGTTCGAGATCCCTGGACATCCGGTGTTTGAGTTCAGCCGTGGCAGCAGTTCGCTTGGTCCGGTCAGGTTTCGAGCCAAACCGGTGGAGATCATTGCTATGCAGTTGGAGCAGTGTCGACCTGCGGTAGTGCGTGACTTCAATGATGTCTTCCCCGAGGAGATGTCTGGATTGCCTCCCGATCGAGCTCTCGAGTTTTCGATCGATCTCATTCTGGGAGCGCAGCCTATCTCAAAGGCGCCCTATCACATGGCACCAGCAGAATTGGAGGAATTGCGGAAGCAGCTGGACGAACTTCTCTAGAAGGGTTACATTAATCCCAGTGTGTCTCCGTGGGGAGCACCGGTCTTGCTGGTGAAGAAGAAGGACGGTTCGCGTCGCATGTGTGTGGACTACCGGGAGTTGAATGCGGTGACCATCAAGAATCGATCTCGGTTGCCTCGCATTGATGACATCTTTGATCAGCTTGGAGGATCTCTAAGTTGGATCTGAGGAGCGGTTATCATCAGCTGAAGGTGAGGAAGGAAGATGTTCCGAAGACAGCATTCAGGACGAAATATGGACACTACGAGTTCGTGGTTATGCCTTTCGGTGTAACCAACGCACCCGCAGTTTTTATGAATCTGATGAATCTGATCTTCTATGACTTTTTAGACAATTTTGTCGTTATCTTCATTGACGACATTCTGATCTACTCGAAGTCAGAGGAGGAGCATGCATCGCACTTGAGGACAGTATTGGAGATCTTGAGGAAGCATCGGTTGTATGCTAAGTATTCCAAGTACGAGTTTTGGCTGGACAGAGTTGCTTTTCTCGGGCATGTGGTGACTGGAGATGGTATTTCGGTGGACCCTAAGAAGATTAAGGCTATCAGGGAATGGCCTGTTCCGCAGTCAGTGTCTGAGATCCGAAGTTTCCTTGGATTTGCTGGTTATTACCGGCGGTTCATTAAGGACTTCTCCCGTATTGCTGAGCCGATGACCAGACTGACGCGGAAGGATGTATCTTATGTTTGGACTGATGATTGTGAGAAGGCTTTTGGTATTCTGAAGGAGAGGTTGACGACTGCCCCTATTCTTGCTGTGCCTGATCGGAGTGGAGGATTCGAGATCTTTTGCAATGCCTCTAGTGAGGGTCTCGGTTGTGTATTGCATCAGCATGGGCATGTGGTTGCGTATACTTCTCGTCAGCTTAAGGCTTATGAGAAGAATTACCCGACACACGATTTGGAGTTGGCCGCTGTCATGTTTGCGCTGAAGATTTGGAGGCACTTCCTGCTGAGTGAGAAGGTGAAGATCTTCACCGATCACAAAAGCTTGAAGTACATTTTCACTCAGAAGGAGCTCAACATGCGACAGCATCGGTGGTTGGAGCTCATGGAGGATTATGAGATAGATTTGCAGTTTCACCCTGGCAAGGTGAATGTGGTTCCGGATGCGCTGAGTAGACTTCCAGCGGTGATGTTTTTGACTTCGCAGTGGAGATTGCAGCAAGATTTTTGTGAGTCCGGTATTGAGATTGTTCTTCCTCGAGAGGCTTCTTCGTTGATGTGTATGCAGATACAGTCGACGATCGTGGATAGGATCAAGGCTGGACAGGCAGGAGACCCGAAGTTGGTGAGGATTCGGGAGCAGGTGGAAGCTGGTCTGAGGACTGACTTCTTGATTCATGAGGATGGCTCGTTGAGATTTGGAGCCAGGTTATGTGTGCCAGCTGGGGACATCAGAGAGGAGTTGTTGGTTGAGGCACACAGTTCGCCGTATTCTATACATCCTGGTGGGACCAAGATGTACAAGGATCTTTGCCTGATCTTTTGGTGGCATGGTATGAAGAGGAGTGTGGCTCGGAGTGTAGCCAAGTGTCTAGTTTGCCAGTATGTAAAAGCAGAGCATCAGCGTACAGCAGGGTTGCTACAACTGCTTCTGATTCCGGAGTGGAAGTGGCAACACATCACTATGGATTTCGTGACTGGACTACCTCAGAGTCTGAAGCAGAATGACGCGATTTGGGTGATCGTAGACCGATTGACCAAATCCGCGCACTTTATTCCGTTTCGAGTAGGACAGTCTACTGAGGCGCTAGCGAGGAGATATATGGAGGTAAATCTTTTACTCTCCGTTTTTATTTCTTTTCCCTAGTTTAGATAGTGATGTAACGTGAATCGTGCAGGAGATCGTACGACTTCACGGAGTCCCTGTGAGTATCGTGTCGGACAGAGACACGAGGTTCACATCTCAGTTCTGGCAGAGTCTACAGAAGAGTTTGGGTACGAGTCTGAGTTTCAGTACAGTGTATCATCCGCAGACGGATGGCCAGTCCGAGAGGACGATCCAGATCTTGGAGGACATGCTGAGGGCGTGCATGTTGGACTTCAAGGGTTCTTGGGAGGATCATCTCCACCTCGTGGAGTTTGCCTACAATAACAGCTACCAGGCAAGTATTGGCATGGCACCTTTTGCCGCGCTATATGGGAAGAAATGTTGATCGCCACTGAGCTGGGATGACATTGGAGATCGGGAGCTGTTAGGACCTGAGATGATCGTGGAGGCTGTGGATGTTGTGAGGAACAAACGGGAGAGGCTGAGGATTGCTCAGGACCGTTTTAAGCATTGGGTTGATCCTAAACGGCGTCCTTTGGAGTTTCAGCCAGGTGACCATGTGTTCCTGAAGATTTCCCCGAATCGAGGAGTGATTCGCTTTGGGAAACGAGGGAAGCTGAGCCCGAGATACATTGGACCGTTTGACGTTCTGGTGAGAGTTGGCGAGGTAGCCTACCGCTTAGCCTTGCCGCCATCTTTGGAAGGAGTTCACGATGTCTTCCATGTGTCACAGCTTCGTCGGTACATCAGCGATCCCTCTCACGCTGTGGATTTCTCGGAGGTCACCGTTCGCCCCAATCTGACGTATGACCAGCAACCAGTGCAGATTTTGGACAGGCGTCAGAAGTCACTCCGAAACAAGACAGTCGATCTTGTTAGGGTGTTGTGGCGACACGGCTCGCCAGGAGAGTCTACTTGGGAGAGAGAAGATGAGATGAGAGAGCGATACCCACTTTTGTTCCCTGACACGTGAGTGTTAGGAAATTCCGAGGGCGGAATTTTTCTTAAGGTGGGGAAGATGTAACGACTGGTTTTTGTAATGACTATTTTATATATATATATATATATATATATATATATATATATATATATATATATATATTGGTTATTCTCTCCTTTGTGTGTTTTTCCTCTGTTGGACGTTTACTTTCAATTCTTCCTGATCTTCTTCTTTGATGAACTTCATCTTGATCATATTTTAGAACTAGGTTGATCCTAGAAGACATAGGAATCTTCCCGAAGTTTCACGCTTCGATTCGACACTTTTCGTGCATCATAGTTGGTTCAAGAAGGAGAACCAACCAACTAGATTGCAATCTAGTCGGTCGGCCACCCTTCAGGAACCGACTAGTTCACCTTGTAAATTTCAGCTGAGTTACTGTTTACGTTTAATCGGTCTAAGCACATTCATCGACCGACTAGTTCCCAAACTAGTCGGTTAGAACTTGTTCTCAGACCGACTAATTCTGAGATCTTTTTGACAGCCGAGTTACTGTTTATCGTTAGTCGGTCAAAGAACGACTATCGGCCGACTAGTTGATAAACTAGTCGGTTAGAGTTTCTTCTCAGACCGACTAACTCTCAGTGCTTATTGTCTATCTTATTCAACCCTTAGTCGGTCTATGAACATCCACTGACCGACTAGTTTCCAAACTAGTCGATTGACGAGCCTTCACAGACCGACTAAATCTGTCTACCATGTACAGGCCATGTTCACTGTTTGCCTTTAGTCAGTCTCAGTTGGACGACCGACCGACTAGTTTCCAAACTAGTCGGTCGACCACTCTTCACTGACCGACTAGTTTGCCCAGTAACCCTAGGTTAAGTCGTAGCCGCCGCACCCTTTCTTTATTTAACCCCTCGATCTTTTCTATTCTTCCTTCATATTTTCTAGCCGACGTTTCTTCTCCATCATTCCCCAACCTTCCTCTTGCCTTCCTTCATCCTCCCGAGCTCTCTCTCACCCTCCATTGCGCCGGCGCCACCCCGTAGGCCGCCGGTCGACCCTAAAACCCCACAATTTCCCTTTCGCTCCAGTTTTTCCCTACGAACTCCATTCTCCAGATCCATTACAATTCACCCGCGAGGAGATCTTTCAACCGTAGTTCCCGGGATCGCTTTTCCGTTGCCGTGCTAGCTCAAATCTAACGACGGCAACCCGGAGATCGCTGAGTCTTCTCCTACTTACAGATCTGTAGGCGTCTCGATCTTCGTTCTTCCGCTTCGTAAACAGCTAGTGAATCTACCCTTAATTTCCCATAACCCACACTATAACTTAGAAAACCCTAATAAAAATGGATTACTAGACGTTATAGGATTCCAATACAAATCCGGAATTAGATCTTAAATTCTGATTTTCTGTTTTGCCATAACAGCGAACCCTTTCCCCCATAGAGTAGCGATTGTGTGACCACTCTCGTCGATTAACAAACCTCGGTATCAGGCAAGTGAAACTTGCCAACCTTGTTTTAGGCCATGCTTTAGGCCAATTCCTTGCTTTTCGCGTGAAAGAGACTAGACCGTGAAATGATAACGGTCTAGGCACAATTTCCAAGTTCTAGCTTGACAACGAAGCTAGAATTGCCTTTTGTAATGTCATGTCATGCATTGCCTGTCACGTTTAATTTCTTTAACGGTACGCAATTTAAATTGAATATCTGCCATGCATTGCATACTTTACATGCCATTGATTTGTATGTTGCATCGTAGCACACGCTACCAAATACATGTAAAATCCATGTTTCTGTGTTTCCGGCTAGGCACCTGCTATGCGGACATAACCCTACGCCATCCTTGTTAAAACACTTCCTGGCTCGTGATCCAGAAGCGAGCATTCCATGTTCGGGGGTAAGGCACTGGCTCGATACACGTGGAGGGGTAGGCATAAACGGTCACTTGAGCGTAAGAGTTGGCCCGTAGAGCCACTCTAGCCAAAGGGCGGAATCTCTGTGCACGACGTGCTTACTTTACTTGTACTAGTCCTTGTGAATGTTCCTTGCAAACTTGACATCCATGCCATGCTTGTACCCTTTTACTTGTTGCACCCTTACTTTAACTGCCATGTCATGCATACTTTAGAATTGCTAGTTGCTTTTACCTTTCCTTTTGTTTCCTTGCACAAAGTCTTGTAGACTTTGCTGACATGTGCCACTTCTCTTTGGGTGTCGCATGTTAGTTGCTAAGCCGGAGCCCGCAGTTGAGGGCGAGAAGTTTATGGAGTTTGAGCATGTTCCCATTGCTGACGAGGAGTACGAGGACACCGGTGACCAGTCCTAGTGTTCCTTCGCCGTTTCGTTTGTTTAGCTTGTTGTTAGTTTGTCGGTGAGTAGCACCATCTTTTGTTGGATGTTTCTTGTTGGCCATGCTGGGCCTTTTCTTTTGGACTTTTTGTTAGCCTGGTGGCTTTTCTGGTTGTTGAAATAATATCTGGACTTGGAGATTTATAATTTTTATTATTCGTCTCTTTCTATTATTGGTATCTTTGTTCCGTGTCACATTACAGGGATCTGCGTGATATTCCAGACGCTTTATAGGCTGGAGCCTCACAGCTCCATGCCTGAGCGGGCCTCGTCATGCCTCGCCTCCATTTTAGGGAAGCGGGTCATGACACAAATAATAGGGATCTATTGAAATAACGCCATAAAGTCATATCAATCTCATGCAATCCCTAGAGTCTAGTATAAAGAAGTTGGCAATGCCCTTTTCAATCACAGATACATAAGGAGCATAAAGAAATCACGCAACATGCAATAGAGAATAGAAAAAGATCACGCCATTCAGATATTCATTTCGATACATGAAAAATCTCCAAAATTAAAGCAATTCGTAAAGTTTAGGTGTTATTAAACCTCCCAGTTATGCACCGTCTCCACTCTAAGGTCATGCTCACTCATGTGATCAGTTGGTTTACCCCCCATGCTTAGCTTGAGGCGTCGCATCTAAGAAAATGATTTGGAAATTTTTTTTCTTCTTTTTCTTCCCCAGAATAAATGATAGCTTCTAATGAAATGATATAGAACTTATTCGTTTTCTTTCTTTTTCTTTTCTTTTCACATATGAATATATACACATTTTTTTCTTTTTCTTTTTTTTCATTTAGAAGCTATACTTTTTCTTTTTGGGTTTGGGAAGTGAAATGCGGTAAAAATAGAAATGGGGGTGTAACTAACTGATATGTAGAGATATAAATAGATATGTGGAGAAGGAAAATAGTAGGACTCTTGGTTCACTCATAAGAGGGTGCACAACGGTTTGATAAAATAAAACCCTAACTAAACTCATAGATAGCATGGATATTTTCACTTCTCTAAATGAATACCGAAAAAGGCATGCAGTAATAATCACAATATCAGCAGGCATGCAAACAGAAGTGACTGAGATAAAAACAGATACTCCAAGTGTTCTAGTGATGCGTGAACCTAGGTGCATTTCGAACATAGATCATACTAGATACTAATTCATGCATTCAATTTTCAATTCATTTTAAGCATTAAATTCAGATAGATCAACAATAGAAATGCATGCATATACATAGTAAAACTGAAATTTACCCTAATAACATGTCATTGAAAATGAACATCGTAAAAACTAATAAGGACATAAGAGATATCATCATGCGAACCATCCTTAGCAAACAAAGAAAAAGAAGTGGAGAAAAAGAGAAAATAAAGAAAAAGGAATGCATGCATGGTGAAAATAGAAAATATGATGCAAAATGAGAAAAAAGAAAATGACGTGAAAACGGTGGAAAAGCGAAATAAAAAGAATGAAATAAGGAAAGAAAATGTAAAAGAAAAAATCAAAAATAAAGTGGTAGCGTTCATCCCCCAAGCTAAACCTAGCAGTGTCCTCACTGCTAAGAAATCGCTCGTGAGCGGGAGATGATGCTAAAGGGATGGGGTGGGAGGGGAAATAAAATAAAAACTGTGCAATAAAAGAAAAATGAAATAAAACTAAAAACATGAAATGATGCAATGCGGTATGTGATGTGATGCATGGGTGGTGCCTCCCCTAAGCTGTTCAAAAGTAGGGCTCCAAACAGACAGATGGGCACAAAATAAATAGGGGAGGCAAAAGCGGGTGAGGACTACATCAAGGAGAGGCACCACCCTCTGGGGGTGGTGATGGGTCCCTCTACTGTGGACCAGGAGTAGTGGGTGGAAGGTCCGACCGGAACTCATGGGGTGGGTCGGTTCGCCAAGGACGAACGAGGCTCTGGAGGAAGGGCAGGTCACACTCGATCGACTGTTGAGTCATCGCAGCACCATATCCCGCTAGTAGGAGCATGGCAGAGAACCGGTCGGCTTGGTCATCGTCACGGAATGTAACCTCGTATTCAGCGTCGCCTATGTAAAGGGGGTCAGAGCGGCGCGTGGCGATGCGTGGTGCAAGGGTAGTGGTGGATGATTCGATGACGATGTTGGCTCGAGTGGGCGTGTGTGTGCGACGTGTACACCGGGTAGGCCTAGGGTTGGATGTGCCAGTGTTGGCAGGTCTAGCACGGCGTGGATGCATTGTGTAAGTGGAGGAGAATAGTAATGTACTATGTAAAGCAAATAGGGGAGCGAGTTTGTCGACTAGAAAGAAATGGCATTTTGTTTCGGTGTCGTGATTGTCGCTGATCCGGAGTATCCCCAAGCTTTTCAAAGAAGTGTCTTCTGACGTTGGCAATTCAAACCTGAAATAGTGAACGGGAGGACATCAGTATATTTAAACATAAACAAGCAAATTCAATTGCAAAGGGTGCTCGGCTGAATATTAAATGAGGGGTGGCGGCCTTGTGGAGAGAAGGCACGGCTTCAGGAGAGGTGGCGTCGGCTGTGGGGAAGGAAAGGTGGTTTGGTCAAGAGGAGGGAGGGTTTTCAATTAGGTTACGGCTTTGAAAAGGGCAAAAGCGGGTTGGTTGAGATGCGCAGCGACCCGATAAGCAGCGAAACATGACTCGGACCGAGCAATACGGTTGCTCGGTCGAGTAAGATGGAGATAGGAATGACTCGGACCGAGCCATTTGATTGCTCGGTTAAGCTGCGAAAAAAGTGTGGGATACACCTCCAGCCTGCTCGGTTGAGCAGGAAGTTACTCGGTCGAGTCTCCTATTGTTCAGGCCGAACCAATAATTATCGATCAGGTTGGCAGAGTGATGTTTTCTCCTCAAATTCAAAAGCTGTAATACTCGACCGAGTAGAAGGCTGCTCGGTCGAGTCGCCTACTACTCGGGCCGAGCCGATAATAATCTGTCCGTATTGGCAGAGTGACGTTTTCTCCTCAAATTCAAAAGCCTGTAAAACTTGACCGAGTAGAAGGCTGCTCGGACCGAGTCGATTTCTACTCAGGCCGAGCAAAAGGCTGCTCAGGCTGAGCAGAAACTGTACTCTCTCATTCAATTTTCCATGTCTGTATTGCTCAACCGAGTAGTGAAGCTGCTCGGTCGAGTCGCATGTGCCTTTTCTACCCAACTTCTTGGGCTATCTCCTGCTGTACTCCATCTTCCTCCTAGTGATCTGCTCTCATATCTAACCTGCACAAAGTAGGAATTCATCAATTTTGTGCGGTTTTCAAAATTTTATTTTTAAAATATGTAAAATAAGAGTAAGAAACTGAAAAAGAAGATCCGGAATCCAAGAAATTGGGTTGCCTCCCAATAAGCGCTTGTTTTTAGTCGTTAGCTCGACTCCCCTTAATTTATCAGTTGTCATTGGGGAATCCCTTAAGGAAGTATGTCTCCTCCGGTCTTATAGGTTCTCCAACTCTGTAAGGTTTAATTCTTTGACCGTTAACCTTGAAGTTTCTGTTTTTTCCTTTGAGCTCAACGGCACCTCCTGGGGATAAGCTCATTATCTTGTAGGGGCCGGACCACCATGATTTTAGCTTCCCGGGAAGAGTTGTAGTCTTGAGTTATATAGAAGTACCTGGTCGCCGACATAATGGCGAACAACCGTGATACTTTTATCATGATAGGCTTTGGTCCTCTCTTTGTATATCTTCGCGTTTTCATAAGCATGACACCGAATTTCGTCCAACTCATTGCTGTGAAGGGCTCATCTGGTGGCGGCGCTTTGGTAATCAAAATTCATTTTCTTTATCGCCCAATACTCTCTATGCTCCAATTCTACCAGAAGGTGGCAAACTTTTCCATACACTAGTCTGTATGGGGTTGTGCCGATGGGAGTTTTGAAGGCAGTGCGGTACACACAAAGGGTGTCACCTAACTTGTGCGACCAATCCTTCCTTGAAGCGCTAACTGTTTTTTCCAGTATCTTTTTATTTCCCTATTAGATATTTCCACTTGGATGCTAGTCTTAGGATGGTAGGCGAGGGCGACCTTGTGATGAACTCCATATTTTTCAGCATCGCCTCGAACTTTCTTTCGATAAAATGACTCCCTCCGTCACTTATGATCATCCGGGGGACTCCGAAGCGAGGGAAGATAGTATTCTTGAAAAACTTGGCTACTACCCTCGTGTTGTTTGTCGGGGTGGCTATGGCTTCCACCCATTTCGAGACATAATCAACGGCAACCAAGATGTAATTGTTGCCGTTACTCGACGGGAAGGGTCCCATGAAATCGACGCCCCAACAGTCGAATAGTTCTATCTCCAAGATGCCGTGGAGGGGCGTTTCATTCTTCTTCGTGATATTCCCCGTCCTCTGGCATCTGTCGCACTTCCTTATGTATTCATTTGCATCCCTGAATATAGTAGGCCAATAAAAGCCGCTTTGGAGAATTTTCACCGTGGTTTTAGTGACAGCTGCGTGTCCGCTGCATGGTTGATCGTGGCAATGCGACATGATGGAGGTTGCTTCTTCTTTTGGGATACATCGTCTGATGATCCTGTCAGCGCATGTCCTAAACAGATACGGGTCGTCCCAGAAGTAACTCTTGGCATCATGTAGGAACTTCCTCCTTGAGTAGGTTGCCAACCCGTGCAGAACTATCCCACTCACCAAATAATTCACTATATCGGCGTACCAGTGAGCTTAAGAGGACTTCATCGCAAATAATTGTTCACCGGTGAATGAATCGTTAATCGGCAGGCTGTCATCCATGTGCCTTTGAAGTAACTGTGACTAGTGGTCTGCTACCACATTTTTTGCTCCCTTCTTGTCTTTGATCTCGATGTCAAATTCTTCGAGCAGGAGGATCCACCGTATTAAACGTGGTTTAGCATCCTTCTTGCTTAGTAGATACTTCAATGCCGCGTGGTCCGTATGGATGATCACCTTGGACCCTAGGATCTGAACTTCTCGATAGAATATACTACGGCTAGCAGCTCTTTCTACGTGGTGGTGTAGTTCTTTTGAGCGTCATCCAAGGTTTTGCTAGCGTAGTATATAGCATGGAGCTTCCCCTCCTTCCTTTGACCAAGCACAACCCCCATCGCCTGGTCACTAGCATCACACATAAGCTCAAATGGCAGATTCCAGTCTGGCGGCTGTATAATCGGAGCCGAGATGAGAGCTTCCTTTAACCTGTTAAAATCTAGCAAACAGGCGTCAATACACACAAAAGGAGCATCCTTGGCAATGAGCTCTGTGAGCAGGCGAGCAATATTGGAAAAATCTTTTATAAAACATTGGTAGAAACCGGCATGCCCTAAAACCCCACGGATACCCTTGAGGTTAGTGGACGGAGACAGACTTTTAATAACCTCTACTTTGGCCTTATCGACCTCAATTCCTTTAGAAGTGATAACATGCCCAAGAACAACTCCTTCTGTCACCATGAAATGGAATTTTTCCCAATTCAAAGTAAGATTGTTGTCTTGGCACCGTTCTAAGACCTTGGACAAATTAGTTAGGCAATCATCAAATTCGGTGCCATAAACGGAAAAATCTTCCATGAAGACCTCCATGATATTCTCGATGAAATCTGAGAAAATAGACGTCATGCACCTTTGGAATGTGGCTGGTGCGTTACATAGCCCATACGGCATCCTTCGATAAGCGAATGTGTAACGACTGGTTTTCATGTGTCTGGATTTATTATAGTATATATATATGTTTTGGTGGATTTTCTTCTCATGCGTGGTTTTCGTCTCTGTAGCTTCCATTTTCGATCGTTTCGTCGTGACTTTCTAGCTTCTTCTTTAGAATCGTCGATTTCGGAGTAAGTCATTCGTGACGGGCTTCATATCGGTCATATCTTATTGTTAGATCAAGCGTAGGAGTCTTAGAAATCGATCCCGGAGCTTCGCGCTCCATTTCGGAACTTTTGGTGCACGTTAGCCGGTACAAGAAGGGGAACCGACCAACTAGATGACGATTTAGTCGGTCGGCAAACCTTCATGGACCGACTAGTGTGATTTGTAAATTATTCAGGAGTTACTGTTTCTCGTTAGTCGGTCTAAGAACATTTGTCGACTGACTAGGTTGCAAACTAGTCGGTCAGCAATCGGTCTAAGAACATTTGTCCACTTCCTCCCCTGGAGTTTCACTCTCTATTTTGGTCTACCACCATGCCCTAGGCCATCTCCAACCCCCAAAAATCCCCAAAACCCCATTTCTCCAGATTTTCCCCATCCATTCCAAATCTAAACCCTAGGTTCCCCGGATCATTTCTTCCGTTGCCGTGCTCGCTCGGCATCGTTCTTCCGCTTCCGATACGGTAATGAATCGATCTCTTGATATTCTCATAGCCATTTGTGTTTTTGTGAAACCCTAATAAAACTAGGTTGGATGTTGTTCTAATGTTGTTTTGCCATGGCAGCGATCTCTTTTCTGTAGCTAGCATTTGTGTGACGGCCTCGTTGATCGTCATCCTCGGTGCTAGGCAAGTGAAACTTGCCACATAGGGTTTTGGGCCATGTCTTAGGCCATTTGCTTGTTATAGGCGTAAAAGAGAATAGGCGACGAAACGATACTCGCCTAGGCACAATTTCAAGAACTAGCTTGACAACGAAGATAGGACCGTCATTTATCATGTTGCATAACTATCATGTCATGTTTAATTTTGATTAACTGTACGCGAATTAATTGTCATCCATGATATCCATGTTGAATGTCGCATTCGTAGTACATGCTACAATACTTGTGTTCCTGGCCCGTGTTCCAGAAGCGGGCTACGTGAGTTGGTTGATAGCCAATGCCCGATCTACTTGTTTACCGACTAGGCACCTGCGTTGCAAGCATAACCCTACGACATACTTGTTAAATACACTTCCTGGCTCGTGTTCCAGAAGTGAGCATTCCGTGTTCGGGGTAATTCCCTGGCTCGATACACGTGGAGGGGTAGAGATAAACGGTCACTTGAGCTTAGGAGTTGGCCCGATCAGCCACTCTAGCCAACAGGCGGAATCTATGTGCACAACTTGTTTACTTGACTTGTTCACTTGACGTGAACCACTTGACTTGTACTTGTCCGTGTTTTACTTGTTATCCATGACATACTTGCTACTCGTACTTCCCTTTACTTGTCACTTCCATACTATACTTGCCATGCCATGCATCATACTATAACTGCTAGGTTGCTAGTTTACCTTACCTTCAGTTTCCTTGCCCAAGTCTTTTAGACTTGCTGACATGTGCCCCCTTACTCTTTTGGGTGACACATGTTAGATCCCGAGCCTGAGTCTGTTGTTAAGGACGAGGTGTTTGCGGATGCCGAGCCCGAGTCTGTGTTTGGCGAGGAGTACGTGGACACTGGGGACCAGTCCTAGTGTCTTCGTTGAGCTTTCCCCTTTTGTTTTAGACTGATGTAGTTGTCAGTGTGCAGCACCTATACTCTGTTTACGTTTGTCTTTGTTTGGCCGTGTTCTGGGCCTTTAGACTCTTTCTTTTAGCCTGGTGGCTTTTCTGGATGTTGAACTTAATTTTAATGTTGGACAAATTCTGAGATTGAGATTTTGGTTCTGTCTCTCCTTGTGTCATTATTGTTGTTCCGTTTGTGGTTACAGGGACCTGCTTATGTGTTATTGACGCTTATCGGGTTTGGGGCTTCACAGCTCCACTCTCGTGCGGACCTTTTCATGTCTCGCCTCTATTTTAGGGAAGCGGGGCGTGACAGGTTTTGTTGGTGACCCATGCAGGTCCTTCTGTACCTGTGAATTGTCAGAATAGCGATAATAATATTAGAATGTCCAATAAACTAAGTTCGACATCCGAGTCATAAGCTATGAGTCTAATTGTTTCGTTTTCTGTGTCATTAGATGGCAGGAAGGCGAATCACCCGTGGTGGTGGTAGTGGTGCGCCCCCTCATGACGAGGAGCCTGAGCGGGAACCCACCAATGGGGAGATGATGCGGATGATGCTTCAGATGATGCAGGTGCAGTAAGGCGTGCTCCTGTAAGTCCAGAATGCTCCGGCTGGTCGAGCTCCTCGGGCGGCTCAGGAGGCCCCTCGCTCCGAGCCGGGAGCGAAGCAATTTTGGGAGCTGGGTCCCGCATATTTTGATGGGTCTGAGGGTCCTCTGGCTACCGATGAGTGGATTCGGAACATTGAGGATAACTTGAAGATGGCCAAGATCACCCCGGCTGGATGGGTTGATTTGGCAAAGCGGCAACTCAAGGATAACGCTCGGAACTGGTGGGATGCGGAAGAGAAGATGTTGGTGGAGCCGATAGCTTGGGTTACCTTTAAGTCCAGGTTTGATGAGGAGTTCTTTCTGAAGGCTGCTAAGAAGGAGATGCTGCAGTGTTTCATTGATCTGAAGCAAGGGAGCTTGACGGTGGACCAGTGCCACCAAGAGTTCACTAGGCTGAGTCGGTTCGCACCGAAGATGGTGCAGGATGCTGATGAGAGGGCTCAGAGGTTCCTACAGGGACTTGCTTTGGAGCTCCAGAGTTTTGTGTCTTCCTCTGATCTGGACTCTTATCAGAAGGTTCTGGTCGCTGCAACGAGGCAGGAGCTGAACCTGAGCCAGAGGAGGGGACATGTTTCTGGTGCTGGGAAGAGGCCTATGGAGCATGCCAGAGCGGTGGTTAGGCCTGGTTTTAAGCCTAATCAGCCAGCTCAGTTCAAGAGGCCAGGAGGGCCTATTCAGAAGACTTGCCATTTCTGCGGCAGGACCGGGCACGTCAAGGATCAGTGTAGGAGATCCCTGGGCTAGTGTGTCGTCTGTGGGGATCCTACTCATGCCATGAAGGATTGTCCGAGGTCGAAGCAGCCTTGGAGGGCACCTGTTGCAGCACAGCCATTGCAGCAGAGAGCGTCTGTTCCTGCTGGACGTGGGGCAGCTCTTGTTCCACAGAGACAGGCTTTCCAGCAGGCTTTTCCGCCGAGGCGACAGGCTTTTCTGATGACTGCTGTGGAGAACGGGGCTGTGTATGAGGTTATCGCAGGTAATCCTCTACTAGCTGTTCCTTTCTTATTTGGCTTTGTTTGTTAGACTATGTTGTTTGCTTGAATATGATTGTTTGCTAGACTATGGCTTGATTGTTAGACTGTTTGTAGGTGTGATTTTGGTGTGCACATTTCCTGCACGAGTTCTCTTTGACTCTGGTGCATCGATGTGCATTATTTCTCGGAGCTTCGTGGAGAAGCATTCCTTGTCGACGTCCCCTCTTTCCAAGAGTTGGAATATCGTTACAGGGAATGGCGTGGTCACGGTGCATCTTGGTTGCAATTCTTGCTCGTTGGTGGTTTGTGGACATGAGCTTTACACTGATTTCATTGTCCACGACATCATCAACTATGATGCGGTCCTTGGAATGGATTGGCTTGTGGGCTTCTATGCTACGATCGACTGTCGGAGGAAGAAGGTGGTGTTCGAGATTCCCGGACATCCAATATTTGAGTTCAACCGAGGTAGCAGTTCGCTTGGTCCTGTCAGGTTTCGGGCCAGGCCGGTGGAGTTTGTGGCCATGCAGATGGAGCTGGAGAGGCCGGCGGTTGTGCGGGATTTTAATGACGTCTTCCCCGAGGAGATGTCTGGTTTGCCACCTGATCGAGCTTTAGAATTTTCTATTGATCTGGTTCCGGGAGCGCAGCCGATCTCAAAGGCGCCATATCGTATGGCACCCGCCGAGTTGGAGGAATTACGGAAGCAGCTGGATGAGCTTTTGTAGAAGGGTTATATCAATCCTAGTGTGTCTCCGTGGGGAGCACCGGTGCTGCTGGTGAAGAATAAGGATGGTTCGCGTCGCATGTACGTGGACTATCAGGAGTTGAATGCGGTGACCATCAAGAATAAATACATGTTGCCTCGCATCGATGATATTTTTGATCAGCTTGGAGGTTCGAGGGTGTTTTCTAAATTGGATTTGAGGAGTGGTTACCATCAGTTGAAGGTGAAGAAGGATGATGTCCCGAAGACAGCATTCAGGACGAAGTATGGACACTACGAGTTTGTGGTTATGCCTTTCGGGGTAACCAACGCACCTGCAGTTTTCATGAATCTGATGAACCTGATTTTCTACGACTTTTTGGATAAGTTTGTCGTTATCTTTATTGACAAAATTCTGATCTATTCAAAGTCGGAGGAGGAGCATGCCTCGCACTTGAGGACGGTATTGGAGATTTTGAGGAAGCATCGTTTGTATGCCAAGTTTTTGAAGTGCGAGTTTTGGCTGGATAGAGTTGCTTTTCTGGGGCATGTGGTGACTGGAGATGGTATTTCTGTGGATCCCGAGAAGATTAGGGCCATCAGAGAGTGGTCTGTTCCGCAGTCAGCGTCTGAGATCTGGAGTTTCCTTGGGCTTGCTGGTTACTATCGGCGCTTCATTAAGGACTTTTCCCGTATTGCTGAGCGGATGACCAGGTTGACGCGGAAGGATGTACCTTTTGTTTGGTCGGGTGATTGTGAGAATGCCTTTGGTGTTCTGAGGGAGAGGTTGACGACTGCCCCCATTCTTGTTGTGCCTGATCGCAGCGGCGGATTTGAGATCTTTTGCGATGCTTCTGGCAAGGGTCTCATTTGTGTGTTGCATCAGCACGGGCATGTAGTGGCTTATGCGTCTCGTCAGCTCAAGGTTCATGAGAAGAATTACCCGTCGCATGATTTGGAGTAGGCTACTGTTGTGTTTGCGCTCAAGATTTGGAGGCACTTCCTGCTGAGTGAGAAAGTGAAGATCTTCACCGATCACAAAAGCTTGAAGTATATTTTTACTCAGAAGGAGCTCAACATGCGACAGCGTCGGTGGTTGGAGCTCATGGCGAATTATGAGATTGATTTGCAGTATCACCCTGGTAAGGTGAATGTGGTTCCTGATGCGCTGAGTAGGCTTCCAGCGGTGATGTTGTTGACTTCGCAGTGGAGATTGCAGCAGGATTTTTGCGAGTCTAGTGTTGAGATTGTTCTTCCTGGGGAGGCTTCTTTGTTGATGTGTATGCAGATTTGGTCGACGATCATGGATCGGATCAAGGCTGGCCAGGCTAGAGATCCGAAGCTGGTGAAGATTCGGGAGCAGGTAGAAGCCGGTCTGCTGACTGACTTTTTGATTCATGAGGATGGATCACTGAGGTTTGGAGCCAGGTTGTGTGTGCCAGCTGGGGATATTAGAGAGGAGTTGATGGTGGAGGCACACAGTTTGCCGTATTTTGTGCATCCTGGTGGGACCAAGATGTACAAGGATCTTCGTCTGAACTATTGGTGGCATGGTATGAAGAGGAGTGTGGCTTGGAGTGTAGCCACGTGTTTGGTTTGCCAACAAGTGAAGGCGGAGCATCAGCGTACGGCAGGGTTGCTACAACCGCTTCCGATTCCGGAGTGGAAGTGGCAACACATCACTATGGATTTCGTGACTGGACTACCTCGGAGCCCGAAGCAGAATGACGCGATTTGGGTGATCGTAGACCGATTGACCAAATCCGCACACTTTATTCCTTTCCGAGTTGGACAGTCCACTGAGGCGCTAGCGAGGAGATATATGGAGGTAAATTCTATTACGCTCAGTTTCTATTTCCTTCCTAGTTTTAATAGTGATGTAACGTGAATCGTGCAGGAGGTCATGCGACTTCACGGAGTCCCCGTGAGTATCGTGTCGGACAGAGACACGAGGTTCACATCTCAGTTCTGGCAGAGTTTGCAGAAGAGTTTGGGTACGCGTCTGAGTTTCAGCACGACGTACCATCCGCAGACGGATGGCCAGTCCGAGAGGACGATCCAGATCTTGGAGGACATGCTGAGGGCGTGCATGTTGGATTTCAAGGGTTCGTGGGAGGACCATCTACATCTGGTAGAGTTTTCCTACAATAACATCTTCCAGGCGAGTATTGGCATGGCGCCTTTCGCCGCTCTTTATGGGAGGAAATGTCGATCGTCATTGAGTTGGGATGACGTTGGTGATCGGGAGCTGTTGGGACCTGAGATGATTGTGGAGGCCGTGGATGTTGTCAGGAACATTCGGGAGAGGTTGAGGATTGCTCAGGACCGTTTTAAGCATTGGGCAGATGCGAAACGCCGTCCTTTGGAGTTTCAGCCAGGCGACCATGTGTTCCTGAAGATTTCCCCGAATCATGGTGTGATTCGCTTTAGGAAGCGAGGGAAGTTGAGCCCGCGATACATTGGACCGTTTGACGTTCTGGAGAGAGTTGGTGAGGTAGCCTACCGCTTAGCCTTGCCGCCATCTTTGGAGGGAGTTCACAATGTTTTCCATGTGTCGCAGCTTCGTCGATACATTAGCGATCCATCTCATGCTGTGGATTTTTCGGAGATTACCATTCGCCCTGATATGACGTATGACCAACAGCCAGTGCAGATTCTGGACAGGCGTCAGAAGTCACTTTGGAACAAGGTTGTCAATCTTGTGAGGGTGATGTGGCGACACAGCTCGCCAAGAGAGTCTACTTGGGAGAATGAGGATGAGATGCGAGAGCGTTTCCCACTTTTGTTTCCAAACACGTGAGTGTTGGGAAATTCCGAGGACGGAATTTTTCTTAAGTTGGGGAGGATGTAACGACTGGTTTTCATGTGTCTGGATTTATTATATTATATATATATATGTTTTGGTGGATTTTCTCATCATGCGTGGTTTTCGTCTCCGTAGCTTTCATTTTCGATCGTTTCGTCGTGACTTTCTAGCTTCTTCTTTAGAATCGTCGATTTCGGAGTAAGTCATTCGTGACGGGCTTCATATCGGTCATATCTTATTGTTAGATCAAGCCTAGAAGTCTTAGGAATCGATCCCAGAGCTTCGCGCTCCATTTCGAAACTTTTGGTGCACGTTAGCCGGTACAAGAAGGGGAACCGACCGACTAGATGACGATTTAGTCGGTCGGCAAACCTTCATGGACCGACTAGTGGGCTTTGTAAATTATTCAGGAGTTACTGTTTCTCGTTAGTCGGTCTAAGAACATTTGTCGACCGACTAGGTTGTAAACTAGTCGGTCAGCAATCGTTCTTTAACCGACTAACTCTATGTTCATTTTGATGCCAAGTACTATTCATTCTTAGTCGGTCTAAGAACGTTCATCGACCGACTAGATGACAAACTAGTCGGTCAGTAGTTGTTATTTGACCGGCTAAATCTAAATCCTATTTTTGTACAGGAGTTATTGTTTGGACTTAGTCGGTCTGCGTTGGTCAACCGACCGACTAGTTCCCAAACTAGTCGGTCAGTGGTTGTTCTTTGACCGACTAATCAGTGTCGAAACCCTAATTTCTGGGCAGTCGCCAGCACTCTCTATTTAAACCCCACCCACGATTTCTTTCACCCCTCTTTTATTCTCCTGAGCCCCCTTCTTCCCCAAATCACTCTCCAACATTTCCCCAAGCCATTCCTTCCTCCCCCGGAGTTTCCCTCTCTATTTTGGTCTACCACCATGCCCTAGGCCATCTCCAACCCCCAAAAATCCCCAAAACCCCATTTCTCCAGATTTTCCCCATCCATTCCAGATCTGAACCCTAGGTTCCCCGGATCATTTCTTCCGTTGCCGTGCCGCTCGGCATCGTTCTTCCGCTTCCGATACGGTAATGAATCGATCTCTTGATATTCTCATAGCCATTTGTGTTTTTGTGAAACCCTAATAAAACTAGGTTGGATGTGGTTCTAATGTTGTTTTGCCATGGCAGCGATCTCTTTTCCGTAGCTAGCATTTGTGTGACGGCCTCGTTGATCGTCATCCTCGGTGCTAGGCAAGTGAAACTTGCCACATCGAGTTTTAGGCCATGTCTTAGGCCATTTGCTTGTTATAGGCGTAAAAGAGACTAGGCGACGAAACGATACTCGCCTAGGCACAATTTCAAGAACTAGCTTGACAACGAAGCTAGGACCGTCATTTATCATGTTGCATAACTATCATGTCATGTTTAATTTTGATTAACGGTACGCGAATTAATTGTCATACATGATATCCATGTTGAATGTCGCATTCGTAGTACACGCTACAATACTTGTGTTCCTGGCCCGTGTTCCAGAAGCGGGCTACGTGAGTTGGTTGATAGCCAATGCCCGATCTACTTGTTTACCGGCTAGGCACCTACGTTGCAGGCATAACCCTACGCCATACTTGTTAAATACACTTCCTGGCTCGTGTTTCAGAAGCAAGCATTCCATGTTCGGGGTAATTCCCTGGCTCGATACACATGGAGGGGTAGAGATAAACGGTCACTTGAGCTTAGGAGTTGGCCCGATCAGCCACTCTAGCCAACAGGCAGAATCTATGTGCACAACTTGTTTACTTGACTTGTTCACTTGACGTGAACCACTTGACTTGTACTTGTCCGTGTTTTACTTGTTATCCATGACATACTTGCTACTTGTACTTCCCTTTACTTGTCACTTCCATACTATACTTGCCTTGCCATGCATCATACTATAACTACTAGGTTGCTAGTTTACCTTACCTTCAGTTTCCTTGCCCAAGTCTTTTAGACTTGCTAACATTTGCCCCTTACTCTTTTGGGTGACACATGTTAGATCCCGAGCCTGAGTCCGTTGTTGAGGACGAGGTGTTTGCGGACGCCGAGCCTGAGTCTGTGTTTGGCGAGGAGTACGTGGACACTGGGGACCAGTCCTAGTGTCTTCGTTGAGCTTTCCCCTTTTGTTTTAGACTGATGTAGTTGTCGGTGCGCAGCACCTATACTCTGTTTACGTTTGTCTTTGTTTGGCCTTGTTCTGGGCCTTTAGACTCTTTCTTTTAGCCTGGTGGCTTTTCTGGATGTTGAACTTAATTTTAATGTTGGACAAATTCTGAGATTGAGATTTTGGTTCTGTCTCTCCTTGTGTTATTATTGTTGTTCCGTTTGTGGTTACAGGGACCTGCTTATGTGTTATTGACGCTTATCAGGTTTGGGGCTTCACAGCTCCACTCTCGTGCGGACCTTTTCATGTCTCGCCTCCATTTTAGGGAAGCGGGGCGTGACAGAATGTGCCGTAAGGACATGTGAACGTCGTTTTCTCTTGGTCTTCCCGATGCAACGGGATTTGGAAAAATCCGAAATATCCGTCTAAGTAGCAGAAGTATTTGTGCTTAGCCAAACGCTCGAGCATTTAGTCTATGAAGGGCAGAGGGTAATGGTCCTTCCTGTGGCTTTATTCAGTTTCTTATAATCGATACACATGCGCCACCTGGTGACAGTCCTAGTGGAGATTAATTCATCTTTTTCATTTTTTACGACTGTCATGCCCTCTTTTTTGGGACAACCTGCACGGGACTAACCCATTTACTATCGGAAATGGGATAAATGATGTCAGCCTCTAAAAGCTTCAGGATCTTCTTTTTCACCACCTCTTTCATGTTAGGGTTCAACCGCCTTTGAGGCTCAATGGAGGTAGCATCCTTATCCTATAGGTGAATCCTATGCGTACATATGGTTTCGTTGATGCCCTTTAGGTCAGAGATGTTGTACCCTATCACTTTTCTGTGAGATCTAAGGATTTTCAGGAGACTCTCTAGCTGGGGTTCGGTGAGGGCCGCATTCACAATAACAGGGTAAGTGGAGTTTTCCCCCAGAAAAGCATATTTCAAATTTGCGGGGAGGAATTTTAGTTCTACCTGAGGGGGTGATGTACCACTGTCATCGCTTGCCTGTGAGAAAGATGTATCCTCGATCTCGGGTTCAGAAGGTGAAAATTCTTCGTTTGCGGAATTATAGGAGAAGCAGGGAGATGATGGTGTGTCGAGGCAGACGTCTGCAGGTTCCATTCCCGTAGCGCACCTGTCAATATAGGCAAGGTTTTCAGGTATGCGTTCGCTATCAAACATAAAATCTGGAGTACTCCCTTGGTTAATGTGGTTTTGCGATGATGATGAGTCTGTGTACTCCTCAAAGGCATGTTCTTCATATGCTGGAACCGACAGAAGGCTGTCGTTATAGAAGCGTAATGTATCTCCCTCGTGCCGCACATAGATTCCATCAGCTACGGCGACACCATCCAGGGCGTCCGCATTATGGAAAGCGGTTGCGATGAAAACCGAGAGCTCTTGCGTAGCTGGGTCGTCTGTAGGGAATTAAACTGGGCCATAGGCCCATACGTCAGCTACCATGCTCTCTAATATCTCAAGCATCTGAGAATTGTGTAATGACTCCAATTGATGAGCCTCTCTCCAGTATGCATCAACGGGTGGAGCCTCAGTGGTCTGAAGGAGCATCACGTTCTCTTCGAAGCTTACTTGAATATCATCTTCAATGGTACATGCATCAGAAACCTGGTTCATTAAATGATCCATGACTAGTTGCTGATTTGTGTTACCTGCAACATAGGTTCCTGAGCCAATAAATCGAACTGCATCGATCAGTTCTCTAGCTGTGCATTCAACCATGGACTCGTCCATGCACGAGTCTTGGAAGCCATGTAAATGATAAGGAGAGAGACTAAACTCCTCTGAGTCGCTATCAGACTCACAGGTCCACTTCACTTGCATTACCATCTCCATTATGCCTGATTGGTAAGGAAATAATCGCTAGCTGGAGGAAGATGTTAGTAGCAAGGCAGAGAAAATAGAAAGAGAATGAAAATGGTGGAAAGGTGAGAAATGATCAGAGTGCTAGCAAACTTCACAAAATAAAAACAAACTGAGATAGAACAATATTACCGTCCCCGGCAACGGCGCCAAAAACTTGATGCACTCGAAACCTACACCTAGGTTCTACCTGGCGATGTCACGATCGCCAGGCGTGGTATGGCCCCTAGGCTTCAATTCTGGGCTCAATCCGCAAGCGGACGGTGTCGAGTTATAGTATAAAAGACATCAAATCCCACAGGGACGGTGATAGTGTCAATAGATTCTCAGTTTATTTCTAAGTCTTGAAGTGAGATAGCTATCGGGGTAAAAGATTTGGTTGGGGGTTTGTTGTTGTAATATTAATAAAAGGGACTAGGGCGTTAGGGATCACCACTAGGATCGTTGGGGGTCGACGTTGGGATAGGATCCTTGCATTGCATTAGGGCTAGGGAATTAATCCCCCAATTCGTACCACTCTCGTGGGTTAGAATTGCGAGGTATTTCGGTGGCTCTCGTTGACGCAATGGCGGTAGCCGTCAACGGTAGCGGTATAGTTCATCGATGGATCCCCTCAAGGCACGAGCCATGCATGGTCACGAGCCTTGGTTGGATCCACCGATTTCCCTATTCGAATCCTTAGATACCCCTTAAGCACATCAATTCCACAGACCGTGGTCATGATCTCAGTACGGGTTATCTATGGGTTCGGTAGGATCTACCGAAATACTTCCCTAAGTCCCCAATTCAATGTAGGGGTCCAGATCTACATTTTCCCCTAGGATCCTAAGGCTAACCCATCAACCCTATAAGGAATCTACTCACACATGGCAATATTAGCGAGCAAAGATACAATTTTTGTAGACGCAGACATTATAACAAATTGATAAACAAAGATCGAAAACTTACAGCGAGAGATAAAGGAGAATGACGTTTAATAGATCCACATAGAAAATTCAGATTCCTAGAATGCAAGGAGAACGAATAATATTTCCAGTCAATCTCGATCCAAAAGTTTCTTACAAAATTAAATCTAAGAACAGATCTATGCAAAATCGCCTAAGCTCTGCTTGAAAAACTATTCAAAAATTCTAATGAAAGTCGCCTCGCAGTCGCGCACAACTCCCAGCTTCAGTGCCCAAAATCGCGCGCTTCGCTGCTTCAGAAAACATTCCAAAAATAGCCCTGGAGTTGCCGACCGAGTAGGTGACTTGGTCGAGTAATGCGCTGCCCATTCGATGGCTCGGCCCGAGCAGATGAGCTACTTGATCGAGCACTACAGGAAATGGAAAAGATTCAAAGTTACCGCTCTGCCTACCCGGACCGAGTACGCTCTGCTCGATCCGAGTAGGGGTCGACTCAGTCAGCTGCTCGTCGCTGGATTACTTCGACTGTGGAAATTGAGGCTGTTCGACCGAGCAGCTGAACTGCTCGGTCCGAGCCAGCCTGTATCTGCTCCTCATCCCAAATTGAAGATGCTCGGTCGAGCAGCTGAACTGCTCGGACCGAGCATTTTCTGGAAAACTGTCTGAGAGCTAATGGGGTTGTCTCTCTCTCCTCTGCTCTCTCTCTTCTCCTCCAATGGCTCCAGAAGTGTGGCGAACTCCTCCAGAGCCCCGCCAATGAGCTCACGAGCATGTCGGATGTGTCCATACCCAAGTGGGGTCCCAAATGGCTCCAAAATCCCTGAAAACTCATAAAACACTACGAAACTCGAATATATCGTCAGAAATGCAATATCGTAGTAAAATGTGGGATTTGGATGCGAAAATGGTATGAGATGCAATGAAATGATGATATGAAAATAGTAGAAAATATGGACACATCATGCATATATACATGAGTATGTAGTATGTACATATTGTGTTGTTTGCTTTTCGTGGGCAGGGAGACCCTTGGACTATTCAATCTCCAGCCAGACCCTTAGCATAGAAAGTCCGAGGGCGGACTTTGTTTTTAAGGTGGGTAGAATGTAATACCTCGTCTCCGTATATACGTGTATAATGTACGTATTTTTGGACGTATTTGTACGTATGAAGTTTTTGAGTATTTTCATGAATTTTCCATAATTTTTTATAACTAAATTATTTTTTAAATAAATTATTTTATAACTAAATTTATGAATTTTCCATAATTTTCCATAAATTTTTGTAACACCATTTGTATTATATAAATGAAGTATTTGGATTAAATACTATGTATTTGGAACGGTATGAAGTATTAGTTGTGTATTTTTATTTTTCTATAAGATTAAATCTTGGAAATTGTTAGAATGACACATAAGTGGCTTTGGTGTCATCTTGCATGTAAGAGGGAAATACACTTGGCTAAGCTTTGACCAAAATGAGTGGATGAGAGAATTTTGGGAAAAAAAATCAAAAATCAAGAAAAGAAAAAGGAAAACACAAAACTCTCTCATCCTCTCATCTCTCCCCCTCTCCCCCTCCTTTCTTGCCTTGATTGAAATCTTATGGGGTGAATGGGGTGTCCAAACACCCGTAGGGCTACCTCACCACCACTCTGCACACTCTGGCATCATTCTTTTGAGTAGAGATTTGGGGGAAAGAGGAAAGTTTGGGGTTTTGATGCGATTTGGAATTCATGGAGTTTGAACAGGGATGTCTTGGAGGAGTAGGAGAAGCCATGGAGGCCCAAGTTCATCAAGGAAATAAGAAGGGCCAAAGAATTAATTTAGGAGGAATTTCAAGGTAGAAATTCCTTTCATTTTGGTAGAATTTAGTTTTAGGACTAGGAGATTAATTTAATTTAGCTTGTCATACTAAATCTTGTGTAGAAATCATGCCTTGTAAATCTTACTAGAATTCATGTTTTAGTAGCACTAATATTTGTACCATGTTGATTTCTTTAACATATAGCATATGGTTAGTAAGTTTTGTTTCTATTATGTTGTTATACGCAAAATTATTAATATTATGCCATGTTGAAAAAAATTTGGGAGAATAAGAAATAGATTAACTTGTTCAAGAGTATTAGTTAGTAGTTTGATATATTTAAAAAGTTTGTTATATGTTAATTTCATTAAGTTAAAAGTTGCATGTCAAATACCATGTTACATGTTATATATTAATGATTATTGTTATAATGGCTAAGTAAGGAAATTTCCTTAGTTATGCCATGTTTTATGTTATGAAGGGGATGATAAAGTTGTAGGATATGTTCATAGTAATTGTCTCAAATTATAATGTTAAAAAACTAGTTTAGTTGGAAAAACAAGTTGCTGGAATTTTTCTTAGCACAGGACATCAACTTAAGATAATCGTAGAAAATAGTACAAAAATCAGAAAAATACAATCTAGGATACTACGGAAATATGCAGAAAATTATCTACAACTTTGAAGAGGGACCAGAGACTGATTCTGATTGTAGGTAGACTTAAAGTGTTGTTCTTTCTGCTGTGACAGTTTAGACAGATTTATGTGAAAATTACTATATGCCATGTGTTGTTATTTTAAGTTCTGTTTAATTTCAGCTATCAATCTATTCATATGTTTTAAACTCGTGTCATTAAATTAAAACAAGTATGCTAACATGCTAATGCCTTGCATTTCTAATGCCATGTCAAATAAGTAATGTTAGTAACGTAGTGTTAGTATGGTAATGTTAGTGTAGAAATGTTAGTAAAGTAGTGCTAAGTCTTGTTGTGCTAAATGTCCATGCCATGCTAGTAAAGTGATGTTTATGCCATGATAGTACTGTTACTATAGCATTGTTAGTATGTTCACCATGATTTGATTATAACATATCCTTGTCATGCCATGCCCCACTTATGTCAATTATACCATGAATTATGTTGTTGGGTAAGGTGGGAATTCTTGCTATGCATTTCTTGTTTTATGTACAAATGTTAATTGTTAATAAGTTCCATGTCCCATGTGATAATGATGATGTTATCAAGCTTCCTTATGACATGCATGTAATTATATGTTCATTTCATTAAAGCTTCATGTTAATGAGTAAATAAGTTAAGTGTTGGATGTTGTTACGTTTTATTCTATACTAGCGGTTTGAGTTATGGTTCATGAAACTGTTATTTCAAATGGAGCATGTCGATGCTCTTAGTATGAAAGAAAAGACGATGGTCGTTGTTGAATCACGACACCAGTGAAATTATGAAAGAAACGGAAATCTATGAATACGGTATTGAGACGGCTAAAATTAATAACTGATGAACTATTCCATAAACTGAGAGTGAGACAGAGTGATGACATCAAGGGTGCTCGATCCATTCTAAAAATGGGTGAGACTCTAGATATGGGTTTGGGGGAAACACGGGTAAACTATAGGAGTTAAGGAGTTGATAGTAGTAGCATATCTCGCCCGATGTGTCGCCCCCGGAAGGGGGGTTTAAGAGGGCTAGAGAGGCCGCTGGTGTGCTCGTGTCGCACCATGTCGGTAAATGATGGTTTCTCCGTTTGTCCCAAGAAAAACCGAGATGAGTCTCACTCCTACCTTGCCAGTCGGATACGGAGTTGCGAGAGGCCCTTTAGGTGCCCGTGTTGCTGGATGTGGTACCATTTTTCACCCACCTTGGGTGAAGTCCGACTCCTTGGCGTCCTACGGTTTACACGAGTTTCCAAACACATGAATCAACAACTTAAAGTAATTGTCTTTAATTATAAATGTTGTTATCTCATGTCTTTTGTTCCTCTATTTACTTTAATGCTGCTATCTACACTAATCTGCACTTTTGTTATGTTAATGCTACTACCCCATGATAACCTGTTCTTATGCTTCCTTTCAGTACCTGCATATCATGATATGGTTTCATATGCATATTTTATAAGTCTTCATACTTATGTTCGCATGTTAGAACGTGAATACTTTTATATGCACCATGAATCTTACTTGTTAGACCGCACCCCCTAGATAGGTAGACCAGTTCTAAAACTAGGTCCTACTAAAGTGTTAGGGGTTTCTACTGGGTCATGCGTTGACGTATCCTCGTTGACTTTTCAGGTTATGTGAGTTGGAGGCTGGAGCTTGGATTTGGTGATCAGGTGTAGGACCGGGTGGCGAGGGGTGTGATGAGAGACTTGTACTTTTGGGAGTTTCTTTTTCCGGGTAGACTTTGTACTTAGGGATTGTGACGATGAGGATGTTGGTGTTGTATAAGTTGGAACCGGACTTGAAGTTGTATAAGATTATCGTTGTCTCAATGTAGCTTCCCTCTTTTGTACCCACTTTGTGCAGATGGTGTATGTATAAGATGTATCATTGTATTAATAAATGAAATATTGTACCTTTGTTATTTCTCAATGTTTTATCTGTGATGGAGCTTTACTTGTACTTCCCAGCACGTGCATGGTGACTTGCAGTGTTCTTTTTCTACTCTCTTCCTTCTCTCTTCCTATGTAACACTCGTTGATCTAGTAATACTTGGGACGGATTCGTACATCCCGTGTATCATAGAAAGCAGGTCGTTACAGTCTGCCACGCCCCGCTCTCCCAAGTACGGGGAGCGTAGTTGACAAGGCCACCGTAGTATTTAGACTCAGGCTTCGAGCCCTCTTATCTAAATACTACTAGGCCTTTTTGTGATTTAATATAAAATAATGAGCAGGCCACTGCAACACACTAGAATACTACATAGAAAAGAAAGTGCGAATAGAAAATAAAACGCAGTACTGAAAGAAATACACCAATACAGAATTTACATTACATCACATTACATAAGTTCATATACATACATACATCAGCTGTACAAAGTGGGTACAAAAGTGGGGTGCAACAAAAGTAGAAACCCCCAACCCAAAAATACAAAAGGACTACACCCGGTACAACTCACCCACTAGTCTAACCCCGGGAAGTCTAACTGAACAAGGTCGCCCGTAGGCTCTACCTCAGCTGTACTAGCACCGATCTCTGACTCCGGGACACCCACAGACTGCTCGGGTCTTGCATCTGAAATCCACAAGTTAGGACACGTCAACGCGTGACACAGTAGAAACTCTTAACACTCTAGTAGGATCCAGTTTTAGAACTGGTCTTCCTAACTAACTAACTAACTGCAAGTGTCACATCATCACATGTTTATGCAGAAATTAAGAACAGAACATAAATGCTGAAATTAAATAACAAAAGCAGAACAGAAATAAATTTACTTATTAAATTAATTAAAATTAAACGTTGTTCTATTTTGGAACCCGGGTAAACTGTAAACTGCTAAGGAAGCAGACTTCACCCAGGGTGGGTGAAAAGTGGTACCACTCCAGCGACACGAGCACTGGAAGGGCCTCTCGTAACTCCGTACCCGACTGGACAAGGTACCGGAGCGAGACTCATCTCGGTTTTTCTGTCGGACAAACGGAGAAAACCATCATTTACCGTCATGGTGCGTCACGAGCTCACCAGCGGCCTCCCTAGCCCTCTCAACTCCCCTTCCGGGGTGACACATCGGGCGAGACTATCGTACTACTGTCCGCTCCTTAACATCTAAAATTTACCTATGTTTCCCCCTAACCCACATCTGGAGTCTCACCCATTTCAAGAATGGACCGAGCACTTCCGATGTCAAATTCTCACCTCACTCTTAGTTTTCAAATTATTACATCATCGCTTTGACAATGATTCATTTGCGGTTTCACTACCGCTTTCACTTCATTTTAACAAATATCATTATCATCATCATCTTTATCATCTCAAGTAAAGCATTACATGAAACATCATAATAAACGTGTTATCATGAACATACTAATATGAGCACAAAAACATAAACCACTTGAACTTAAGCAACATGAACAAAACTTAAATGTAGCATAATTTACCAATCTGTCCAAAACTGTCAGTCCAGAAAGAATGGCTCTGCAGACCTATTTACAGCCAGAATTAGCTTCTGGTCCCTTCTGCAAAGTTGTAGATAATTTTCTGTAGTTTTTCGTAGTATCCTAGATTGTATTTGTCTGATTTTTCTACTATTTTATATGATTTTTCTAAATTGATGTCCTGTGCTAAGAAAAATTCCAGCAACTAAATTTTCTAGTAAAACTACTTTCTAACATAGTTGGTGCCATTATTTAGCATAACTATACTACCATAAAAGTAAGATTACCACATTGTCAAGAAGTTAATATATTTCTAATTCTACAAAAGATTAATTTTACTATTAACATACCTTACTCAATTAAGACTATATTATAAACAATTTATTCACTAGATGGAACTAGTGTATAAACCAACTCCATTAACACAAATAAAACACAATTTAACAAGATATCATATAACTCTTTCTCTCAACTATTCAACATGGAACAACATTACTAATTTTTTTTATATTAATACACCATGAGAACAAAACATATTAACTAAATACTAAAAAACCACATGCTACCAATTGAAATAATCATCATGGTACAAAATTGAATTTGCTAAGATATGAATCCTATCATGAAACTCAACATAGTTTTCAACACAAAAATTAATATAACTTACTAACTACTAAAAAAAGAAACCAATCCTAAAACTAAATCTTACTTAAGTGACTAGGAGTTCTACCTTACAAGGTCCTCCAAATAATTCCTACACCAAATAATTAAAAGGAAATACAAGCATACTCCCAAAAATATACGCACGCATTTACGTCAAAATACATACAAGTACGCATACATTGAAATTGGGGTCATTACACTGGTCCCCATCAGTCGTACCCATCATCATCCACTCAGGGTGATGCCGCTGCTTGATCTCTACACTATTTTTTCTTCTGTCACCCTTTATTTATTTTTGTGCACATCTGTCTCTTCGGAGCCCTGTCCTTGCATAGCTTGGTGGATGACCCTTTTTGCACCAACTATATATATTCCATCATTTTACATTTGCACATATTCTACATGCATCATGTCATCATTGCATCATATGCATGTCTGTTCATATTTTTGCATCTTAGGCATTAGGTCATGCACTTCTTCTTTTATTTGCATAGTTTCGCATTTATTTTTCTTTATTTTCCTTTTATTCCCCACCCGCCCACCCTAGCCTCATTTTCCCTTCTTGTCCGCGTGTTCTCAGCAGTGAGGACACTGCTGTGTTTAGCTTGGGGGATGAGCGCTACCGTTTTTATTTCCATTTCTTTTCATTTTCTTCCTTTTTACACCTTTCTATTTTCATTTTCCACCACTTTTTCACCGTTTTATTTTTTTAGCATCATATTTTCCATGTTTGTTATGCTTGCATGCATGCTTTTATTTTATTTTCTCCGCCTTTCTTTTCCTATTTTGCTAGATATATTCTGAATGATGATATCTCTCTTAGCTTTAGTAGCTATCACGATGCTTATTACTTTTGCCATGCTCTTAGAGTATTTCAGTGTCTTACTATTCATATGCTTGCATATATATTCTGTTGACGATCTCTCTATATAAATGCATGAAATGAATTGAAACAGAATGTATGCATTAGTATTTAGTATGATCATGCTGGATATGCACCAAGATTCATGCATCTTTAGAATATTTGAAGCATCTGCCTTGTAATCTTTTTCACTTCTTATTGCATGCCTGCTATTATTGTGTGCCTTATCGCATGACTTCATTATTCGTTGAAATGAATGAAAATATATGTGCTTGCTTATGAGTTTAGTTGGAGTATTATCTCATTGAACCATTGTGCACATATTATGAGTAAACCGAGTGATTATATTATTTCCTTCTCCACATATCTTATTATTCTCTACATGTCACTTGGGTTCACCCTCTCTGCAGCTCTGCATCCACTTCCCAAAAATCCCAAAGGAAAAAGTTAGCTTCCAAAAGCCCCAAAAGCCAAAAAGGAGCCAAAATATATGTATATCCTATTGCTCCTAAAAAGGAAAAAAAAGAGTTCAAAAAGGAAAAGAAAAATATTTCATATATCTTATTATTTGAAGCTACACAAATACTTGGGAAAAAGCCACAAAAATTCCTTCATTATTTCTTAGATGTGATGCCTCAAGCTAAGCTTGGGGGGTGAATCCATTTGATTATACGAGTGAGTACGCCATTAGAGTGGAGTTATGCACATTTGGGGATATTCGATAATGCTCAGACTTTACGAAATATATTAGCTATGGAGATTTTTCATGATTTGAAATGAATATATGAATGCCATGATCCTTATTCTATTCTCTGTTGCATGCTTGGTATGACTCTTATATACTTCATTTATTTCTATTGATTGAAAAGTGCGTCGCCAACATGTTTATATTAAACTCTATAAATTGCACGATGCTGATATGAATTGATTGCATGATTTTAGAGGATCACTTCCTTTGTTCTTTAATGCTTGCAAGTAATATGTTTAGCTAAGATATGAAATTATTATTAGCATGTGATCTATTTTCAAAGTATTGTGATACGTCGCTATGGCTTGAGATCTGACCGAATACTCTAGCACTCCCCTCCGTCTTCTATTCTTTTTTTCTACTTTTTATTTTTTATCGCCCGGTGAGCCTCGTATTCATCTTCCTCGAGGACGAGTAAAAGGTAAGCTTGAGGGATTTTTGATGTGTCCATATTTTACATGTTTTTATCGCATCATTTCATGTCATATTTGCCTCCAAACTCCATATTTTCATATATTATCGCGCTTCTAACGCCGTATTCCGGTTTTGTATAGGTTTATGGATTTTCGGGAGTTTTGGAGCGAATTGGAGCTATTTTGGGACATGGACACATCCGAAACGTCTGAGACGTCATTGGCAAGGCTCCATAAGAGTTTGCCGAGGAATGGAAGAAGATTGGAGGAGAGAAGGAGAAGAGAACGAGGGATGGCAAAGTTCAGCTCAGTTTCCCAGGTGACTCGATCGAGTAGCATCAGCTACTCGGCCGAGCTGACATGCTGAAATCGAACAGGAAACGGCCCAGACCTACTCGACCGAGCAGACAGCCGACTCAACCCGAGTCGCACCAAACAGATGAAGATTTTGAGCTTTTCTCCAAGGCACCTTAGCTCGACCGAGCAAAGTAACTCGACCAAGCAGCTCACCTACTCAACCCCGAGTCGTCAAGAAACAGAGCAGCGTTTTGGAGGATGTTTTGATCTACTGTAGCTCGACCGAGTAGGGGGCTACTCGACCGAGTAGCCTGTGTCACCTAGAAGCAAAAGCAGCAGCAAGCGGAGCCTGAAGCCGACTCGATCGAGCAGGCTGCGCTACTCGATCGAGTAGCTCGATGCGACCAGCCTAGTTGGTGGGCCCAAGTGCCCACATTTCTGAAATTTTTTGGGATTTCCCCCATATGTATTTAAGCACGTTTTTAGCTTTATTTTCAAGGAGAAACTTTGGAGAAACTTTGAGTTTAGTTTTAATGAGGTTTTTGAGAGTTTGTGCCCTCTCTATTTTTGTGAAGCAAAGCTTGGATTTTTATTGCTATTTCGCACAATGAATCTTATTTTCTTAATTCACTTTGGATTGGTATTGCTCCACGACGCGTTGGTAATACTTTTCTAAACTCTATATTGATTTTGATGTTTTCCATTGCCATGATGAATTACATTGCATCTATTGAATCTTTTGTTGTTTTTCTATGATGCGTGAGTAGTTCCATCTAGGGCCAGTAGATTAGCCCATGGATTTTAGGATATAGATACAAAGTTAGGATTTTTAGGTTGCGTTGGTGTAAAAGGGGTGTATTTTGGTTGATCTTGCAAAATTTGTAGGAGAAATCGTACTGAGATCGTGCCCACTATCGGTGGAATCGATTGGCTTAGGGAGTATCCTGTAGGCTTAATTATGAAGTTAGTGGATTCAATTGGGACTCGTGACCATACCCGGCTCGTGTCTTGATGGGATCCACCGACGAACTATATTACTAAGTGACAGCTACTACCATTGCGTCAATGGAAGCCACCAAAATACATCAAACTCTAATCCACGAGAGTGGCGCGAGCTAAGATCATTCCGTCCACGAGAGTGGCGTGAATATTGTCGATTCTTAATGCACGTATCGTATGTGCCTGTTGATGTGTCCATATTTTACACCTTTTTCATATCATCATGACATTGCATTCCATGCCACTTTCGCATCCAAATCCCATATTTTCCTACGATATCGCATTTCTGACATTATATTTGAGTTTTGTAGTATTTTATGAGTTTTCAGGGATTTTGGAGTGATTTGGGACCCGACTTGGGTATGGACACATCTGATACGTCCGTGAGCTCGTTGGCGAAGCTCTGCAGGAGTTCACCGTGTTTCTAGAGCCATGGAAGGAGTGGAGGAGAGAGCATGAGGAGAGGGAAGCTTCAGCAGCTTCAGGAAATAGTTTCCCAGATGACTCGACCGAGCAAAGCAGCTACTCGGTCGAGCAGATGCAAATGAAAAAGAAGCAGCACATACATAGACTACTCGGATCGAGCACTCATAGTGATCGGTCGAGCAGCTATTCTTGTCGAAGCCCGACTAATTCTTGCACGGGCCGAGCAGTTCCTTCAGCCACCGAGTCAGCCATCTGCTCGGCCCGAGCAAAGCTGACTCGGCCCATGCAGACAGAGTAAAGATTTTGAAGGATCGTGATTTTCCTGTCGTGCTCGGTCGAACAGTACAGATGCTCGGCCCGAGCAACTTATCGAGTAACGCACTGCTCGATCGAGTCGGCCACTCGGTCGACGATGCTGAGGCCATTTTGGAAGTATTTTTCAGAGCAGCTGTTGCACGATTTTGGGAGTGAAGTCTGGGAGCTACGACAAAGGCTAGGAGCAAATTCATTCTGAGTTTTTGGAGAGTAGTTTTAGAGCGAAGATTAGGAGAGAAATTTTGGTTAGATCTAGAAAATTTTGTTAAAGATTGTTGGATCGAAATTGATTGGAATTTTATTTGTTCTTCTCACGCTCTTAGAATCTCGGTTTTCTTTGGATCTATTAATCACAGTTTTTCTCTATCTCTCGCTGTAAGTTCTCGATTTTTATTTTATCAATTGCCACGATGACCTCTCTCCTAAAAATTGTGTTTTTATTCGTTAATATTGCTATGAGTGAGTAGATCTTTTCTAGGGCTGATGGGTTAGCCCTAAGATCCTAGGGGGAAGACTAGATTGGGATCCCTATATTGAATTAGGAATTTAGGGGAGTATTTTGATCGATCCTACCGAATCCCTAGATAATCTGTACTGAGATCATGCCCACGGTATGTGGAATTGATGTGCTTAAGGGGTATCCTTGGGATTCGATTAGGGAAATCGGTTGATCCAACAAAGGCTCGTGACCATGCCTGGCTCGTGCCTTGAGGGGATCCCCCGACGAACTATATCGCTACGTTGATGGCTACCGCTATTGCGTCAATGAGAGCCATCAAAATACCTCACAATTCTAATCCACGAGACTGGTACGAATTGGGAGATTAATCCCCTAACCCTAATGCAATGTAAGGATCCTATTCCAACGTCGATCCCCGACGATCTTAGCGGTGATCTCTAACGCCCTAGTCCTTATTATTATTAAAATAACATCAACACAGCAACCAATTCTCTCCACCCGATAGCTATCTCACTTCGAGATATACAAGTAAACTGAGAACCTAAATACACTATCACCGTCCATGTGGGATTCGATATCTTTTATACTACAACTTGACACCGTCCGCTTGCGGATAGAGCCCGGAATTGACACCTAGGGGCCATACCATGCCTGGCGATCGTGACACTGCTGGGTGGAATCTAGGGATAGGATTTGGATGCGTCAAGTTTTTGGCACCGCTGCCGGGGACGGCAATAGTGTTATCTCAGTTTATTTTTACTTTGAGAAGTCCGCTAGCAAATCTTTCCATTTCTCACCTTTCCACCCTTTTTATTCTCTTTCTATTTTTGACTCGCTACTAACATCTTCCTCCAGCTAGTGTTTATTCCTGACTAATCAGACGTAATGGAGATGGTGATGCAAGTACAGTGGACTTGTGAATCTGACAGTGACTCAGATGAGTTTAGCTTCTCTCCTTATCATTTACATGGTCTTCAGGATTCGCGCATGGACGAATCCATGATTAAATGCGCAGCCAGAGAACTGATTAATGCAGTTCGGTTTATCAGCTCAGTAACCTATGTTGCAGGTAACGTAAATCAGCAATTGGTCATGGATCATATAATGAACAAGGTTTTTGATGCTGGTACCATTGAGGGCGACATTCGCATAAGCTTCGAAGAGGATGTGATGTTCCTCCAGACCATTGAGGCATTACATGTCGATGCAGGCTAGAGAGAGACTCATCAATTGGAGCCATTGGATGATTCTCGGTTATTGGATAAAATAGAGGGCATGGTAGCTGATGTATGGGCCCATGGCCTAGTGAAATTCCATACAGACGACCCGGTTACACAAGAGCTCTCAGTTTTTATTGCGAATGCTTTCCACAATGCGGATGGCTTGAACAGTGTCCCTGTCGCTGATGGAATCTATGTGTGGTACGAGGGGGACACACTATGCTTCTACAACGATAGCCTCCCACAGATTTCAACATGTGAAGAATATGCCTGTGAGGATTACACAGATCCCTCATCATTACAAAACGACATTCACCAGGGAAGTTCTTCAGATCTTATGTTTGATAGTGAATGCGTACCTGAACACCTTGCCTCTGTTGACATGTGCGCTATGGAAACGGAAACTGTAGATGTCTACCATGACGTACCATTATCTCCCTGCTCTTCTTATGATTCTGCCAACGAAGAGTTTCCACCTTCTGAACCAGGAATTGAGGACGATTCTTTCTTACAGTTGAGAGATGACGGGGTACATCGCCCCCTCAGGTAGAACTAAAACCTCTTCCTACCAATTTGAAATATGCTTTCTTAGGGGAAAACTTCACATACCCCATTATTATCAATCCGGCTCTCACCGAGCCCCAGCTAGAAAGCCTCCTAAAAATCCTTAGATCTTACAGAAAAGTAATGGGGTACAACATCGCTGACCTGAAGGGTATCAGCGAAACCATATGTACCCATAGGATTCATCTAGAGGATAAGGACGCCACCTCCATTGAGCCTCAAAGGCGATTGAATCCCAATATGAAGGAGGTAGTGAAAAAGGAGGTCTTGAAGCTTTTAGAGGCCGACATTATTTATCCCATTTTCTATAGTAAATGGGTTAGTCCTGTGCAGGTTGTCCCTAAGAAAGGAGGCATGACAGTCGTTAGGAACGAAAAAATGAGCTAATATCCACTAGGACTGTCACCGGTTGGCGGATGTGTATCGACTATAGGGAACTCAATAAGGCCACCAGAAAAGACCATTACCCTCTACCCTTTATCGACCAAATGCTTGAGCGCTTAGCCAAACACAAATACTTCTGTTACCTAGACGGATACTCTGGATTCTTCCAAATCCCGTTGCATCGGGAAGACCAAGAAAAGACGACGTTCACATGTCCATACGGCACATTCGCCGATCGAAGAATGTCGTTTGGGCTATGTAATGCACCTGCCACATTTCAAAGGTGCATGACGTCAATTTTCTTAGACTTCATTGAAAATATTATGGAAGTCTTCATGGACAATTTCTCTGTTTATGGCACCGAACTCGATGATTGTCTTGCCAATTTATCCAAGGTTCTAGAACGGTGTCATGATAATAATCTAACCTTAAATTGGAAAAGGTGTCATTTTATGGTGACAGAAGGGGTTGTATTTGGCCATGTCATCACTTCTAAGGGAATTGAAGTTGATAAGGCCAAAGTCGAAGTTATCAAAAGTCTACCGCCACCCACTAACCTCAAGGGTATCCGTGGTTTTCTAGGACACGCCGGTTTTTACCGGTGTTTTATAAAGAATTTTTCTAACATTGCTCGCCTGCTCACGGAGCTCCTCACCAAGGACGCTCCTTTTGTGTTTACTGATGCCTGTTTGCTAGCTTTTAACAGGTTAAAGGAAGTTCTCATCTCAGCCCCGATTAAACAGCCACCAGATTGGAATCTGTCGTTTGAGCTTATGTGTGACGCTAGTGACCAAGCCGTGGGAGTTGTTCTTGGCCAAAGGAAGGAAGGAAAACTTCATGTGATATACTATGCTAGCAAGACCTTGGATGATGCTCAAAAGAACTACACCACTACGGAGAAGGAGCTGCTAGCCGTAGTTTATTCTATCGAGAAGTTCAGGTCCTACCTCTTGGGGTCCAAGGTGATTATCCACATGGATCATGCGACGTTGAAATACCTACTAAGCAAGAAGGATGCTAAACCACGTCTGATACGGTGGATCCTCTGTTGAATATTGGACTTCCCGGATTTGGTTTTGGATGATAAGCAAACATAAATAATTCATGAACTAACAATTTGTGAGCGCAGTATTGAAGATCGTCGCAAAAATCTCGAGAACATTCAAAGCGACATCTCAAGACTTCTCAAAGCACGTATTCATGCCTAAAGCTTCGTTGAAGCTCTTGCGCCGTTTTGGAAGTCATGAAGAATTAATCGAAGCTCTCGAAGACCATTCTTTAAGGTTTTATTTATAGTCTTTTAGCTTCGATCTATAGAATGTTAAGCCTTGAGTATATCTTACGATTCTAACTTCATAACGCTCATATCGTAGCTCTAGGATCTTAGTACAAGTTCATTCTAACTTCCTCGAAGCGTCGCGCTTCGATTCGGACTTGTTTGTGCATGTTAGTTGGTACAAGAAGAAGTACTGACCGACTAGATGGTGATCTAGTCGGTCAGCAACTCTTCTTGGACCGACTAGTTTGCTTCCTTAATTTCTTGCATCTTACTGTTTACAGTTAGTCGGTCTACGTTGACTCACCGACCGACTAGTTTGTGAACTAGTCGGTCAGTGATGCTTCTTTGACCGACTAGTTGTGATTTACTGTACATGCTAAATTTCTCCTAAGCTACTGTTTATCGTTAGTCGGTCTAAGAACGTTTGGTGACCGACTAGTTGACAATCTAGTCGGTCAACTTTTGTTCTTGGACCGACTAAGTCAATTTGTATTCAGACTATTTCATTATGCCTCTTAGTCGGTCTACGTTCACTGACTGACCGACTAGTTGTGAAACTAGTCGGTCAGAAAGTCTTCTTGGACCGACTAGATTTCTAGGTCTGAATTTCTATCTCTTCTCAGTTCCTCACTTAGTTGGTCCATGTTGTTTGACTGACCGACTAGTTGATGAACTAGTCGGTCAGTGGTTGTTCTTTGACCGACTAGTTTCCTCAGATTTCTATCTGTTGGAAATTGACCTAACTTGTTTTTATGGGACCCTATAAATACGAACCTAGGTCATTTCTATCTAGGTTAGAGCTGCCATTAAGAGATTCATTGAGATAGAAAGAGATAGCCATTCTCACTCATTTCCAAAGCTCTCTTCCTCACAAGAAACCCATTCTCTCACATTCTAGATCTAGAATCCATCTTGAGAGAAGCTTGTTCTTGGTGAGCCCTTCAAGCTCTAGCTTGAATCAAGTCTCCAAATCTCTCCTAGGCACCTATTGCTGGTCATTTCCTTGGTGCTAGGTCTTGGTGACTTCATCTTCCTCAAATCCTTCCTTTCACCTATTTGGGTAAGAAAAACTCAAGGTATAGGATTTTGTGGTAAGATTGTTTATTTCATTATAAACTCATTTATATTGCTTGTTGATTCTCTCGGTTGTGAGAGAAGGTTGTGATCCCGGGTTGTGGGATTCACTATTGCCATTGTTGTATGATTTGATCTTGTGAAGGTTTTTCACAAGATATTCATAGTGGAAATCTTGGGTTAGGGTTTCTAACCTAAGTATCCGGAGGGGATCCGGGTGGTTGGGACGTAGGATCACCGGGAACAAGTCAGGGAGACTTGGGTGGATCCGAACCCATTAACATCATTTGTTAGCATTGTTAATTTTGTTGTTGTCATTCAATTTAAGCTTCCGTAAATTGATTTGGTAGTTGTTTGCACTATAATTTGGAATTATACTCCTTGTTATTTTTAAAGTACTATTCACCCCCCCCCCCCCTCTAGTACTTGTGCAGTAGCTTGTAGGGCATTACATTTGGTATCAGAGCCAGATACTTAGCTATGTCTGCCAACGACAACAAGACCATGCGTCCACCTTCCAACTATGACACCTTCAGGAATCGTGAAGGAGCATCTTCGGTGATGGAAGGACATTCCTCTACGAGGCCTCCATTCTTCAACGGTACCAACTACGGGTACTGGAAATGCTGGATGGAAACCTTCCTCCGGAGTGCATCTTTATGGAGGACTACAATGAAGGAATACATCGAGCCCGAAGAAGAAGACTTTGAGAAATGGACTACCGCGGAGGTCGCCGCGGAGGTAAGCAATGCCAAGGAAATGAACGCCTTGCAATGCGCATTGGAGCCCGAGGACTTCAATAAAATATGCACATGTAAGAGTGCATATCAAATTTGGAACTCTCTCCTCATACTACATGAAGGGACGAGTAGGGTAAGAGACTCTAAACTCGTAGTCGTAAACAAAGATTACGAAATGTTTCATATGCAACAGGGCGAGAAGATGAAGGAATATTACGCTCGCTTCGTTGACATAATAAACGAGTTAGAGGCCCTCGGCAAGTCCTACACTCAAAAGGAGAAGTGCTCAAAGCTTATCGAAGGACTTCCTTCTTCTTGGGAGAAACGTACCTTCTCCATCGAGGAAGGTAATGACATGAATAAGTATACCGTAGTTCAATTGATGGGTACTTTGATGTCATACGAGGTACGCAAAGATAGCAAGGTGAAGTTACAAGAAAAGATGAAGTCCTATTTGAACCAAGACGTGCCTAAGAAAAAGGCAATTGCATTTAAGGCGGCTTCATCCACCTCTACCGATGATGAGGACTCTGAAGAAGAAATGGACATGGAATCCGTTGCACTCATGGAAAAGAAGTTCAATCGCTTCTTCCAAAAGGGTAACTTCAAACAAAAATCTAAATTTACTTCTACTAACGTCTCTCCACCTTTGTGCTTTAAATGCAATAAGCCAGGACACATCAAAGCGGATTGTCCTCAAAACAAGCAAAAGGAGAAGTGGAAGGCGCCGAAGTTCGACAAGTCGAAGAAGTACAAAAAGGGGTACAAAAAGGGACTTGTCGGAACAACATTCACCGACTCCGAGGATTCCTCAAGCGGAGAGTCGGACGATGAGAAAGTGGAGCAAGCGCACATGTGCTTCATGGCAAGAGAGGAGCATGATCAAGGATCTTCCTCCTCCGATGATAGCGACGACGAAGGCGATGAGGTCACTATGGATGATCTTAGGGATGCTAACTCTCATTTATGGTCTAAATACACTAAGTTAGTAAATAGATATACTAAAGTAAAAGATGACCTAGCTAGCATTCAAACCTCGCCTAAGACTATCATCACCAACAACGACACCGTTGTTGAAGAGTTAAGAAATGAGATTGTTAATCTCAAATCTAAACTTGAACATGTTAGCATTGATGATCCGGAAGAACATAGGATAGCGGATTTAACTTCTCAAAACTCGACTTTGAGTATTGAGAACGAGAATCTTAAATCTCGTGTTTATGTGCTCACATCGCAAGTATCCACATTAGATACTTCTATGCGTTCTCTCAAAGAGAAATATGAGAACACATTAGGCCGAATCAATAGATTCAATAAGGGTAAGGACCATTTGGATAAAATCCTAAGTGACTTACTTCCGGCCAATCACCACATTGGTTTGGGGTATACGATGGGATGTCCGTCCAAAGCGGCCACTACTTTTGTTAGGCCAACTTCCGGTGACTCTACGAGTGGTAGCAAACACTCTATTGGTAGTTCATCTACCAATGGTGCTTCCACCTCGTCCACACACTCTTTCGGAAAGAAACCCACTTTGGGTTGACCTCCAAAGAAGGGGCATGCTTATATGTACACAAATACCATGCCACGTAGGAACACACGTCCTACTCCACCGTCTCACACATATGATGATTTTTATGCAACACATTCTCAGGCATGTGCACACCATGTGAGACACCCTCACGCACGTGTTCCCACACATGCATATGTTCACCCACCTCATCATATGAATAATTCTCGTCGTGCACCATTCCATCATGTTCCTTATGCCTATCCACAACATGCATCACGTAGAAATCAACGTCGCATGCATGCACCCAATAGGATGAGGGCTCCCAAGATTTTCACTATTTGGAGCCCAAAGGACACAAGCATGGATGAAAAACAAGTATATATGAATGCTTATTTTTCGGATGTTGTGCATAGTAGAAATTATGTGGGGAAGTCTAAGTCCAATTGGACTTGGCTTCCAAAGGTCTAACTTTTGAGGACCCGATGACCTTGGGTACCATGATATGAAAGTTTCTATCTTTAGGTACTCAAGGAAAAGAAAAAGAAAAGGAGCAACAAATTTAAACTTAGCTCCAAAGGGAATTGGATACTCGATAGCGGGTGTTCAAAACACATGACGGGTGACGCTCAATTGCTCTCCGGAGTGGTTCCCATTGCAAATGGAAATCGCGTCGTATTTGGAGGCAACGAGAGCGGAACAATCGTCGGTGTTGGTAAAGTGGGTGACCCTTCTAAACCCTTAATTAGTGATGTTTATCTAGTTAATGGTTTAAATCATAATCTTATTTCAATAAGCCAACTTTGTGACAAAGGTTACAAAGTTAGCTTTGCGAAAGGATTGTGTCATATTTCAAATGATAATAATAAATTATTATTTTCCGGCACACGCCATAAAGATATTTATATTTTGGATCTTCCTAAGTCATATGAACAATGTCTCGTTGCCAACACAAGTGAACAACACTTATGGCATCGACGATTTGGACATGTGAACTTTGGAACACTTTATAAGCTTTCAAAATTAAATTCCATTAAAGGTTTTCCGAAGCTCGTTTTTGAAAAGAAAAGTTTTTGTGATTCTTGTCAACGTGGCAAGCTTCCTAAATCTTCATTTAAACCTAAGAAAAGCATTTCTACGAAACGGCCACTAGAGCTATTACATCTAGATTTATTTGGGCCAACTAGAGTTGCTTCCTTAGGAAATGCAAGATATGGACTAGTCATCGTTGATGATTATTCAAGATTTACATGGGTATTTTTCTTATGTAATAAAAATGAAGCTTTTGAAAACTTCACAATATTTGTGAAGAAAGTACAAAATCTCATCGGAACCACCATTGTCACTATTCGTAGTGATCATGGGGGTGAATTTGAGAATGAGTCTTTCTCAAATTTTTGTGATGATCTTGGAATTACTCACACGTTTTCTTTCCATCGCGCACCTCCTCAAAATGGTGTTGTTGAGAGGAAGAATAGAACGCTAGTGGAGTGTGCTTGCACTATGCTCGAAGATAGTCAACTTGGTTATCAATTTTGGGCGGAAGCGGTACACACCGCTTGTTATGTGTTTAATAGAATACTTTTGAGGCCCGGCACCAAACAAACTTGCTATGAATTGATGTTTGGTAGATTGCCTCAAGTTAAACATTTTCGTGTTTTCGGCGCAAAATGTTTTATTAAAAACACATATGATAATTTGGACAAGTTTGATCCGAGATCGGATGAGGGGATATTTGTTGGGTATTCCTCACGTAGTAAAGCCTACCGGATATACAACAAAAGATCCTCTACGATCGAGGAATCACTTCATGTCTCTTTTAATGAGAATTTTACTAATTCTAGAATTTCAAATGATAATGATTCTATGTATGTTTTATGTGATTCGTTTGAAAATTCTAAGTCTATTGATTCAATTGATTCTATTGATACTAACCCGACTAATGAAGTTGTTGAGAATGTGCCTAGTGATCAAGGTATTCCCAAGCGGCTTCATACCGTTCGCGACCATCCCCATGAGCAAGTCATTGGCAATATTCATGATAGTGTCAAGACGAGATCGCAAGTCCACCACTTCGCCAATTGTGCCTTTGCCTCATCGATAGAGCCAAAGAATATAGTTGAAGCGTGCGAAGATAGTGCTTGGATCCTTGCCATGGAGGAGGAACTCATTCAATTCGAGAGGAATGAGGTATGGGAGCTTGTTCCTTTGCCATCGAAGAACCACACCGTCATAGAGACTAAGTGGATCTTCAAGAACAAAACCGACGAAAACCAAGTCGTAGTTCGGAACAAAGCTCGGTTAGTTGCTCAAGGCTATCGCCAAGAGGAAGGTATTGATTTCGAAGAATCCTTCGCTCCGGTAGCTAGATTAGAATCAATTAGACTATTATTGTCTTATGCATGCCATAAAAATTTTAAGTTATTTCAAATGGATGTTAAAAGTGCATTTTTAAACGGAGATGTTGTTGAGGAAGTTTACGTTTCTCAACCTCCGGGCTTCATAAATGAAAAATTTCCAAATCATGTTTTTAAACTAAAGAAGTTCTTTATGGTTTGAGACAAGCTCCTCGAGCTTGGTATGATCGCCTAAAGAATTTTCTTTTAGATTTGAATTTTAAAATGGGCGAAGCCGATTCTACACTTTTTGTTAAGCATGCGAATAATGATATTTTATTAGTTCAAATTTATGTTGATGATATCATTTTCGGTGCTACTAACTTCACTCTTTGCGAAGAGTTTTCTAATGTTATGAAGGAACAATTTGAGATGAGCCACATGGGCGAACTCAAATATTTCTTAGGTCTCCAAATTCGCCAATTAAACGATGCAATCTTCATCCACCAAACGAAGTATACGGTGGAGTTGCTTAAGTGATTTGGAATGGAGAGTGCTTCCGGGAAAAAGACTCCAATGAGCATGACTACGCATCTTGACAAGGATACGGGCGGTAAGGATGTAGACATTCGTCTATATCGAGGTATGATAGGTAGTTTACTCTATCTTACCGCAAGTAGGCCCGATATTATGTTTGTCGTATGCATATGTGCTCGTTATCAGTCTCAACCTAAGGAGTCTCACTTAGTAGCGGTAAAACGTATTTTCCGTTATCTAAGTTATACACTTGATTTTGGATTGCTTTATCCAAAATCTAGCACATATGAGTTAGTCTCATATAGTGATGCCGATTATGCGGGATGCAAATCTGACAGGAAAAGTACTAGTGGAACATGCCATTTTCTAGGAAATTCTCTTGTCTCTTGGTTTTCCAAGAAGCAAAATTCCGTATCACTTTCAACCACCGAGGCAGAATATATTGCCGCCGGTGCCGCTTGTGCCCAGGTTCTTTGGATGAGACACACACTGAAGGATTTTGGTATTCACTGTGATACTAGCCCTATCATGGTGGATAACCAAAGTGCTATCTGTCTTTCAAAGAATCCGGTGCACCATTCCCGATCTAAACACATAGATTCCGACACCACTTTTTAGATGATCATGTTGCTAAAAAGGACATCATTTTAGTGTACGTTGAAACCCAAAAGCAAATCGCCGATATTTTCACGAAACCCCTAAAGGAGGACTCCTTTGTGCGGTTGCGTCGAGAATTGGGGATTATGGGTGAATCCGAGATATAGGATTCATATCTCATTCAATTATCTTGCATGCTATTAGATTTCGCGATATTTCGTTCATGCTAGATTTATTGAATTTTTGGGATTTTATGTGATATGTTTGAATTTGTGCTCGAATTCGTATTTGAATGTCGTATTTAAGATTTCGACGTTTTATGGGGTAATTTAGATGACTAATGAGAGAGTTAAGATGTTTCATCCAAGTGGTTTGTGAAGAGAAATCATTTATCAATTTTTGGACTCTTCTAGTCGTTTTCAGTTCGTTAGTCAACCGACTAGATGCTCATCTAGTCGGTCAGCTAGTGAACTCAGACCGACTAGTTCAAGCTTTAATCTTCCTATTGTCATTAACTTCTTTTAGTCGGTCACAGTACACTTACCGACCGACTAGATTGAAAACTAGTCGGTCAGTGAGTATACTGCGACCGACTAACTCTAGCCCTAAAAATTCCTGTTTGCCTCTGTTTCGACTTAGTCGGTTCAAGCTCATTGACCGACCGACTAGATCGTAATCTAGTCGGTCAGTGCTTGAACTGTGACCGACTAAGTGTGTTAGGGCAAATGTGTCTTTTCGCTTTCCAGACCGACTTAAGCTCTATCCGACCGATCTTTTTCATTTCTAGTCGGTTGTTTTCAAAGCTCCAGCCCACAAAAAAACCATATCCCCTTCGAAACCCCTTCGACTTCCGACGTCTCTCCGGCCATCTTTCCGGCCATCCCCGCCGTCCGTCGCCGTCGACCCTCTCTCCTAGGTATAACCCCCCTCCTAGATCTCGTTTTCCATTCCTAGGGTTTGATATCTATCGTGTTTTCACTTTCTAGGTGAACTAGGGTTTCGGATTTTGTCTCTCTTAGGGTTTGTTATAGGATTCTAGGGTTTGAACTAGGGTGTTTGATCTTATCTTCATCGTGTGATTGTACTCGTTGTGCCGAGATCATGGCACGAACGAGGATCCCGATTTCATCTTCTGAGGCATCCCCTATGACCGTAGAGGGTGCTACCGCTTCGACCCCTCACAAACGTAGGGCCAAGACCACTCGACCCCCCTCTTTGTCTTCAACTCCGTTGAAGAGGAAGAGGACGTCCAAGCCTAAACCTGCCGGCCAATCGTCCAAGCCCAAGCCTAAGCCTAAAAAGTCCCGTGCCACCTCTCCTCCCGGTGAGCGTTCCGGTAGTGATTCCGAGGATAATACCGATGAGGAATACACTCCTGAACATCCCGAGAAAGCTCCTACTCCACCTCCTCCGAAGACCCGTAAGGCTAAGGGTAAAGCTCATATGCCAGTCGGCGGTGTAGACATATCGTTGTGCCGCGATGACCCTCAGTGTCTCGCAGCGTACAACCGTATAGAGCACTGCCCACTGTTGTTAGAGCATTACGTTCAGTATTCTGATTTTCTTGGCCTTGCTGATCTTCTCTCCTATAGTGGCCTATTGGATTATCTTCGCTATGACCTCAAGGCGAACACCAAACCATATCCTCGCCTGGTCAAATTATTCTACGCCAATCGTGTCCGAGGCCACTATGATGAGAGTCACTCCATCGAGACTACTGTCTTGGGAACTCCTATAGTTCTCACGGCAGAAATCTTGGGGGAGATACTTGGTTGTTCATCGTCTGGTCTCCTTCCGTCGGATATTTCTGTTGATGATATCTCTTCCTTGGATCAGTCCGTTCTTTCTGATATCTTCCATGTGATCCCTCCTGCCCTCATTGGTGTTCCTTCAAAGTCGTTCAAACCAAATGCATGGGTGCTAAATCTCATTCTGAAGTCGTGCTTGCTTCCCAAGTACGGCTCATCTTCTCTGCCATCCCAGCCTTTTCTCAAGCTGATTTACGCTCTTTTCTTGGGTTGCGAGATTAATTGGGCTCGCGTTATACTCGCTAAGATGGACTCTTTCGAGTGTATTCGCAAGACCAATAAATCTGCGCATATCCCTTACCCGTGTCTGTTGACCCTGGTTTTCCGTCATTTTCGTGTCCCTCTCCCTCCTGACGATGAGCGTCCTTTGGGTCCTCCTCTGAACGCGACGACCGTTAAGAAATCTCTTGCGGCGCTTCGTCACGTGCAGAGGTCGACCACATCTGCTTCCCAGGCCACTCCCTCAGCTGCTGCAGCCCCCACTCCTCCTGCCACATTAGATGATGTCGTACGCCTTCTTCGTCGGCACGAGTCTCGTTTGGCTCGTACCGAGGAGGTCGTCTGATGTATGGCTCGTATGATGGGCATTGATCTTCCTCGTTCCGTTTCTGAGGCCGAGGAGATGGACGATGAGGAGATTGACGATCTTGTCACTTCCTTGGCTCGTGGCGATGAGGCCACTGCTGCTGCTGCTGCTACCACTTCTGCTCCTGGAGTTGGCACATCTTCCGGTGCTCCAGAGACTTCTGCATCAGTAGTTCAGACTTCTGAGGCTGCTGCTGTTCCTGCTGACGAGCCTGCTCCTGTCTTACCTGCTGATACTCCTGTTGAGACCCCAGCTGTTGAGCCCGTCGTTTCCACACCTGCCCCGACGATCCCGTCTGTTGACACGCCTCTCCTCCCTGCAGAGCCTGAGTCCACTCCGTCGACTGGACCCACGGAGACTGCAGATCCAGCCACTTCCTCGTGATCGTCTGTTTCGAGGACTCTCCACTGCTCATTGGATGATTTACCTTTTTGAGAGTGTTTTTTGGGTTAGGATGGGATGGAGTTTGGGTGTTGATTTGTTGTATTTTGATATGTTGGATGTCGGTGTATGTGTTGTATTTTTTTTTGTTGTTGGACGTTGATGATGGTGTTCTGATGATGATGTTGTATCAATGATGTATGATGTATTTCTTTTTGATGGGTATGTTGCATTTGATGTATCGATATCTTTTTGGATGTACTCATGATGTTTCTATCTATATATACATCGATGTTCATGTTGTGACATTTTCTTCGTCGTGCACATTAATTCTCATTCAATGTCCATGCTATGTGAAATCGTCGCTCGACGATTGAAAAACTTGGTTCGATAGATTGAAATTCTATAATTGTATAGAATTGTTTTCCATGCACCTATTTAACCAAGAATATTGAATATTGAAGAGTATGTTTCTTTATTTAAGAAATGAATACTAATTTCGTATTTTTGATGATTTTAATTATCGCTTTTTGATAATGGACAATTTGGCACACCTTGATTTGATTTCACCACTTTTCCCTTGGTGTCAATTAGTTCCATCGTCATTGTCTACGACTCCCGATGTTGGATTTTCCATTTCCCAGTTGTTGTCGTTGTATGCACCCCATTTTTGGGATAATGCCAAAGGGGGAGAGATAATGATAATAAATAGGTCAAATGAAAATTTAGCTCAATTTCTAAGAATCTAGTTTGATATGTTAGATTCAGGGGGAGTTAAGATATATATAAGGATTTTCAAAATCCGATATTTCAAAAATCGATTCCCTTTATTTATCTTACTCGTCTGATTGATGCAATTCATATATATTCATTTTGGAATTAACGTGTCATCAATGCAGGGGGAGTAAGTATTTTTCATTTGAATCATTATTTTTTATTATTATTTATGTTGGTTTGTCATCACCAAAAAGGGGGAGAATGTTGAATATTGGACTCCCCGGATTTGGTTTTGGATGATAAGCAAACATAAATAATTCATGAACTAACAATTTGTGAGCGCAGTATTGGAGATCGTCGCAAAAATCTCGAGAACATTCAAAGCGACATCTCAAGACTTCTCAAAGCACGTATTCATGCCTAAAGCTTCGTTGAAGCTCTTGCGCCGTTTTGGAAGTCATGAAGAATTAATCGAAGCTCTCGAAGACCATTCTTTAAGGTTTTATTTATAGTCTTTTAGCTTCGATCTATAGAATGTTAAGCCTTGAGTATATCTTACGATTCTAACTTCATAACGCTCATATCGTAGCTCTAGGATCTTAGTACAAGTTCATTCTAACTTCCTCGAAGCGTCGCGCTTCGATTCGGACTTGTTTGTGCATGTTAGTTGGTACAAGAAGAAGTACTGACCGACTAGATGGTGATCTAGTCGGTCAGCAACTCTTCTTGGACCGACTAGTTTGCTTCCTTAATTTCTTGCATCTTACTGTTTACAGTTAGTCGGTCTACGTTGACTCACCGACCGACTAGTTTGTGAACTAGTCGGTCAGTGATGCTTCTTTGACCGACTAGTTGTGATTTACTGTACATGCTAAATTTCTCCTAAGCTACTGTTTATCGTTAGTCGGTCTAAGAACGTTTGGTGACCGACTAGTTGACAATCTAGTCGGTCAACTTTTGTTCTTGGACCGACTAAGTCAATTTGTATTCAGACTATTTCATTATGCCTCTTAGTCGGTCTACGTTCACTGACTGACCGACTAGTTGTGAAACTAGTCGGTCAGAAAGTCTTCTTGGACCGACTAGATTTCTAGGTCTGAATTTCTATCTCTTCTCAGTTCCTCACTTAGTCGGTCCATGTTGTTTGACTGACCGACTAGTTGATGAACTAGTCGGTCAGTGGTTGTTCTTTGACCGACTAGTTTCCTCAGATTTCTATCCGTTGGAAATTGACCTAACTTGTTTTTATGGGACCCTATAAATACGAACCTAGGTCATTTCTATCTAGGTTAGAGCTGCCATTAAGAGATTCATTGAGATAGAAAGAGATAGCCATTCTCACTCATTTCCAAAGCTCTCTTCCTCACAAGAAACCCATTCTCTCACATTCTAGATCTAGAATCCATCTTGAGAGAAGCTTGTTCTTGGTGAGCCCTTCAAGCTCTAGCTTGAATCAAGTCTCCAAATCTCTCCTAGGCACCTATTGCTGGTCATTTCCTTGGTGCTAGGTCTTGGTGACTTCATCTTCCTCAAATCCTTCCTTTCACCTATTTGGGTAAGAAAAACTCAAGGTATAGGATTTTGTGGTAAGATTGTTTATTTCATTATAAACTCATTTATATTGCTTGTTGATTCTCTCGGTTGTGAGAGAAGGTTGTGATCCCGGGTTGTGGGATTCACTATTGCCATTGTTGTATGATTTGATCTTGTGAAGGTTTTTCACAAGATATTCATAGTGGAAATCTTGGGTTAGGGTTTCTAACCTAAGTATCCGGAGGGGATCCGGGTGGTTGGGACGTAGGATCACCGGGAACAAGTCGGGGAGACTTGGGTGGATCCGAACCCATTAACATCATTTGTTAGCATTGTTAATTTTGTTGTTGTCATTCAATTTAAGCTTCCGCAAATTGATTTGGTAGTTGTTTGCACTATAATTTGGAATTATACTCCTTGTTATTTTTAAAGTACTATTCACCCCCCCTCTAGTACTTGTGCAGATGCTTATAGGGCATTACATCCTCCTGCTCCAAGAATTTGATATTGAGATCAAAGACAAGAAGGGAGTAGAGAACATGGTAGCAGACCACTTGTCGCGGTTAATCCAAAGGCACGGGGATGACAGCTTGCGGATTGACGATTCTTTCATCGGTAAATAGTTATTTGCGGCTAATTCCTCTGAAGCCCCCTGGTACGCTGATATAGTGAATTACCTGGTGAGTGGCATAGTCCCGCACGGGTTGGCGACCTGTTCGAGGAGGAAGTTCCTACACAACACCAAGAGTTACTTTTGGGATGACCCGTACCTGTTCAGAACATGTGCTGACGAGATCATCAGGCGATGTATCCCAAAGGAAGAAGCGACCTCCATCATATCGCATTACCACGATAAACCATGTGGTGGACACACGGCTGTCACCAAAACCATGGCAAAAATCCTCCAAAGTGGTTTCTATTGGCCCACTATATTCAGAGATACGAACGAATGCATCAGGAAATGTGATAGATGCCAGAGGATGGGAAATATCACAAAGAAGAATGAAACACCCCTTCATGGCATCTTGGAGATAGAACTATTTGATTGTTGGGGCGTTGACTTCATGGGACCTTTTCCATCGAGTAACAGCAATAAATACATCTTGGTCGCCATCGACTACTTCTCGAAGTGGGTGGAAGCCATGGCCACCCCGACAAACGATGCGAGGATAGTAGCCAAGTTTTTCAAGAATACCAGCTTTCCTTGTTTTGGAGTCCCCCAGACAATCATAAGTGATGAAGGGAGTCATTTCATCGAGAAGAAGTTCGAGACTATGCTGAAAAAATATGGAGTTCATCACAAAGTCGCTCTTGCTTATCACCCTCAAACTAGTGGCCAAGTGGAGGTATCCAACAGTGAAATCAAAAGCATCCTGGAGAAGACATTTAGCGCCTCAAGGAAGGATTGGTCACACAAGTTGGCCGACGCCCTTTGGGCATATCGCACCGCCTTCAAAACCCCCATCGACACAACTCCATACAGACTATTGTATGGAAAAGCCTGCCAACTCCTTGTAGAGTTGGAACACAGAGTGTATTAGGCAATAAAGAAAATGAATTTTGACTACCAAAGTGCCGCCATGATACGGGCCTTACACCGCAATGAGTTGGACGAAATTCAGCGACATGCTTATAAGAATGCAAAGATATATAAGGAGAGAACCAAGGCTTATCATGATAGGAACATCGCGGTGGTTCGCCATGATGTTGGTGACCAGGTACTCCTCTACAATTCAAGATTATGCCTCTTCTCCGGGAAATTAAAGTCAAGGTGGTTCGGCCCTTACAAAATAGTAAGCCTATCTCCGGGAGGTGCCAGTAAGCTCGAAGGAAAAAATGGAAATTTCAAAGTAAACAGCCAGAGGATTAAACCGTACAGAGCAGGAGAACCAGTAGGACAAGAGGAGACATACTTTGTCACGCCCCGCTTCCCTAAAATGGAGGCGAGACGTGAAAAGGTCCGCACGAGAGTGGAGCTGTGAAGCCCCAAACCCGATAAGCGTAAATAAAACATAAGCAGGTCCCTGTAACCACAAACGGAACAACAATAATAACACAAGGAGAGACAGAAATAAAATCTCATATCTCATAATAGGTCCAACATGAAAATTAAGTTCAACATCCAGAAAAGCCACCAGGCTAAAAGAAAGAGTCTAAAGGCCCAGAACAAGGCCAACAAAAGGAACAACGTAACCAAGTATAGGTGCTACGCACCGACAACAAAACAACAGTCTAAACAAAAAGGGAAAGCTCAACGAAGACACTAGGACTGGTCCCCATTGTCCACGTACTCCTCGCCAAACACAGGCTCGGGCTCGGCGTCAGCAAACACCTCGTCCTCTACAATGTACTCAGGCTCAGGATCTAACATGTGTCACCAAAAAGAGTAAAGGGGCACATGTCAGAAAGTCTAAAAGACTTGGGCAAGGAAACTGAAAGTAAGGCAAACTAACAACCTAGCAGTTATAGTATGCATGACATGGCAGTTATAATATGAGTGCACAAGCAAGACATGGTGAAACAATAAGTACAAGAGAACAATTGTCGGGACAAATCAAGAGTAGCCAAGCTACTAACAATCTCAATCTTTTCACTAGTCACGTTTCAAGTTGTTTGTAGATGTTTACGTCTTACAGCTGAACAGTTTGGCATTCACGTTGATTGGCCGCTTAACACTACCCCAGAACCCAGAGTTTACGCCTTACAACTGCAGTTGCTGATCGGGCAGACTCCCAGTTGAATGACCGCTTAAATCTTACCCCCATCCCACACATAAACAAGCCAGGGTCCCTGTACATGAGCCCAGTAAATGAGCCAGGGTTGCCCCGCACGGGAGCTTGTTTTCTATATCACGAATCAGGAAGTATTTGGCGTAGGGGACACCTAGCCTCAATATCGAGCGTTGGGGTTAGCAACTCATTATACTCGCTTCTGGTCACGAGCCAGGAAGTACAAGTATTGCAGCGTGTGCTACGCAATCATGGGAGCATTTAAAGAATGCAATGACATGACAATTAATTCGTGTACCGGTAATTGAAATTAAACATGGCATGGTAGTTTTATGTAACATGATAAATGACGGATCTAGCTTCTTTGTCAAGCTAGATCCTGAAATTGCGCCTAGGCGAGTATCATTTCGTCGCCTAGTCTCTTTTACGCCTACAACAAGCAAATGGCCTAAGACATGGCCCAAAACCCTAAGTGGCAAGTTTCACTTGCCTAGCACCGAGGATGAAGATCACGAAGGTTCGTCTCACGGACGCTAATCTACGGGGAAGTCGCTGTTATGGAGAAACAATCATCAAAACAACATTCATCTCATTAGGGTTTCACAAAAACACAACGGGTTATGCTAAAACTAAAGAATCGAGTATTACCGTGAAGAATAGGAGGAACGATGCCGAGCAACCACGGCAACGGAAGAGCGATCCGGCTCAGATCTGGGAATGGGGGAAAAATATGGAGAAATGGGTTTTGATGTAGATTTTGGGGGTTTGATGAAAGTTTGAGGAAGATGAGAGGTAGAATGTGTTAAGTGAGGGTTTGGATAATGGATTTTGGGCTTGGGATGAAGGAATAAGGGTTTGAGGTAGTAGGGGGCTCAATGGGGGAGAAATTAGGTTTAGAGTTGAAGAAGAAGAAGAAGAAAACGTTTGGAGGGGTATTTATAGAGTTTGGTGGCGACTAGGGCAAAACTAGGGTTTCCTGTACTGTTTAGTCGGTCAAAGAGCAACCACTGACCGACTAGTTTGGGAACTAGTCGGTCGGTTGACTAACGCAGACCGACTAGGTGTAAACACTAACCCCTGATGAAAACCTGAACTAAGAGTTAGTCGGTCAGGGAACAACTACTGACCGACTAGTTTGACATCTAGTCGGTCGATGAACGTTCTTAGACCGACTAAAAGTGAACAGTACTCGACTGTACAGAAGAACTAAGAATTAGTCGGTCTGAGTACAAAACTTAACCGACTAGTTTAACAACTAGTCGGTCGAAAGATGAACTTAGACCGACTAAGAATGAACAGTAACTGGTACCAAAAAAATAGTTAATGAGTTAGTCGGTTAAAGAAGCATTGCTGACCGACTAGTTTGCAACCTAGTCGGCCAGCCAACGTTCTTAGACCGACTAACAATAAACAGTAACTCTTGAATAATTTACAAAGCCCACTAGTCGGTTCAAGAAGGGTTTCTGACCGACTGGATCATCATCTAGTCGGTCTGTGCCCCTTCTTACACCGGCTAATGTGCACCAAAAGTTCCGAAATGGAGCGCGAAGCTCCGGGATCGATTCCTAAGACTCCTAGGCTTGATCTAACAATAAGATATGACCGATATGAAGCCCGTCACGAATGACTTACTCCAAAATCGACGATTCTAAGGAAGAAGCTAGAAAATCACGATGAAATGATCGGAAATGAAAGCTATGGAGACGAAAACCACACAAGAGGAGAAAATCCACCAAAACATATAATATAATATAATTAATCCAGATACATGAAAACCAGTCGTTACATCCTCCCCAACTTAAGAAAAATTCCGTCCTCGGAATTTCCCAACACTCACGTGTCCGGGAACAAAAGTGGGAAACGCTCTCGCATCTCATCCTCATTCTCCCAAGTAGACTCTCCAGGCGAGCCGTGTCGCCACATCACCCTCACAAGATGGACAATCTTGTTTCGAAGTGACTTCTGACGCCTGTCCAGAATCTGCACTGGCTGCTGGTCATACGTCATATCGGGGCGAACGGTAATCTCTGAGAAATCCACAGCATGAGATGGATCGCTAATGTATCGACGAAGCTGCGACACATGGAAAACATTGTGAACTCCCTCCAAAGATGGCGGCAAGGCTAAGCGGTAGGCTACCTCGCCAACTTTCTCCAGAATATCAAACGGTCCAATGTATCGCGGGCTCAACTTCCCTCGCTTCCCAAAACGAATCACTCCACGATTCGGGGAAATCCTCAGAAACACATGATCGCCAGGCTGAAACACCAAAGGACGCCGTTTAGCATCCGCCCAATGCTTAAAACGGTCCTGAGCAATCCTCAACCTCTCCCGAATGTTCCTGACAATATCCACAGCCTCCACAATCATCTCAGGTCCCAACAGCTCCCTATCACCAACGTCATCCCAACTCAATGGCGATCGACATTTCCTCCCATACAATGCGGTGAAAGGCGCCATGCCAATAGACGCCTGGTAGCTGTTGTTGTAAGAGAACTCTACCAGATGTAGATGGTCCTCCCACGAACCCTTGAAATCCAACATGCACGCCCTCGGCATGTCCTCCAAGATCTGAATCGTCCTCTCGGACTGGCCATCCGTCTGCGGATGGTACGCCGTGCTGAAACTCAGACGCGTACCCAAACTCTTCTACAAACTCTGCCAGAACTGAGATGTGAACCTCGTGTCTCTGTCCGACACGATACTCACGGGGACTCCATGAAGTCGTACGATCTCCTGCATGATTCACGTTACATCACTATCCAAACTAGGAAAAGGAAATAAAAACGGAGAGTAAAAGATTTTACCTCCATATATCTCCTCGCCAGCGCCTCAGTGGACTGTCCCACTCGGAATGGAATAAAGTGCGCTGATTTGGTCAATCGATCTACGATCACCCAAATCGCGTCATTCTGCTTCGGACTCCGAGGTAGTCTAGTCACGAAATCCATAGTGATGTGTTGCCATTTCCACTCCGGAATCGGAAGCGGTTGTAGCAACCCAGCCGTACATCAATGGTTGTAGCAACCCGGCCGCCTTTACCTGCTGGCAAACCAAGCACTTGGCTACACTCCGAGCCACACTCCTCTTCATGCCATGCCACCAAAAGTTCAGACGAAGATCCTTGTACATCTTGGTCCCACCAGGATGCACAGAATACGGCGAACTGTGTGCCTCCACCATCAACTCCTCTCTAATATTTCCAGCTGGCACACACAACTTGGCTCCAAACCTCAGCGAGCCATCCTCATGAATCAAAAAGTCAGTCCACAGACCGGCTTCCACCTACTCCCGAATCTTCACCAGCTTCGGATCCTCAGCCTGGCCAGCCTTGATCCGATCCACGATCGTCGACTGTATCTGCATACACATCAACGAAGAAGCCTCCCCAGTAAGAACAATCTCCACACCAGACTCGCAAAAATCCTGCTGCAATCTCCACTGCGAGATCAAAATCATCACCACTGGAAGCTTACTCAGCACATCAGGAACCACATTCACCTTGCCAGGGTGAAACTGCAAATCAATCTCATAATCCGCCATGAGCTCCAACCATCGACGCTGTCGCATGTTGAGCTCCTTCTGAGTAAAAATATACTTCAAGCTTTTTTGATCTGTGAAAATCTTCACTTTCTCACTCAGCAGGAAGTGCCTCCAAATCTTAAGAGCAAACACAACGGCAGCCAACTCCAAATCATGCGTCGGGTAATTCTTCTCATGAACCTTGAGCTGATGAGAAGCATACGCCACAACATGCCCGTGCTGATGCAACACACAACTGAGACCCTTGCCAGAAGCATCGCAAAAGATCTCAAATCCACCGCTGCGATCAGGCACAACAAGAACAGGGGCAGTCGTCAGCCTCTCCCTCAGAACACCAAAGGCATCCTCACAATCACCCGACCAAACAAAAGCAACATCCTTCCGCGTCAACCTGGTCATCGGCTCCGCAATACGGAAAAAGTCCTTAATGAAGCGTCGATAGTAACCAGCAAGCCTAAGAAAACTCCGGATAGTGATGTAACGTGTGGTATAGTATTTCTTTCTCTTCTTCTTTTAAGGAGCGACTTCGGTGGAGATGTCGGAGGGAGGTTATCGTTAAGTTGCTGGGGAGGTTCATTTCAACACCTGTGCTGGAAGTGAAGCTCAGGGCTCTATGGAAGCCTAAAGGGGATCTGGAATTTGTTGAACTAGGGGAAGGATTTGTTATGGTCATATTTAATTGTGATGAAGATAGGGCTTTTGCGATGGAGGAGGGGCCATGGATGGTGCTTGGGCGTTATCTCATGATCAGGAATTGGGTCCCTGAGTTCTCACCATCTGAAGCTGAGATCGGATCGACGTCGGTACGGATTCGTTTTCCGTTTCTTCCTGTTGAGTATTATGATGATAAGGTTTTGAAGCTGCTGGGGAGCTGTGTAGGGAAATTTGTGAAGGTGGATGCTAATACGCAGTTAGTCATGAAGGCCAGATTTGCTAGAGTGTGCGTAGAGATTGACCTCAGTAAACCTCTGAAGACCAAGATTATGGTGGAGGGGAGATGGCAGGAAGTGCAGTATGAGGGTTTGGGGTTGATTTGCTTCAAATGTGGGAGAGTGGGGCACAAGGAGCCGTGTCCTTACAAACAGCATGATGTTAAGAAGGATGCTAAAATGCCAGAGGATGCAGGGAGGGTGGTTGATGGAGAATTGAGGTCGGAGGTTTTGAAAGGGGAGATGAATTTACATGAGGAAGCTAATTCTAAACCAGAGTTTGGTCCTTGGTTACTTGCTAGTGATAGGCGTGCTCGTAAAGATGTGAGGAAGGTTAGGAACTTTGGCCCAGGTGAGGGGTTGGTTGAGTCAGTGAAGGGTAGCATATTCTCTATTCTTGACCCTAAGATGGTGGATGTTGATGAGGATGCTGACTGTGGAGAATTGGTAGGAGGATCTGCTGGTACATTGGTGGAATCAGGTAAGGCTTTGAAGGGTGATGTGGGTAGACTGGGATCTAGCAGGAGAATGGAGGAAGGCTCTTCTTCTCTCAGCGTTTCTGGTAGTTTGGACAGATGGAGGAACAAAGGTAAGAAGATGCTAGTACATCCATCAACTGTAAGGAATATGAGTACTTTCAGAGGATCTAATGTCAAGGAAAGGATGTGAAATAATACTATGGTGCTATTCTCTCCTAAAAGCAATGTATCGTTTGAGCAAGCTAGCAAGGAATCTAATAGTTTGGGAGTTAGATTTATTGTGGGAAAGAGGAAACCACGGGGGGATATATCTAACTCTGATGTTAGAGATTATATCACTTTAGAGAATGACAGTCCTGTGAGAGGAGGGTATGCTCAATCTGAAGGGAATGCTCTGAATGCTATGGAGATAGGGGGCTTGGCCTTGTCCAAAACTGACCTTTCATATGTTAGTGTTACTAGGTACTGAAGATTTGTTAAATAGATATTTTATTTTGGAATTGTAGGGGGCAGCAAAGAAGTCCTTTAGGTTGGAAATAAAAGAGCTGATTGGTATGCATAAGCCTGATATTCTTGTTATTGCTGAGCCTAGGATATCAGGGGAGGATGCAAAGAAAGTTATTAGAAGGATGAAGGGTGTTCATGTGGTTGATGCAGTTAGGTTTTCTGGAGGTATCTGGCTTTGTTGGAACAAGAATGTGCTGGACATTCAAGTGAGGATATCTTCGAATCAGTTTATTCATGGAATTATCAAGAGGCAGGGATTTACTGATGTTGCTTGCACTGTTGTGTGTGCCAGTCCTCTTAGGATGTCTAGATGGAGAATGTATGAGGAACTTGAAAATTTAAGCTCTGATATGAGGCTGCCTTGGCTGCTTATTGGGGATTTCAATGATTATGTGGGATCTCATGAGAAGTTGGGAGGGGCTCCTCCTTCTTTGGCTAGGTGTAGGAGATTCAGTAATTTCCTTTCTTCTTGTGGATTGATGGATGTTGGATGTCATGGAGGGCAGTTCACTTGGTGTAACCTAGGGCAAGGTGTGGCTAGGGTTTATGAAAGGTTAGACAGGGCTGTGGCTAATGCTGATTGTTGTTCCTACTTCCCTGATGCTCATGTTTGTCAATTTATTCTGATCACTGCCCTATACTTTTGAAAGGTAAAATAGCTGTTACCTCTCCCACTTCTTCTCGGCCATTCAGGTTTCAAGCCATGTGGTTGAAGGAGGAAGGATTTGATAATTTTGTTGAGGAGAATTGGGGAGTTAGGGATGATGATTTCTCTGGGAAGTCTGATGATTTTGTTTGCAAAGTTAAGGAGTGGAATAAGAATGTGTTTGGAAATCTGTTTAAGGAGAAAAGATGGTTGAGGAATAGAATTGCTGGGATTCAAAAGGAGTTGATTAGTTCTAACTCTCACTACCTCAGGACTTTGGAGAAGGAGCTCATATGTAGATATGAGAGAATGGTGAATCAAGAAGAAATGTTTTGGTATCAGAAGTCTAGATGCAATTGGCTTGTGCAGGGGGACAAGAATACAAGGTTTTTTCATTTGACCACTCTTTGTAAGCGTAGGAGGCTTAAGGTGAGGATGCTGAAGGATGAGGAAGGTAGGTGGGTGACCAAGCCTAAAGAGATTCTGTCTTTATGCAAAAGCTTTGTTAGGAAGCTATTTAGTGAGGAGAATAATTTGAGTCTGGAGCTTCAGCATTCTTGGGGTCTAAGGGTCTCGGAGGAGGAGTGTTCTGAGTTAGATGCTATTGTGGCTGAGGAGGAGGTCAGGAGGGCATTATTTCATATGAAGCCGTGGAAGGCACCTGGGGTGGATGGATTACATGCAGGGTTTTTTCAGCATTTTTGGTCCAAGATTAAGCTGGACTTGGTGGAGCTAGTCAGAGGGCCTATGGAGACTGGAAGGTTTAATGAGGTGCTGAATAGAACTCTTATTGTTCTTATTCCAAAAGTTAGCATTCCTGAGCAGCCGAAACAATTTAGACCCATCAGTCTTATCCCTGTAGGCTATAAGATTATTGCTAAAGTTATGGTGGGAAGGATGAGGGGGTTGATGAAGAAATTAGTTAGCCCAAATCAATCTAGTTTTGTCCCTGCTAGACAAATTTTGGATAATGTTGTTATTGCTCGGGAGTTGGTTCATTCTATTAGGAGATCTAAAAGGAAAGAAGGGCTCTTTGCAGTTAAGATTGACTTGGAAAAAGCCTATGACAAAATCAGCTGGAGTTTCCTGGGGAGACCTTGAAGTTATTTGGGTTCACTGAGAATTGCATTAGATTGATAATGTTTTGTGTTACTTCTTCTCAAGTTTCAGTTCTCTGGGAAGGGGGTTTGACTGATTGGTTTAGACCTCAAAGGGGATTAAAGCAGGGGGATCCTCTGAGCCCTTTTTTGTTTGTACTATGCATGGAGAGACTGAGCCTACTGATTTTTGATTCTGTCCAGAGCAAGAAGTGGAAAGCTATAAAGGTTAGTGAAAGGGGACCTTGTGTTTCTCACTTGATGTTTGCAGATGATTTGTTTCTGTTCGGGAGAGCATCCTTACAGCAAGCAGTGGAGATGAAACGAGTGTTGAAGAAGTTCTGCAATGCCTCAGGCTCTAGTATTAGCTTTGAGAAGTCCAAATGTTTTATTTCTCCTTGTGCAATTAGAAGACATATGTTGGAGATTGGCAGGGCTATGGGAATTTCACTGACCGAGGACCTGGGGATGTATTTAGGGGTTCCTCTGATGCACAAAAGAATTTCTAAGGAGACATTCAGACACATTGTGGAGAATGTTAGTAGAAGACTGACGGGCTGGAAGGCTAATTCGGTTTGGCTGGAAGAGCTACATTAATCCAGTCTGTTTCAACTGCTATCCCTACATATGCTATGATGTCTACCAAAATTCCGGAATTTACTATCAATTGTATTGATAAATTGAATAAACAATTCTTGTGGGGAGGAAGCCAGGATGTTAGGAAGTTACACTTGGTGAAATGGAGTGAGGTGTGTTTGCCCAAGTGCATGGGGGGTCTGGGGCTCAGGAGAATGAGGTTGCATAACATTGTACTGCTGCAGAGATTGGCCTGGAAGTTTTTAGCTGAGCCATAGTCCTTATGGGTAAGGTTGATTAAAGCCAAGTACAAGATGGGTGAGGATGTGGTCAGCTGGATGAATGATATGGGTGGTAGAAGAGGTAACAGCTCCTATCATTTTAAATCATTAATGCTTGGTTTTAAATTTTTAATTGGGGGCTTGGTTAGGAGAATAGGCACAGGTAGTTCAATACTTCTTTGGAAGGATTCGTGGCTTGACAAACCTCTGGTGGATATGGTGGATTTTGTTCCTAATAAAGAGATGATAATGGAGAAGGTGTGTGAGTATATCTCTCCTAATGGGTGCTGGAACATGGATAAACTGCTTCATGTGTTGCCAGATAGTATTGCCCTGAGAATCTATCCCCTGGCTAAGAATAGTACTATGAAAGATGCTTTGATATGGAGGAATTCATCTAATGGTGTATTCAATACGAAGTCAGCTTGCTTTCATATGGAGGAATTCATCTAATGGTGTATTCAATACGAAGTCAGCTTACTTGAGTATGCTAGATTTGCAGGAGGAAGAGAACTTTTCATGGCTATGGAATTATAGGATTCCCGCAAGATGGAACCATTTCCTGTGGCTTGCTGTTAAAGAGAGGTTAGTGACGGCTCAGCTCAAATTTCGCAGAGGCTTGGCTGATAATGAAGAATGTAGAATCTGTGGTGCTGTGGTGGAGGATGTTATGCATGTGTTGCGTGATTGCTCCAGGGATAAGACTATTTGGGATATGCTGTTGCCGGAAAATGTCAAGCAGGAAGATTGGTTCCTTGATGGACTGAGGAAGAAGAGGAAGGATTGCCCCAGGTGGAAATATATGTTTGTTGCAGCAACTTGGAGAATTTGGACTGAAAGATGCACGGAAATTTTCAATACTGGAATGCTGAGGAAGGAGATCTCCAGTATATGCAATGGTATTTTAGTGTTGGCGTCGGAAATGGATCTTGCCTCCTCTGTTGAGAGTGGTATGGGTAATGATAGGATACTAGTAAAATGGGAACCTCCGCCAGAGGGATGGATCAAGTTGAATGTTGATGGAGCAGCGAAGGTGTTGTCGGGCAATGCGGGAGCTAATTTGGGTGCTGCAGGAGCTGGTGGAGTCTTGAGGGATCATAGAGGTAATTGGATTAAAGGATTTGCCGCTTTCTTAGGCTCTTGTTCTTCTTTGGGAGCAGAGGTTCATGCGATTCTTCTTGGACTGAAATGGGCATGGAGATTGGGGTTTAGGAAGGTGATTTGTGAGTCTGATTCCTTGAATGCCGTTAAGCTGATTGAGGATGTAAAACGTCGAATTTCACCCGCTTGCTGCGCTTATTCTGGATATAAAGGAAATAAGGATGAGAGATTGGGAGGTTGGGCTACAGCATACTCTTAGGGAAGGCAATAGTGTGGCTGATGGCTTGGCGCATATGGGATCCAAGATAGAAGAAGAGTTTCTGGTGTTTAGTTCTCCCCCAAGAAGCTTATTGATGTTGCTGGAGAATGATGCTGCTGGATTTGGGATTGTAAGGGAACACAGGGTCCCGTGAGTCTGCTGTTGTCTTTTCATTTACATCTAAAAAAAAGAAAATAGATTATTTATTTTGGATCATTTATCTAATTAGGCTTAAAAAGGCATTGAAATTTGGCTCGTTTAAATTATCAAACAAGTTTGTCGATTCGAGCAGAATATTAATATCTTGAGCTTAGTTAAAGTCTTTCATAATAATTTATTATAAAATTGATTTCATCGATATATAATAATTTATTATAAAATTGATTTCTGTTATGAATGAGGGAGGCCTTTGGCCTCCCCTACTTCATTACCCATTCATTAGGCCCCCATTACTTAGAGTAATGGGGACCCTTGGTCTCCTAGAGGCTTTTGACCTCCCCACTATGAGATATATAAATAGAGCACCATGGCTCTTAGCATGGTGAATGATTCTTAGCAATGAAATTCTCTCTCTCTCTCTCTCTCTCTCTCTCTCTCTCTCTCTCTCTCTCTGAGTTCATTATCATATAACACGTTATCAGCTCGTTTGCTCTAAAATTCTTTGAGCTTTTCATCCCGTCTCCCCTCAAAAATTAAACCCGTACGCGCAAAGGAATCTATTATTGCGGCGAAGCTTTGCGGAAATTTTTCTTTGGAGCGTATCGGGAGCGGAACTAACTACGGATCTTTTAGTCTTTGGCTCTTCCCTAGATTTTCAATCTAGAGGTAATATCCGTCGATCCCGTAGATAAACAAATTTTTTATTTTAGCCATGATTTTTTACAACCTCTTTTTGGCTTGTTTAAAATCTGCTAAATACTACACCATGCTTTGATAAAATACAATAAATAATAATTAAAAAATAAAAATAAAAAAACAGCCCTAATGTTTGTCGATCACAAGGAACGTTCTACTGAATTTACTCAATATGGTATGTTTGTTTCTTATCAAATGGAAATCATGAGATCACTTGCTTCATTAACGGCTTATACTTCAAAATTTTGGTTTCTCATTCAACAATGTAAATCAGGCTCAGTAAACAGTATTATTGTTATTACATGGGTGAAATTGGTAAGTATACAAAATCTCTGAGGTGTGAAGAGAGTGGAACCGTCCAAATTTAGGGCAAGCCTTTTATTTACAATAAATTTATATGTTCATGGATGAATAGCTATGTTCATGAACCAAACTCAAGCATATTATCCTGTTAACTGTGGGGCATCTGTAATGAATTTCTGATAGCTATTTATCCTGTTAATAGCTTACAATTTAGCTAAATATAAATAAACATAGATGTTAGTACTGTAGCGGCATAAATTTCTATATTCATGGATGAATAGTGGTTTTCGCAACCTGACTACGAGGACATCATATACTCAACTTATGATGCCTTGAGTACGGTTCGAATATAAATAAAATAAGCGACTAAAATTTCTGATAGCCATATTGTTGGGCCTGCAGCCCATTTGTGCCTACCAATAGTAGACTTAATTTAATTAAAATTGAGAGTTGGGCCTGCAGCCCATTTGTGACTATCAAATATTTTAATTGGGCCTGCAGCCCCTATTACCTAACGGTATATATTTTAGCATACTATATAATGGCCTTATGCCAATTCCTTAACGGGACTCTCCCCTAAGTAAAATCAAAAATAATTTATATATTCCATGTTGACAAATTGTTTTAAACATCCCTCTTGCATATTATAATCTATGGTTTACTAGGACTCTATTTTTCAAAATATAATTATCTTAAAGATCCTGAGACCGCTCTGCTGTTAGTCAACTAACCTAACGGTGTATGACGTTTCCACGTGGTCTACAAGATATTTATATTTTCTAGTTTCCCTTACCATATGTTTTGCTTGAGATATATGCGTGGTTGTTTACTTTTATGCTCGTAGCATATTTAGAACTGCGTGGATGTTTAAATCAGTAAAAATGTGTTTTTCGGGATCGGCCATTGTATACCTATTTACTTTCCTTGCACTTTTATTTTCTTTTGAGAGAATTTGTAAGTGAGGAAATTTGTATTTTAAAGCCAAAGCTCGATGCAACAGCACATAGAATTGATGAAAACTCCTTCAATGGATCATGATGTCGGTCAATGTGCTTGGCTAAGTTTGCTGGACCAACCTAGCTTGACTGGGTAACAAGTGGTCCTGGCTTAGTCAATTCCCTGGCCGTGTCCGCTGGACCGCAAGGAGTCGATTCATGACTGTGTAAGCCAAAGCTCGATGCAACAGCATATGAAGACGGAGATATAGGGACCCAGTTCAGTTTGGGTTTCCAAAGTTGTATTATTTTTTTCTATTATGGACTTTAAATGAACTTTGGACTGTGTACTATTTTGGGTATCTGGCCGATCCCCGCATTTTTACTTGTTTATTTCTTTATGCATGAATTTTTGAATTTTAATTAATTCATGCTCATTTTAAAATACGTAGATAAATGGCAAAATTGGCAAGCGTCGATTTCGAGGTCCTCGATTCTGCAGGGACAAATTACCTGAGTTGGCAAGTGGACCTGAAGTTCCACTTGCGTTCAATGGCCATCCTTGGGTCCATTTTGGCTCCTTCCTCGGCCCCAGCAGCGGCCGAAGCTTCTGCTACAGCTAGCAGCAGCCCCACAACCACTGTATCCGATGTAGATAAGGCGAAAGCCATAATCTACATTAGGAAGCATATAGATCGGACCTTAAAGGCCGAATACTTAACGGTTGAGAACCCGAAGGACCTGTGGACAGCACTGGAAGCACGGTATAAACATCAAATTGATGTTATATTACCCCGTGCCAGTTATAAGTGGGAAAACCTCAGACTTCAGGACTATAAGTCCGTCGCTGAGTATAATTCTGCACTTCATAACATCACCTCACGCCTGAAGTTGTGCGGTGAAGAAGTGACAGAACAGCGCATGTTGGAAAAAACATTTACCTCGTTTCACGAGAAAGATGCAATCCTCATGCAGCAGTATCGTGAACGCAACTTCACGAGATTCTCCGATCTGATCTCATGCCTACTTAGAGCAGAGCAGAATCGAGATTTACTGCTAGCAACTCATAACTTACGTCCAGCTGGCACTGCCCCTATCCCTGAAGCCCACCACGTTTCTCCCCAGAAGTGAAAAAACAAGAGGAAGACTAAAAATACTAAAGGGAAAGCGGTAATGAAGGAACCAAGAGGTGCAGCTCCCCAGACAAACAAAAACAATAAAGGGAAAAGAAACTTCACTTGGAAGCGAAAGGACACCAAGCACGTGTCACTTCCAAAGAAGACCTGGGAGGACAAATGCCATAGATGCGGCATGACTGGCCATTGGTCCAGAAACTGCCGCACTCCTCGCCACCTACAGGATCTATACCAGGCGAGCCAGAAGTCTCGACCTGAAACAAACTTGGCAGGTGTACAGCCGCCAACAGTCTTTACTGCTAAAGACTTCGAGAACGACGATCTGCTAGATTGAGCATCATCATTTATCTATGCATTTAGAATTCGATGTATCTTCATCTGTTATTTGCTTTAGTGCGGACTTTTATTTATGAATGTTGTCTACATTTTCCCTCAAATAAAATTTTTTTTGGCTTATATAGATGATGTCTGAGTGCCTAGTGGACAGTGCCTCGACGCACACAATCCTTCGCGATCATTGCTATTTTAATAGCTTAAACAAATATGACGGTCCTGTTATCACAATTTCAGGACTGTCCCAAATAATCGAAGGAACTGGTGAAGCAATTATATTGCTCCCAAATAACACAAGACTTCAAATTAATAATGCATTATTCTCTCCTATATCAAACAGAAATCTCGTAAGTTTCAAGGATTTCCGTTTAAACGGATATCACTTAGAGACCAGGGATAAAAATAAGGTTGAATATCTAATTGTAACTCGTCAAAAAGATGACCGGAAGATCATCTGCGAGCGATTCAAGGGACTCCCGTCGGGTCTATACCAAACATACATTCAACCAGTAGAAGCCAATATGATTGAACACCAGACGTGCCAATCACTACCAGAATTCCAACTCTGGCACAATAGACTTGGTCACCCTGGAACATCAATGATGCGCTGCATCATCACTGAATCCCGTGGACACAAATTGAAGAACATGAAAATTCTTCAAAAGGGTGAATTTCCATGTCTCCCTTGTTTTAAGGGAAAACTAATAACGAGACCATCCCTCCTGAAAGTGGGATTAGAATCTCCTGGCTTCCTTGAGAGAATTCATGGTGACATTTGCGGGCCTATTCACCCCGCAAGTGGCCCATTTCGGTACTTCATGGTACTGATTGATGCATCAACCAAATGGTCTTAGGTGTGCCTCTTGTCCACCCGCAACCTAGCTTTTCCAAAGCTATTGGCACAAATAATAAGGTTGCGTGCTCATTTTCCCGATAACCATATCAAGAAACTACGTCTTGATAATGCGGGAGAATTTACTTCACAAGTCTTCGAAGACTATTGCCGGGCAACGGGTATTGAAGTTGAACATCCGGTAGCACATGTTCACACCCAAAACGGATTAGCTGAGGCTCTTATAAAGAGACTCCAATGGATTGCACGTCCATTGCTTATGCAATCCCTGTTGCATGTGGATGCTTGGGGGCATGCTATTTTACATGCCGCATCACTTATTAGGATAAGACCCTCTGGAGGTCACACTTTATCCCCGATGCAACTAGCATACGGCGCACCTCCGGATATCTCTCATTTGAGAGTGTTTGGTTGTGCGATATATGTCCCAATAGCACCACCGCAGAGGACCAAAATGGGTCCTCAGCATCGTCTAGGTATATATATTGGGTTTGATTCGCCCTCTATTATCAGATACCTTGAACCCCTGACGGGTGACGCATTCCAGGCACGTTTTGCAGACTGTGAATTTAATGAGAAATTTTTTTCCAAAACTGGGCACACAGTCTAAGAAGCCAGAAGCTTCTGAGACCATTAGTTGGGACCAGAAGTCTTTGTCCCTATATGATCCGCGTACTAATCTGTGTGAAGATGAGATCCTGAAGATCCTTAACATCCAGAATACAATACATCTTTTACCGGATAAATTCACGGACAACCAGAAGATTGTCCGTTCACACGTCCCTGCTGCCAATACGCCAGCTAGGATTGACATCCCCATAGATGGATGCAGCCCACCGGCAGCAGAATTGGTTGTACCTCAAATGAAAAGAGGACGCCCACCAGGTTCAAAAGATAAAGTTCCTCGAAAGAGGAAGACTCCTGGCGATACTAAGATTATCCCTCCACAGGATGCTGAGCTCAGACCAGCTACTTCTCCCCTCCTGATTTCCCCAGCAGAGGAAACAATAGGAGAAACATCATTAAATTTTGTACGTACTGGAGAAGTACTGGACAGAAATAGCATAGTCGTCGACGACGATTTTGCGTTCGATATTGCCGTTCACGTCACTGAATATGACGATGACGTCGAACCACGATCTCTAGCGGAGTGTAAACGCAGAGATGATTGGCCAAAGTGGGACGAGACAATAAGAGTAGAGCTGGACTCACTCTTGAAACGCAAAGTCTTTGGACCAGTAGTCCAAACACCAGTAGGTGTAAAACCTGTGGGATATAAGTGGGTTTTCATAAGAAAAAGAGATGAAAATAATGTGATCGTTCGCTATAAGGCACGCCTTGTAGCCCAGGGATCCCAAAGACCGGGGATTGATTACGAAGATACGTATTCCCCAGTCATGGATTCGATCACCTTCCGATTTTTAATCAGCCTAACTTCTCTGGAAAGCCTAGAAATGCAGCTCATGGACGTTGTGACTGCATATCTATATGGCGATATAGATAAAAATATCTATATGAGACTTCCTGATGGGTTTAATCTACCCCCAGAGATGAAAGAGATACCTCGGGACGTATTCTCTGTAAGGCTACATAGATCATTATATGGTCTAAAACAATCGGGCAAGATGTGGTATAACAGACTAAGTGATTTTCTTGCACATCAAGGATTCACGAATAACGAAGTCTGCCCGTGTATCTTTATCAAAAGAACGGGAACAAGATTTGTCATCATAGCTGTATATGTAGATGACTTAAATCTCATAGGATCTCCTGCAGAGATCAAAGAGATATCTGAAAGCCTTAAACATACTTTTGAAATGAAAGACCTAGGCAAAACAAAGTATTGTCTTGGCTTACAGATAGAACACCTAAGAGGTGGAATCCTATTACACCAATCTAATTATACAAAGAAACTTCTACGCAAGTTTCATATGGATAAATGTCATCCTTTAGGTACTCCTATGGTCGTAAGATACTAGATGTACATAAGGACCCCTTCCGGCCACTGGAAGAGGGGGAGGAGATACTGGGTCCTGAAGTACCCTACCTCAGTGCCATTGGAGCACTTCTATATCTGGCTAACTGTACGCGTCCCGATATAGCGTTTACAGTTAATCTACTAGCCAGACACAGTGCTGCGCCCACAAAGCGCCACTGGAACAGAGTAAAGCATCTTCTGCGATACCTTCAGGGTTCCATTGATCTTGGACTTTACTACCAGAGAGGTGCCTCCCCCAAATTGTTTGGTTATGCTGATGCAGGTTATCTCTCTGATCCGCACACGGCAAAATCTCAAACAGGTTTTGTATTTACCTACGGAGGTACTGCTATCTCTTGGAGATCGGTAAAACAAACCACTACTGCTACATCTTCCAACCATGCAGAGCTCATCGCGATCCATGAGGCGAGCAGAGAATGTTTTTGGCTACGCTCCGTCGTCCAACACATCCTCCAATCCACTGGCCTGAAGACCAGTGATCTGGAGCCTACTGCCCTATTCGAAGACAACGCCGCATGCATTGCTCAGCTTCAGAAGGGCTACATCAAAGGCGACAGGACAAAACACATTTCTCCCAAGTTTTTCTGGACGCACGAGCAGAAGAACGACAAGCAGATTGAAGTTCGACAGATCCAGTCATGCAACAACTTAGCTGATCTTTTTACTAAGGCATTGCCTAAATGTACTTTTGTAAAGCTTGTAAAGAACATTGGTATGCGACAGTTGAAAGACCTGCAAGACTGAAGCTTGTACGGATCAGGGGGAGTAACATGTGGGTTGCACTCTTTTTCCTTAAGCTGTTGGGTTTTCCCACTGGGTTTTCCACAGCTAAGGTTTTAACGAGACAAACACACTTACTCTGGATCCAGAAGTATCCACCCCTTGCCTCAGTAGCTGAGACCGAAGTGATGAATGTGTAAGGGGGAGTGTTATGAATGAGGGAGGCCTTTGGCCTCCCCTACTTCATTACCCATTCATTAGGCCCCCATTACTTAGAGTAATGGGGACCCTTGGTCTCCTAGAGGCTTTTGGCCTCCCCACTATGAGATATATAAATAGAGCACCATGGCTCTTAGCATGGTGAATGATTCTTAGCAATGAAATTCTCTCTCTCTCTCTCTCTCTCTCTTGAGTTCATTATCATATAACAATTTCAAAGTAATTTAATAAAATGAGTTAAGCGCCAAAAAAAGAACTCTAAGGGTCGGGTATCATTTTAAGGGTCGGAACCCTAAAATCTGGACAATTATCGGGTCGGATACTTGGATTTTCTCAACCCGCTTGCAGCTAAAGGAGAGGCGGGAAACGAAACGTGAGTGGGAGGACGTGTGGGCCGAAGCTGCGCTCTCTTCCCTTTTTGACAATTCTCTTATTTAGCCCTCTATATCTCCCCCCGATTTTCTTCCATTTTGACAATTCTCTTATTTAACCCCCGCTCTCCCTCCTTTCGTATTCCGCCGACTCCCCGCAGGGCTTTCTGATTGCAGACGCAGCAATAACCGAACATCATCTGAAGATCAGCAATCCCTCTCCCATTGTAAGTTTCTCTCTCCGAGGAAAAAAAACCCATTCCTTTATGGTTTCAGTTATCTCCCTCATCTTTCATCGAAATACAATTTATTCTCATGTTCATTTTGCTGACTGAGTTAGATGATCATGGAACCTGAAGACCTATTGCTCGATGATTTCAGTGTCATTTGAACAATTTCATTTCTTTTATTACTCCTTGTTAGCTGGGAATTGTTCTATCTGGGTCGATCCTTAAATTATTAATGTTAGATATAATCTCCCTTTTTTCTTTGTGCGCTAGAGTTAAGGAGAATCCTTTAGGGGTTCTCTAAAGTTTAATGAGCTTGATTATATGGTTCTTGACCCTTAAGGTAGCTTATCTATCCTTCAATCTGGTTCTATGGGTTATGCCAAAACCCTACCTTGATTATATTTTGCTTGTCAAGAATTTAGAGCCAACTCTGGTGACTAACATTCTGAAGATTAAGTTTAGTCGTTATCTTTTAATTGGTGGTAATCAACGTTTTCTGGTTCTTCTTTTTTCTATTTAGTAATGTTTCTGTTTAAGGAATTAAATATGGGTTGCGCTTCTATCATGACAATGTTCTTTTTTCTTGCATACGTTTTGGAGCTATACTATTCATGAATTCTTTCAGTGCGATCTCTTCCTCTTGATAGTTGATTCTGTTTGGTGATATGTGCAATTTGGTGATATTCATGAAGTATGAGCTATGTGACCCATCTGTCCTTTCTTAAGCCTTAGCGGAAAGTTACAGCCAGCATAACCATGTGTGAATGCATATATTTATGGTTTACACTATAACTTCACATAGCCACAACTTTGGATAAGTTAAGATTCCTTTAATCATTAGCATGCATGAGCGTTGCAGTAGTAGATTGTGATCAAGTGCATTTTACAGTAATCTTTTTTGTTATGAAGCATCAAATCTTGGGGGAAGACACCAGTCCTTTATTTATAATAAAGAGAAGAGTGTATATGGGTAGAGGTACAATAGATATGATCTTATCCTATGGCTAAGATGTAATCCCCAATACAAATCCCCATCATTATCCGTTTACAACACTCCCCCTTGTCCCGCCATAAGTGTGGACGTTGCTCATGAATACTTCAGGATTCTGAGTGTCTTATGAGTCTCACAAGGGGTGGATACTTCAGGATCCTGAGTTGATGGGGATTTGCCTCGTTAAAACCTTTGGTTATGGAAAACACTGTTGGAAAAACCATAACTAAGGAAAAAGTGTACAAACTCCCTCTAACTCTCTCTGATCTGTACAAGCACTCAGGCTTTCAGATCTTTTAGGCGTCTCATACCAATCTTTTGTACAAACTTCCTAAAAGTAGCTGTAAGAAGAGGTTTTTGAACAAGTCTGTTAGGTTGTCTGTCACATGATTCTAATTGTCTGACATCGATCTCGCAATCTCTTTGTAGCTCGTGCGTCAGAAGAATTTTGGAGAGATATGCTTCGCTCTGTCACCTTTAATGTAACCACCTCGTAACTGAGCGATGCAAGCAGCGTTGTCCTAGAACATAGTGGTAGGTTCAAGTTCATCGGTCTTCAATCCGGTCGTCACCAGAATGTGATGTACAACTGAGCGTAGCCAGATATATTCTCTACTTGCTTCATGGATGGCGAGAATCTCTGAGTGATTGGATGAGGTCACCATCATGGTCTGCTTGATGGATCTTCAGGAAATGACTGTCCCACCATAGGTAAACACGTACACTGTCTGTGTCTTTTCATTGTGGAGATCAGACCTGTAACCTGTATCAGCATAACCAATAAGCATGGGGGATAATCTATTTTTGTAAAATAGTTCCAAATCTGTTGACCCTTGGAGGTAGTGCAGAAGATGCTTAATCCCGGTCCAGTGACGCTGTGTAGGCGCTGCAGCCTGCACTGTATCTGGCTAGTAAATTTACTGCGAACGCTATATCGGGATGCGTGTAGTTAGCCAAATATAAGTGCTCTAATAACACTCAGATAAGGGACTTCTGGGCCAAGTATACCCTCCATCTCTTCCAGCAATCATAAGGGGTCTTTATGTGCATCCAGAGATCGTGCTACCATAGGTATACTTAGTGGATGAGATTGGTTCATGTGAAATCTTTGCAATAGTTTCTTTGTATTTGTGGTTTGATTGTCTTTTAAATGTTCAATCTGTAAGCCAAGACAGAATTTGGTTTCGCCTAGATCTTTCATTTCGAATTCTTTTGTTAGGCCTACGGATATTTCAGTGATCTCTTTAGGAGATCCAATAAGGTTCAGATTGTCTACGTAGACTGCTATTATGACGAATCCTGATCCCTTTGCTCTTATAAAGATGCAAGTGCAGACTTCATTATTATTGAATCCTTGTTGTATAAGGAATTCACTGAGTCTGTTGTACCACATCCTTCCTGATTGTTTAAGACCATACAATAATCTTTGAAGCTTAACAGAGTAGACATCCCGAGGTCTATCTTTTAATTCAGCAGGCATTAAAAAGCCACAAGGAAGTTTCATATAAATCTCTTTATCGAGATTACCATATTGATATGCAGTCACACCATCAATTAGCTGCATATCTAATCCTTCATTTGCTATTAAGCTTAGTAACAATCGGAAAGTGATCGCATCCATTACCGGAGAGTATATTTCTTCATAGTCTATACCCGGTTTTTGGGAAAATCCATGTGCTTCAAGCCTTACTTTGTAGCGTATAATCTCATTATTTTCATTTCTTTTTCTGACGAATACTCATTTGTATCCCACATGTTTGACACCAACTGGTGTATGGACTATTTGCCCAAAGCCTTTGCGTTTCTTAAGCGAGTCCAGCTCTGCTTCTATTGCCTCATTCCACTTTGGCCAATCATTTCTTCGTTTGCATTCGGTAACGGTATGTGGATCATGATCATCATCGCTTTAAGCGACGTGAATGGCAATATGAAATGCAAAGTCATCCTCGACGACTATACTCTTTCTGTCTAACACCTCTCCTGTACGTACATAATTCAATGATATTTCAGTTTCTCCCGGCAGTTCATCTGCAGTGGATTTCGGGAGGGGTGAGGGTATGTACATGACCCCTTTTTGTGGGGGTATCGTCTCAAGGTTTCCAGGTATTTTCTTTTTCTTGGATTTTTGTTCTTGGAGCCTGGTGGTTTGCCTCTTTTCTGTTGAGGGGCAGCCACTTCTGCTGCAGGTAGATTGCATCCATTTTCGGGTATGTCAATCCTAGCTGGAGTATTTGCAGCACGGATGCGTAATCTGACAATCTTCTGGTTGTCAGTGAATGAGTCCGGTAACTAATTTACATTGTGCTGTATATGTAGGATCTTCAGGATCTCATCTTCATATTGTTTTGTTACCAGATCATAATGGGTCGATGATTTTGTCTCCCACGATATAATTTGCGTAGCACTAGATTTTTCAGCATTTGGGCCCATTTTGGGGAAACTCGTCTCATCAAATTCACAGTTTAAAGACATGCCTTGAATGCGTTCCCCGTTTGGGGTTCTAGGTATCTTATAATTGAGGATGAGTTAAACCCTACATAGATACCTAGGCGACGTTGAGGATCCATTTTTGTCCTATGTGGTGGTGCAATGGGGATAAAGACTGCGCAATCGAAGATTATCAAAGGAGAGATGTTTGATGGTATTACATATGCAAGTTGCATTGGAGAGAGACTTTGACCCACATAGGGTCTTATTTTTATCAACGCTGCACTATGCAAAATTGCATGTCTCCATGCATCCATCGGCAACTGGGATTCATTAACAATGGACGTGCAATCTATTGGAGTCTTTTTATCAGTAACTTTGTCAACCCGTTTTGGGCATGAACATGTGGCACTGGATGTTCAATTTCTATTTCCGTTGCAAGGCAGTACTCTTGAAATGACTGGTAGGTAAATTCCCTCGCATTATCCAGACGTATTTTCTTTATTTGGTTGTCTGAAAAATGCGTCTGCAACTTTATTATTTGTGCCAGTAGCTTTGGAAAAGCTAAGTTACGGCTCGATAGTAGACACACATACGAATATTTTGAGGATGCATCAATCAGTATCATAAAATACTGAAATGGCCCACTTGGGGGTGGATAGGTCCACATATATCTCCTTATATTCTTTCGAGAAAGCTTGGAGATTCTCTTTGAAGCAGGGGATGCAAGGGAATTCTCCCTTCCGAAGAATCTTCTGGTGCTTCAAGTCATGTCCATGTGATTGGGATAAGATGCAATGCATTATCACCGATCCATGGTGGTCAAGTCTATCATGCCAAAGTAAAAATTTGTCTGATGTCGGGCACTTCAGGCGCTCCGTTAAATTAGATTCCTCTCTCTGAATCTTTGTATGGTAGATACCTGATGAAAGGCTCTTAAAACGTTCAAGAATGGATTTTACTCCTTTTTCTTGAGACATTACATACATTAATTCTCTTTCCTTTACATTTGCTGTTTCCAGATGAAATCCGTTTAAATGGATGTCCTTTAAACTTAATAAGTTTCTATTTGAATTCGGAGAGAATAATGCATCCTTTATTTTTATTTCTGTTCCATTTGTGAACAATAAATTTGCGTTCGCAGAACCTTTAATAATATTTGATGGCCCTAAAATTTATTGGGCTTTCATATGATATGAAAATAGCATTTGTATTGAAGGATCGTATATGTTACTGTCTACTAATCAGTTATGAGAGCAGTTCATCTATTAAAAGATGAATCATATAAAAGCACATTTACTTTTCAGAAACAAAATCAAATTTTATTCAAACTAATTCAGAAATTCAAACCGCTCTCATAACATATATTGTTCTAAACAAAGATAAAGATAAAAAGCAGCAAATCGAGCAGGTCATCTCTTTCGAAGTCGTCAGCTGTGAACTTGACTCGAGCAGGTCATCTCTTTCGAAGTCGTCAGCTGTGAACTTGACTCGAGCATTGGTGGTCACCAGGTTTGTTTCAGCTTTCTTTTTCATGTTTTCTTTATACAAATTCTGGAGATGCCGCGGAGTTCTACACACTCTAGATTAGTGTCCTTTCATGTCACAGCTATGACACTGGTCTTCACATTCCCTTTTGGGTGGGGGTGCATTATTTCAGTTGTTGTCGTTTCCGCGCCAGGTGAACTTCCGCCTTCATTTCTTCATTGTTGGACCTGTCCGCTGGCCATTTTGTTCGGTTCCCCTTCTGTGTTTTTCCTTTTGTTATCTTTTTTCTTTTTAGAAGAAGATGCATTGTGAGCTTCAGGTAGGGGGCATTGCCGGGGTGCATATTATGAGTGGCGAGAAGAAGCTCTCTGTTTTGTTCAGCCATGAGTAAATATGACAGCAGCTCAGAATACTTGGTGAACTTTCGTTCACAGTATTGCTGCATAAGTATCGCATCCTTTTCGTGGAAAGACGTGCAAGTCTTTTCCAGCATGCGATATTCTGAGACTTTTCACCACACAACTTCAGGCGTGAGGTGATACTAAAAGGAGATGAGTTGTACTCAGCTATAGACTTAAAGTCTTGCAGTCTCAGGTTTTCCCACTCATATCATGTCCTTAGAAGTATAACATCTTTTTAATGTTTATATCTTTCCTCAACGGCAGTCCACAGCTCAAGTGGATCTTCGACCGTAAGGTATTCAGCCTTTAGGGTCTTGTCCACATGGCGACGGATATAAATAATGGCTTGCACCTTTTCAATGTCAGTCGCCTTTCCATCTTTTGTCACAGCAGAAATGATGGATTTAGCCCGCATGTGAAATTTAACGTCAAGCTGACAGCTCAAGTAATTCATGCCTGATGCATCCAGCACTTTGAAATCAATGCTTGAGATTTTTACCATTTTATCTAGCAGAGCACAAATTTGCATGAATTAATAATATATAAAACATTTTCATGCAGATGCAATTATTAAATGAATAAGCTAATTGCGTGGATCGGCCAATCCCATATAAAATAAATAATGTCCAAAGTCCACATTACAGTTCATATTACACAAATGAAAGCGAAAAATTACAACTTTGGAAACCTCATGGGTCCCATTTTTAATTCTTCAGCTTCAAGAGTGGCCATCGCCTCCATGGAAAGTAGTCAGCGGTCTTGTACATTACATAATTTTCTCACTACAATTTCTCTCAAAAAGAAAAGAAAAATGAAAAGTAAATTGTGGGACTAAAATGGCCGTTCCAAAACCACAATTAGCCATCCATGCAAAAATTTATGCTCATTCAACATTTTCATAACACATCACATGCATAACAGATTCAGAATAGGATAAACATAATAATTTAAAATAATTAACAATTATTCAGACCACGGGGTGATGTCATACACCGTTAGGTTAGGTGACTAACGGCAGAGCGGTCGCATGATCTTTATAATTATTAAGTTAATGCCGCACAACTTAGCATAAGTTTATACCAGAAAATGAGCCATAAAAAGTGATGTTATGCATATAAATATAATCCTAAAAGGGGTATCATATTATGCAATTCATTGTGCATTATGTGCTAGTTCAAAAAGAATTTGAATGGTGCCCAAAATACTTATTTATCTATTATACATTTTACAACTGTTTTTGAATCCTAGAGCTGACTAGGATAAGCTGACTAGGACAAAAGGGTTGATAGAATTACGGCTTGGATTTAATCTTGAGGAATGAATGGTTGAGATGAGATTTTGTGGAAAGTTTGGGAGGGAAAACATTTCTTGGGAAATGAAAGTTTAGGGGGAAAGGAAATTTTTTGGGTAATGAAAGTTTATGGGGAATAGCAGAGTGCAATTAATGCATTTGAGGAAAAAACTTTAACTTGCACTTAATGCTGTAAATTGAATGTTGTACAGATCGAATAATCTCTCCCTCAACGCAGGGCCCATCGTCTCTTCGATGCATGGGACAACAAGATGAGAATAATTTCCGGCGCCGAAGGCGCCCGCTTTTACGTTAATTTGTTGTTCCGCGCCGAAGGTGCTCGCGCGAATTTGTTGTTCCGTGACGAATATGTTGTTCTTTGTCGAAGGCGCTTGTGCCGAATTTGTTGTTCCGCGACGAAGGTGCCTGTGCCGCTAAATATTTTTACGCTAATTTGTTGTTCTGTTAAATTTTGGCTGTGGAAATAATTTTTTGGGGAACAAAGATTTGCGGGTGGAATCTTAAATGAACCGTGCCCGTGGGCACGGGTTATGACTAGTTTATTGTCAAAGGAAATTTTTTATATCCCAAATAATCCACTTGAGCCTCAAATTTCCCCCACAAAGACCCCATTTTAATCCCCTATTTTTACACATTTTTCTTCAATCCTTAAGCCCCCTTAAGGCCCCAAGAACCCTATTTATCCATTATGTGTTTCCCCTTCCCCCTTTCATTTTCTTTCTTTTTTCTTAATTGAATCAGGGCTTCGGGCCTGAAGCCCGCAGCGTGGCTGCGGGAGCTTTTTCATATTTTTTCTTCTTGCGAGCCTGAGGCCCGCAATGTGGCTGTGGGCAGGCCCGCAGCATTTTCATATTTTTTTCCTTCTTGCTGGCCTGAGGCCCGCAATGTGTCTGCGGGCTCAGGCCCGCAACATTTTCATATTTTTTTCTTCTTGCGGGCCCGAGGCCCGCAATGTGGCTGCGAGCTTTAGGCCCACAATGTTATCTTTTTTAATTGATTGTGGACCGAAGCCCACAAGTCGCCGTGGGCTTCGGCCCATAACAAAAGGGAGTTTATAATTTTTAATGTGTTGGGCCCGAAGGCACAACTGTTGATGGGTTAGTCGCCGCTGCCCCTATGGTGCCCATTGAGGGGGGAGAGGGGTGCCATCGGTAGGCGGTTGCGAGGGGGCCGTCCGTCGTGAGGCGGGGTTGTAGGGGGCGCTGCCGTTAGGCGGTAGGGGGATGCCGTCGTGCGACGGTAGGGGGATGTCGTTGTGAGGCGGTAGGTTGGGGAGATGGTTCCAACTTCGAGCAGAACAACATGATGGCGGGGCGGCTCCGACTTCGGACGGAGCGGCAGGTGGGGACGGCTTCGACTTCGGGCGGAGCAACATGAGGGCAGGGTGGCTCTGCCTTTGGGCAGAGCAGCAGGGGGGACGGCTTCGACTTCGGGCGGAGCGAACGTGGCGCTACATCGCCTTTGGGTCGGTTAGAGGGGTCGCGCCGCCGTGAAGGCGGGCGAGCGGTCATGGCAACAGTGCCATAGAGGGCAGCCCACAAGCGGATAGTATAATAATTCTTATTTATTTCGTTATCAAATGCCATGTAAAAATATGAAACCTAAAATAGGATTTTTATGATACGAAAGCAAGGATCGACGATTAAAATTCGTCGTTATTAGATTATCAACCCGATATCCAATCAGATCTTGCGAGATCGATGGATAGTAAAATCATGATCATGATAAAAAATGAAAATTTTAAAGATTGTACCTCTAGATCCGTCCTCCAAATCTAGCGACGGTTGACGAAGCCTACGCGTGAAAAACGACGCCAGTGCATGGTCAGCCGAAACCGCACACGTGGATCTACCGCCTTCTCCTTTGTTTCGCAACGAACGAGTTTTTGTGGAAATATTTAGAGGTTCGTGCTGATAACGTGTTATGAAGCATCATATCTGGGAGAAGACACCAGTCCTTTATTTGTAATATAGGGAAGAGCGTACATGGATAGAGGTACAATGGATATGATCTTATCTTATGGATAAAATGTAATCCTCAATACAAACCCCCATCATTATCCGTTTACAATATTTTTAACTTTTTTCCACAAAATAATATTCTTGCTATTGCTCAAGAAAGTGCTAAGTTCAATTCAGAATGACTGTGTCATTTGACTTTAAGCATCATATCTAATAATGGGATCGTGATAGATTCTAGGGCTTGTTTGTGGGGAAATAGGGGGTTGAGAGGAGAAAATAAGAGGAAAAGAGAAAATTTTATAGATTTCAGATCTGAATCAAAACAAGATAAGCCTCGATTCGAGCTGGGGAGATCTCTTAGTGTTCTATTCGAGGGGAAAGCCTAATCCTCTAAAGAAGGCACATTGGTCTAGGGTTTACAATCACAAAATAAGCATGAAAAAGCCCCATTATGGCCGGCCATGGCTATAACCCCTCAACTTAACCCTTTTTAAAAAAGCCCCCCCCCAAACACTCAAAATTGCATAAAACATCCCAGAAATTACAAATCAGCCCCACGCCTCCTCCGCCAATGAGTAATAATCGTATCATTACTCTCCCAAAAGAGCCACCTTGTCCTCAAGGTGGAAATCAGGGAACTGCTGGCGGATAGCCTTCCGAGACTCCCAAGTAGCATCATAATCCGGTAATCCACGCCATCTAATAAGCACCTCCCGAACTCCAGCTACACTCTGACGAACACCCTTGACCTCCTGTGGGTCCAGTAACACCTCTATGTCATCGGTCAGGGTGGGTGGAAGAGTAGGGGACAAAGTGTGGTCCCCGATAGCATGCCGTAACTGGGACACGTGAAAAACCGGGTGGATGATGGATGTAGTCGGCAGCTGTAGGCGATATGCCACCTTCCTAATCTTGGCCAACACCTCAAAACGACCATAATATCGAGCCACCAGCTTCTCGTTACTCATATGCGCCACTGTCTTCTGTCGGTACGGCCGCAGCTTAAGATACACCTTATTGCCCAACTCAAAATGCATGTCATTCGTGTGCATGTCTGCCCGGGTCTTCAAGATCTGCTGCGCTCTCAGCAAATGCCGCTCAGCCCCTCCAGCATCATATCACTCTCCTCCAAATGCTCCACTTGGACACATGGGTTGCCCCACGGCTATATTGTATCAAATGGGGAGGATCGCGCCCGTAAAGGATGCGAAAATGGGTACTCTACGTCGCTGAGTGGTAGGACGTATTATACCAGTATTCTGCCCAAGCTAACCACCTGGTCCACCTCTTCGACGACTCCTATGCAAAACATCTCAAATATGTATCTACGATCTTGTTCACCACCTTCGTCTGACCGTCTGTCTGCGGGTGGTAGATCGTGCTCCTCCTCAAAATGGTCCCCTGCACCTTGAACAGTTCCCGCCAAAAACTGCTCAAGAAGACTGTCTCGGTCTGATACAATAGAGGCCGGAAACCCATGCAGTCGCACTATCTGTCTATCTCCTTCATGAAAGCTGTCGCTACAGTCACCGCTGTGTATGGGTGCCGTAGGGAATGAAATGGGCATACTTGCTGAGGCGGTTCACCACAACAAATATGACAGTGAAGCCCTCTGACCTTGGCAGGCCCTCGATAAAATCCATACTAATGTCCTCTCAGACCCTCTCTGGCAAAGCTAGGGGCTGAAGAAGCCCTGTGGGAGCCATTGTCAAATATTTGAGATGCTGACAGATGTCACACTCGGCTACTAGATGCACGATGTCCCTATTCATCCCTGGCCAGTACAACCCTCTGGCTATCCTCCTGTAAGTCTGCTGCACTCCCAAATGACCCCATACCGAGCTACCATGGAACTCCTGAAAATCACCGGTGTATGTGCAGATCCCCGCGGTATCACCAGACACCGTTGGTACAACATTCGCTGATCCCTCAGGGTGTACCTCGGATGCTCTGTAGATCCCTGCTGCACGGCCTCACGTATCCATGCCAGCTCCTCATTAGCCTCTATCTCGCGCACCATAGGCTCCCAGTCTAACAGAACCGGCACAGAAATCGCTGCCACATCCGCTATCTCCTCTCTGCGAGACAAGGCATCCGCTGCCTTGTCCCAGCCAGGCCTGCACTGAATCTCAAACTGATAGTGCACCAACTTGGAGGGCCACTTCTGATGCTCCTCTGTAACCATGCGCTGCTCCAGGAGGTACTTCAAGCTCTGCTGATTGGTCCGCACCACAAATTTTCTTCACAACAAGTAAGGTCGCCACTTCTGTATCGATAGTACTATCGCCATCAGCTCCCTCTCATATACGGACTTCAGCCGTGCTTGGGTTGACAGCACCTTGCTAAAGTAGGCCCCCGGCCGCTGATCCTACATCAGAACCGCCAACCCATATTCGGACGCATCTGTCTCCACTAAGGCTAGCACAAGCACATCGTCATCGCCTACTTCAGGGCATTAAATTCCCTTGTCGTCTCCTCTCCCTAATGAAAGTTGTCCTTCAGCTGCTCAGTCAACGGCCAAGCAATGGTACTGTACCCTGGACAAACTTTCGATAGTACCCTGTTAAGCCTAAAAATCTCCGCAGGCCCCGCAGGGTCGTGTGACGTGGCCACTCCAACATAGCAGCGATCTTCGACCCATCTGCCGCCACCCCTGCTGCTGAAACTATGTGTCCCAAATATTTCACCTGATCCTGCCCGAAGTGACACTTCTTTCTGTTAGCATACATCCAAAGCTCCTATAACGAGTTGCAGCACTAACTGCTAGTGCCTCACACGCTCCTCTATATGGCTGTAAATCAGTATGTCATCGAAGAAAACCAGCACAAACATCCGTAAGTAAGGGTTGAAGACCTTGTTCATCAATGATTGGAATGTCGCAGGTGCATTCGTCAAGCTAAAAGACATGACCAGAAACTCGTAGTGTCCCTCATGCGTCCTAAACGCCATCTTGGGAACATCCTCCGTCCTCATGCATATCTGATGGTACCCAGATTTCAAATCTATCTTCGGAAAATAGTGGCCCCATGTAGCTCATCTAGCAGCTCATCAATCACCAGGATCGAGAATTTATCAGGCACAGTTTCCTTATTCAAGGCTCGATAGTCTACACAGAAACGCCAGCTGTCATTTTTCTTCTTCACCAGCAAGATCGGGCTAGAAAATAGGCTCACGCTAGGCTGGATCACCCTTGCCTGCAACATCTCTCCCACCATCATCTCAATCTCGTCCTTCTGCACCTGGGGGTATCAGTAGGGTCGAACAGCGATAGGGGAAACTCCCTCCCTCAAGACAATAGCGTGCTCATAGTCTCGCGGCGGCAGCAGACCATGCAGAGTCTGAAGAACCTCATCAAACTGGCTAAGCAATCATTCCAACTCTGGAGCCAACTCCTGCTCTCCCGGCTCATCGTCTTCCTCTAATGCCAGCCCTGGAACTCCACCAAGAATCATCCTCCGGTCGACTGGAGTGCTCTGGACTTGGCTCTATAGGAAACTCGGGAACGACATAGGCTGGGGTCCCCCTGCAAGACTATGGTCCGTCCTGCCTTTTGATACTCCAGCATGCGTAGCCTCCAATTGGTTTTCGTGTCTCCGAGGATCTGCAACCACTTCATTCCCAGGATGATATCCGTACTCTCCAGCTCCAACAGAAGGAGGTCGGCTATGATCTGTACCCCAGGTAGTAATGAGTAACCCTCTACATATGTCACTGCTCTGCGCCTGCCCTAGCCCCAGCACCACTCCAAAACTTGCCTACGTCGGTGATATCTAGCCTCAACCTCTCCACTTACTGGCGGAAAATGAAATTGTGGGTAGCCCCATTATCGACCAACACCGTCACCTCCAGCTCTGCAATCTGTCCCAGTAACTTCATGGCGTGTTTCGTAGTGAACCTCATCACAGAGTTGAGGGACACCTCCACTAGGTCCAAGTGTGAGTGCTCCTGATCCTCCTCATTGTCAGCCCCCAACTCTATCCCGTCCTCTCCGTCCTTCTCTTCTGCCACAATCAGTATCTGCAGTCTACGGTCACCACATCTGTGCCCATGAAAACACTTCTCATCACACTTGAAACCTAACCACTTGGCCCTCTTTTCCCACACCTCTGCCTCAGTCATTCGCCGTACCTGTCCCCTGGTTGTGTCTCAATCCCTCTCTCCCTGCTGGCTACTGTCCACACAGCTGGCGCTCCTCCCGTGACCGCCTTTGGCCCTCCTGCAGGTGCCTGTGCCCGAAAAGAGGATCATCCCCAAGGCCCTCGAGTCTTCCTCTCCTGGTCCAACCTATCCTTCACAATCCTTGCCAAACTCATGCACTCTCGCAGACTCGTTGGTCTATGTGATCTCACCTCAAATCTGATAGCGGGCTTCAACCCCTTCATGAAGTTCCCCTTCAGCGACTCTCCTGACACCCCGCTGATCCGATTGACCAACATATCAAATTTCTTGATGTAATCTCTCACGTCCCCATCCTGCCTAAGTGCATACAATCTCTCAAAAGCCATGCCCGCATATACTCCCAAAAAGCTCCATCATGAGCGTCGTAAACTCCTCCCATGTGTGAAAAGGCTGCTCCTGCTTCGTTCACCTATACCAAGAAAACGCCTCTCCCTCCAGGCAGACCCCACCAAACCCTTGGCCACTCCTCTGGTATCATAGATACCTCAAAGTATCTCTCTACCCGGTACAACCACGAATCTGGGTACTCTTTCTCAAAAATGGACATCTTCAGCTTTCTGACTCGGTTTTACACAGAAAACCCTCCTGGAGATCATCTTTCCCGCTGGCAATCATGTCGTTGATGTGGTGGATGGCATGGTACTCCTTACCCAGGGTCTCTCCCTCTCCCATTCCTCACGCCGCCACCCCAATCAGCTCCTCCAACTCCGTAGTACTCTCGGTCATCCTCCCGATACCATTCATGGCCCTCAAGCTCCGCCTCATGCTCTCGGGGTCCTCCATCGTACAAATCAGCTCACCATTCCTTCCGAAAATCATCAAAACCCTCGAAATCGCCCCTGCTGGTCGAACCTCCCCCGATGGGCTGCTGGAGGCTTCAAGGGTTCCCAGCAGCACGGCTCCTGAAGTCGGGGGCCCTGGCGGGCCCGCCAGGGGTCCAGAATGGCCCTGGTGGTTCGTCGGGGCCCTCGGATGGGGCGGATGGCGATTGATGGGCCCTGGCGGGTGCGCCGGGGGCCCGCGCGGGCTTTGGCTGGCTCGCTAGGGCTCGACAAAGCCATGGCGAGCCGCCAGGGCTTCGGGCGCACCCTGACTAACTGCCAGGGGCTCGCGAGATGCCCGACAGTTTGTCGGGGGTGAGTAGTCCACCGACAGCCTCCGATGCGCGCCTTCGTCGCCTTTTTCCCTCCTCGGGCCTATGTAAATCTCCGGTATCACTCCCTCGGCCTCTTGGAAGTCGAAATCTTTTTCATCCGTTACTTGATCCGCATCCGAAAGGAGTCCCTCGTGCAGAGGATCCATTTTCTCCTTCGCCTTCACTAAAGCCCTCACCTTTTGGTCCCGATTTAGGGTTTCGATCTGTTTTGGATCCCTCTGCCGCGACAAAACATAGATTTTCAGATTTGTTTGCCCCAAAGCCTCCATGAGTTGAGAAAATCTCTGATCCATCTCACTCCTTTGTTCTTCCATCGTCTTCGATAGTCCTTGGATGGCTCCATCCACTTTCTTTTCCAATGCCTCCATCTTGTCCTTTGCTCTTGTGGTCGCCATGGATCGACCGCTTTGATACCACTTTGATAGATTTTAGGGCTTGTTTGTGGAGAGATAGGGGTTTGAGAGGAGAAAATAAGAGGAAAAGAGAAATTTTTATGGATTTCAGATCTGAATCAAAACAAGATAAGCCCCAATTCGAGATGGGGAGATCTCCTAGCTTTCTATTCGAGGAGAAAGCCTATCCTCCAAAGAAGACACCTTGGTCTAGGGTTTACAATCACAAAATAAGCATGAAAAAGCCCTCAACTTAACCCTTTTACAAAAAAAGCCCACCAAACACTCAAAATTGCATAAAACATCCCAGAAATTACAAATCAGCCCCACGTCTCCTCCGTCTATAAGTAATAATCGTATCAGATTGCAAGCTAATGTTTGTGGCTGGAAAATATTAAGTCAAAAAGGAAAAAAGATGAACATTATCTATCAGAAAATATGTAAAAAAAATATTCACTAATTTTTTTGGGGTCAAACGCAACTTAGGGCATGTTCTTTTGCGAAGAATAGGGGTGGGAATGGGAATAGAGACACTATTCCTGCACTATTCACCCTATTCCAAGTTTGTATTCCAAGCTATTGTTCTTTGGGCGTGAAATAGAATTCTACGTGGCTATTCCAATTTGGTAATGATGAGCACTTTTGTATTCCAAGCTTTTTGCTTGGAATACAATGGAATCCTTGGGAATGGTGTGCCCTACTCTCTCATCTCTCTCTATCTCTCCCCTCCAACTCATCCCCTTTCCACTTTTTCATTCCAACTCTCCAATCCCAAAAGAACACAAGAATAGAATGTGGACCCCACTTTCTATTCCAAACCCCACTTTTCATACTCTATTCCACCAAAAGAACACAAAACTTCATTTTCTCTCTCCTTGGAATACAAACTTCCCCCTATTCCAGCAAAAGAACAGGCCCTTAAGGTCTGTATGAATTCCCTAAAATCTCACACAAGATCCCACAAAAAGAGATACCACAATTGATAGTAGAACTATGTATTGCTACTGGATTTCTGAAGACTTAAAGGATTCTAAACCCAATTAAAATTCATGTTCACAAATCTAAAGACACATGAACTTGCTACTTATGACTCACATAAAAAATAATAATAAAATAAAAACAACTCAGACTTGGACATAAATTGTATTTTTGACTGGATGAGATTAAACTTCAAAAAAAAAAAAATTCTGTCAGACAATGCAAAGAACCCAGTAAAAACGAAGTTTGATAATAGTCTACAGATTAGATGATTTTGGTCTTAAGGTTAAACCATGACAAGTTGAATATACGCATGATTGATGGCTAACTACTAGGAGAGCATGTAAATTATCATCAAGTAGCATGCTGATATCCGTTTAGGCATATTAAGAATAACCCAAAAGCTATATTGGCCAGGTCAACTGGCTCTATCATCCACGTTTGTTTTAGGGAAAAGGTTTTAGGTGGGTTTCCATAAATACTAGCTGCAGTCATATCCATTTCAGTAGTCAGCTAGAAATGCTATACACATATGTATTTGATTCAGATGTAGGAATAGTTGTTTCCTTTATATATACGAGGATAATGTGTATGTGCTGATAGCACATGAAATTATGTGCACAGTCAGCACTAGAAACCCAAAAACGTATTTTTTTGAAATTTTTAAAAAGCTGTTCTACACAGTCTAAAATCCCAAACCCCCAAATATGGGTGACCACTAGAGATATTTGACACTCGATCCACGTGATGCAAAATGTTTTATTGTTATGCAACTGTTGAATTTGCAACGAAGAGATCAAGTGTCAAATAGCGTTGGATTCACCTGATTTTTGATAGGTTGGTCATCTATGATGTGTAGAACATATCCAATTTTTTTGAAATTAATAAATAAAATTAATGTATATGTGCGTCAGCGCAAAAAATTTTCTCGCGATGACAACACATATACATTATATATATATAGATTAACAGGTATCATATGACATGGATGACATCTCATATACCAAGACACAAAAATTGGGGTGATACAATAAGTACAAGTCCATGTACAAGTACAACAAGTACAAGTACAAGTACAAGCCCATGTGAGCTTGTATCACCCCACCTTTTGTGTCTTGTATATGAGGAGATGTTTTCCATGTCATATGATACCTATTATTCTCATATATCTATTATACATTTGACAACCTTTTTTGAATTCTAGGCTGACTAGGACAAGATAGAGAGTGATTGAGATTTGATTTTGGTAAATCAATGGTTGAGACTGGATTTTGTGAAAATTTTAGTGGGAAAACTTAAATTTCGGGGGGAAAAGTGTCTTGGAAACCAAAACTTTGAAATTAAAAGTGTATTTTGAAAGATTATGCAGATTAAATTTTGGGGGAAACGTGTCTTGGGAAAGATCGTGGAGAAACATGATCCATTAAATTAAACAAAGTAAAAAAAATTAGGGTAAAAAAGTTTAGCGGAACAACAAACTAGCGTAAAAAAATTTAAGTTAATACCGTCACCGAAAATTATCCTGCGGTTTGTTGTTCCTCGCCGAAGGCGTCGGTTAAATTTTTTACGCTAATTTGTTGTTCCGCGCCAAAGGCGCCTGCGCCGAATTTGTTGTTCCGCGCCGAATGTGCCTGTGTGTTGTTCCGCGCCAACAAACGGCCCCAAGAGCAATTTTTTAGTCTAATTTGTTGTTCCGCGTTAAAGGCGCCTGCGCCGAATTTGTTGTTCAGCTAAATTTTTTACGCTAATTTGTTGTTCCGCGCCGAATTTGTTGTTCAGCGTCGAAAGCGCACCTACCAAATTTGTTGTTCCGCACCGAAGGCGCTCGTGCGTCGTTCCGCGCCGAAGGTGACCGCACCGAATTTGTTGTTTAGCGCCGAAGGCGCCCGCGCCGTATTTGTTGTTTCGCGCCGAAGGCGCATACGTCGAAGGTGTCTGTGTCGCTAACTATATTTACGCTAATTTGTTGGTCTTTTAAATTTTGGCTGTAGAAATAATTTTTTGGAGAACAAAGATTTTGCAGGGAAAAAATTTTAAATGAACCGTGTCCGCGGGCACGGGTTATGACTAGTATATTGAGTATATACGACCTCCAAAACTTACTACTATCATATGACAAATGAGACTAAGTCTTATATGCGACGTCCAAAGCTCACACTTTAACTATTTTTAGGATCAGAACCGTTCTCTTTGATGTTCATAATCTAAAACTCCAAAACACTGAACATCAGGTGAATCCAAGAAGTTTTACTTGTTCATTCACCCGTCGCAAAAGTTTTATTCATGCAAAACTGTTAAATTTGTAACACGTGGATGAACGAGCAAAATCACTTGGGTTTAACCGATATTCGGGGTTTTGTGATGTTAGAATATGTAGATCAAAATAAACGATTCCGATCATTGGAAAAAATAATGGAAGGTGAAGTTTTAGGGGGTATGAGGCTTAGCCTCATATGTCCTAGGATACACATTATTCTCATATATATATAAGATTAATGGGTATCATACACCATATGCGAGGGTGTCTCATGTGCCCTCTCATATAAATGAGGTGTACTTGCACCCTTTATGTGAGAGGGCATATGAGACATCATCTCATATGGCGTATGATACCCATTATTCTATATATATATGTATATATATGTATATATGTATAATGAAAAATTGATATCAACTATCCAAGGAGGAAAATATACTCCTTGATAGCGTGATACCCACATCCCCTTATTTTTTATATTTTTTGAGATTTGTAGTACACATGATGGATGATCAGCATACCAAAAATCAATTGAATCCAACGCTATTTGACCGTCGATCTAACCGTTGCAAATTCAACGGTTTCAGAACAATTGAACTTTTTGCAACTGTGGATCGAGGGTCAAATACCCATATTGATTTCCTCTTTTTAAAATTTCCACATTTAAACGCTGTTTTAATCCCTTTTGAGCGATTGATTCACATCAAATTGGTATCAGAGTGGTGAGATCTAATGGCGACGGGTACGAGGGGGAAGACATCTGATGGAAGAGAAGATTCAAGGGCTTCGAGAAGATCTCAATCGTGAATTGAAGGGTTGAAGAAAACCATGGGGGATTCAATCAAAGATCACGCCCACACGCAAGAAGACATCCAGGTGGAACTCCGTGCCATGAGGAGGGAGGCCGCGCAGACAAATCGTGATCTCCAGGGATTAAAAGACACCACGGCTGATCTGAAGGTTCTGAGAGAAACCACGACGTCAATTCTTGTGATATTGGCGATGTTACAAACCCTAACGGCGGAGAAAGAAGGAGATCAGGGTAAGGGAATCCAAGGGGAGGAGAATCAGGGCGATTCCACGCTCGAATCCGCGAACCAAGGCCAGCGGGGGCTGCGACGGCTACAGCAGACCCCTAAGGTTGGCCGCATCGGCAAGCCCTCCCGGGCCTGTCCAGCAATCGACAGGCCTTTTCGGGCCTGTTTTTCAGGCGGCAGGCCCTTCCGGGCTTGCGACTTCTTCGGCAGGCCCTTCTGGGCCTGCGGCGGCAATAGCAGGCCCTCCCGGTCATCGATGTGCGAGCAAGTTGCTGCAGATTGTGATAGTGCCGGACGAGGAGGAGTATGCTGATGAGGAGCCCGTGATGACGAAGGAAAGCGAGGTTGAGCACGTGCACATGGACGTTGTGGAGGTATCCCTGAACTCCGTGGTAGGATTCACCCCGAATCATACCATGAAGTTATCAGGGCTGTTAGCAGAGGGGCGGTGACAGTGCTAATTGACAACGGGGCGACCCACAATTTCATCTCGAGGAGGATTGCGGAGCGTCATGGATTAGAGTTGAGTACGATGGAGAAGTTTACTGTACTACTGGGTCCGGAAAAAAGATGGAGGAGAGTAAGGGGCTGTGCAAGGGGGTGTGTCTGCGGCTGCAGGGGATACAGGTGGCAGAGGACTTCTTGCCCTTGGAGTTGGGCAACGTCGACATTATCCTTGGGGTGCAGTGGCTGAAGAAGCTGGGGGAGATGAAGGTCAACTGGAAGCTCCTCGGGATGGAGTTCCAGGATGGGGAGCGGACGGCTGTGCTGACAGTGGACCCGACTCTGTGTTTTTCAGTGGTAGTTTTTAAGGCGATTACTCGGGCGTTGCGAGATGCGGGGGATGTGTTCCTGGTGGAGTATCAGCGGATGTCGACAGGAGAGGACGAGCAGCGGGAGGAGACCTCGGCGGAGGTGGAGCCAGTGCTGGAGCAGTATCAGGAGGTGTTTCAGAGTCCGCAGGGGCTACCTTCAGCGAGAGGACACGAGCACGCGATCGTGCTGTGTGAGGGGGAGCACCAGTCAGTGTGCGGCCATACAGGTACCCACATGTGCAGAAGGATGAGATTGAGCGGATGGTGCAGGAGATGCTGCAGGCTGGGGTGATCCAACCCAATGTGAGCCCTTTTTCTAGCCCGGTGTTGCTGGTGAAGAAGGACGGGAGCTGGCGGTTCTGCGTTGATTATCAGGCGCTGAATAAGGAGACTGTCGCAGACAAGTTTTCTATTCTAGTGATCGACGAGTTGCTCGATGAGCTGCATGAAGCGGTGGTCTTTTCGAAGATCGACCTGAGGGCGGGGTACCACCAGATCTTGATGAGGCCAGAGGACGTGCCGAAGACAGCTTTTCGCATCCACGAGGGACATTACGAGTTCCTGGTCATGCCGTTTGGCTTGACGAACGCCACTTCGATATTTCAGGCCTTGATGAACAAGGTCTTCCAGCCATTCCTGCGGAGGTTTATACTGGTTTTCTTTGACGACATCCTCGTCTATAGCAGGAGCATGGAGGAGCACGTGGATCACTTGGAGGCGGTCTTTCGGGAGCTGTTGGCGCATCAGTTGTTCGCCAACCGGAAGAAGTGCAGTTTTGGCTAGACGCAGATCGAGTACCTGGGGTAGGTTGTGTCGGCGGCAGGGGTGGCGGCAGACATGTCGAAGATAGTGGCGATGCTGGATTGGCCGGTATCTACGACTCTGAGGGCGCTTCGAGGATTCCTTGGGCTGACAGGCTACTACAGGAAGTTTGTTAAGGGGTATAGCACCATCGCCTGGCCCCTTATCGAACAGCTGAAGAAGGACGGCTTCAAGTGGGGGCAGGAGGCCACCAGGGCTTTTGAGGCCTTGAAGGTGGCAATGACGACATCACCGGTGCTGGCTTTACCTGATTTCAGCGTGTCTTTCGTAGTAGAAACAGATGCATCAGGGTATGAATTGGGTGCTGTGTTGATGCAAGAAGGGCGACCGATAGCTTAATTCAGTCAGTTGCTGTCGGCTCGAGCACGGCCGAAGTCGGTATATGAGAGGGAGCTTATGGCTATAGTCTTGGCGGTGCAGAAATGGCGGCCATATCTGTTGGGGAGAGAGTTCGTGGTCAGGACGGACCATCGGAGTCTAAAGTACCATTGGAGCAGAGGTTGGTGACCGATGAGCATCAGCGGTGGCTATCCAAGCTGGTGGGATACCGTTTTGACATCGAGTACAGGCCCGGACTGGAGAACAAGGCCGTTGATGCATTGTCCTGCAGAGGGGGGCGTCGACTTGAGTGCTTTGTCTCTACCTATGTGGTTGGATTGAGAGCCGATGTTACAGGAGGTAGAGGGGGACGCAGAGCTGCGACAGATCCACGAGGTGCTACAAAGCGGGGAGGAGGGACTGACGGGGTATTTGCTGGTAGGGCGCATGCTATTGTACCAGGAGAGGCTGGTGTTGCCACTGACCTCGGTTTTTATACCGGTCCTTTTCCAGGAGTTCCACAGCTCGGTAACGGGGGCCACTCCGGCGTGCATCAGACTTACACGAGGATGGCCTGTGAGGTGTATTGGCCAGGGATGCGGAGGGGTATCGCACGTTTGGTGCCAGCTTGTGACGTTTGCCAGCGTCACACGTATATGGCCATGGCGCCAGCAGGGTTGTTACAGCCGTTGCTTTACCGGAGAGGGTCTGGGAGGAGGTCACGATAGACTTCATTGACGGGTTACCACGGTCTGAGGGGTACACGGTGATCTTTATGGTGGTGGACTGACTGAGCAAGTATGCCCATTTCATCCCTCTGAGGCATCCTTATACTGCGGGCTTAGTGGCTGCCTCCTTTATTCGGGAGGTGATCAGACTGCATGGGGTACCGACGTCCATAGTGTCCGACATGGACTAGGTTTTCATGAGCGGATTCTGGAGGGAGTTTTTTCGCGTGCATGGTACAGTCCTGAAGAGGAGTGCATCGTATCATCTACAAACGGACGGTCAGACGGAGGTGGTGAACCGCAGCATTGATACTTATCTGTGGTGTTTCGCTTTGGAGACACCTCGTCAGTGGTACATGTGGTTGGCGTGGACTAAATATTGGTACAACACCTCGTACCATTCGGCAGCTAGGACGATACCTTTTCGGGTCCTATATGGACGTGATCCTCCATCATTGCTACGGTTTGGAGACAGGCAGACCCCGATGTCATAGGTGGAGTATATGGGCGAGAGTGATGGTCTGTTGGAGGAGTTGAAGAAGCATCTATTGAGGGCGTAACAGGTGATGAAGACCAGAGCTGATGGGCATCGTCGGGATGTGCACTTTCAGGAGGGTGATATGGTGTACCTGAAGTTGCGTCCCTACCGGCAGAAGTCACTGGCACGAAGGCGGAATGAGAAGCTGGCAGCCCGATACTACGGTCCTTATCAGATTGAGGCCAAGATTGACCAAGTGTCGTACCGGCTGCGGTTGCCACCGTCTTCGACGATACACCCAGTTTTTCATGTGTCACAGCTACAAAGAGCGATTGGGGATCTGGCATCCTATCCCACTCTGCCACCGACACTCACTGAGGACATGGAGGTACTGTTGGAGCCACTAGCTGTGAGGGCGGTTCGTCGGGGGGCGGGACGGCGGAAGGAGGTTTTGATACACTGGGCATGATTACCAGACTGTGACGCTACTTGGGAGGCGTACGATGAGTCCAGGAGCAGTTTTCAGATTTCCACCTTGTAGATAAGGTGCCTCTTTTAGGCGGGTATTGATGCGGGCGCACATAGCCCCGCATCATCCCTTTCCGTGGGACCAGTGGATGCGGGCCCTCGTGGGCATGACGAGGCGCGTGGACGTGGGTCTGTCGTGACTTACTTTCGCCGTAGGAGACGTGTGGGCGTGGCTTAGTTAGTGGAGGGGTATTATGGTCTTTCCAGACCAACCCATCATCTTTTCCATTTTCCTTTATCTAGGTCTAGCCGTCATTAGTTTGTTTTATGCTTAATTTGTGAAGAACAATCTAAGTGTCATCTTGAAGGTGTTTAGGCTTTGGTCCGTTCATCCAAAGTTAGGAGATAGGATTTCATCTCGAAAGAGGTCCGATTATCAATATAATATCTTCGTTCTTCGCAGATTTCCCTATTGATTTCCTCTTTTTATATTTTCCACATTAAAACGCTGTTTTAATCCCTTTTGAGCGATTGATTCGCATCAGGTTCACCCATATTTGGGGTTTTAGAATGTTCACAACAAATTTTAAAAATTTCAAAAAAAGAGGAAGGGGTAGGGCGTGAGCTAGACACACAGGAAATTCCTCCTTGGCTAGTTGCTACCATGTTCCTCATATATATACACTAAGCATAACCTGTGCCCGCGGGTACAATTCATTTAAGATTTTCCCCCGCGAAATCTTTGTTCCCAAAAAATTATTTCCACAACTAAAATTGCGCGGAACAATAAATTAGCGTAAAAATATTTAGCGGCATGGGCGCCTTCGGTGCGGAACAACAAATTCGGCGTAGCATAAAAAAATTTAGCGGGTGCATTCGGTGCGGAACAACAAATTCGGTGCGGATGCCTTAGGCGCGGAACAACAAATTAGAGTAAAAAAATTGCGCGGGCGCCTTCAGCGCAGAAAATTATTCTCATCTTGTTGCCACATGCGTTGAAAAGACGGTGGGCCTCTCGTTTCAAATTGTGTATACTCTGCAAGTTAATATTCGATCTGTAGCATTAAGTGCAAGTTAAAGTTTTTTCCCAAATACATTAATTGTGTGCACTTTGCTATTCCCCAGAAACTTTCATTCCCCAGAAACTTTCATTTCTCCAGAAACTTTCATTTTCCTAGAAATGTTTTTCCCTCCAAAACTTTCCACAAATTCTCATCTCAACCATTCATTCCTCAGGATTAAATCTCGGCCGTTCTTCTATCAACCCTTTTGTCCTAGTCAGCTTGTCCTAGTCAGCACTAGAATTCAAAAACAGTCATCAAATGCAATATAAATAGATAGATAGATAGATATATGGTTAAATTCAAGTAATATATGTATATATATGAAGCTTAGACATGGACATGGACACGGGTCATCGCCACGACTATATAAAAAACCGAACCCCACAATGATTTGGATTCATTCTATTAAAAATAAGAATAAAAATGTGTAACATTTCAATGACAAAAATACTTAAGTTCTAATCAAGTAATAAAATCAAACAAAAAGATTTAAAAAGCAATCTAATTGATATCTAACTTAATTCAAGTGATGCTTATGCTTTGTTGACATAATGCTAACATATGTACGTGTATTTTTTTTAATTTCTTTAGAGATGGATGGCCCTAAATTGTATGACACATAACCTTCAGATTTATTTTAGCTGTCACAACTTTAACACTACTTTTTGGGATTTAGAAATTAGACACGACTTCAAAGGATATGATGTGTTTAACAAGTGTTGGTGCTTGATGTGTTTTGTACATGCAACCCATCACTTATTTTGGAGTGTCCGTGCTTCATAGACGTATATAAACTTATATCTAATTATACCACTTATTATTAGAAAAGCAAAGCAACTCTTATTTTAATATAGCTGTATATAAAGTTAAGGGTTGAAATATTTAGCGGTCATTGTCCATAATATATTATCTTTTAATCAAGGCAAGAAATTTTGATATCAATATTAATACTGGCCGAAGCGTGTGATATCAAAATTTTTAGATTGGCACAATTCTTTAAAACATAAAAAACAAAATCTATTACTACTCTTATAAAGCAAATTGATAAAAGCTTGTCCCTCTTTTCCTTATCAGGGTATATTTGCAACTATTTATTTTTGTAAAACAATGTAAAAAAAGAAAAAGATAAGGAAATATTCAAAAAACTTTATATAACACTCCATCAGTTCCTGTGTTTTTCTTTGTTTCTTTCTCTTTGATCCATTTCTCATTCATTCTTTCTCCATGTCAAACTTTCTCTACTACTGTTTTCTCATCCCTCTAGGTTTCTCTCTCTTATTCCTCTTTTTGGCTCCATTCCACTATCCCTTCGCTCTCTATTGGTTTTCTCCTTTGGTCTTTCTTTTCACCTATTGGTTTCTTTCTTTAATTCTATCTTCTCTATGAAAATACTCGCTTTGCAAAAACCAAAAAATTATTCAAACTGTAAGGAAGTCCGGAGTATTGTTAGATTTTGAGTTTGGATTTCATTTCCTATTCTTTGCTTTGCAAAAATCTAGTATACATTCAAGCGATTATTTGTCCACCTATGACTCCGACAAGTCTCTGTCTATCCCTCATTTTGTGAAAATTTCATTATAAAAAAAATTCTTTTATGAGTCTTGTTTAAATAATTTTCATGCTTTAAATTCTGGTTGATGTTAAATCCACAGGGTTTTCTTTATCAAATTTTAGGGTTTCTTGCATATAATCTTTGTTTAGTCTCTCATTCAATGAAGCAGCTAAAAGTTGAGTTAGATATGTAAGGATCTACATTATTTTCTTTGCTTTAGACATAGTTTGTTTTCTAATTTTGATCCATTATTTTATTACAATTTTTTTTCATTTAATAGACAGAAAGTGAAAAAAATTTGTTATTTTTTAAACAATTGATATTGAGCTGGAACGAAAGATTTAAGAAATTGTAATTCACCATGTTAAGAAATTACAAAAGCATCGTTAGTTTTTTAATAATTTTATATTGATATTTACTTATTTTATATTTATGATTGTTTGTGGTACTTTTTCTTATAGTTGTGAAAAATTAGGCTCCAATGTTTACTGGCTTAAACATATTTGTAAACTTTCTAAATGCATCTCCCTCATACTTTCATCTAAATTATCCTAGAAGTTTCTTTATAATATAGTCTATAGCTACTTTTAAAGCAAATAGTTTGGAACATGTTGCTCCTCGCACCCCCTCTATTTTTATCGTATCAGGTATTTTGGGAAATACTATTAACTAGATATTTAGAATTTTAATTATAATGTAATTAGTATATATAACATTATATAAAGAAAAAGCTCATTACATGAGAAAATAAATTTGCTTAAAATATTTGAAATTTAATGTTTTTTAAGATGATGTCATCAAATTAAAAGCTTAGGACAAACAAAATCAAAATAATAAATTAATACTAAAGATTCAGATGAACTAATTAACTACTTTTAATAAATGAGAGGTTATATATTGCAAATAAATGTCAAAGTGGAATTCCCAATTTGCTTTCAAAGGAAACATAAACTAATATAAATAGAAATTCATAATAAGTAAAATTCCAGTCCAATTGAAAAGAAAGTATTATAATAAAATCTCCATTAATTAGCACATTGTGCATGCGATATTAAATTGAAATTTCAATATAATAAATATCCCAACAAAAAACATAAAATTAGCAGATTGTTAAGCAAATTAGAAGCATTATTATAATTTTTCTTATAATTAATGGTCTCCTGATCATGTTTCGACAAAACATCACTTAAAACAGAAATTGGTGCGATGTAAATCATTGTGTAGATGGGATATTTGTGTTGAGGTAGATTCATAGTTAGAACTTAATTTTCCCTGTATATTTACTGTAATTTCATGGTTGATGGGGAATAACGATTGATGAAATAACTATTTTAGCACTGAAATAATGATTTGACATTAACAATTATTCCAGTTGTCGGTATTGTCTAGTGTGTGACCGGAGAATCAATTGTAGTTTTATTCCTATTTTTTCTTTTAGAAATTTCAAATGAGACAATAAGATTGAAAATAAGGTTTTTTTTTCTTTTTTTTTTTGGGGGGGGGGGGGGGGGGGGGGGGCGGGGATGCTTTCTGTCCCATAATATCGGATGATATCAGGTTTTTATTGGCCATATGGATACATTGTTCTTGATATGTGTTGGAGTTTTTGATATTTGAATTCTCGCTTACTATGATTGAAATTGTTGTCCACTAAATACATTATCGCGTCATGCTGGATCTCAATTTGAGCAGAGATATATTTTTATCTTATATTTTCTTTCGGTATCTGACCTATAAATATATGGTTCATAACAAATATTGCCACAATGTACCTGCAATATCAGACTTTATTTAAGGACATAGAACAAAAGTGGTTACAGACATGGACACCGATATCTGGTCAGTACAAAGCTGTCCTTAGCAATTCTAGGGATCCTTTGACTAGCCAATGGTTCAAGTATATCATTGAAGAAACTACAGAGAATTAACATTTCCACTAAGAAAGTGCACCCTATGTTATATTTATATCATGTCATCTACATTCAAACTTTGTAGTTTGAATGTATCAAACTACTAGATGTCGTAGACCATTCTTCTTAGCAGTAAGAAATTGCATGAGCATTGAATAGTCTTCTAAGTCATTTTAAGAAATAAAATGAAGCACGTTACATGTAGATTTAGAATGTTCAAAATGATACTTCTTTAGTCACTTCTAAGAAAGCAATTCATTTTTCAAAATGCTCTCTTGTATGCCCTTAGAATATAAACGTGTTCCATATGGATCAATATTTCCACATGTTACGGGTCATGTGCTTGGAAGTGATCACAGAACAGTTGAAATCAAGATACATGGATGTGCAGTAATGGATTTTTTTTAAAAACTAAAATTTATAGCACGTGTAACAAAATCCTTCATTTTCCAATTTTCACGAAACAAATATTTCCTTATTTTGTTTAAGAGTAAGAAACCATCAAAAGATGATCCTTTCAAAGAAAAACCATCCAAGATTTTTCCATCTAAAGAGAGTAAGGTTTTACAAGCCAAACAAGTCGAGCTTTAGATTACTCATGTATGTTCAATTATTTAAGCAAGCTTAGAAGTTTGTTGGTAGCTCTCAATGAGCTCAAGTGGAACCTTGGGTTTCTCAGTGCTATTAACAATCTTAGCTTAATAGTAAAGATCAATGGCTTTAAGGATGCATGTGTAGAGGATATAACTACTAATTTTTGTAGGAATTGGACAATGAAATTAAGGTATAGGTAATAGGTCTGAATACGGTAATCTAAGCATACATATCAGAATTATCTTTCCTTTTCCTTGCAACATAAACCCAATAACAACCAGCATTGCTCTGATTGCGAGAATTTCTTATTTGAAATATGAATCCTTGGAGAGAAAGAAACTTGATGATCAGCATTGTATTCTATATTTTAATTAGAAGATTAAAAAAGTGCTTTCTTGATTAAGGAAAAGCATTGACAATCATTGTATAAGTGTTGCAATCAAATAAAAAAATATTCTAGAGTTTGATTAATTTCTAAATAAATAATCTAAATTACAGGTGTAGCTCAGTCCCATTTCCTATTCATTATATCTTTGAAGAGCTAAACCCAAGTTCAAGCCAAACCATCTTTGTACAACCTTTGTCGAGTCGAGCTTGAGAGGTTAGATTTCCTTTCCAGCTTTGCTCATTTAAGTCATCACACAATTCAGAATAAGCCTTTACCAAGCCAATATCTAGCCTAGTTTCGAGTTTCTTAAGCCTATTAGCGGCCGTAGATAAAGAGTCCACGAAGAATGGAGGACATGATAAATCTAGCTAGAGGGAATTGCAACGATAAAGCAAAGAAATTCGAGCATTCCAAATGATACATGAACATCATTCAATTATAAGGCCTAGCCTTGTGGGAGATTTGACCAATGAATTCTATAAGCCACTATGGATTGAAAAACACAACTTGCAGAATTGTCCTAGTACTAATTGTCTTTGTGGGTCAACCAGCATTTTTGCAAGATGCAGAGCATGAAACATTTGGAACATCTATTATATTGAATTCTTCTAAAGCTTCAGGCCTTAAAATGATAAGAATGGTTCAAACCTCTTAATCACTAGAAGCGTAGTGATGTTTTTTTCTCATGTTCTATTTTTAGTTTGATTAAACAATTTTATTTTTACTGACAATTTGGAATATATCTATCTGCTGTTATACAAAGAAGATGACATCATAAGTATGTGGTAATAATGATTTCTCTGGCTTTCAACAAAAGGAACATGTCATAGTGATGGGAGCCCCTTTGCGTGTTCCATCAAAACTTTTGTCAGCCCCTGTTTTAACCTCGGCAGAGAATAAATGCACATGTTGTCTGTTACATCCAATTGGGAAGGAATCATCCGCATGGTCTTCGTCTTCATCAACAGTGGACTCCCAATGCATGCCCCTCTTGCTCAAAGATGCCATTCGAATGGGTGTTGTTGATAATCCCAAGATTTCCTTTTACGTTGACAGTGCCTCTCCAGAGTATCCTGATAGTATAATGAAATGGAATAAATGGGTGAGTGCTCTGGCCTTTGAGAAGAAATTTCGCCTCACATGGGAGCTAGCTGGGATCACCGATGCCATCATGGTGACTTCAATTGCTGCTGATATAAGAATTGATCAGGAAATGATGGAAGCATTGTTTGGGTTTTGGTGCTCTGCCACAAATACCTTTATATTCCCATGGGGAGAGACTGGATTTACACCCGAGGATTCACACATTTTCACTGCGCTTCCCCTTCGTGGTTCTGATTTAGATCGAAAGCTTACAACAGAAGAAGAAGAGCTGAAGAACAGACTAATAGTTGAGGCAGAAAAAATAATAGTTCTTAACTGGGAGGCACGGCATGCTGGGATGGTTACGCCCAACATATGGCTCGAGTGGTTCATTAATGAGAAGGACATTGATGGTGAACTGAAGCACCTTGGGTTTTTAACATACTGGCTTTGCAAGGGTGTCTTCCCGTCAGCAAACAGAAACCTTGCAGCCCTTTTTGGGCTTGCAGCAAGACTCAGCTTGGGAGATAGGATTGCTCTGGCACCTGCTCTCGTTGCCAATATTTATCATGAACTGAATGCTATCACAACTTCGATTCTTAGCAGTCAAAGGAATAAAGATAAGATAAGAGGGGAGGAACTCAAAGCATCAGCATCATTTGGATTTTTACAGTGTTGGGTCTGGGAACGATTTGAGAGTATTCGCCCAACTCTGAATGCCTCTATATTTCAGCAATCTAGGGTGCGAATTGCTCGCTGGAGTGGCATTCAGAGCAAAACTGGATATGCCAAAGCAATGGAGATATTTCAAGATGAGAGGTGTTTTGGATGGAGACCATATTCATACAAATTGAATAGGTGGGCAGAACCAGAATGGTATAATGTCGAGTCTCGTCTTATTACAATTGAAGTGGACAAGACACCTGCTTTTGCATTTGACTTCTTGGCATTGGTCTCATGTACATTTGTGCAGGGATTATCTTTTTATGGACACGCATTTTCTGAGAGTTACAACCCAAATCGGTTTGCTAGGCAGTTTGGTTTTGATCAAGCTATCCCCCGAGTTAATGAAGGTTGCCGAACTTTTAACTATCATGACTGTTGTTTTGCTGGAGTTCAAGTATGCATTCCAGGGATAACCAGGCATGGTAACCCAAGGAGGGACTATGTCAAGTGGTGGAAAACACACACCAACAGATACACAGAAAATCTGAGACAGCATTGTATGCCCAATGCAGCAATGCAAAATAGTAATGGTGCAGTTAGAAAGAACTGGGAAGAGGAGAAGTGTGAGTCTACCCTGAGTGATATAAACAACACCCTATGCAAAAAGAGAAAAGCCGATGAAATAAATAAACAACAGTCTGTTATTAAACAAGTGCACATAAACATACTCCAGCAACTCTCCACCAAAAGCCCTCTTAATGGGTCATCATATTCATCTAGTAAAATGTCAGTGCATAGTAACAAGTCAAATTTGGTGGAGGACCCGGGAACCACCGTATCCTCCAGTGTCTGGCCTTCATGCAATAAAGACCCTGACATTATAAATATCGATAGCGATGATGAGGAAAATCTGGCAATACCTAATGTGCCACCAGTTACCCCAGAAGATACGGTACACATCATTGAGAAGAATGAATTAGCTTTGGTTAAAGAGCTGGAACAGTTTCAAAGCGATGGTCTTATGACCTATCAAGAACCACGTCCTGAAACAGAAGACAATAGAGGAATGCTATCTGTGAAATGTAAAAAAGATCCTTATGGGCAAGAGGCAATTGATTGCTATCCAAATTTCTTTCGGCTAATTCCTCAACAACCACATTATAAAGGCTTTCTTGAGGGACGAAAGATCGCTGAAGACATGAAACACCATATCTTCCTTGGGCAATGGTATATGCTGGTAAGACTAATGGAAGAAGCTCTATGCACAAATGTCCGAACAAATGCTATGGAGATTGAGCAGATGTATTCCAAGGTTCAAATGCTAGAGAAAAATGGGTTTGATGTTAGACACTTGATTGCTCGACTGAAACTTGCGCATAAAATTATCTCAAAGGAATATTTTGTGAAAGAAACGCCAGAGAAATGGAAGCATTGAGATCAAGTTGGAGATGTCAGAGTGAAACTAGTGAGAAGCTTCATTGATTGTCAAGCCAAACCTTTTGATTTTTTCTGGCAGTTTCTATTTTAGGTACGGTTAATCACACACTTTCTTCTACTGATTGTAATACGCTGAACGTTTGAAAGGTAACAAATTATTGCACTTCTACTAATATGACCTTGCATTCATTGTTTCTTGTTATTAGGAACTGGAGATGTGTTCTTGGAAGCAAATTTTGTTGTCCAGGCGCATTACCCCTTTGTAATGTGATGGCCAATGGAATGATGAGAATGCTGAAAGCAGTGAAAACCTTTTGCTCAAGGCAGGGAACTTGATTAAGCCAGCCTTGTCAAGATACGAGGTAAACAAACTCAATTTATATTATAGTGTATGCGAGTAGTTTTCTGACTTCAGTGTTGAGTTAGTAGCTAGTCCTGAGCAGTGAAATATAGCATGATGAATGCTCAGTAATTTGTGCAACTTATCATTAAAGCTTTCGGCATATTTGATACGCAAGCTTGCTTTCTTTGCAGTGTTTATGTTTATTTGAGGTCTTTGCCTTCTTGGTTGGAACACGAGTCCATGTATCTTAGTGTAAGCAACACAAGGGATCACTGTATGAGGGGTCGTGACAGACATGTAATCACTTGATGATGCTCATTTTCATATGAAAATTTAGAATTTAAACAAACCTGTTTATATCTTGTATATTTGTTCCCATATCATTGGTATGGGTCAATTCAGGTCACTGTTGAATTGTAGGATTAGGCAATGTTCAAATTTATATACCACATGTAAGGAGCGAGGACAGTGCTGGAATGCACTGCCTGAAGCCACTAATGAATCTGGCAGATTCTAAAGGCTATCTTACCAATCATGCAACTACTACTGATATTATCAGTTGTGACTCCGCAGAATTTTGACTTCCTGAATAAAATGGAAAAGGGAAAAGATGATGCATGGCTTTATTACAGTAGGGAAATGATGTGCTCTAAAAACAGTAAAACTCAGTTCAACTTTAATAAAAATCACATGGAACAAAGCATATCTTCACTTCTTAATATGAAATTAGCATGATTTGTTCCAAAAAAATGTAGAGGGCAGATAGCTCATCCACCAACCCTAACTAACCATCGAGTGCAGGTATTGTAGGATTTCTTAGAGTTGGAAGTGTTCTTACTCCTTTTTTCTTGTATCCAGTGTCCAATATAAAGAAACAATGGTCGTAGTAGTTTAACTTTCTGTGATCTTGCTTATTTCTCCCTTCTCATCAGGAGGTGAAACTCTAGCTAATTTAATTTGTTGAGGAAAGTTCTGGTTACAATCAGGTTTCTCCTCTTTCCTTGGCTGGACTGCTAACCTTATAGGATTACTTATATCCCTAATATTTCCCAACTGGTAAGCAATCCCTATTCAGGTTATCTACTAGCAAAACCGATTCTCTTATTTTGGGAGAATATTAATCCTGTTCAAACTTTGTAAGAGACTAGTTTAAATATTTCCATGTAGTTAGAATTATTTCCATAGTAGAAGAATATCCTGTTAGAACTAGGAGATCCCTGTAACCTTAATGGGATACATATTAACATTGTCTCAACTGAGCATAAGAGAAGAAGCATCCATTATACCATGAGAGCAGGATCCTTCAGACCTAGTCAAGATAGGATCATGTAGAAGATAGATTTGTAACATTTGTTGATGCTGTCTTAGAAGAGATTGATGAATATATTAGTGCGCGGTAGAAGAAATCAGATATTTATATGGTGTTTTCCTTTGGACATAATGACTATAATTTAATTAAAAAGGAAAATAAAAGTTTTATGCTTACTCGTATGTTACTGGTTTTTTTATGCAAGGTTTGAAATCTCGGTTGATACCAATTTATGTGTCTCTATTGTATTAGGTTGCGAGTATTCGATACGATTCACATGAAATTAACAGGTGCCACAAATACTAACTAATAACAACTAATATAAAAAAACTTCACTGTTTGAAGTACCAAACTTTTATTTTGTTTCATATAATATTTAAAAAATCTTGTATAATCATCAAGTTCAAGGTTCGAAATGTTGATCCGTTGCACAAGCGAGTTAGAAAGAGAAGATGGTGTCCTAGATAATAGATATAATCTATGGATATAAGAAGCACTAACTGAATATGAATATCTACATGTAACTTACAACCATTTTGAGTTAAGGCAACCGATATGTAAAGTCTGATACTTTCTGATTCGTATCCGCTGATATTTCCTATAAAACCTATACCGATAATATAAATTACCATCCATTAACGAGACTAAAACTGAGATTTTGAACCTTGGTTTTATGCATTTTATCATCCAGTGTGAATAACGGAAAAAATTATCTAGATTTTTGTTCTCTATCAACTGTTTATGATGCTTATCTTTTAATTACCCCAATCCTATTGAATGGGCATTTAGAATACCTCATGTTGGTATAGAAATCAGAATAAAAATACAAGTATGAAACCTGGATTGGATTTGTTCTCTTGAAGACTCAAGGAATCAAAGTCCATGGAGGGTAGGAATCCAACCTAACTTGTTTACCTGTTTGGTGTTGGGTCATAGTCCTATTCCGAGAAAAAGTAAAAGAAATAAGAAAATAACGAGGATTTGAAATTGTAATTCTTTCATGTCTAAGTGTTTATTAATGCAGGGTCACGAGTATTTCACTTGTATATGCTAGAAAAGTCTATTAACGCATGGTCACTAGTATTTCACTTGTATATGCTAGAAAAGTCTATTAACGCAGGGTCACTAGTATTTCACTTGTACCCTGTTCTTAGTTCCTCTCTCTCGCCCCCTCTCCTTTTATTTTTCCCTTTGAGATGGATTTGTAGAGGCGAAACAGATGAAATGGAGCTCATGCTGGGGTAAAGTTTGACACTGTTGAATGTTTGATCCAAGAATGCAATCTTATTAGGATATTGATCTTATAATCACCCATCTGGCAGCTAACTCTTAAGGTATGATTAAAATATTAAAGATCTTGTATTTTTGGAAGTTTTTTTTGCAGATCCTTCTGAATGATCGAGAAATGTGTTATTTTGGCATGGAATTAAAATAGTAGGTTTTGCTTGCCTAAAATTTGGTTGAGTGAGGTGAGCTGTGATGAGGTATATCTGAGAATGTTTATTTGTGGAGAACATGATGGAGAACACTCTGAATATCATCAAAAGATTCTTCTGCATCAAAATTGGATGCATCAAAATTGGATGCTACGAAATCTCTTGAAATGACAGGCAAAAAAGCTTGCAAACACATGTATGGTAAAGTAGAGGATAAGCTTTCTATCAATGCGTGTTAGCTGGATTGCTGGTTTGAGCAAGCTTGTGACCTAATTCACTATTCTAGGCATGACAACATCCAACCGATGTGTTGTGCACCATTAAAAATCATGGATCATGCCTTATCATGGTGGAGTTCATATTTAAAAGAAATGAAGTTTCAACAATCACTTGGAAAATCTTTAGTGCTTAATGAAAAACAATTTTATGTTGTTGGCCCTGTGGAGGAAAGATGGATCAAGTGGTAGTATCTGAAGCAAAACAAGCAATTAGTACAAGAGTAGACCACGAAATTCCATAAATTAACTGTATATGAAATTCTATTACATGACGAGAAACACTTATGTAGTATATTCTTTGTTTGGATGAGCCAATTGGGACCCTCAATGATTCTAGCAAGAAGATATTGTCATTGAAAAGAAACCTGAGAGAAAGAGGCACGTCATCATGGCGCGACATGAGCAAATCAACTAAGCAATCTGGTGCTGTTAGAGATGAAGCTCGATGAGGTCCAATCATCCTGTTTTCAAACTAGTACTATCTTGTGCGATTTACGCACAAGCCATACACCAGTAGGAAGGAGGAACAACCAAAATGCAACAAAATAGGATCTAAAGAAGGTGAGCAAAGAAAGATGTATGTTAAGGTGGTTAGTTCTTATTGTAAGCATAATGACCATTCAAATGGCACCTAGTTTTTACATCCTGAGTTGCACCCTAGACGCAGAAGGGGATGAGAAAAGCATATGTATTAGATAGAAGTAAGTGGAGGAGCTTGAAGAGGTTCAATTTGTACAGTAAGAGTTTTCTTTAGTAATTAAGAAAGTTGATGGTTATGATGCTTCACTTGAAGACATAGGTGAAGCAAATCTAGGTTGGGATGATAGTTGATCCTTGAAGCAAAAGGATTATGATTTCAGAAAGGCTAGCAGTAAATCTTGCATTGAAAATTATATCTAATTATTGGCGTTACTCTTAGAGCTGGCTTAAGGACATCAAGCCAAAGATTGCAAATTAGTGCACTTTTCGGTTTTACATCACAGCTGCTACTTCGATGAGGTGACATGCGAAATTATACATGTAGATGGTTGCATTATACTCAATAGCCCATGGCTGTGGGATAGGGACGCTGTCGTCCATCAGATGAGGCAACATTGCTGCATTGTGAAGGATAGAGGAGTTCCGTATAAATGCTAGTCACAGCCAAGAGGATCCTAGAACTTTACCATTGGCTATAGAACTGCAGCACTTGGTGGATACTAATACAAAAGTGTCTTTGCTATTGAATGTGAAAGACTTACAAAAAGGTGTTGATGGCATCAACTTAGCAGAACAATGGGAAAGAAGGTAGCAAGATCTTTAATCAAAGAACTAGAGTAGAGTTTTTCAGAGCTGAACTCATTAAGGAAAGGAGAGCATTTATACAAGAGGGTCTTGTCACAAAGTTAAGTTCAAGCATCAATATGCAAAAAGTCTCATCTTTCAAGCAAGGTTTGAAGTTTCGACCAAAACCATTTGCTTTTAATCGTTTCAACTCGGTTTGGAAAGGGAGCCAGTATGAAACCGTATGGGTTTCTCGGTTTCGGCCGGTGAACTGATAAAACTGAAGAAAAAAATTAAATTGGCCATAAAAACAATGAATTGACAATGATCTGAACAAAAGCTCTCAAGAAATCAAAGAAAAATCCCTAAAAAAGAAAGCAAGCGATATCTTTTATCGTCATTGTCATCGGTTTGCTTAGGTCTTCGTCATCAATTGCTTGGGTCTTCATTAACATTGTTTGTTGCTATCATCGTTGTTTGATGCTACAAGTGCTGAGATTCGATGAGATTGAGTTGGGTTAGGGATTGAAGAAGGCTAGGTGATGTCCCACTTCTTATAATTCATAACAAATCTCATACCTCTCCATTCTATCTTCAGCAATACAATGGATCACAATGGATCAAAGAGCACAACGACAGCTGGAACTCTGCTTCTATTATATGTACAATTTTATAAAATCACATACATAAAAATATAAATAAATCTGAAACCAAAATCTAAAACGAAACCAACAAAATCAATGAATCTTGTCAAACCCAAACATTTTTGAAAGGACTGAAATCGATATAGAAATCAAGTTCTCAAATCATGCTTTCAAGAGCTACTTGAACAAACTGAAAAGTTTTGTTGAAGTTCACAAAAAGGAATGTAATATCTTCAGCTAAATATGTAATGTGACTAGCTAAATATGTAATGTGAGTAAATGTAATATTTAGCATAAAAGGGAATGGCAAACTTGTAAATAAATGTAATATCTTCAGCAAAATGTTTAATGCGACTGCAACACTCCCACCTACCACAATAACTCACTTCCTTTTTCAAAAAAAATCTTAACCGAATCTTTTGCCGCTTAAAACCCTCTCGTCGTTGACGCTGAGTTTGGAGGAATCAGTCGCCGTTGTGTTTGTCGCCGACTTCGCCAATTTCATTTGAGGTACGTCGTCGACTTCGCCGTCTATTTCTTAGTTGGAGTTTTGAACAATTGCTTGGATAATGCTTTGCTTTTTTGATCGGTTTGAAAATTTAATTTTCGGTTGAATTATGATTTGCTTGGAATGCTTGCAAATGATCACTGTGTTTTTTATCTTTGCTTTTTTTATCATCACTTCTTTTTTCTTTTTTTCCCTCCGACGACACTTTCAGGAAAAACTGTCCGTTATCGAGAAAGAATCTCAGTTTTGAATCCGTTTCCTTCGAATCCGATACAAAGAAACCATAACATAATGGTTTCGATCGAAACCTTCATTCTTTCTTGGAGTTTCACCCTCAAGAATAAACTTGTATCCTTATATTGCTAGTATTTCTAGAGGAGTTATGTTCTGTTCGGTATCAAAACTTGTTTCAAGTTCGTCAATATTTGTACCATATATGGAACATCTTTAATTTGAGGTTTCCAAGCCTAATGGTTTGTGTACCATGCCTTTTCACCATTGGATTGTGCATTCACAGACATTTTTCATATATGCAAAATCAACTCTCGTTTGTGCACATATTATAAGTGCAACCAAAATTAAGATTCTATGCATCGGATTACATATTTTTCATGATCGGATTACGTATTTTCATGATGAAAATAGTCATCACATCACATGGTCTCTTTCTCCCTTACTACATTTTCTCGTTAGTCTTGCTTGTTATTATTGATTAGCTTCTTTCCGTTTTTTCTCCAACCATGCTTTATAGCTCGATGCTATTTTATGTGTCTTGCCTTGTTGTAGAAGTAGCTTCTTTTGCCCTTTTGACCAGATTTTGTTACACCGAAAAGGAAAAATTGATGAAAACTTTTATTATTTTTATTTTATCCTCCACAAACCAAATTTACACAAAAACTCTCAAAATATTTCATGACAAAACTCTCATAAACCCCGCACTAGATTCTCATAAATCTTAAAAACTCATTGTACAATGGATTCAAGATCCATTATTATACTAATTCATGAACTCTTAAATCAAATTGAACTAATATCTATAATTATAATCCAAATTAGAATTCTAAGTAATATAAGACTTACATTAAATGAAAAACATAAAAAGGAAACATATCTTTATTAGGACTCGAATTGTATTTTGATTCAAATCTTAAATATCTTCATATTAACTCAAAATTGATCATATTCAAGGATAATCAGTATCTCCAACTGAATCAATCATGTTGGGGCCTTCAACGAACATTTAACAACTCCATCTTGAGCGGAAACTCCTTCAATTCTTGATGCTAATGAATCTTTAAATTCAATGCTCATGTCACTACATTTAAAACTGATTGACCCACTATCATCGTCTCCTTGAAGCATGAATACGTTTCTTCATGTTCTTTGAGTGATTGCCCTTTCGAACATTGATAACTTTCTTTCATACAATTATTTATTGCTATTACCATTCAAAGCACCCAGAGATATGAGATTCATCCTTAAATCAAGTTCTGTACACCTGATCACATTCTTATTATTCCATTTAACATGTTGATTTAATTCTGAGAAGAGTGAGTTTTCATTCTGTATTGTAATACTTTCCCTTATATATGGAAATGCTGATGTGTCGCTGGCTGTGGATGTGGGTCACATGTCAGACCATTCAGTTTTTTGTTTTACGTATTGTTGTTTTAATAATTTTTTCTTGCAATTGTGACTAGCACAATTAAGACCCAATTGGCACATTGTTGTTAAAGTCATGCTTATCTTCAGAAATTATGGTTGGATCCTAGATTTCCTGGGCAGTATGCAAATACTTGCCATGCTCTGGTAGGAACATATACTTGTCACCGAGAAGTCCACCTTTTTAAAGTCATGTTGCATTTGCGTAAGAAGGCTAGCCGAACTTGAAAACCCTTACTAAAGGTAAATAATCTTATTTTAGTACAGACCTAAGTTCTTTCAAGCTCATCCCGTAGTTCTAACACTGAGAGAGAGGAGTATTCTGATACGATCCGGTGGATCGAATCAATAAAGTTCAGATTTTTAAAAGAGAAAAATATAAAAAAAGTGGATTTTTAGGTGGAATAAAATTGCGAAGAACAAAGATTGATTGATAATTGAGTCTCTTTCGAGAGGAGACTCGCTCTCCTAGCTTTGAATGAACGGATCAAAGCCTAAAAACCCTCACAAATGACGACTCAAAGTGTTTTCACAAATCAAGCATAAAAATAAAATAAAGACGGCTAGCCCTAATTTATAGAAAAGTGGGGAATTACTAATCTAGTCTAAAATGACTAGAATACCCCTAACTAACCCACCTACGTGCTACCGCGCCTCCTACGGCGCACGTAAGTGACTAAAGGTGGGTGGGTCCCCCTAGATAGCCGCCGGCCTCCTGTGTTGGGTGCGGGCTCGGGTCCGCATCAATACCGCCCCCTAAAAGAGCCACCTTGTCCTCAAGGTGGAGATCTGGCTTTGAAGGCCCCCGAGGGAAAACAGAGGCTAGGGTCACCTGTCAGAACCACCGTGCGACCCCCCTCCTGGAATTCCATCCTAAGCTGCTTCCAATTCATCTTCACCTCGCCCAACCCCCTCAGCCACTGCACGCCCAAAATCACATCGATATTGTCCAACTCTAGGGGCAAGAAGTCTTCCACGATCTGCAATCCTTGTAGGGTCAGACTCAGCCCCTTGCACATCCCACTGGTCTCCTCCCTCCTTCCTGTCCCGGAGAGGACCGTAAACGTCTCCAAGGTGCTCACCTGCAGCCTATGACGATCCACCAAATGTCGAGAGATGAAGTTGTGGGTAGCCCCACTGTCTATGAGTATCGTCACCGGCGCGTCGTCCAATCGCCCTGACAACTTCATGGTATGGTTCGTGGTTACCCCTAACAAGGAGTTCAGGGACACCTCCGCTACATCCAGATGTGCGTGCTCAGCCTCGCTCTCTTCCGTCATCACTGGCTCTCTCTCCTCTGCATACTCCCCCTCGTCCGGCATTATCACGATCTGCATCAGCCTGCTCGCACACCGATGACCGGGACTGAACTTCTCATCGCATCTGAAACAGAGGCCTGCGGCACGCCTTGCCCTCATATCAGCCTCAGTCATCCGCCTACCAGGGATCACTGGTCGGGTTTCCTCTTTCTTCATTTCCGCGTCCCCTGGTGCTACTGTAACCCCCGGAGGTGGGACCGGTGCCGTCTGACTACGCTGGCTCTGGGCTCCCCAAGTTCCCCGAGTGCTCCTCTCCTCTGCATGCTTCTCCTCCGCCTTGTGGGCCAGGCGAAGAACATCCTCCAGTGTCCCCGGGCTCTGCATCCTCAGCTCAGCTCGTATGGAGGGCTTCAGTCCCCTCATGAAATTCCCGATCATCACCTCGTCGGTCACCCCCTTCACCCTACTATTCAGCATCTCAAACTTCTCTACATAATCCCGGACCGTTCCCTCCTGCCTCAGAGCAGATAACTGCTCGTAGAAATCTCCCCCTGGAGTATCCTGGAACCGGTCTAGTATCAGTGCGGACAGCTCCTCCCAAGTGCGAAAAGGTGTCCGTGCCGCCTTCCACCTGTACCATGCCAACGCCTTCCCCTCGAAGTAGATCCCTATGGCTCTCAGAACCTCCTCCTCCGTCAGTCTCATCACCTGGAAGTACCGCTCCGCCCGGTAGATCCATCCGTCCGGGTCTGTGCCGTCAAAAATCGGCATCTTCAGCTTCATAAGGCGGCGGTCTGCATTAATGTCCCCCTGTGGACCCCCATCTCTACCGCGGTCTCCCCCACGGCCGAATCCCCCGCCGACTGCCTCAACGGGCCCTCCTCCGTCAGCCCCGTACAGCTCCTCGGGCCACCCGGGTCGCTCCCACGCCTCGGGCTGGTAATGGTACCCCGGAAACTCCTGCTGTCGCGCCCACACGGGCCCTCCTGCCCCTCTGTGTGGCTGTACCGGTGCTGTCCGCCCTCCAAAATAGCCTCCCGGGCCTTGTCCCCGCCCCGGAAAGCCATCAAAAACCTGCCTGGGATCAACCTGCGGCCTCGGTACCTGTGGATGAGCCTCTGGTCCCCAAAATTGGGCTACTGGAGCCCCAATCGTCGCGTCTCGGGCCCATCCGCCTCCGTCTTGCCCCCACGGGGCTGTTTGTGCTGCTGCGGGCCCCCAGGGGGCTGTCGGCGTCGTCGCGGGCCCCCAGGGGGCTGCCTGAACTGCGACGGGCCCCCATGGGCCTCCCGCGGCCCTGTTTGGGCCTGTCGTGACTGTGGCAGGCCCGAACGGGCCCGCAAAGGTCCCGACAGGCCCGGCCGGGCCTGCAGTAGGTGCGGCAGGCCCAGATGGGCCTGTCGCAGGCCCTGCAGGGCCTGGCGGCTGTGCCGCAGGCCCTGAAGGGCCTGCAGGTACAGCCGCAGGCCCAGATGGGCCTGCACAGCTGGCGGCAGGCCCAGGTGGGCCTGCCGGCCTTCCAAAAGGCCCTCCGGCCTCTCTCCTTGAATGTCCGGACCCGCTAGGGTTCGTGGCGGCTGCGATTTGCTCCAGGTTTGTTGTTGTAGCCGTCGCCCCCTCCGGTTGCTCCCGATTTGCCGATTCAAGTGTTGATTCCCCTTGGTTTTCTCCCCCTTGAATCCTCTTGCTCCGATCTCCTCCTCTCTCCATTGTTAGGGCTTGGAGCATAGCTTTTATCTCCGGAATTGACGAAGTGGCCTCCCTTAAAAATTTCAGATCTGAAGTTGCCTCCTTTAGCCCTTGGATGTCCCTTGCCGTCTGCGCGGCTTCCCTTCGCATGCCCCGAAGCTCGGTTTGGATGTCCTCTTACGAATGGGCGTGATCCTTGATGGATTCACCTAGGGTTTTCTTCAATCCCTCGATCTCCCGGTTGAACTCTTCTCGTAGCCCTTGTACCTTCTCATCCACGCCATCCGCCTTTGACCTCGTGCTCGTCGCCATTGGATCTCAGTGCTCTGATACCAATTTGATACGATCCGGTGGATCGAATCAATAAAGTTCAGATTTTTAAAAGAGAAAAATATAAAAAAGTGGATTTTTAGGTGGAATAAAATTGCGAAGAACAAAGATTGATTGATAATTGAGTCTCTTTCGAGAGGAGACTCGCTCTCCTAGCTTTGAATGAACGGATCAAAGCCTAAAAACCCTCACAAATGACGACTCAAAGTGTTTTCACAAATCAAGCATAAAAATAAAATAAAGACGGCTAGCCCTAATTTATAGAAAAGTGGGGAATTACTAATCTAGTCTAAAATGACTAGAATACCCCTAACTAACCCACCTACGTGCTACCGCGCCTCCTACGGCGCACGTAAGTGACTAAAGGTGGGTGGGTCCCCCTAGATAGCCGCCGGCCTCCTGTGTTGGGTGCGGGCTCGGGTCCGCATCATATTCCATATCGACTCCCTCTTCTAGCCCACATTTGATGTGCAAAGAGCATTCACTTCTTGGTTGCAGGCCTAGATGGGCTGCTCTACCTGACCCTTAACCTCTCGAATGGACTCCACAAAGTGCTTTCCACCAAGTGCTTGGTCTGAAAAAGATGCTTCTCAACTTTTGCCTTCATAATGGAGGTTAGTGTTCTAAATATTGGACCATATTCGATATATCGGCCGCAATATCGGTTTTATCGCTAAGCCGATACGATATATGCTTATATATTGCAGTTTCCTATAGTTGGAAAAATATCCACGCAATGTCGGGTTCCGGCCGATATTGCGGCCAATATATCCCTTTGAAATATCAACCGCAATTCACAGTTTTTATAAAATAAAGTTAGCGGGTCGGTCCACTTAGAAGTGGATCCGACCCGAGTCACCCGACCCAATCATTTACTTAAAACAACAAGAGGCATCGGGATTTATGAGAGTTAATCGCTGCTTTGCCATAATTCTAATTAAGCCGCTCCTCTCCTCAAGCCGCGCCGCTCCTCTCAAGCCGCGCCGCTCAGCTCCTTTCCGCAAAATTTTTCGACAACAATCAATTGAGTTTCTATAGTTTATATTTTCTTAGACACATCTATACTTTTATTTGACATTACCTTTTAGCCTCTAATATGACACTATGATATTTAGTCAATATCCCCGATATTCATATTTAACGAGAGAAGTATAACCAAACCATACTTTTATTTGAGTTAATGTAGTTTATATATTCTTAGATACATTTATGATTGCATATGTCATCATTTTAAGCATCCGATATGATACTCCGATATGTAGTCAATACCCTCGTTATATTCTCGATATCTGCAATCTGATATCAAATTTCTTAGGCCGATACGCGACCGATATCCGATATTTAGAACACTGATGGAGGTCATATCATACTGTGACATTGTCTCTGCAAAGTTCTCCATTTTAGCTCTTTCCTCCCTGTTGACCTTGTATAGTTTTGTAGCCATGGGAGATGGAATGATGAATTGCTCTGTCACTACTACTTTAACCCATAGAAGGAGCCTTCCAATCTTTCTTTATATCCTTTGGTATTGGCGGTCTTTAGTCCTTCGCTAAGGATGTCACTTTCTTCATCAATGCCGCTAACTTGTCCTCTTTCTTTTTCATTCCTCTTGAGCCTTCATCAAGGCATCATACCATCTTTCATTTTCAAGCTTTCATTTGGAACTTCATACTGATATGGGCCTCTTGCAAGACAATCAAGATATTATTTTATAGCAATTAATGTCCTTGCTATAATACCTATAAAGAAAACTTAAGCTCTCATAGATAGTTGTCTTGACCGTACATAACATATCAGAAGGGATCGCATCCATGGCAAGGCTATCCACTATTGATGTCAAGTATGTAAAACAATGCTGAGCAATATTGATAGATAAAAACACAAGTAGTCCTAATAAAAAGCATTCTTCATGGGACATAGGTCTTTTCCTGCATCATCCGACTCACTTTGTTGGCCGACACGTTCCTTATCTGGTCTCTTCGTTTCCCAGTACCTAAAGCTCTTTTGCCTTTCATGGTGAATAGTTAGACCTTCATGGACTCAAGAGTGTTCTTGAAGCTTGCATGTATGGATTTTGCCTTCTCTGTAGCCGTCAGTTCTTCTGAAGGGCTTCTGGCACCCTAACTTAACTGATCTTGAATCAAGTCTTTGGCCCACTTGTTAGTGCCATGGCTGATGCCAAATCTTTCTTCCTGATAATCTTCATTTTTACAGATGCAAGAGACAGCCTGTAACATTTCAACATTTATGTGCTCCTTTCGGTCCGAAGTCCATCCTTTTCGTGAAAAGACTAACTTCTCGCCATTAAGTTGTTTGTTAAGGCAAACCTTTTTTTCACTGTGCCAAGCCCCTTATTCAGATGCAATGAAGGAACATTTCTTGCTTTTCTTTTCATGTGAATGAAGAATGCATGTGTACAACTATGTGGCAAGTAGTTGTAAAATCACCGCCGACTTAGCCGCGTCTGAGCGATGTCTTCTATCCTAACCATTTTGCATAAACAATTGCAATTACATCATGAGCACTTTAAATGAAAAACTTAAAACAACAGGAATGACACTCTGATGCGGACGCGCCACTTGAGCCGGGCACACACGCGGGGGTAGCGGCTAGCGGGGAGCCCACGATTGTTTACGTGCGCAGGAGGAGGCGTGGGGGCTGGAATTAGCGTTAGTCATTTCAGGGGTATTTTGGTCTAGTCAGACCAAATTAGTAAATCCCCATTTCCCTTTATAAATTAGTGCTAGCCGTCATTAGGAGGGTATGCTTGATTTGTCTTCGAACAATCTAGTTGTCATTTTGATGCTGTTTAGGCTTTTAGGCGTTCAATAAAAGCTGGGAGATTGATTCGTCTCGAAGAATCCTTATCAAGCTCTTTGATTTCTCATTGTTTCCCACTATTTTACATTTTTTCCACCTTTAAATCGCTGTTTTATTCATTTATTCGCTGATTTGATCCAAACGGCAAGCGATACGTATCAAATTGGTATCAGAGCGGTGAGATCTAATGGCGGGAGGAACAAGAAGCGGCGCGACGGAAGAACGGCTTCAAGGGTTTCGTGAAGAAATCAACCGCGAGATGGAGGAATTAAAGAAAGCCATGGGTGATGATATTCAATCATTGAAGACGGCCATGGAGATCTCCAACAAGGATCACGCCCATACACAAGAGGACATCCAAGCCGAACTCAAACACATGAGGATCGAGGCGGCGAAAACGGCGAGAGAGATTGCTCAAATTCCAACGATGATGGCGATGCTCCAAACCATCTCGGCGGCCGTAGGAGGAGATCGAGGCAAGAGGCCGGAAGGGGTTTTTGTCGAAGCGGCGGCTACAAATTTTCCAAACCAGGGCGGCGGCTGCCCAAATCTTCTAGGGTTTGCGGGGGAAGGAAGCGGGACCCACCCAGACCAGACGGCAAGAACGGCGGGCCCCACTGGGCCTGCCGTAAGTTCGACAGGCCCAATAGGGTCTGCCGACAGCAGCGCGCCCCCATCCGGGGGCGCGGGAGGCTGGGCGCCCCCAGGCGGGGGCGCGGGTGGCGGAGCGCCCCCTTCCGGGGGTGCGGGTGGCTGGGTGCCCCCATCCGGGGGCGCAGGTGGCGTAGCGCCCCCTCCGGGGGGCGCAGGAGGCGGGACGCCCCAGCAGGGGGGCGCAGGTGGCTGGGCGCCCCCAGCGGGGGGCGCTGGAGGCGGGGCGCCTCTGCTGGGGGGCACGGAAGGCTGGGAAACCCCTTTTGGGGGTACGACAGCGCGTTTTGGAGGCCCGGCGAGACCACTGAGGCCTTTTGGGGGCGTGGCGGGGTTTGTTCAACCCCCAGGGGCGACGGCGAGACCCGACGGAGGAAGAGGGGCTCCCGGGATGACGATTGGGGCTCCTGCGGCTCAATTTTGGGGCCCAGGGGGCCATCTGGAGGGCCGGACAGCTCCCATTCAGCAGCACGGAGGCGCTAGAGGGCCCATTTTTGCGCTACCTCCCCGACTACCGGATTGTTTGGGGAACTACATCCCTGCGGGGGATATGGAGCGACCTCAATGGCCTGATGAGCTGTACGAGGGTGGCGACTGAGGCCCCGGAGGGGGGCAGGGGGGCGTGATGGTGCAGGGAGGCATCCATAGGGGGGTTGGAGCACAGTACGGTGACATAAACGCGGATCGAAGGCTGAAGAAGCTGAAGATGCCGATGTTTGATGGCACCGATCCGGACGGCTGTGTCTACCGGGCCGAGCGTTACTTCCAGGTGATGCAGCTGACAGAGGAGGAGGTCCTGCGTGCGATAGGGATCTATTTCGAGGACAAGGCCCTAGCCTGGTACCGGTGGAAGACAGCCCGCTCTCCTTTTCGCTCTTGGGAGGAGCTCTCTTCATACCTTCTCGACCGGTTCCAGGAGAAGTCCGGAGGGGACTTCTATGAGCAGTTGTCGGCACTGCGACAGGAGGGGACAGTTCGGGACTTCGTGGAGAAGTTCGAGATGTTGGCTAGCCGGCTGCGGGGAGTGTCTGACCAGGTGTTGATCGGAAATTTCATGAGGGGGTTGAAACCCTCGATACGGGCAGAGCTTCAGATGCAGAGGCACACTGACTTGGAGGATGTCCTCCGTCTAGCCCACATGGCGGAGGAAAAGCACACAGAGGAGAGGCGCATCAGAGGGGCTTGGGTAGCCCAGGGGCAGCGCAGTACGACAGCACCAGTTCCTCCACGGCCAGCGGCCGGGGCCCCAGTGGAGCATAGAGGAGAGACCAGGCCAGGGGTGGTACCGGGCAGGCGACTGACAGAGGCGGACATGCGGGCCAGGCGTGCAGCAGGGTTGTGCTTCCGTTGCGACGAGAAGTTCAGCCCCGGTCACCGATGTGCGAGCAAGTTGCTGCAGATTGTGATCGTACCCGACGAGGGGGAGGATGAGGAGGAGGTACTGGAGCCAGAGCAGGTGATGGAAGAGGAGGTGAGTGTACACATGGACGTGGCGGAAGTCTCCCTAAACTCTGTGGTAGGATTCACTCCGAATCATACCATGAAGTTATCAGGGGCGTTGGCGGAGCAGGCGGTAACGGTCCTTATTGACAGTGGGGCGACTCACAACTTCATTTCCAAGAAGTTGGTGGATCGTCATGGGCTGGACCTGAGCACGTTGGAGCGATTCACAGTGTTGCTGAGACATGGAAGATGGAAGAGAGCGCCGGGCTCTGCAAGGGGGTGTGCCTGATGCTGTAGGGCATACAGATAGTAGATGACCTCTTACCACTGGAGTTGGGGAATGTGGACGTCATTCTGGGGGTACAGTGGTTGAAGAAGTTGGGGGAGATGAAGGTGAACTGGAATCTCCTACGGATGGAGTTCCAGGACGGCGACCGGACGGTGGTGCTGACTGGAGACCCTACACTCTGCTTTTCGGTGGTGGCCTTCAAGGCCATCACTAGGGCGTTGCAGGATGAGGGTGAGGGTTTCCTGGTAGAGTGCTAGGGGGTGTCGACTGAGGAGCAGCAGACAGAGACTGCAGGGGAGATGGAGCCGGTACTGGCCCAGTACCAAGAGGTGTTTCAGAGCCCACAGGGGCTGCCACCGCAGAGGGGACACGAGCATGCGATCGTGCTCCGGGGGATGGAGCTCCAGTCAGCGTGCGGCCATACAGATACCCGCATTCGCAGAAGGACGAGATAGAGCGGTTGGTGCGGGAGATGCTGCAGGCAGGGGTGATACAGCCCAGTGTGAGTCCTTTTTCTTCACCAGTGCTGTTGGTGAAGAAAAAAGACGGAAGTTGGAGATTCTGCGTCGATTACCGGGCGTTGAATAGGGAGACTGTCGCGGACAAGTTCCCTATTCCGGTGATCGACGAGCTGCTAGACGAGCTTCATGGGGCAGCGGTCTTTTCGAAGATCGATTTGCGAGCAGGATATCACCAGATACTGATGCGGCCAGAGGATGTGCCGAAGACCGCTTTTCGGACCCATGAGGGTCATTACGAGTTCCTCGTCATGCCTTTTGGCTTGACGAATGCTCCGTCTACGTTCCAGGCCCTCATGAACAAGGTGTTCCAGCCCTACCTACGGCGGTTCATACTTGTATTTTTTGACGACATCCTGCTCTACAGCCGGGGTATGGAGGAGCACACAGGCCACTTGGAGATAGTGTTCAGGAAGCTGTTGGCGAATCAGCTCTTCGCCAACCGGAAGAAGTGCAGTTTTGGACAGCTGCGGATTGAGTACTTAGGCCACGTGGTGTCGGCAGAGGGGGTAGCGGCCGATAGATCGAAGATAGCAGCCATGCTAGATTGGCCACTTCTTACTACGCTACGAGCTTTGAGGGGGTTTTTGGGGCTGACGGGCTACTACAGGAAGTTCGTCAAGGGCTATAGCACGATTGCGTGGCTTCTCACTGAGCAGTTGAAGAAGGACGGTTTCAAGTGGGGGGAGGCAGCCACCAAGGCCTTTGAGGCCTTGAAGGTGGCTATGACGACGGCTCCGGTTCTCGCCTTGCCGGATTTCAGCATATCGTTCGTAGTCGAGACGGATGCCTCGGGGTACGGGCTAGGAGCGGTACTTATGCAGGAGGGTCGACCTATAGCTTATTTCAGTCAGGTGCTGGCAGCTAAAGCACGACTGAAATCAGTTTATGAGCGGGAGCTGATGGCCATAGTCTTCTCGATTCAGAAGTGGCGGCCGTACTTGCTGGGGAGGGAGTTCGTAGTTCGCACGGACCAGCGGAGCCTTAAGTACTTACTGGAGCAGGGGTTGGTCACTGAGGAGCACCAGCACTGGTTGTCCAAACTGGTGGGGGTACCGGTTCGACATCGAGTACAGACCCGGATTGGAGAACAAGGCTGCTGATGCCTTGTCACGCATGGAGGATGGCATCGACTTGAGGGCGTTATCACTACCCATGTGGTTGGGATGTGAGCCGATGTTGCAGGAGGCAGAGGCAGATACGGAGTTGCGACAGATCCGGGAGAGGCTACAGAGTGGCGAGGACGGACCTGTTGGGTACTCGTTAGCAGTGGCAGTTTGCTGTACCAGGGGAGGATGGTGATACCGCGGAGTTCAGAGTTCATACCGGTCCTCTTCCAGGAGTTTCACAGTTCGGTGACCGGAGGCCATTCAGGGGTGCAGCAGACCTACCAGAGAATGGCCCGAGAGCTATATTGGCCTGGAATGCGGAAAATGATCACGCGCCTAGTCGCAGCTTGTGACGTTTGCCAACGTCACAAGTACATGGCCATGGCCTCAGCGGGCCTACTACAGCCGTTGGCATTACCAGAGAGGGTTTGGGAGGAGGTGACGATGGAATTCATCGATGGACTACCACGGTCCGATGGCTACACGGTGATATTTGTGGTAGTGGACCGCCTGAGTAAGTACGCTCACTTTATTCCATTGAAGCATCCATACACTGCAGTGTCGGTGGCTACGGCTTTCACGAGGGAGGTGATCCGGTTACATGGGGTGCCAGGGTCCATCGTGTCCGACAGGGACCAGGTTTTTATGAGTGGCTTCTGGCGGGAGCTATTCAGGGTGCAGGGTACGGTCCTGAAGCGGAGTACGGCCTACCATCCCCAGACCGACGACCAGACAGAGGTTGTCAACCGCAGCATAGAGACGTACTTGAGGTGCTTCGCCTCAGAGACACCTCGTCAGTGGCATCGGTGGTTAGCATGGGCCGAGTACTGGTACAATACTTCGTACCACTCTGCGGCAGGAACGACGCCATTCAGAGTTGCTGTACGGGAGGGATCCCCCACCCTTGCTCCGTTTTGGTGACAGACAGACTCCGGTGTCTCAGGTGGAGGAGTACATGGGGGAGAGGGATAGTTTGCTAGAGGAGCTGAGGAAGCATCTGCTACGAGCTCAGCAAGTGATGAAGGCCAAAGCCGATGGGCATCGACGGGATGTTCAGTTTCAGGTGGGGGACATGGTGTATCTAAAGCTGCGTCCGTACCGGCAGAGATCGTTGGCAAGTAGGCCGAATGAGAAGCTGTCAGCTAGATATTTCGGCCCATACAGGATTACGGCCAAGATTGGCCAGGTGGCGTATCGGTTAGAGTTGCCCACGTCCTCAGGGATACACCGGGTGTTCCACGTGTTACAGCTGCAGAAGGCTATCGGAGATCAGGCGGTGTCTTCTACTTTGCCTCCTACCTTGACGGAGGACATGGAGGTACTACTCGAGCCTGTGGATGTGAGGGCGGTTCGTCAGGGCCCGGGGCGGCGAAAGGAGGTGCTGATTTATTGGGCGGGTTTGCCGGACTGTGATGCGACTTGGGAGGCCTACGACGTGATGCAAGAGCAGTTCCCTGACTTCCACCTTGAGGACAAGGTGGCTCTTTTAGGGGGGAGTATTGATGCGGACGCGCCACTTGAGCCGGGCACACACGCGGGGGTAGCGGCTAGCGAGGAGCCCACGATTGTTTACGTGCGCAGGAGGAGGCGTGGGGGCCGGAATTAGCGTTAGTCATTTCAGGGGTATTTTGGTCTAGTCAGACCAAATTAGTAAATCCCCATTTCCCTTTATAAATTAGGGCTAGCCGTCATTAGGAGGGTATGCTTGATTTTTCTTCGAACAATCTAGTTGTCATTTTGATGCTGTTTAGGCTTTTAGGCGTTCAATAAAAGCTGAGAGATTGATTCGTCTCGAAGAATCCTTATCAAGCTCTTTGATTTCTCATTGTTTCCCACTATTTTACATTTTTTCCACCTTTAAATCGCTGTTTTATTCATTTATTCGCTGATTTGATCCAAACGGCAAGCGATACGTATCACACTCACTGTCATCCGATTAGTGGCATGACTTTATGATACTTTCAACCTTTATCAAGTTCTCATTTGAGAAGAGAAATGATATCTTCTTATCTCTAGTAGGAACACTCCGTAGCTACCTTTATCCAGCTCTCAGTGACAAGATTATCATTGAGGGTGTGTGTACATAGAGTGAACTCCATGCTGATTGGGAATTTACCTCACAAAATCTTAGTCCTCTACTCTTTATTGCTAATTGGAAAGCCTTAAAACATGTTACTTCTCATTGCAACTCATATCACTTTATGCTGGGGCATTTACTCAGCATGAAATGGAGAAGAATAAGCCCAATGTGGGTATGATTCCATTCAAATGGCATTGTAAAGTAAAGCTTGCCATGCATCTGATCACGTCGGGATGTACTCCCAAAACAATGTAGTTTTACCGCAAGCGCACGGTCTAGTGCAAGCGGGTATCGTATCCACAGGGATGTGGTTTGGCTCCAATCTATCTTAGGTTGGCTCGACTACGAAGGTTTATTGGTGGAGATAGTTATGGTGTGATGTAATGACAATGGTGATGACTGTCAGTGTCGATGACAAAGATGTCGATTGTATATTCAATCAATAGGAATGTCTAGGACTAGGGAATCACCACTATAGATCTTCAAGCATCAATGTGAATATGAACTTCCACATTACTAACTCTTAATTTAGTGTAAAATTGTCGCAACTATATTGAGAATTAGCACACGCTCTCGCGCTACGCAAGTCTATAATAATTCAAGCTAGAACCTCGCTCTCGCACAAGCCTAATTTAAATTACTAGTATTAAGATCGACAATATAATTCAATTCCAACTCAAGTTCGCTCTCGTGCAACGTGAATTCGAATCTAGATTATGATGGTTCTTATTCGTTTTACCGTCGTACAAACGAATATAATTATAGAAATATAATAAAGATGCTAGCTTTGGTCGCTCTCGCGCACCAATTCTAGGTAGCTCAATTATAGATCTAAATCGAATATCTAGGGCCTCCCATAGATCAAGATCCTCTCTCGAGCTCTCAAGATCTACGTAGAAATTCCTAGCTATCTGTAGTAAAGCAACCATACTCTAGCCCTAAAATAAGTTTAGCAACATGTGTATTCAATAGATTTCACATATCAAACTTTAAATCCATAGGGTTCATCCATTTGCCCTAGAACAAGAATCAACCAAGCATAGCAATAATGATATAGAAATCAATAAGAAACATTGCTTGCATATAAAAAGATATCAAATCAATGATTTAAATAACAATTACAAAGATACTTAGCTTTCATGAAGAAATCCAATCCAAATACAATCTTTTAGATCAAAGAGGGGGCCTAGGGCATGGCCTAACCTCTAAAAAGGTCTCCAAGAAAAATAATAGGAACTCCACCTCAATAACGGCTACAAAGTTATATTTATATGTGCCCCAAATCTCTAAGAAAAAGTGGACCAAAATACCCAAAACCCTAGTTGTAACAGATTTTCTGATTTCTAGCCACCAGCGCACTCGGCCGAGTGAAAATGTCACTCGATTGAGTGAGATCTCCTGCAGAAACTGCAAAAATCAGTATTCTGTTTTTTCTGGTCACTCGGTCGAGTGGGATTTCACTCAATCGAGTGAAAGTATCACTCGGTCGAGTGACACTGATACACAAATTCCAGCACTGCTACCCAATCTTGCAGAAATTCTAGAAAATTCATCCGACCTCCATTTGCCGTGTTCTTGGCGACTTTGGAACCGTAATGAAGTCTACTATGACTGAAAAATATCCCCAGGTCGAGATGGCCTCTGTAATGATAGCAGAAATCAAAACAAGGCTTATGTAGTGCGTAAATCTTTGACGTTTCATGCGTTTTAGCTTCTTCTTGTTTGCTCCAACTTTCATATATCTTTCTTCCTTGTATTTTAGTGCTTCTAACTCATATCCAAGGGTATTCTTGCTGCTCTTGCATCATCAATCATGGCTTCATTTCCAGATTGCACAAAATTGCTTCAATTCGCTTCAAATTCTCTGAAATCAACTTAAACGCTCCGAAAGTGAAATAGTTCCAAATATTCATCGAAAAGCGTATAAAATTGGTATTTGGAGGGTGAAACATGATATGAATGTATGAGAATAAATGTGTAAAATACATGCATATCAAAATCCCCCAAGCTTAACTCTTACTCGTCCTCGAGAAAGACAAATAAGTTCACCAGGAGACAAAAATAATAAAATAAAAGAAACCAAAGAAGAGAATTGACAAGATCATTTTCTCATCTCATGTAGCACACACAACATCAACTGAGCAATAATTAAGCATACACATCCATACATAGCATTCTAGTCTAGCATCATGCATATATCATGGATTTTTAATAAAGTATAGAGAACTCAACATCAACATGAAATTGGAGACGAAATCCTATCATAGCCTTCCATACAATATACTCAATCCATAGAATTTAAATTCAAACTCCACAATGGATTCTCTATCCATCGTAAATGTATCATGATCAAATATCAAGAATGCAAGATATAAATTTGTTGTTCATGAAATAAGATAATGAATTTGATTGAAGTTAGGAGATCACCACACTAGACTTTTTCACGAATCTTAGAAAAACTTCAACTCTGCCCATGTCTTTATTCTAAATAGAAATGGAGATAATGATATGGAATTTTTGTGTTTTTATACTTTTGGCTATTTTTTTTTTGGTTTTTTGGCTTGCAAACTTGCGTAAACGCAATGGAGTGCAAGGAGCGGTCTATGCATCACAGATCAGGCGATCTTAGGGCATCGGGTTATAAGGAACCCCAAGGACCTTTTATCTAGGAATTTTGTTTGAATTTTTATATTTTAGTTTTTGGGATTTTTGCAAACTCACGTAAAAGCGATGGAATGCAAAGATGGTCTTTGACCATTTATTTGGCTATATACAAAAGAAATGAAAGAAAGCATATAATCTAGCCATGGGCTCGGCATCAGAGTTTCTACTCATTAATACTAAAGCTTCATGTGTTATTCTATTTCTCTTGAATCACACTCATTCATGAAATATACTTAGTTATCATACAAATCATGCAAATAATTCATTCATTTTCATAATTAATTCATGCAATCTTTTTGACTGTTTCGAGAATATATATTGTGGAAAAATGAACACAGTTATGGAAAAACATATTGAAAAGGTAATCTACTCAAGGAAATAACTCTATATCAGTCAACTAAGAGTTCAAGATAAAATCCATCATGTAAATATGAAATTGAAGCATATAAGACTCAAGAAAAATGCTACGTGAGTGTGTAAAGAAAATCTTAGCAGAGTGTGCCTAGCTACAAAGTGCAATCATGGAAAAATCATTTCTAGTCTAAAAAGAGAAGAAAAAAAGAAAATAAAAACAAGCACACAGTATAATGCATGAACACGCACACAAACGGAAAGTAAGATGAAAAATTGAAAAATATGATCCAAATTTTTTTTGAAAAATTCTAAAAATCCTAAAAATAAAGTAAAAATGCAACTAATGTCACTAAATGACATGGAAATACACTCCCCTAAGCTTAAACTACACATTGTCCTCAATGTGATCATAAAAGATAACTATGAGGAACAACGATAAATATGAGGGAGTGAATGGAAAATGATGACATGAATGACTTGAAATCCTAATGCAACTACATGCACATGCAATGATGCATGAGATCGCCTTCCCCCAAGCTAAACCAAACAATCCCGTTCATTAACTCGATCATCACGACTTTGCTAAGCGTGATCAAGTAAAATGAATAAGAAAGTAAGTTTATCATGAAAGAAGTGCTCGATGGGTGGCGAGCAAAAAGGTGAGATATCACTATAATGTGAAGAAGATGGCAATCAAGAGCATATAATGGGTTTGAGTGTAGAAGATTATTGTTGCCAACATTGTGGTGAATTTATTCTAACTAACTAAGGAAGCATTAAACCTATACGGTCTTCTCGCTGTCGAGAGAATTTGAGATTATTGAAAGCATACAATTTTACACTATTGCTACACTACTAAATTGGTATCACCTGATTCAAATGGTGGATCTAGAATCTTCAGCTGTGTAACTGTTCCAACTGCATTTTCCGTGGCTCCGCCAGATGCGTACCCCACGAACACCAACGAACTTAAGCAATGCTTCCTCTAGCATTCCTACAAGGACTCCATCTGTACACTACATAGAATAGGATGCATCAGTTCGCTGTAAAAATTTTACCCTCATAATAAAAGTATTTCAAAGAGGATCGTCTATAAAAATATATGAAATAAATAGTGATGGACGATACTTCCTTGGAAATAATTCAATATCTTCTTGTGCTATGACATCTATCTCCATGGTGCCCTCTCTTAGCTGCCCAGGAAACTCCGGATCATACTTGTGGACCTCCTCAGCATGTTCGTCAAGCTGTGACACGTCCAAGCATACCTCCGGTCCATAATGGTACGTGTGCTGTAAAAGGTACGACGTGTCAAAAATATCTGAATCAAAATAAATATCAAATGGAATAAAGGATTCAGAAATGAAATGGGTAAAAATATCTCTCTGAGTGGGAGCAGTAAGATCTGGTGAATGCTTCTCAGGTGGATGCTCAGCCTCAGTGGAAGTTAGAGCTGGATACAGAAGCTCAACTGCAGGTGGACAAGACTCTGGATCTATCTGAATGAAGATATCCTCGTCCCAAAGTGCTGCCTCCTCATGGTATGCTCTGGCTCCGCATGGTGCACTTTTACCTTCTTATCAACTATCAGTGTAGGCTCTCCCTGGAATGGTGATGCTGGCTGCTCATGTGTGTCAACTTGTAGGGATGTTACATGTGGAGGAGAAGGCTCACAAGCAATCCGAAAATATAGTCTATACCCCTCACGACTGACATGGATGTCTTTCTCAATTGTTCCTGCAGCCGAAACATGGTTCATAACCAAATCTGCAAATCGTAGCTCAAATGCATCACCTGCTGTAATGATCTCTGAACCGGTGAACCTCACTCACTCCAAGATGCACTCCAATAAGTTCTGAAATGTGTCCTCCTCTGGCAGCGCATATGTCTCAATTTCTGATTCCTCCACTACCTCTTTGTCCATCCACTCTTCGTATGCAATAGCTGTATCGTAGGATGTGAGATCGCGGCACATTCTGGCTCTGGTAATATAATTGGCGATGCTTAATGCCCATAAGATGAAGAAGCCGAACTGATATCTTTGGAAATCCCGGCAACCTTAACCATGAGCGCATTCATTTCAAGGTCCCTTTTCACCCATTCCAATTGAAGGATGCTCTTTTCAATCCTGGCTAGCATTCAACCTGGTGTGCAAGAATCCCATCAAGAAAGTATTCTCCCGTCTGAGCACTCTGATCAAAATATGTGGTCCACATAATATCACCCATAACACCTGATCAACAAAGATAAATACCTGAAGAAAAATTTCAGTGGCACAAAAGAATATAGAAATGTTAATAATGGTGGCGGGGTGAATTTTCCTTTTTGTTGATTTTTTATTGTTCAAATGTTTTTTCCATAGGCTAATCAACCTAATCATGACAAATTGGCCCCAACAGGAAACACCTCACCGGCAACAGTATCAAAAACTTGATCGCGTCGGGATGTACTCTCAATACAATGTAGTTTTACCCCAAGCGCATGGTCTAGTAGCAAGCGGGTATCGTATCCACAGGGAGGTGGTGTTGGCTCCAATCTATCTTAGGTTGGCTTGACTACGAAGGTTTATTGGTGGAGATGGTTATGGTGTGATGTAATGACAATGGTGATGGCTGTCAGTGTCGATGATAAAGATGTAGGTTGTATATTCAATCAATCGGAATGTCTTGGACTAGGGAATATCCACTATAGATTTTCAAGCATCAATGTGAATATCTCGCAACTATATTGAGAACTAGCACACGCTCTCGCGCTACGCAAGTCTATAATAATTCAAGCTAGAACCTCGCTCTCGCGCAAGCCTAGTTTAAATTACTAGTATTAAGATCGAGAATATAATTCAATTCCAACTCAAGTTCCCTCTCGTGCAACATGAATTCGAATCTAGATTATGATGGTTCTTATTCGTTTTACCTTCGTACAAACAAATATAATTATAAAAATATAATAAAGATGCTAGCTTTGGTCGCTCTCGCGCACCAATTCTAGGTATCTCAATTATAGATCTTAGTTCCCCACAACGTTTAGTTCCAGCCAGATTTAATTCCCCCCAAATTTAAAATTTTACTTTAGATTTAATTTTCCTCAAAATTTCAAATTAAAATTTAGTTCTCCAAGAAAATTTTTTGATCCCTAAAAAATTTTAGTTACCCTTAAATTTAGTTCCCTTCAGATTTTGTTCGCTCTAAAATTTAAAATTTTAGTTCTTTTGAAATTTAGTTCACTCCACATTTAGTTTATCCTAACATTTTAGGATTTTCCCACAAAATCCACCCTAAGTTTTAGGTGTTTCCCTCCAAATTTTTTACAAACTTATCATGCACATTGATTTCACACAGTTCTATCCCAATCGTACTTCCTTCCATGCTTCTGTCCTAGTCAACAACCCATTTAAAAACATCCTTCAATTGTATAATAGATTAGTCATAACTTATGACCAATGGCCACGAGGCATTCAAACCATTCAAAATCCCCCCTAAAATAATTTGCAATCTCTTCAAAATCCCTCCAAAAACATGTGCAACCGTCTTCAAAATACCCTCCAACAAAATTTTTTTAAATACATTCAAACTAAAATTTAGTGCCCTGAGAGAATATAGTTCATCCAAAAATTTTAATTCCTCCAACGTTTAGTTCATTATAGATTTAATTTCACCCAAAATTTAAAATTTTAGTTAATCGTGATAATTTATTTCTTCCAAAAAATTTAGTTTCCCCAAAATTTAGTTACCTTCAAATATAATTTCCCCTGAAATTTAAAGTTTTAGTTCCCCTAAAATTTAGTTCCATTCAGATCTAATTTCTCCAAAAGTTTAGGGTGGGTTTTCCAAAATTTTCCTCCCATGATTTTAAGGTACCCCAAAATTTTCATAGACTCTCATCTTATACATTCATTCCGTAAGATTCAATTCCAACCGTTATTCTACCCACCATTTTGTTCTAATCAGCAACCCATTCATAAATATCTCCAATTGTATAATCGAGTTGTCATAACCGGGGACCATAGGTCCTGTGCATGCAAAATATTCCTCCAAAAAATTTTAATCCATAAAAAATCTCTGACCCCTCCAAAAAAATTTGCAGCCTCATTTAAAATCTCATACTCCAAAATTCAACCCCATTCAAATTTTCTCGAAAAAAATTTGCGACCACCTTCAAAATATTCCCCACAACAAATTTATTTAACCACATTCAAATTACAAGTTTAGTTTCCTAAAAATTTAGCTTTCTCCTAAAATTTAAAATTTAAATTCCCATGAAAATTTAGCTCACTCATATTTTTTTTTAACCACGTTCAAACTAAAATTTAGTTCTCAAATTTTAGTTTTATCCAGATTTAGCTTTACCTAAATTTGAAATTTTAGTTTCCTCGAAAATTTAGCTCCATCCAGATTTATTTCTTACCAAAATGATGATGATACATTTAGGATGAAGGCTAAGATGATGATCGTATGATGACTTAACATGTCCAGAAACGTTTTAAACATGCCCAAATCCATACATCATCCTTTTTCCTCTTCATCATCATCCCACATGTAGTGGTTTTAAGACTCTCTTCAGCATCTCATGCTTGCAAAACAACACATTTAGTTAAATAAAAAATTTATGTAACTAAGTAAATATGTAAACAAGCAATAATAATCCAAAATTATGCCTGCATACATATGCATACATATGCATATGCATATACATGCATATGATACATGATGCATTCATGAAACCATGCATGCGTGCGAGCATATAGGATACATGGAGGTAAACGTGCACATGTTCATGCATATGGGATATGTGGAGGTAAACTTGTATGATACACACATGTATGATACTGGGAGTCATATGTGCGTGCACATAGGGTACAAGGAGGCATATGCATACATATCAGATACATAGAGGCCTATTTGTACACATGATACGAGAAGGAAAACATGCACGCGTGCGTGCATAAATGATACGTGGAGGCAGACATGCATACTTTTAGGATATAAATAGGCATACATGCATGTTTATATGACACGTGAGGTATGTGCACACACAAAGGATAAGGGGGGCATGTGTGCATGCGTTGTTGCATATTGGCTTTAGGGCAGGCTAATTATGCTAGACGTGAGCTAATTAGGCTAAGGACTAGCCTTAGGCTTAGGATAATTTGGAACATATGCATGCACATGCATGTATATATGTATGCATGCATGCATGCATGCATGTAGGGGTGGCAATCGGACTGGGTCGGATTGGTTAGAATCAGCTTTGACCTTACCCGATTAACACTATGTCTGAACCCGACCCAAATTAAATACATGCCATAGCTCTGAATACGAACATAACACATGAAATGTTTGGATGATCCTTACTTAAGCTCCTTGCTTAATTCGGTCAGTTCAAGCTATAGCAAGCAGGCTCAGGTCGGGTTCAGTGCTTGCTCGGATCAGGTTCAACAAAGTGTTTTTCAAAAACAAATAATGTTTTTGACAGAAGTGAGAATTGAACATGACCTTATACTAGATCATATAGTAAATGTCCACTATACTACTCTTGGCTTGTGAACTAACCCAAATTAAAATATATATGTAGTAAGTGGGTTGTTTTCGGGTGGAATACTGTTAGGTAGTTAAACCCAAACCTGCCCTTTTTTAATTTGGTCAGGCGAGTTGATCATGAACATTCTGAACTCGGTTACACCCTACATATACCAAAAAATTTGAGTCAAATTCTGTTTTGCCCCGTTGGGTCAAGACCCGTTTGACAACCTTATATATGGATGCATGTATTTATATATGTATGTATGTGTATATATACTATAGATATAATACATATACATATACACACATATATGGTATATTGCATTCAAACCCTCTATTCTATTGGGTCTACGTAACTAAACACTCAATCTTTGGTATGAGTGCTGAGACACCTAGTAATAACATTGAAGCCCCCAAGATTGACTGAATATAAATGGCAAGTTACATTTTGATCAGTCGAAACTAGAATTTTAGAGGTAAATGAGGAGGTCTTATTGTTAGCATAAAAAATTAAAGATAGCTAGTTACATGTATGTAATACAATAGGGGGTCTGTGATTTAAGAGGTGATTAACACCCACTCGAATGTCAATAACATATATAGGAGTGGGATTCTAAAGTTTGACTTCTATAGACTCAAGAGGTGGTCCCCAGTACATTCATGACGTGGTAATTTGTTCTATGTAACACTCAGCTCCATGTTACGCTTAGTGCCTAAACGTTGCCTAAAGGTCAATAACATATATGAGAGTGTCGTGTCTTCTACAGATTCGAAAGGTGGCACCATTATATGTATGGCATGTCTCTTTGTTTTTTTAGCAACTAGATCATTTTGACATTTATTGCTTAAAACATGCCATGAGGCCAATTGCATACATATCGGAGTGGAATTCTAGAGGTGTCTAGAAGTTTTAGAGATAGCACCAACAGATTCAAGAGGTAGCTCCCACCACATGCATGGCAGACACTTTGTTCTATGAAACTCTTAGATTCATGTAACAGTTAGTGCCCAAGGCTCATGGTGACGTGTACTTTACACAAACTAATCATTTCCAACATAGTAAGGTGAAATGAAATCTAATCATAAAACCAACATGAAATCGATCATACAACCATGTTTAAAATCATTCATTATACTTCCATATCGATCTGCAACCCTAACTAGAATCATTCCTTATACTTCCATATTGATCATCTACCTTGTCTGGAATAATGCATTATGCGTCTATAACGATCATCAACCATGTCTGAACTCATTCATTATGCTTTCATATCATGCTTTCATATCGATCACATACCCATGTCTCACCATATCGGGAATTATTCATTATACTTCCAAATTGATTATACAACCATATTTAGAATCATTCAGTATACTTCTATTTTGACATACAACTATGTCTAGAATCATTTATTATACTTCCATACTCTTAAAAATCCAACATGCAAATTCGATAGTTCTACAATTTTCATTAACACCTTAGCCAAAAATCACCATATTATCATGAGTTGAACTACATAGGGTTTGTCCGGAGGTGACATCCCAATAAAAAAGTCGATAGCACCTTATTGCACCTTATTGCAGTTAGATTCAAAAAATAATTTCTAGGCAAAAACCATAGAAGACTTGTATAATTTAAAATATCAAAAATCATTGTTTTTGAATCTTTGTGCTAAAAGTTATGAAATTTGACATATTAGTCCAAAAATATGTTTAGTTCTGACATTATCATAAAACGACATTTTGCATATAATTGCAATTGAATCGAAAAATGTTTTCTATACAAAAATTGTAGTATACGAATTCAAAACATTAAATATTAGCCTTTTTAGACAAATGCATTGCAAGTTATGCTTCTCTAAAATAACAACAAAATTAGAAAATTAGAGTAGGAAAGGAAAAATCATAAAAAATATATTTTACTAATCTAGAGAGCTACTATTATCTCAACACATAAAAAATTAATCTTTATTCTTAATTTTAAGATCTACTCATGCTTGTCAAAAGTTTAAAGATTTCTTACAAGAAACCTAATGAAACTTTCAATGAGGGATTAATGAGACTTACTCTTGATCTTGCTAGCCTTTGAAGAGGATGCACACCTCCTAAATTCTTGCTCAACTTCATTCTTATCTTGGCCATAATCAATGAGAGTAGGGGAGGCTAGTTTGCTCTTGGTCAGTAAGGGGGTGGCTGGCTCTGATGGTGGTCAGCAAGAGGTTGAGGGGTGTCCAGCCAATGAAAGAGGAGAGGATAGTAAGGGAGAAAGAAAAGGAGTGGACAAGAGAGTTAAAAGGAGTATGTATAACATACTTAGCATTTAATATTCAAATGAAACTTTAAGTTAAACGTCAATAAGAGAAAGGTGGGAGGAAGTCGACTAGAGGATATCATTAGCTCTTAAGTTTCAAAGGAGACACTAAGTCAACAAGAGGAAGGTGGGAGAAAATTTCATTCACCTTATATTCACCTCGCATCACCTACAAAATGATTTGTTTAATCAGAACGAAACACCCTAACCTCATATCAGATGAACTCAAATTCGGCTGAAAATAAAAATCAAGACTTGGTTTAATACACCGATTATATAAACATAAAATATATATAATGGTTTCGAGTCATAAGCGTATGCCTTCGTTCTGCCTATTAGTGCGTTTTCTGATTAAGATTACAAGACACCATCAGTTGCCCATCCCCTTCTCCTATATGCATGCACTTATGCATGTGTTCCTCCATGCCACATGTTTATGTTAAAATTAGGAGAAGCCATTGATTGCCCAACCTCCTATCTTACATGCATGCATGTGTGTATGTAAGCCTACATGCATCTGTGTCGTGCGTTTTAAGGTTAATATTAAGATGAAACCATTGATTGCCCAACACACCTACATAAGTCATGCAAATGTATATCTTTGTGATACATGTTTTTAGGTTAAGATTGCAAAAAACATATGTTTGTGCACCATTGGATCATATATGCATGCATGCATTCACATATGCATCCAGCCTACATGCAGTATGTTTTATGATAAGATTGTGGCAAACCATCGATTGCCCACCCCCATCATATATCCATGCATGCATGCATGTCTCCATGCCACTTGTTTTTAGCTTAAGATTATGTGAAACAATTGAGTTCCTGTCCTTATATCCTATCAGCATGATAATATTCAACGTATGCCTCTGAGATGCGTGTTCATCTATTTTTAGGTTAAGATTGCATAAAACCGTCAATTTTACATGCACAAATGCATGCACGTATGCATCGATCCATTCATGCCATGTGTTTTGGATTAATATTACAGGCCATCGATTGCACACCAATGCATGCTATATGCATGCAAGTCTGCACGTATGCCTCATGCCATGTGCTTTAAGGTTAAAATTTCCAGAAACAATCGATTGCTGACCCCCATATCCTACATGCATGCACATGTGCATGTATGCCTTCGTGCTCTCTGTGTGTGTGTTGAGTAAGATACTAAAGCAATCAATTGACCAGCCACATCTTATATGCAGGCCCGTATGCCTTTGTGCGTGCATGTGTTTTTAGGTTAAGTCTGCCAGAAACCACCAATTCCCACACACATATCTTATATGCATGTATGCACATATGATTTCCTCCTGTTGCCAACCACGTATCCTATATGCATGCATGTGTGCATGTATGCCTCTGCCTCTGTGCAATATGTTTTAGGTATGCTAAGATTGTGAGAAACTATTGATTGTCTACCAACATATCATATATATGTGCATGTTTGCACATATTACTCAGCGCTGCATGGTTTTAGGTTACTAGTATGAAAACAATTGATTTGCCTACCTTTAAATCCTATATGCATGTCTACATGCATGTATATCCATGCCACATGTCCGAGTGTTTTTAGACAAAGATTGTTAGAAACCTTTGGATACTTACCCACATATCATATATGGATGCACATATGCATGTATGACTCTTTGTCACAAACCCATGTGTTTTTAGATTATGATTGTGAGAACCATCAACTGCTTAACCCTCTCTATGGCAATGTGCCTTCATGCTGCGTAGTTTTAGTCTAAGACTGAAAGAAAAACATCAATTGCCTACATGTGTATCCTATGTGTGCAAACATGCATGTTACCCCGTGACTATGTTTTGTGTGTTTTTGGTTCAGATTGCAATGATTACTCACCACTGTATCATATATGCATGCACTCATGTTTTGTATCACATGCTTTTAGAATAAGATTGAAATAAACCGTTGATTTCGTGTCATATCCTATGCGCAGGCACACACACATGCCTTAATACAACGCGTCTGTGTTTTAGGTTAAGATGGCAAGGAATCATCCATTGTCTACCCCCATATCCCGTATGCGTTTATGCATGCACATATGCCTTTGTGCATTCATGTCACCTGTTTTAGGTTAATATTGCGATAGATGATCGATTGCCAAACCCGTATTCTGTATGTGTGCACACATGCACATTTACCTTCATATCACTGTATCGTGTGATTTTAGGTTAAGGTTGTGAGAAACTGTCAATTACTCACATTTGTATCCAATGTGTGCACGTATACACATGCCTCTATGCTACGTGTTTTTAGCTTAAGATTGTGAGAAATAAGTAATGCCCATCCAGGTATCCTACATGTGTGTGTGCATTGTTAGGTATTGGTGTTTCATACCAATATTATTTTGATGATGATCACAACATTAAGTTGTTGCTAGTGTCTCTCTTGTTTTAGTCTCATGTTTATTAAATGAAGGATACCATGATTTGGAGACTAATATCTTGGTGCAAGGATGGACATCAAGAGGAGCAATGTCAAAACGTGGACTCAAGGGATGTCAAAGCTTGGAGATGATGTGAAGCATCAAGGCATCAAGAATTGAAGTCATAGACTCTAAGGAAAACAATGTAATCCATGTATTATTTCATTTATTGCTTTTCTCTTTTTGAGTCTAGGTTTAATGTAATGCCTTGATAGATGGTCTAATCATACATGCATATGTATATAACCATCTTTGTGAGCCTTAGGATTATCATAAAGTCCAACCCAATAGGTTCATCATGTCAAATGACTTAATTGGAGTTTCTAGCTCTCCAACATGCGACTACTGAAGGAAGGACATGCGACTGGGTGATTCGCCTAGTAAGCCTTCTACAATCGGCTGTTGTGCACTAGCTCTAGTCAACTTTTATTGACTCTATCTTGAGCTATTGGAGACAGACGACTGACGTTCATTTTACAATCGCCTGTATTTCATTAGGCGCCTGATAATTGTTCTACAGTCTTATGTGTGCCAAAGTGCGTAACTTGTAGTTTCTGGGTTTCAACCCATCTTGCAAGGCAGTCGATTGATGAAGTATTTTCAGTCACCTGTCAAATTACATGCGCATGTGTTTTGTTCATCTATCGTTTGAAGGCGCTAGTGCGAAAGTTGCGTTTTTCTCAGCTCCTTTCCATCCCATATGGCAGTCGCCTTCTGAAGGATATTTAGGCGACTGCACAGTGTACATGCGCCTGTGTAGTCTTCTACAGACGCCTGTCCTTGCTCAGATTATAGTCGTTGGGATTTTTATAGTCGTTGACCAGTCGACTGCCAGTTGTTCATCAGTCGACTGTCTGTGCCGTAAATTGCCAGAATCTAGCAGTTGCAGATTTATTCTTTTTGGCTTTTTACTTGGGTTTGAGGGTTCCTTTGGACTTCCTATTTATAGGAGAGTGCCGAGTTCATTAGAACTTCTGAGAACTATTGAAGATCATTTGAGAATCATTAAGCCACTCTCAAACTCTCTCATTTCTCTCTCATGAGCATTTCTCACTTCATGCATTGAAGCTTAGCTCAAGAGAAATCATCCAAGTGTAATCAAGCTAAATATCAAGCACTTGGTTATCCTCTTTAGTGCCTTCATCTTCATATAAGTAAGTTCATCTCAAGGCATATGTAATAGTCTTTAGTTTCATTTGTTTCCTTGAAACCCTAATTCTTTTTGTGGGAGTTGGTTACTCTCTTTGTGGAAGTTTGGTGTCTTAGTGTAGGACTAACCCTAATTCTCTGTGTGGTAATTTGACCCTTGTGTAGGGTTGGTTGGTTTCTTGTGTAGGACTAAATTATCTGTGTGAGTATCTCTGTGTGAGATTGTATTCACTACATTGTGTAGGATTATAGTGAATATTTGGTGTGGCTGAACGTATCCAAGTTTGGGGAGCCAGTGTAAAATCTTATGTTTGCGTTTGGATTGATTGTATTGATTAATTCCTCTTGCATTTATTATTTTGCATTTGCAAGTTAAATTTTAATTGCATAATTTATTGTCATTACTCTATTCACCCCCTCTAGAGTGTTTGTTGTTAATATTGCAAGGTAGACGGTCCTTACAATTGGTATTAGAGCGAGGTTATAACATACAACAACGATGGCATTCAACGCTATATCCGCGTCTCATGAATAATTTCTATCAACCGTACGACCCCCCGCTCTTCAACGGAACCAACAACCCAAGTTGGAAGATCAAGATGATGATATACTTGGAGGGTCAAGATCTATGGGACATCATGGAGTCGCCATTTGAAAAGCCTACTACACCCACGGCTTCAAGGACAAAAGCGGAGAAGGACTCAATCAAATTCAATGCGAGGGCTATGAATGCATTCCATTGCACTCTCACTTCAAATGAGTATAACCGCATCTCCATGTGCAAAACGCCCAATGAAATTTGGCATACATTGGAGATTTCTCAGGAAGAGACTTCGAAGGTAAAGAAATCTAAACAATACATATTTAGATCTAAATATGAGTCGTTTAAGATGCATAAAGGTGAAAACATCTTGGAGATGTTCACAAGGTTCACAGAAATCGTGAACGCTTTGGAAGGACTTGGGAAGGTGATTTCCCAAGAGAATCGTGTGGAGAAGATCCTTGACTCTCTTACACCCAATTGGAAACCAAAGGCCAACGAGATTTTGGAGTCTAATGACATGTCCAAATATACCATTGAGGAGTGCATTGGGAATCTCATGGTATATGAAGTGAAGCTTCAACATAAGAAAGAGATTTAACCAACAAAGCACGCGAAGCTGGAAAGCAAAAGGGGGTTGCATTCCATGCCGAAAACGAGGGCTGTTGACGAACGAGCTTGAACGAGCTTGAACATGGAGCTTGGTTTTGTCCATGAACAAACTCCATGTTCAAGCTCTGTTCGAGCTCTAAAAACATGTTCAAGCTTGTCCGTTAAGTTTACCAAACGAACATAAACGAACGTAAACGAACATTTACCGAGCTTATTCACGAGTAGTTCATCGAACGTTCTGTTCGTTAACAAGACTTATCGAGCTTGTTCGTGAACACGTTTAGGAACATGTTCGTGAACACACAATCTATCTTGTTCATGAACAGATTTTCAAACAAACAAACGAACATCAATTTTTTTAATCAGTAATAATAATATTTAACCATAATTGCCAATGACTAAATCAATTAAATAAAAGTATTAAATATTTGCAGGACAAAAACAAATAAATCCAGCATAATAGCTCCATAAATCCCATTACATGTATCCATTCCAAGCATAGTAAAAAATATAGTAATTGTCTAAATGCAATACAATGTAAGAACCCAATTTCCAATAATTCCACCATCAATGTTTTATAATGAACGCTTAACAAGCTTGTTCATGAACATCACTTAACGAGCTTGTTCACGAACACTTAACGAGCTTGTTCATGAACATAAATAAATGAACACAGTTATGTTCAAGCTCTGTTTGTTTACTAACCGAGCTCTAAAAATCTGTTCAAGCTTGTTCATTAAGCTTCCCGAACGAACGTAAACGAACATATACCGAGATGTTTTATAATGCAATACAATGTAAGAACCCAATTTCCAATAATTCCACCATCAATGTTTTATAATGAACGCTTAACAAGCTTGTTCATGAACATCACTTAACGAGCTTGTTCACGAACACTTAACGAGCTTGTTCATGAACATAAATAAATGAACACAGTTATGTTCAAGCTCTTTTTGTTTACTAACCGAGCTCTAAAAATCTGTTCAAGCTTGTTCATTAAGCTTCCCGAACGAAAGTAAACGAACATATACCGAGATTTTTCACGAGTAGTTCGTTGAACGTTTAGTTCGTCAACAGCCCTACCGAGAAGGAACCACTCGAATGGAGATAAATTCCATCGAGAACCTTCGAGTGAAGATGATGGAGAAGATAATGCTAGTGATGATGATTTTATTGAGCTTGCCAAGCAATTCAAGGCATTCCTCAAGGGTAAGTACAGTAAATCTTTGTCAAAGTTTGCCTCCAATTCTAACAAGATTCCTACTTGTTACTCTTGCAGTGGTAAAGGTCATCGCTCTACCGAATGCCCTTCCAAACCCTCCAAAGATTACTACAAAGGGAAAGGGAAGAAACATATTAATGGCAATTTCAAATTCAAGAACCAAAAGAAGGGACTCGGCACATTCGATGACTTGGATGAGTACTCATCAAGTGACGAAGAAGAAGATGACAATGAGCAAGCTCACATGTGCTTCACGGTATTGGAAGATCTTTCTTTAAGATCTAGCAATGAAGAGGTGGAGGCTATGCTGAAGTCCAATGAAGAAGTGTGCTTCATGGAAAAAGGGGAAGAGTCTTCGTCAAGCTTTAGCGAGGAGGAAAACGATGGTGAAGAAGAGGAGGAGCCAAAGCTACACTTTGAGGAGCTTGAGTATCGTTACAATATGGCATCCAATGCGGCAAGTAAGTGCATCGACTCATATGCTAAATTGAAAGCTAAATTTAAAAATGCTACGAGTAGGATGCATGAGCTTGAATCTTTTAGTGTAAACAATAGTGTGCATGTTTGTGACACTAGTAAGAGAGACACTTCTATCTCAAGTTAAGAAATTGAGCATAACCAATAATAAATTAGTAGCTCAAAACCTTAGCTTAGAAACTCGAATTCAACAACTTACGTTGAAATGCAAAGAAGAATCCCAAAAGCTCATAAGCTTTGTACATGCTAGGGATTCACTTCACGGTTTGCTTAAAAACAACATTCGACAAATCATATAGGAGGTTTGGGATACACTCCAAAGGTAGTTACCAAACCCACCTCTAATTCTTCTTTTGGTGCAAATATAAGAAATATTGCAAAAGCACATAAGAAGAATCACCATGCCTTCTTGTAGAACAATAACACCAACAAGAAGCATGTAAATCACAAGTTGATGGGGAAGAATGAAAATCCTTCATTTTTTGCTAAGAAGCAAAATCCTCATGTTATGCATGCCAAGAAAATATTTTCTACACCTAAGCATGCCACATCCACACCTCTTGCAAAGGCAAAACCCTTGCCTAGGAATTCTTGAGTCTTTGGATTTCCACTAGGTGTAGTGTGCAAGAGAGGGATATGTACATCAACTTATTATTTAAGGATGTGATCACCTCCTGTGATTACATTAGGAAATCAAATTCCCATTGGGTTTGGTTTCCCAATGTTTAGGTCTCTCACACATATGCATATTGCATGTGTATTATGCTTAATATTTATTTTTAGCATACCCATTGTTTATGTGATATTTCATGATTTTGAAAATGTTTTCAAATCTATTTTTCATGAAAATGGGGACCGTAAACTCGTTTATTTGTCTTTTTTAAAAATCTGCTTTATTCATATGATAGAATATGGGGTGAAATAGCTTAAACCTTTTCTAAGACTTTTCCGGATAACTATGTATCCATGAATAGATACATAGAAAGTATTATATATATACCGTTGAGCCAATGACTATTCATGATTCCATCTTGAATCAATTCCCCCCCGGCTTGATCTATGGCCTGAAACTGCGGGATAGAAAATGAGCCACATTGACATACATGTATTTGTTGATCTATATGTATGTCAATGGGGGAGTTAATATGTTAAGAATGTTTAAAATTATTTTAAAACATAGTTTAACGCTTATTTTGGGTTTTGATTACGATCATTATTTATAATTGGTTATTATGGGTTTGATCTTAACCCATTAATGTTGCCAACTTAGTTTATCTTGGCAATATCATGTGTATCAATGTGTTTGATTTTTCCGTTTATATACTTTGTTACATTTTAGGTCCACGGTTCCAATTATGTTTTACAATTGGTAAAAAGGATTATCTTACAATTGGTAGTACTCCATTGCTAATATTTTATATCTTTTTCTTTACTATTGGTATTAGATCCTAGAAGTCAACAATTTGATCAGTTCTATGATCTAGAGGAGAATGGGATAGTGATTAATACACACTAAATTTTTACAATTTGGTATCACACATCTCTTTATCTCTTGTTTATTGTCACAATTGTTATTAGAATGACTATGGAGATATGTTTGATGTCCACCTTTTTGACAATGACAAGGTGGAGAGAGATATGCATTATGTAAATCATGTATATCATACATATGCATTTAGGGAGAGAGATAGGACTATGTAAATCATATCTTCTATGGGAGAGAGATATACATATAAGAGTTTGGTTTATGTAATCCATGCCTATTATATGTCACCATTGTTTCTTATTATTTCAATTGGTATAATAAGTATTTACAATTGGTTAATCTCATAATACAATTGGTGCATATAAGCAGGGGAAGCTCATTAGCATTGTGCTTTATTTTTTATGTTTACGTAATGTGTGTCTTCATCAAAAAGGGGAGATTGTTGGGTATTGGTGTTTCATACCAATATTATTTTGTTGATGATCACAACATTATGTTGTTACTAATGTCTCTCTTGTTTTAGTCTCATGTTTATCAAATGAAGAATATCATGATTTGGAGACTAATAGCTGGGTGTAAGGATGGACATCAAGAGGAATAATGCCAAAGCTTGGACTCAATGGATGCCAAAGCTTGGAGATGATGATGATCATCAAGGCATCAAGGATTGAAGCCATAGACTCTAAGAAAAGCAATGTAATCTATGTATTATTTCATTTATTGCTTCTCCTTTTGAGTTTAGATTTAATGTAATGCCTTGATAGATGGTCTATTCATACATGCATATACATATAACCATCTTTGTGAGCCTTAGGATTATCATAGAATCCAACCCAATAGGTTCATCATGTCATGACTCATTTGGAGTCTCTGAATCTCCAATAGGCGTCTGCTGAAGGAAAGACATGCGACTGGGTGATTCGAGGCGCCTGGCCAACCTTCTACAGTCGGCTATTGTGCACTAGCTCAAGTTAACTTTTATTGACTCTATATTTAGCTATTGGAGACAAATGATTGACGTTCATTTTACATTCGCATATATTCCATCAGACGCCTGGAAATTGTTCTACAGTCGTCTGTGTGTCAAAGTGTGTAACTTGCAGTTTCTGGGTTTCAACCCATCTTGCAAGGCAGGCGACTAATGAAGTATTTTCAGTCGCATGTCAAATTACAGGTGCCTGTATTTTGTTCATATATCGTCTGAAGTTTCTAGTGCGAAATTTGTGTTTTTCTCAGCTCCTTTCCATCCCATATGACAGTCACATTCTGAAGGATATTCGGGTGCATTCACATTGTACATGCGACTGTGTAGTCTTCTACAGTTATCTGGCCTGTCTCAGATTATAGCTGTTGGGATTTTTATAGTCGTTGACCAGTCGACTATCAGTTGTTCATTAGTCGACTGTTTGTGCCGTAAATTGCCAGAATCTAGCCATTGCAGATTTATTCTTTTTGGATTTTTACTTGGGTTTGAGGGTTCCTTTGGACTTCTTATATATAGGAGAGGGCTGAGTTCATTAGAACTTCTTGAAACTATTGAAGATCATTTGAGAATCATTAAGCCACTCTCAAACTCTCTCATTTCCCTATCATGAGCATTTCTCTATTTATGCATTGAAGCTTAGCTCAAGGGATATCATCCAAGTACAATCAAGCTAAATCTCAAACATTTGGTTATCCTTTTCCATGCCTTCATCTTCATATGAGTAAGTTCATCTCAGGCATAAGTAAGAGTCTTTTGTTTCATTTGTTTTCTTGAAACCCTAATTCTCTTTGTGGGAATTAGATATACTCTCTTTGTGGGAGTTGGTTATTCCCTTTGTGGGAGTTACTCTCTTTGTGGGAGTATGGTGTCCTAGTGTAGGACTAACCCTAATTCTCTGTGTGGGAGTTAGTAATTCTTTGTGTGGTAATTTGACCTTTGTATGGGAATTTGACCTTTGTGTAGGACAAAATTCTATGTGAGGTATCTCTGTGTGAGATTGTATTCACTACATTGTGTAGGATTATAGTGAATATTTGGTGTGGCTACACGTACCCAAGTTTGGGGAATCAGGGTAAAATCTTGTGTTTACGTTTGGATTGATTGTGTTGATTAATTTCTCTTACGTTTATTATTCCGCATTTGCAAGTTAAATTTTAATTGCACAATTTATTGTCATTACATTATTCAATCATTCTAGAGTGTTTGTTGTTAGTATTGCAATGTAGACGGTCCTTACATGCATTCACGTATGCCTCCATGCCACATGTTTAAATGTAAAGATTGCAAGAAAACATCAATTACCCACCCTTTTATTATATATTTGTGCACATGTGCGTGTTTGCCTCCATGTTGCGTGGATTTAGGTTAAGATTGCAAGAAACAAACGATTGCCCACCTATGTATTCTGTATACATGCACACATTCATGTATGCTTCAATGTCTGTGTGTTTTAAGGTTAAGATTATAAAAAACCTTTGAGTGCTCGGCCCATATCTTATATTCATGCACATGTGCATGTTTGCTTTGGTGCCTCCATGTCACGTGCTTTTAGGTTAAGATTACATGAAACCATCGATTGCATACTCCAATCCTATATGCCTTCACACATACAAGCTTGCCTCTATGCTTCATTTTTGGTTAAGATTTCCACCTTCGCATTCTATGTGTGCATACGTGCATGTATGCTTCTGTGCCACATGTCAGCGTGTTTTTATGTTCAGACTGCACGAAACCATTGATTGCTCACCCAATATACTATATGCATACACACATGCACATATGCCTAAGTGCCTAAGTGCCTACGTGCTGCATGTGCTGCATGTTTTAATGTTAAAATTGCGAGAAACCATCGATTGCACACACCATATCTTATATGCACGCATACGTGCACATATGCTTATGTGCATTGTGTTTTTAGGTTAAGATGGCGAGAAACAATTGATTGTCCACCCCATACCCCATATAAGTGTACGCGTGCACATATGCATTCATATAGTGTGCATTTTATAGATTAAGATTGCGAGAAAACATGGATGACCCTCTTATACCCTACATCTATGCATGCATACACTCATGTCAGCGTGCTATGTGTTTGTGTTTTTAAGTTAAGATTGACAAAAACCATCAACTGCCCAACATTATACCCTATATGCATGCATGAGTGCATGTATGCTTCCATTCCGTTGTGATACATGCTTTTATGTTAAGATTTTAAGAAACCACCAATTGCCTGCCCTTTTATCTTATGTGCATGCACGTGTGAACATATCCCTATATGCTTTTGTGTTGCATGTTTTAGGTTAAGACAAACAGAAACCATTAATTGCCCACTCATGTATTTAATATGCATGCATATATACCTCAGTGCCGCATGTTTCTTGCTTAAGATTGTGAGAAATTATCAATTGCCCACCATCGTATCCTATATTCATGCATGCATGTGCATATGCATATGCATCCGAGACACATGTTTTTATGTTAAGATTGCAAGAAACCATTGATTGCCCACCCCCAATCCTATATGCATGCAATCGTTCATGAATGCTTCAGTGTTACAATTTTCTAGGTTAAGCTTGAGAGAAATAATCGATGCACAACCTCATATCATATGTGAGTGTACGCATGCACATATGCATCTACCATGTCTCTGTATTTTTAAGTTAAGACTACTAGAAATCATCGATTGCCCATTGCATATCTTATGTGTGCATGTGTGCACATGTATCTCCATGTCATGTGTTAGTGAGTTTTTCGGTTAAGATTTTGAGCGATTGCCCACCCTCATAGTTAAGACTACTAGAAATCATCGATTGCCCTTGCATGTAGATATATGTGCACAATTGCACACATAGAAATCTTATGTGTGCATGTGTGCATCTATGTCTCCATGCCATGTGTTAGTGAGTTTTTCGGTTAGGATTTTGAGCGATTGCCCAACCCTCATAGTTATGCATGCATGGTGCATGGATGCTTTTGTGCTTTTGTGCCACGTGTTTTTGGGATAAAATTGCAAGAAACCATCGATTATCCACATCGATATTCTATCTGTATGCATGCAGGTACGTATGCCTACGTGCTTCCGTTCCAAATGTTTTTTATTAAGACTACAAGAAACCATGGTTAGTAGCACAGGATACTCACAAGAGGAAGGTATAGATTTCGATGAAACTTTCGCTCCTGTTGCTAGATTAGAATCTATTAGGATGCTATTTGTATTTGCATCATATAAAAACTTTAAATTATACCAGATGGATGTGAAAAGCGCATTCCTGAATGGATTCATAAAGGAGGAAGTCTACATTGAACAACCTCCCGGATTTGAACATGATAAGAAAACAGGATATGTGTACAAATTAAACAAAGCCTTATATGGACTAAAACAAGCTCCAAGAGCTTGGTATGAAGGATTCAGGAAAAATAGATACCACTCTATTTGTTAAGAAAATTCATGATGATATTATTCTTATCCAAATTTACGTAGACGACATCATTTTTGGATCTACTAATGAAGATCTTTGTCAAGAGTTTGCTAAGTTAATGCAGGAATTTGAAATGAGCCACATGAGTGAGCTTACATACTTCCTCGGGTTACAAATCAAATAAGGAAAAGAAGGAACCTTTATTCATCAAACAAAGTATGCCAAAGACTTGATCAAAAGATTCGGGATGGAAATTGCATCAAGAAAGAACATACCAATGGCAACATCCACTTCTTTAGACAAAGACGAAGCAGGTAAAAAGGTCGATCAGAGAACATATCGAGGTATGGTCGGTTCTTTACTCTATTTAACCGCTAGCCGACCTGACATTATGTTTAGTGTTTGTGCATGTGCTAGATTTCAATGTGATCCTAGAGAATCATATCTTAAAATTGTAAAATACATATTTAGATATCTTAAAACCACTTCTGACTTTGGACTATTTTATCCCAAAGACGGCACATTTAATTTAACTTCCTTTAGTGACGCAGACTATACAGGTTGTAAAGCCACAAGAAAAAGTACAAGTGGAACATGTCACTTTCTTGGACATTCCCTTGTTTCGTGGTTTAGCAAAAAGCAAAGTTCGGTTTCACTATCAACCACTGAGGCAGAGTATATAGCTGCCGGACTTGCCTATGCCCAAATACTTTGGATGAAACAAGTCCTCGTAGATTATTGTGTTAATACATTTACATGTGTAATTTATTGTGATAATAAAAGCACTATTAATCTCACTAAAAACTCTGTTTTTCATCCTAGAACAAAGCATATTAATATTAGACACAGATTTATAGATGATCACTGTGTTAGAAAGGATGTTGAACTTAAGTTTGTCTCCTCTGAATATCAAGTTGCAGATATTCTAACAAAACCCCTACAAAAAGATACATTCTCGAAACTTTGTAGAGAATTGGGTATTGTTGGAGAAAAGGAATTAAGTAAGAATTAATTGTTTTATGTAATTTTTTTGTTGATGACAAGGGGAGAAAGTATATAAATGCAAAAATGAATGTATTGTTTTGCTAACGGCTTTGATGCAGGGGAGAACCGCATCAAAGCAGGGAGAGCAAGTTTTATTTTCATGTCATATTAGTACGTCAACTTACTTCATTTTTCATTTGGGTTTCATCATCAAAAAGGGGGAGAGTGATGGAAATTGAATTCCACCCCAAGTGATTTTGATGATGAGCACACCAAATGAAGCTTAGTGTATTAACTACACTACTATTAAGTGTGCAGGTTGTGCGACAAATGAAAAGATTTATGCATACTCCAGAAAAGCGCAATCTACGCTCAATAGACAAAGACGAACGTTGCTAGATCGATGATGAAGCCCAAAGCTCAAATGGAACAGAAGCTCAAGAGAAGCTCACATGTACATAATCATCAGTTGATCAAGCTTCCGAAGACGTGTCATAGTCTACAGTGTGTGAGTTGTGTCCTTCTTAGGGTTATGTTAAAGCCAAACGTATAGACAACACACACAAAAATGTTTTCGAAGATAAACATTTTAAAATACTTTTTAAAATCACTTTTCAAAGTTATTGAGAGCTTTTGCTAGTCGCTTTGCACTTTCGTAGTGAAACTCCATTACATCCTGGAGCTAACTACATGTTTTACTAGCCGTGTCTCAGAAGAAACTCCTCTGGAAGTCGACTACCAAGGAGTGGGAGTCGACTACTAGTTGAGAATTATTTTCTCCTGAAACACACTGGGAGTCGACTACTAATCCCAGGGAGTCGACTACCAACTGTCAAAATTCGACGTTTGACCTGACTTTTGACATATCTCTAATTTATTGTTTCCATGATTTTCGGGACAAAAGTCAAATGAATTTGAATTTTGAATTCTCCATTTTCACCTATAAATAGAGGACTATTTCTTTGAGAAAACTACACATACTTGAAATAAAAATTCTCTTGCGCAAAAGTTCTAAAAGTTCTAAAAGTTCTCAAATTCTCAGTTCTCATTTTCTATTAGCCAAATTTGTTTTTACATTGTTGATCTTGTATTTCTTTGAGATATTATTTTCTGAAGGTCGAATTTTTATTTGGCTATTTGTTTTCAAAATCCATATTACTTACTCTCTGATTTTATTTAAAAGGATTTTGAAAAACATTTTGATTTAGATCACAAAGACTTCATTCGTATCTTTGTGTGATCTAAAATCTTATTCTATCAAGCCACTAATACACATAGTTGTCTATTACTATTGGCTATTGAATTTGTGTGTAAATCCAATCTCCACCAAACAATTGTGGTGAGTTGGATATCGCTTTTCTCTTTGTGTGTGTGTGTGTGTCTGTATGTGTTATACATACACACACACACATACACACACACACATGCATACGTGAATGAGTCTAAAAACTTGGAATATACAATCCATAAAAAGTTTGTGGGTGTATTTTTAGGATCATTTTTAATCATTATCTTATTTTCAATTATATAAACTCATTTGTTAAGTAAACATGTTGTTTTACTGGGGAGATGCATGTGTACACTTTGTTTTATTGGCGAGATGCATGTGTGAGTTCTTTGGGTCCTCACACTAGATACTATGAACGAGCGTATTTAGTGACGAGGGTTGTAAGACATTAGCACTTTGGGGGGAGAGAGAGAGAGAGAGAGAGAGAGAGAGAGAGAGAGAGAGAGAGAGAGAGAGAGAGAGAGAGAGAGAGATATATATATATATATATAGTATGTATTTTGATTAAAAAATAAAGGGATTTGATGTCAAACTATTCATGTTTTATGTTTTCTTTGATGCTTTATATAGTTGCATTCAATTCATGTGATTTATTTGCATGTGTTGATCTATGTATACAGTATGTATGTATGTATATGTATGTATATATATGGAAAACATACGACATTTGATTAAAAACGAGCAGATGCACCGACTAATGCGTTCCTATTGACTGAGGAAAATATATGCACATTAGTTGTACTTGTTTGTTCCTATTGATCGAGGAAAATACATGCACATAAGTTGTACTCGTTTTTACTTTTTACTTGGTCAATGGAAATGTACCACGTCAACGTACATCATTGTTTTTTATCATTGATTTCATTATATATATTATACAATTGAGGGATGTTTTTGAATGTGTTTGCTGACTAAGACAAATGGGTTGATAGAAATACGGTTATGATTTAATCTTGAGAAATCAATGGTTAGGATTAGACTTTGTGAAATATTTTAGGAGGAAAACTTTGTATTTTAAGGGAAAACTCTTTGGGTGAAAACCAAAGTCCTTTCATTTAATTAAAACTTCATTAATTGACAACCAAGAGATGCTTGTTCTGTGGACGTCGAAGGGATTACGCAAAAGAAAAATGAGATACTCTTCGGTGCCCACCAATTACTAAACAATATGATGTGGGTCTCTGATGACATGGGGGCTCTTAAAGGAAACAAATCACCTCATTTACTGACACAGTGGATCTCAGAGGAAAAAACTACATCATTTAATACCACCCCTCAAGTGCTCTGATGACGCAGGAGCCCACCAATTGCCGAACATAAGACTCTTAGGGCCTGTTCTTTTGGCAAGAATAGTGCTGAGAATGCCAAATTTGGCACTATTCCTCTACTGTGCACACACTTCCCCCTCCATTACCAGCGTGTGTTCTTTTGACCATTTTAAAATTTTGGAATAGAATCCGATGTGAACTCAAAAATTGTGGAAATCTAGGCAATTTGTATTCCTCCAAATTTGAAAGGAAAGAAGGGGAATGCATGGGAATAGAGGGGAAGGTGGGGCCCACTCTCTCATCTCTCTCTCCTCCAACTCATCACCTTTCAACTTTCTCATTCCAACTCTCAAAACCCAAAAGAACACAAGAATAGAAAGTCGACCCCACTTTTTATTCCAAACCCCACTTTCCATACTCTATTCCATCCAAAAGAACACAAAACTCCATTTTCTCTCTCCTTCGAATACAAACTTTCTCTTATTCTATTTTTCTCTATTCCAGCAAAAGAACATGCCCTTAATATGTGCTCTTAGGGGAAATGAATGTGGGGCCCACCTCTGCAAAGCAATGAGAAAACCTGATTTTTCTTTCTCTGTGTTGATGGGGGAAATGTATGCGGGCCCACCTCTGCAAAGAAATAAGGCGCTCTTTTGGAGGATGAATGTGAGGCCTACCTCTGCAAAGCAATAAGAACCACTGCCAATCAGAAAGCTTGAGTTTTAGACGGCTGAAGCCATTCCTCATTCCTATTGTCCAGTCAGTCGCCCCTGTCAATCCTCCCTTTCTCACGCAGATGTCAAAAATCCCTCAGCCCCCTCCCTCATGTCGATGTCAGGCACACACTAATCCCTCGCCCCTCCCTCACGCAGAATCATTGATCTCTACCATTTTCTTTACATAGAACCTCGGCAACCGCAGAAATCCCTCAGCCCATCCCTCTGCACTGTACAATTCTCTCTCACCTTCCTTCAAAAACCTTGGCCTATCAAAAAAAATAGCAGAAATCACTCAGCCCCTTCCCTTTAGGGCCTGTTCTTTTGCGTTTAAATTTGTGTGAAAGTGGGAGATTCGACTATTCCTCCCACTATTCACTCATTCTCATCCTCACTTTCACTCGTCATGTTCTTTTGTGTTGGCTTCTTTGACTGTTAAAGTTGCTGACGTGGCCACAAAACACACACAATAAAGTTGTGTGGGACCCACAAAAAATTCCAACATCCACATTCACAACCACTTTCACCTAAAAAAACACAATACTCACTTTCACCAACACTATTCACAACTTCAACCAACCCAAATTTAAACTCAAAAGAACAGGCCCTTAGAAACCTTAGCTGCTCTTCCAAAAACCTCGGCTACCCTCTCCCCTCCCTCCACAAACCTCGGCCGCTCACTCCAAGATCTGAACCAGATCCATTCATCATCGTTGATCCGAAGGCTACAAGAACGACCTGAGGCAAACCTCTATCTTAAATTGCTCAGTGAGCCGGAGCTCTGTCGCCCTACCCATCGAAGCACGTGATGATATCCGTAGTGATCAGCCCTCTACTTCTGTAATCAATAAAAACACTAAGCCATAAATCTCCTAAAAATATGCCTTATTCTATTATTTTGAGATTTTGATGAGGCGGGATTATACGGCTAAGGCTTGAAGGAGCTTGGGATCCAAATTTCGATACCAAAGGCGACGAGATTGGTTTTTAATGGATTGAGGAAGAAAGGTATTGGCTTTGAGCATTGATTAATGCTTGACGTCTAAGGACAACTTAAAATAAGGATTTTTTTAAGTTTTGTTTTTGACTTTTTTGTCAGAGAAGAAGGATAATTCTGACGGAGTTAGTTTTGAATTGGCTTCTGTTGTTTTATAGGTTTTGTGGTATACTTGGTTGGAGGTTTTGAATAGGACTCCGAATGATTTAACATTTTAACTGCGACAGAGCTTAAAGAGGTAATATACTCATTTTTGCTTGGTTATTTAATTGCAATTGGTTTATAACGTACTTGAATTTAATTTTCAAGTTTCATTGTTGTGAGGATTGTTACTTTATCTTCCTTTGTTTTTAGAATATTCTTTCATTTAGTATTTGTGAAAATTATGAGACTATATTATAAATGATTTTCTCCAGAAACAGAAACCTTAGCTACCTGAGTTGCTCTCCAAACAATCTCGACTGCTCTCTCACTCCCCCCAAAAACATCAGCCGCAAAATTTACGTCATAAATATTAGCCCCAAGCTGACTGCCTCTCACTCACTCAGCAGCTAGAACCTCACGCAGCAGCTCGCGTAGAACCTGCGAAGCTCTGGTGTGAGTTTTTTTTCTTCCTATTCCTCTGTTTAATTTGATATTGATTGTAGGTTCTTAAATATTGATTGTAGGTTTTTGGTATAATATTATTAGTTGGATCTATTTGTTCGCCATAATCTCTTGACCAGCACAAACTGATTTTTGGTATCATATTCTTTGCTTAATTGTATTTTTCTTGAATATTGTTTTTCCTCTTACTCTGTTTAATTCTGCCTCTCAGATGTTTTTTCCATTGTATATTTGTTTGATATTGATTGTATCATATTCTTGGCGTAATTGTTGTTTTCTTGAATATTGAATTTTCTCATTTCATAAATTACTTTGGATGCTGTTATGGTGATTTTAGTTGTTTTTAACTTGAAAATGTGTTGTCTGTATGAGACTGTTGATACAACTTCTTTTTTGGAATTTATGTGTTTATTACTGTCTGTTTTTGTTGGCGAAGACGCATCTGATGCTGGCTGTAATGCATGGAAAGATTACTCCCTTGGACACACACACAGTCTCTTAAATTTTGCAGAATTGATTGTAACGATGTGGAAAGAATTTTATTTTTGATACCACAGTAGCAAAGTTAGGTTCCTTGCACATTGAATTTTGGCATACATAATAACACAATATGAACACTTAATGAGCATATATGTGAGCTGATGCATCAATTTTGTCCTTTAGGCAATTATCTTTTGGAATTTTGTGATGTTAGCCTTTTGGGGTATTTTTGGAGCTGGCTATGGAATAAGTATAAATTGATATGCATTTTATCAGAATATTTGATATGCATTTGGTTACTTTACATAGTTTTTGCACATCGTCTTTTTGTGTTGAATCTGCTACTAAGGTTATTTATATATGTGATGCTACTTGCTGAGTTGTGTAGCTCACACCAAAGATTTTTTCAAGGTTGTCAATTACGTAGTAGCTTTAGAGAAAAGATGAGGTTGGCGTGATCATCATCATATTTGGTATATATTATCATTTTTTCTTGGGGTATTACTTAGATTGCTTTGCTTCATAGTATTTCTGAGAATAAATTGTACTGGGTTGGGTACCACTATTACGGTGAATTTGAATTAGTGAACCTTTATTTAGTTATTATATTGACTTAGTGAATCTTTATTAGCTATTATAAATTTATGTTTGGTTAGAGTGATTTTGTAGAGATTATGATCCAAATGATTTTTTATATTAAGTCATTATGTATGTTTCGGAGTATTGTTTGTTGAGGTTTTTTAATGTAAATTATTGAAACATTTTTTATTTGCTCTATTATTGAAACATGAGGATTAATGTAATTATTTTAATTCAATATTATTGGAATATTGCGTTGGAAAAGTTCTCAAAAGTGGCGACCTTTCTGTTTGATGTTTTTTTGAGTTCCGGCATTGTTTTGGTTCATCCATTGCCAAACCAGTAACAACTGCACCTTTAGGTTGGTCAACTTCAACTTCAATTGACATCATTTGTGTACATTCTCCAACAAGCTGGAAAGAAATATTTAGGTGTAGTAAATTTGCCCGTAAACATCTGTATCCAAAAACCATGCTAGCAAACAATTATATCTTTTTTTGAAATGGTTTTCTTTAAATTGCAAATAATATAACAAAATTATTGTATATGCATATAGCACACATGCACATATGCAAGTGAACAATCATCTTCATCTTTTCCCCGAAGGGGGTTCATTTACTTAGGCAAACAAAAATTTAAATGTACACTGTTCCTGCACCCCAGCACACACAAATATCGTATGTAATATAGTTCTTAAAACATAATGTTCAATAAACTGACCTGTTCTATGTGCATCTGGAGTAGTAAATACACATTTGTTCTAGTTGCTAAGAAGCTGACCGTCCCGTTCCATCCTTGATAGGTCTGGATAGGAAATCCACATTTGCCCGTTGTAGTTTTGTCCTATATTGAATATTCATATTAAAAACTTTATTAGTATAAGAAAAACACAAGCTGAATAGTCTTGCCAATCACAATGTGATATAAAACCAAATTACTAATGATTTCTAAAATTCATTAAAAGCTCTAAACAACCAAAATATATAAACTTAAATGAAGAAAAAATCATAAATTTAGGACATGGGCCGTTGTCCAGATATGCATCAATATGGTCATCTAGGAATAAAACAGTTGTGACAGCTGCTCCACTTGCAGCTTAACTCTTGAGCCTCATGACAATCTTAGAAATTATTATTCTTCATAGTTGACCAATGATGCATCACCAAGCCTTTAGAATATAACAATCATCTCCACCTTCAATAATTTCTATCATCAAGAGACTGCATGTGAGTAGAGATCGTACCAATAGGTTTAGGATGCAAATTTATCGAGAGGTGCTTGTGATGACTTTACACACTGATTAGAAGGCAAGCGATATGGAAGAATACTGTCCTTTTAAATTGGTTATGTTCATGTGTTCATAATAAAGAAGTTTCCCACTCAACAGACGTGCCATTGTAGCTTAAGTTACCAAGACATGGATCTTGATGAAATTTTCCAGAAAATATAAATTCGATGTTATGACTTTTGGATGTATGCATGCCAATGTTATGACTTTTGGATGTATGTATGCCGGAGTAATTAATATGGTAAAGCACACCAATGCGGCCTAGGACATGTAATTTTAGGCCAAATAAGAAAAGAAAATTAAAACTTAAGGTTTCATTTTACAATGCTAAGTTTGTATCGTTAAGGGATTAAAAATGCATTTCCCCCACAAGCCATTTGGTACTTGAAAATACACATCAGTGTGGGTTATGGTGTGATATCAAATCCTTTAGTTTTTTTGGTTAATCGGTTATTGTATAACAGTAGGTATACCATTATCATACGATCCCGAGCTTCATAATGTGGACAAACATGACTATTTATGGATTTGTAAGAAATTTTTAATATTAGTGAATATCATTTTATGACTTTTTATTTTTTTCAATATGAATAGTTTGCTAAAATATGTGTTTGTATTTTTATATTGCGGGATGATTCGTATAAAACTGTAAAGCACTAATCATATTTTAATATATATTTAATCTCATTTGTTTTCTTAAAATTTTTTGTACTCATCGGTTATATTACTTCAAAATAATAATATAGATGTCAAGTTATAGGATTATAAAAGAGTTTGGTGCAAAAATGTATGCCATTACAGAAATTATCATTTTCATATTAATAATATTTAAGTTGGTAGATGTTTTTATTATTATTTCAGCAAGTTATAAAAAGAACAGTAAAAGCGAAGGCGACATGGAATATTGATGAAAAAGAAAGCCGTTTTTTGGAGGTAATAAAAAAAATACTAGGAGAATTTTTTTTAAAATATTATTTTTACTGAACATCATAATACCATTTGTGTTATAGAATTGGAAGATAGTTTTTGCTGAGATTGATTGGATACACAACGCACGACCCCCAACGCTCCCACAGAATAAGATACATAAAGTTACAACTTTAAATTATTAATAATAGCAAACATATCTTCCGTTTCTTGGAAATTGGACATCATAGAATTTAATTTTTTAGGATGATGATGATATTGCTTTGCTGGTTATAGATCAAGAATTTGATTCTTCCTTTCTTGGTATTCCTTCAGCTCTTGATGCAGCCGGCGATTCCCTAAATATGTTCTGCAGCTATATGCCTTCGGGCATTGGTCTCCGTCTTGATATATAAGCTGCAATCAGCAATGAAGTTCCGTTAACGGTTCAAGAGACCAAATTGACAGCAACCGAGCTAAATGTGCGATTCTTTTGATCAGCTGACAGCGATGTTGACGGTATGCCAAGTTTCCCTATAGGCATCAAAGTCAAGTTTGTGATGCGTACTTCATTGGTGAATTGAGAAATTTTAATTAAATCAGTGAACTTGCTCTATATGACCATTGGAAACTTGACATTCATATTGCAGAATTATAAATATTTTTTACCGGTAGCAATAGTGTAGAGAGATGCTTACATTAGGAAATCTGGCTTCGCAGCTCCCCAGATGCTAACAATAGTGAACGGGTTGCTGGCCAAAGGGAAGATATGAGAAATGCCGGGTTTGAGCAGAGTAGGGACGTATTGAGTTAGGGCTTCGTCAAAGGTAAGCGGTCCTAAGGACCTGTTCTTTTGTCAAGAATAGGAGCGGGAATGAGAATAGGGACACTATTCATGCACTATTCACCATATTCCAAGTTTGTATTTCAAGCGGTTGTTCTTTTGGGCGTGGAATAGAATCCTACGCGGCTATTCCAATTTGGTAATGATGAGCACTTTTGTATTCTAAGCTTTTTGCTTGGAATACAATGGAATCCTTGGAATGGTGGGCCCCACTCTCTCATCTCTCTCTATCTCTCCCCTCCAACGCATTTCCTTTCCACTTTTTCATTCCAACTCTCTAATCCCAAAAGAACACAAGAATAGAATGTGGACCACACTTTCTATTCCAAATCCCACTTTTCATACTCTATTCCACCCAAAAGAACACAAAACTCTATTCTCTCTCTCCTTGGAATACAAACTTTTCCCTATTCCATTTTTCCTATTCCAGCAAAAGAACAGACCCTAAGAGGAAACTGACAGAATTTGGCTCAAACTACTTGACTCTGCCCCCTCTCATAGCAATGATGGGGCTATGAATGCACTTAAGATATTTGAGACTATGAAACAGCGGATGCCGGCGATGACCAGTGACCGTTGCTATTTATCATAAAATCAATGAAGTCATGTCAAAAGTCTGCAATTGATGTTGCAGGAAGGCATATGAATGATTTTCTCGAAAGTTTTATGAAGCCTCTAATCTTCAGCCGTTCTTGATCAATATTTTATGCACTTCGATTTGAGATATTTCAAGACAGGTGGTTCCATATGAAACAAGAGAAGGAAGGTGTAAAACATGTTCCATCTCTGGTCTCTATTTTATGAAAATCCCAGAAGTTTCTACTTTGACACTACTTTATTTCCCTTGTTTTGTTTTTGTTCTTGGTTTATTTTGGCTCTCTTCCGCCCTAGCCTAATACGTCCTCCCTTGGGGCCGAACCTACCTAAACAGGCCTAAGACTTCTTTACAATTCCTGCATGGATTTTCACCTTTTTTGGGCTCATCCGGTTATCTATTATGGATAACTTGCAATGTCTCAGTATTAACTTGTAATGACTCAGTATGGCGGTCTTTGGCATCAACTTGATTCCCGTCACTGGGCAGAGATTTGTTTTTGTCAATGTGACAGACTTGATTGTTTAGTTCAGACACTACTTAGCCCGACTTGACTTCATTAGATTGTATCAGAAATCCTAGAAATCCTCTGTGGTGTAAAAATTCACAATCATGAAACCAAAATGGCTAGTTTCTAATTGCTAGTTTTTTCTTCTAATAAATATAAAGGCAAGTGTGAAAAACAACATATATACTGAACATCATCTTCCTCCCACAAACCATCTTCCATCTTCCTTCCACAAACCATCTCTGTTCTTTTTTCTTCTTCCACTACTTCTCATATGAGAAGGAAACCATTTGTTGCTCGCTGCATCTCTGTATTGTGAGTGTACGCTTATAGGGCCGGAGATTGTTGTATCCTGGAGGGTAGTTCGTCATTTCTTCCCTACAACGAGCAAACTTGGGGGGGGGGGGGGGGGGGGGGGGGGGGGGGGGGGGTGGGTGGTGTGGTGCTTAGTACGTTTTGATCTTGATAAGTCTCTTCATCATGAATTAAAATTATATCTTCTATTGAATATTGAATTTCCTAATTTGGATTGATAATAAGCAACCATAATTAATTGTGACTAACATCTTATTTTGTAGAAAATGAACATCATCATCATTAGTAGATCAAAGCTATAACAAATGCGACAATGATATGATGACATGAGGAAATCGAGAGATGCACTGAAAGATTCAAATAGAAGACTTCAAGGAATTCAATAGGAAGTGAAGTGGATTAATATGTAAATCTTTCAATTCTTTACTTCTTTATGGAATTAGAATGTTAAGCCTTGAATAGTCATGCTAACACACAAACACCTTAGATCATTGGTGTGCTGATACCATAGGGTTAGATAGGCATTCAGCTCAATTCTGAGCTTTCAGCCTCTAACTAGATGTCTGGTGTATGCCACCCAGACGTCTGGCGTGCATGTTTTAGGCCGACCTAGAAATCCTATTAGAACAGACGTCTGATAGTGTCGCCCAGACTTCGGCATAGTCGGACATATGTCTGGGAGACTTCCTACAGACGTATGACAATTTTGGTCAGAATTTCCAGTAACTTACTTTTCTACTGACCTGACTGTTAAGACGTCTGATGCAGTAGTGCCAGACGCCTTAACAGTCGCTCAGACGTCTGGTACCCCTTCTTTAGACGTTTGATTTTTTTCACCAAAAATTACAGTAACTCAATTCCCATTAGTCCGACTGTTAAGACGTCTGATGCTGTATGGCCAAACGACTGAACAGTGACACAGACGTCTGGGAACCCTTCAGCAGACGTTTGTCGACTAGCCGTGAGACTGCATTTAAGACTGCCCAGATGCCTAGTGCATCTTCTCCAGCAGCCTGATGACTCGGATTTCTGCCTGTTACAGGCTGTTTTCAACATTAAACGACGTAGATTTTGTGGGCGATTTGGTGGAAATTTTTGGGTGTTATAAATAGGAACTTGATGCATTCAATTCAGACCCTCTTGAACACTCTTAAAACATCTTGGACATTTATTGTAGAGCATTCAAAGCTCACTCAAGCTTTAAAGTCCACACCTTCTTCACTTGTCCTCAAACATTCAAGCTCACACATCAAACATTCATTGCTTCACTCTTGAACATGTAGTAAGTGCTCAAATCTCTCACATTAGAGCACATCACACACTCCTCTTTGCCTCAATTCATATTAAGCTTATTCAAGGCATTGTCGCATTTGCAACCATAATATCATTGTCACTCATGTCATCATATCATTGTCGCATTTGCAACCATAATTAATTGTGACTAACATCTTATTTTGTAGAAAATGAACATCATCATCATATGTAGATCAAAGCTATAACAAATGCGACAATGATATGATGACATGAGGAAATCGAGAGATGCACTGAAAGATTCAAATAGAAGACTTCAAGGAATTCAATAGGAAGTGAAGTGGATTAATATGTAAATCTTTCAATTCTTTACTTCTTTATGGAATTAGAATGTTAAGCCTTGAATAGTCATGCTAACACACAAACACCTTAGATCATTGGTGTGCTGATACCATAGGGTTAGATAGGCATTCAGCTCAATTCTGAGCTTTCAGCCTCTAACTAGATGTCTGGTGTATGCCACCCAGACGTCTGGCGTGCATGTTTTAGGCCGACCTAGAAATCCTATTAGAACAGACGTCTGATAGTGTCGCCCAGACTTCGGCATAGTCGGACATATGTCTGGGAGACTTCCTACAGACGTATGACAATTTTGGTCAGAATTTCCAGTAACTTACTTCTCTACTGACCTGACTGTTAAGACGTCTGATGCAGTAGTGCCAGACGCCTTAACAGTCGCTCAGACGTCTGGTACCCCTTCTTTAGACGTTTGATTTTTTTCACCAAAAATTACAGTAACTCAATTCCCATTAGTCCGACTGTTAAGACGTCTGATGCTGTATGGCCAAACGACTGAACAGTGACACAGACGTCTGGGAACCCTTCAGCAGACGTTTGTCGACTAGCCGTGAGACTGCATTTAAGACTGCCCAGATGCCTAGTGCATCTTCTCCAGCAGCCTGATGACTCGGATTTCTGCCTGTTACAGGCTGTTTTCAACATTAAACGACATAGATTTTGTGGGCGATTTGGTGGAAATTTTTGGGTGTTATAAATAGGAACTTGATGCATTCAATTCAGACCCTCTTGAACACTCTTAAAACATCTTGGACATTTATTGTAGAGCATTCAAAGCTCACTCAAGCTTTAAAGTCCACACCTTCTTCACTTGTCCTCAAACATTCAAGCTCACACATCAAACATTCATTGCTTCACTCTTGAACATGTAGTAAGTGCTCAAATCTCTCACATTAGAGCACATCACACACTCCTCTTTGCCTCAATTCATATTAAGCTTATTCAAGGCATAGGTTTGTGTATTTCATATCGAATATTTCATTTCAATTTCTCTCTTTCTCTTGTTGAGAATTACTCTATGTTTGTGGGAGTGGACCATTCCCGATTTGTAGGATGGTGCTTAGTACGTTTTGATCTTGATAAGTCTCTTCATCATGAATTAAAATTATATCTTCTATTGAATATTGAATTTCCTAATTTGGTTTGATAATAAGCAAACATAATTAATTGTGACTAACATCTTATTCTGTAGAAAATGAACATCATCATCATATGTAGATCAAAGCTATAACAAATGCGACAATAATATGATGACATGAGGTAATCGAGAGATGCACTGAAAGATTCAAATAGAAGACTTCAAGGAATTCAATAGGAAGTGAAGTGGATTAATATGTAAATCTTTCAATTCTTTACTTCTTTATGGAATTAGAATGTTAAGCCTTGAATAGTCATGCTAACACACAAACACCTTAGATCATTGGTGTGCTGATCCCATAGGGTTAGATAGGCATTCAGCTCAATTCTAAGCTTTCAGCCTCTAACTAGATGTCTGGTGTATGCCACCCAGACGTCTGGCGTGCATGTTTTAGGCCGACCTAGAAATCCATTAGAACAGACGTCTGATAGTGTCGCCCAGACTTCGGCATAGTCGGACATATGTCTGGGAGACTTCCTACAGACGTATGACAATTTTGGTCAGAATTTCCAGTAACTTACTTCTCTACTGACCTGACTGTTAAGACGTCTGATGCAGTAGTGCCAGACGCCTTAACAGTCGCTCAGACGTCTGGTACCCCTTCTTTAAACGTTTGATTTTTTTCACCAAAAATTACAGTAACTCAACTCCCATTAGTCCGACTGTTAAGACGTCTGATGCTGTATGGCCAAACGACTGAACAGTGACACAGACGTCTGGGAACCCTTCAGCAGACGTTTGTCGACTAGCCGTGAGACTGCATTTAAGACTGCCCAGATGCCTAGTGCATCTTCTCCAGCAGCCTGATGACTCGGATTTCTGCCCGTTACAGGCTGTTTTCAACATTAAACGACGTAGATTTTGTGGGCGATTTGGTGGAAATTTTTGGGTGTTATAAATAGGAACTTGATGCATTCAATTCAGACCCTCTTGAACACTCTTAAAACATCTTGGACATTTATTGTAGAGCATTCAAAGCTCACTCAAGCTTTAAAGTCCACAACTTCTTCACTTGTCCTCAAACATTCAAGCTCACACATCAAACATTCATTGCTTCACTCTTGAACATGTAGTTAGTGCTCAAATCTCTCACATTAGAGCACATCACACACTCCTCTTTGCCTCATTTCATATTAAGCTTATTCAAGGCATAGGTTTGTGTATTTCATATCGAATATTTCATTTCAATTTCTCTCTTTTTCTTGTTGAGAATTACTCTCTGTTTGTGGGTGTGGACCATTCCCGATTTGTAGGATGGTGCTTAGTACGTTTTGATCTTGATAAGTCTCTTCATCATGAATTAAAATTATATCTTCTATTGAATATTGAATTTCCTAATTTGGTTTGATAATAAGCAAGCATAATTAATTGTGACTAACATCTTATTTTGTAGAAAATGAACATCATCCTCATATGTAGATCAAAGCTATAACAAATGCGACAATGATATGATGACATGAGGAAATCGAGAGATGCACTGAAAGATTCAAATAGAAGACTTCAAGGAATTCAATAGGAAGTGAAGTGGATTAATATGTAAATCTTTCAATTCTTTACTTCTTTATGGAATTAGAATGTTAAGCCTTGAATAGTCATGCTAACACACAAACACCTTAGATCATTGGTGTGCTGATACCATAGGGTTAGATAGGCATTCAGCTCAATTCTGAGCTTTCAGCCTCTAACTAGATGTCTGGTGTATGCCACCCAGACGTCTGGCGTGCATGTTTTAGGCCGACCTAGAAATCCTATTAGAACAGACGTCTGATAGTGTCGCCCAGACTTCGGCATAGTCGGACATATGTCTGGGAGACTTCCTACAGACGTATGACAATTTTGGTCAGAATTTCCAGTAACTTACTTCTCTACTGACCTGACCGTTAAGACGTCTGATGCAGTAGTGCCAGACGCCTTAACAGTCGCTCAGACGTCTGGTACCCCTTCTTTAGACGGTTGATTTTTTTCACCAAAAATTACAGTAACTCAATTCCCATTAGTCCGACTGTTAAGACGTCTGATGCTGTATGGCCAAACGACTGAACAGTGACACAGACGTCTGGGAACCCTTCAGCAGACGTTTGTCGACTAGCCGTGAGACTGCATTTAAGACTGCCCAGATGCCTAGTGCATCTTCTCCAGCAGCCTGATGACTCGGATTTCTGCCTGTTACAGGCTGTTTTCAACATTAAACGACGTAGATTTTGTGGGCGATTTGGTGGAAATTTTTGGGTGTTATAAATAGGAACTTGATGCATTCAATTCAGACCCTCTTGAACACTCTTAAAACATCTTGGACATTTATTGTAGAGCATTCAAAGCTCACTCAAGCTTTTAAGTCCACACCTTCTTCACTTGTCCTCAAACATTCAAGCTCACACATCAAACATTCATTGCTTCACTCTTGAACATGTAGTAAGTGCTCAAATCTCTCACATTAGAGCACATCACACACTCCTCTTTGCCTCATTTCATATTAAGCTTATTCAAGGCATAGGTTTGTGTATTTCATATCGAATATTTCATTTCAATTTCTCTCTTTCTCTTGTTGAGAATTACTCTATGTTTGTGGGAGTGGACCATTCCTGATTTGTAGGATGGTGCTTAGTACGTTTTGATCTTGATAAGTCTCTTCATCATGAATTAAAATTATATCTTCTATTGAATATTGAATTTCCTAATTTGGTTTGATAATAAGCAAGCATAATTAATTGTGACTAACATCTTATTTTGTAGAAAATGAACATCATCCTCATATGTAGATCAAAGCTATAACAAATGCGACAATGATATGATGACATGAGGAAATCGAGAGATGCACCGAAAGATTCAAATAGATGACTTCAAGGAATTCAATAGGAAGTGAAGTGGATTAATATGTAAATCTTTCAATTCTTTACTTCTTTATGGAATTAGAATGTTAAGCCTTGAATAGTCATGCTAACACACAAACACCTTAGATCATTGGTGTGCTGATCCCATAGGGTTAGATAGGCATTCAGCTCAATTCTGAGCTTTCAGCCTCTAACTAGATGTCTGGTGTATGCCACCCAGACGTCTGGCGTGCATGTTTTAGGCCGACCTAGAAATCCATTAGAATAGACGTCTGATAGTGTCGCCCAGACTTCGGCATAGTCGGACATATGTCTGGGAGACTTCTTACAGACGTATGACAATTTTGGTCAGAATTTCCAGTAACTTACTTCTCTACTGACCTGACTGTTAAGACGTCTGATGCAGTAGTGCCAGACGCCTTAACAGTCGCTCAGACGTCTGGTACCCCTTCTTTAGACGTTTGATTTTTTTCACCAAAAATTACAGTAACTCAATTCCCATTAGTCCGACTGTTAAGACTGTTGGGAATTGGACGGTCCCTTAGGGCACAAAAACTCTAGTCCCGTCCTAAGTCGGACGGAACATAGACAGGAAAAACAATAGCAGCGGAAGAAAAACTATGTTAACTAAATTAACAAGCAGTTAAAAACTATTTTTAACTTAGCCCCTGTGCCAAGATCTATGCCGACTTGGGATGGGTCTGACCATCCCAAGAAGGATCTAGCCTACTGCGATTGAACTAAACTAATGCTAAGAATACTTTAACCACATACCCGGAATCTCAGCCCTGGAGCAGGCGAGATGTTCCGCGCCGTCTTCCGTGCCGCTCACGTCCCACACCGAGCCGCTCCTTGAACCGCTCCCCGAACCGCTCCTCGAACCGCTCCGCATCCTGAGGCGATCAATCCACGTGCTGCCGAGCCAACCACGCGCCGAAGAAAGTTTCACGCGAGTGAAACCTCCGCCAAGATTTCAGATTCAGAATCCGAACTCCTTTGTGGCTTTGCTAGAGCCCGCAGGAGTAAGGCAGAAATTTAGGGAGAAGAGAAATATTAATTTAAGCTTAGATCCGAGCGTGCTCCAACATTTACGAGAGCCGCTCAGATCTAGAGCTTGGGACAAGTTTTGAAAAAGGGGGAGACCCCTATTTATATAGGCGGCGGACTCTCCCCTTTTCTCAAAATCCGATGTGGGACTAAATGATGAGTTAATTAAAATCAAGTTAGTTTTCACTTCACAAAGTGCAAACTTCCGTGAATTTTAACTCACTCACCGTTGAGCTTCAGGATTGATACAACCTATCAATACGACAAGCGTTCAACCGTGAACGCATAGGAAAAAACCGTTCGTCAATCGGAGTTCGTCTGACCCTCCAATTGAGTGTCCAAAGATCAGCCCTAGGCTAGTTTTTCGAAAAAACTGAGCCATCATTTGATTCAGCACACTTAGGGTTCAAAACCCTAGAGGTGGGGCCCATGGGTGGGCCCCACGCAACCCGCGCGCGCCTAAATCTGCCTGGGCAGAGCCCAGGCCGCGCCTGGGCTCGCCCAGGCCCGGGCCTGGGCTCTGCCCAGGCGCCTGGGCAGAGCCCAGGCTTGCGCCTGGGCTTGCCCAGGCCGAGCCTGTGCTAAGCCTAGGCTTGTGCCTGGCTAGCCCAGGCCGAGCCTGGGCTTAGCCCAGACAGCGCCTGGGCTAGCCCAGGCAGCCTGTTCTGCCTGGGTCTGGCCTGGTGTGATACTTTGGGCTGTTTTGGCTCTAACTTGAGCATTTGGTGTCCGATTTGGACGCCGTTCGAACCTGGGTCTAGACCGGGACATTCCCGTCTTACCCGTGAACTTTCCCTTGCGTTTATATTATTAAATATTGTATTAAACAATTTAATACACATTTAATCGCTTTTGCATCATATGCAAAATAGTCCCTACCTAAGCTTAAATTACCATATTGCATCAAATGTAATTATTTCTTCTTTTGCATCAAATGCAAATATTCTCCCTAACTATTTTCTACCTATTACTAGACGAAGCGTTGCACTCTGTGTGAGACCCTACAGCCTGACCCTTACAACAGGTTGGGCTCGAAGCCCTATACGGCAGTGACCACGAGCAGTGGTTGCCGTCCATGCTTCAAGAATCATCATTATGTGGTTGACTCATTGACATGAGTATTGTCGGGACCACCTGACTGTTTCCGTGATGATTTCCGCAGTTATAGTCTCTTCGTCTAAATTGTGTCGTGTAGATCAAGTCTGGGGTACGGTCAAACTGTCAACCCCAATAACTTGACTCCGGTTAGTTTCTATCGATCTTTGGTCAACTAATGTTGGACTTCTTCCAACATACTCTGCGCAGAGTTTTTACTAAAGACCGAACTAACTCTACGACACTAACTCCCATTGACCGGGAGAGACGAATCCTTTCTTGGTCATTACTCGCCTCGTACGTTTCAAGTGACACCCAATCAAAAGACCTTTCGACAGGCCTTGCCTCGAAGCTAGGTCAGTTGATCTAAGTGGCACCGTTCACGCACAGGTCCGTCAAAATGACCTCAAGTCAAAAGACCAACTATCCTATCATCACTCAGAGTTATCACTGACAGATTTGTCAATATAACCATATGATAACTCTAGTGGATCGTTTAGTGAACTCATTCTAATGAGCACCTGTGTCTCGTCTTCGATTTCGCCAAGTCAAGCGATCATGAGATCATCGCCACCGTTAAACGGTGAAGACTAAGACACAATGGTCTATCCGATGTTTCGATATCCTTGTCTCGAAACATCTACGACCACGAACCATTTTAGACTTATGCTACAGACGGTCAAACGTTTCTCCATGATCGAGATACTCATCTCGATACCCGTTTGACCTTGCATAAAGTCTCAGGACTTTACCTAAGTTGATATCTAATGTTGACTACATTACAATATGACTTAGATAAATTATTACCAAACAGCTTACTGTTATTTCGAACAAGATGTTTGTGCTATTCACACAGGAATAAATGGCCTTGAGGGCATCATATTCCTACATCTCCCACTTGCACTCTGGCCCATTTATCTCGGTATCTTATACCGTTTTTACACATAAGTTTTCCCGACTTCATGTGATAGAGCCTTCGTGAGTGGATCTGCTAAACCTGTCTACACTATAGACTTAAGGGGTTTCTATGTTTATGTTAGACCAACCTTTTGAATCTTATTCAAATAATTCACTTGGTCTATCGGAATCTATAATATTTTATTTCACTGGATCTTATCCAGTTTATCGTACCTTACGATAATAATTTTAAATTAGTTATTGGTCATTTCAAATGGTTCATATCCATTTCTGATAAATAATCAAACTCTTTGATTACTTAATCAAAATATAGGTTCCATCTCTTTGATGCCTCGCATGTAATTTACACGCTCCCACTGACCTTGAAAACTTTCTGGCCAATTCATATAAGTTGGTTCGTCTAAATCATATTTAGAAAAACGAATTTATAAGTGAATGCTCAAATTTTCATGGTCAACTTAAGCGTTTTACATCGGCTTTGGTCCGAGTAGATCTGTACACATCTGTTGGGGAAACCGGATTCATCATAATCCGTTTTAAAGAAATTAGGATGAAAACCGTTTCCGTCCAACATTATTGTACTTCACTATTTTCTTTTCTGCATCAATCTTTCAACTTAAAGATTTACTTGCAGAAAGTGAGGAAACATTTTCCTTGGGCACGTAAACTAAATTCTCAAATTTATTTACGCACACGGACCTGCATCAAGTTTTAAATCGGAGTTACTACTCCGAATTTCATCCTAGAAGTTGACTAAGTCATCATCAGTTATGATGTCTAACTCGACAATCCGTCTCACGAGATTCGAGTAATAATACAACTTCCTTACGATTGATTTTATTGAATATATTATTGATAATGTTCTCATAGAACTTTATCAAAACCTAGGCATTACTATCTGGGACTTAACCCAGAGGGAGGACTTAACTCAGGGTCACTTACAATGGATCACACTAAATCTAATTAAGTGTGATTCATACCTTTTAACACACCGATGTGTTAACAGACTTAATCTGAGAGAAAATCACATTTTCTTTTAATTACACAAGATTTTATGTAGCTAAGTATTTGACCATTCGATCTAATCGAATCAGTTTAAATGCTTTAGTCATTTCGTTATTTATTTTATTAGACTTGTGTTTCATCAAGAACACGTGTCTTAATAAAATATACGAATAACTTATTTTTGGTTAATCTAGACTCGGATACATCAGTATGTACAAGACTGAGTTCGACAACTCATTCTCCCACTGTCTTACAGATGGGTTTCGGCCATTGTGTCTAAGAGGCTAAGACTCACAAGTGTCCGTAGACTTCATAATACGAGAGGTCAGACCCCTCTTTATGTGACTTGTGAAGCTTAATCTCTTGACACGGCCTAGTCTAATTTTACCATATAAGTTTGCTACTATCTTGTGTATTTATATATTAACATTTAATATATATATAGTTATTACAAATTACTTAACACAAAACATTGTTTCAGAAGCAAGGTGACGACATTCGTCAAAAAATGTGTTCGACGTTTTTGTATAACAACTTATTCCGAAATGTGACATCAAAATATGTCACGTTTTCATTTCCTCCTACTTATGCCTTTACTAATGATAAATTAAACTTTCTCAATTGACTTTCCGAAGTGCCTTCTTCCTTTTCTAAATCAAATTTAGATATCAACATAAATAAATAGCTATGCAAGCAACTTATGTATCCAAACGCTTGAGCTTTGCAATCTTGAGTGTAGCTCAAGAAGTTGCTTGTCTCAAGATCCGGTTGGGATACACAGTCTTGCACCGCTCATGCACTTGTATTCGACTCAAACGGTTTAATCGAATTCTCGAACTTTGCGGATCAAAATTGTTTGTCCATACAACCTTGAGGGTAGCTCGACAAGTTGTAGGGAGAAACATATTTTGAATGTCCTATATGTTCAAGCTGCCTCATATAGAGACGAGTGACATGTAGCTTTAATTTATTTGTTGGACCCAGAACTTAATGAAATCATATTTCTTAAGTCTGTTCTTTAGAAGGTCATTTAATGTCAACGAGAACATAGTTTTTAATCTATCAATTAGAATTTAACTTGATATTCAATTAATCAACTTTTTGACCAATTAACTTATTAAAATATTATATTTTAATTCCTACGGTAAACATAGTCTTGCCCTAGTTTTAGCATATGTTCAATATTAAATATAGGTAGATTGGCTTTTATCTATCTATACCCTCCCACGATTTTTACGAACGTTTTAAAGCTTAATAACGAACGATTTAATCGAATTAAAAATAATGGGTAAGAGTTCCAATCACCTTGAGTCTAAACAACCTTGAGTGTAGCTCAACAAGTTGATTGACTCTGCGATCGGAAGATGACTCTTCATCGATCATATCGGATATGACCCTCTTAATCGGTTTTTGCCCCTAGCCATTTGTGATCATGAGTGTGCTCATCCAAATCACAATGTCTAGTCTAGTCGGACCCTTGTTTTCATGTCTAGCCTGACTTGCCCCTCAGCTCGGTGTATGCACGACACGTCGGTTTGGGTCAGGTCTTAGACTTACATCAATTCAGACTACATCGTTGACTTAACTTACGCCGGCGCTCGGGGTACGAGACGACGGTTAGGGTTAGTCAAGATTTCATCTTATGTATTTAAGAAGTTGGTTTCTACAAGGTTGCCATGTCACAGCTTGAGTGTATCTCAACAACTGTAACACGGGCCCTATAGTTACTAACCCCTAAAACAAGGAGGGCTACGGCTAATCTTGAAAAAGACCATTAACGTATTTGACTTAGATATAGTCCAGGGTGTCATACAATCATGATTCGTGACATTGCGGTCCAGCGGAACTCAGCCAGTGAATTGACTAAGCCAGGATCACTACCCCTTGGACTAGCAAGGGTTGACCCAGAACTCTTAGCCAAGCACATTGACTGGATCATGGTCCATTGAATGAAGCTTGTCATTTTTGTATGTATGCCATAGACTAAACAGCTTTTATTAACAACTAATTAATCCTATCAACTAGTTGAATCCTTAAATTCAAAATTTTAGGATTTGTTTAATAACTTTTATTAAGTCCTTATCAACTATAAGGTTCATGTGCTACCCTAATCGTTATTAGGATTTTAATAAATTTTATTAACAACGCTAGAAGCGAAGTCCTTTAATGAAAATTAATTATAACAATTTAGAATTGAAAATTCATTTAAAGGACTACCCTAATCAGGAATTAGGTCTTAATATTGTTGTTAATGATTTATTAAAACATAGCATGTCATTAAAATTCAAGTAATAAATTTTAATCATTTTTAATGGCTAACCTAAAGGGTTGTCTTGTGTTATCAAATAAGGGACAAGATTAACAAGCCATTAAAATAAAGCTACACTAATTTATCGCATAAAGATAGTGCACAACTATTTAACATTTAAATATACTAAGTTTATCGCATAAACAATTTTAGATTTAAAAAACAGTTTTAAAAATATCTTATAAATTTAAAACATTACTTTTTAAAAAAAATTTCATGTTCAAAAATTTATCATATACAATTTTTAAACATTTTAAACATTTTAAACTTATCGCATAAATTTAAAGCCTTAAAATCAATTTTAAAATTTATCACATAAATTTAAAAACATCATTTTAAAATTTCTATGCTTAAAAAATTTATCATATAAAAAATTTAAGGCATCCAAAATAATTTTAAACTTTTAAAGATTTAAAATTATTACATAAATTTTAAAACGTCATTTAAAAAATTTTCATGTCCAAAAATTTATCACATAGAATTTTGAACTTATTTTAAAAAAACATTTTTAAAATTATCTAATAACTTTAAAAAATTTAAAAGTACTTAAAAGCATTAACAGGTTTAATGAAATCGCAGTACCTAGATCGACTACGCAAACCTAGGCTCTGATACCACTGTTGGGAATTGGACGGTCCCTTAGGGCACAAAAACTCTAGTCCCGTCCTAAGTCGGACGGAACATAGACAGGAAAAACAATAGCAGCGGAAGAAAAACTATGTTAACTAAATTAACAAGCAGTTAAAAACTATTTTTAACTTAGCCCTAAGGTCCAAGACCCTGTGCCAAGATCTATGCCGACTTGGGATGTGTCTGACCATCCCAAGAAGGATCTAGCCTACTGCGATTGAACTAAACTAATGCTAAGAATACTTTAACCACATACCCGGAATCTCAGCCCTGGAGCAGGCGAGATGTTCCGCGCCGTCTTCCGAGCCGCTCACGTCCCACACCGAGCCGCTCCTTGAACAGCTCCCCGAACCGCTCCTCGAACCGCTCCGCATCCTGAGGCGATCAATCCACGTGCTGCCGAGCCAACCACGCGCCGAAGAAAGTTTCACGCGAGTGAAACCTCCGCCAAGATTTCAGATTCAGAATCCGAACTCCTTTGTGGCTTTGCTAGAGCCCGCAGGAGTAAGGCAGAAATTTAGGGAGAAGAGAAATATTAATTTAAGCTTAGATCCGAGCGTGCTCCAACATTTACAAGAGCCGCTCAGATCTAGAGCTTGGGACAAGTTTTGAGAAAGGGGGAGACCCCTATTTATATAGGCGGCGGACTCTCCCCTTTTCTCAAAATCCGATGTGGGACTAAATGATGAGTTAATTAAAATCAAGTTAGTTTGCACTTCACAAAGTGCAAACTTCCGTGAATTTAAACTCACTCACCGTTGAGCTTCAGGATTGATACAACCTATCAATACGACAAGCGTTCAACCGTGAACGCATAGGAAAAAACCATTCGTCAATCGGAGTTCGTTTGACCCTCCAATTGAGTGTCCAAAGATCAGCCCTAGGCTAGTTTTTCGCAAAAACTGAGCCGTCATTTGATTCAGCACACTTAGGGTTCAAAACCCTAGAGGTGGGGCCCATGGGTGGGCCCCACGCAACCCGCGCGCGCCTAAATCTGCCTGGGCAGAGCCCAGGCCGCGCCTGGGCTCGCCCAGGCCCGCACCTGGGCTCTGCCCAGGCGCTGGGCTTAGCCCAGGCGCCTGGGCAGAGCCCAGGCTTGCGCCTGGGCAGAGCCCAGGCTTGCGCCTGGGCTTGCCCAGGCCGAGCCTGGGCTAAGCCCAGGCCGAGCCTGGGCTTAGCCCAGACAGCGCCTGGGCTAGCCCAGGCAGCCTGTTCTGCCTGGGTCTGGCCTGGTGTGATACTTTGGGCTGTTTTGGCTTTAACTTGAGCATTTGGTGTCCGATTTGGACGCCGTTCGAACCTGGGTCTAGACCGGGACATTCCCGTCTTACCCGTGAACTTTCCCGTGCGTTTATATTATTAAATATTGTATTAAACAATTTAATACACATTTAATCGCTTTTGCATCATCTGCAAAATAGTCCCTACCTAAGCTTAAATTACCATATTGCATCAAATGTAATTATTTCTTCTTTTGCATCAAATGCAAATATTCTCCCTAACTATTTTCTACCTATTACTAGACGAAGCGTTGCACTCTGTGTGAGACCCTACAGCCTGACCCTTACAACAGGTTGGGCTCGAAGCCCTATACGGCAGTGACCACGAGCAGTGGTTGCCGTCCCTGCTTCAGGAATCATCATTATGTGGTTGACTCATTGACATGAGTATTGTCGGGACCACCTGACTGTTTCCGTGATGATTTCCGCAGTTATAGTCTCTTCGTCTAAATTGTGTCGTGTAGATCAAGTCTGGGGTACGGTCAAACTGTCAACCCCAATAACTTGACTCCGGTTAGTTTCTATCGATCTTTGGTCAACTAATGTTGGACTTCTTCTAACATACTCTGCGCAGAGTTTTTACTAAAGACCGAACTAACTCTACGACACTAACTCCCATTGACCGGGAGAGACGAATCCTTTCTTGGTCATTACTCGCCTCGTACGTTTCAAGTGACACCCAATCAAAAGACCTTTCGACAGGCCTTGCCTCGAAGCTAGGTCAGTTGATCTAAGTGGCACCGTTCACGCACAGGTCCGTCAAAATGACCTCAAGTCAAAAGACCAACTATCCTATCATCACTCAGAGTTATCACTGACAGATTTGTCAATATAACCATATGATAACTCTAGTGGATCGTTCAGTGAACTCATTCTAATGAGCACCTGTGTCTCGTCTTCGATTTCGCCAAGTCAAGCGATCATGAGATCATCGCCACCGTTAAACGGTGAAGACTAAGACACAATGGTCTATCCGATGTTTCGATATCCTTGTCTCGAAACATCTACGACCACGAACCATTTTAGACTTATGCTACAGACGGTCAAACGTTTCTCCATGATCGAGATACTCATCTCGATACCCGTTTGACCTTGCATAAAGTCTCAGGACTTTACCTAAGTTGATATCTAATGTTGACTACATTACAATATGACTTAGATAAATTATTACCAAACAGCTTACTGTTATTTCGAACAAGATGTTTGTGCTATTCACACAGAAATAAATGGCCTTGAGGGCATCATATTCCTACAAAGACGTCTGATGCTGTATGGCCAAACGACTGAACAGTGACACAGACGTCTGGGAACCCTTCAGCAGACGTTTGTCGACTAGCCGTGAGACTGCATTTAAGACTGCCCAGATGCCTAGTGCATCTTCTCCAGCAGCCAGATGACTCGGATTTCTGCCTGTTACAGGCTGTTTTCAACATTAAACGACGTAGATTTTGTGGGCGATTTGGTGGAAATTTTTGGGTGTTATAAATAGGAACTTGATGCATTCAATTCAGACCCTCTTGAACACTCTTAAAACATCTTGGACATTTATTGTAGAGCATTCAAAGCTCACTCAAGCTTTAAAGTCCACAACTTCTTCACTTGTCCTCAAACATTCAAGCTCACACATCAAACATTCATTGCTTCACTCTTGAACATGTAGTAAGTGCTCAAATCTCTCACATTAGAGCACATCACACACTCCTCTTTGCCTCATTTCATATTAAGCTTATTCAAGGCATAGGTTTGTGTATTTCATATCGAATATTTCATTTCAATTTCTCTCTTTCTCTTGTTGAGAATTACTCTCTGTTTGTGGGAGTGGACCATTCCCGATTTGTAGGATGGTGCTTAGTACGTTTTGATCTTGATAAGTCTCTTCATCATGAATTAAAATTATATCTTCTATTGAATATTGAATTTCCTAATTTGGTTTGATAATAAGCAAGCATAATTAATTGTGACTAACATCTTATTTTGTAGAAAATGAACATCATCATCATATGTAGATCAAAGCTATAACAAATGCGACAATGATATGATGACATGAGGAAATCGAGAGATGCACTGAAAGATTCAAATAGAAGACTTCAAGGAATTCAATAGGAAGTGAAGTGGATTAATATGTAAATCTTTCAATTCTTTACTTCTTTATGGAATTAGAATGTTAAGCCTTGAATAGTCATGCTAACACACAAACACCTTAGATCATTGGTGTGCTGATCCCATAGGGTTAGATAGGCATTCAGCTCAATTCTGAGCTTTCCGCCTCTAACTAGATGTCTGGTGTATGCCACCCAGATGTCTGGCGTGCATGTTTTAGGCCGACCTAGAAATCCTATTAGAACAGACGTCTGATAGTGTCGCCCAGACTTCGGCATAGTCGGACATATGTCTGGGAGACTTCCTACAGACGTATGACAATTTTGGTCAGAATTTCCAGTAACTTACTTCTCTACTGACCTGACTGTTAAGACGTCTGATGCAGTAGTGCCAGACGCCTTAACAGTCGCTCAGACGTCTGGTACCCCTTCTTTAGACGTTTGATTTTTTTCACCAAAAATTACAGTAACTCAATTCCCATTAGTCCGACTGTTAAGACGTCTGATGCTGTATGGCCAAACGACTGAACAGTGACACAGACGTCTGGGAACCCTTCAGCAGACGTTTGTCGACTAGCCGTGAGACTGCATTTAAGACTGCCCAGATGCCTAGTGCATCTTCTCCAGCAGCCAGATGACTCGGATTTCTGCCTGTTACAGGCTGTTTTCAACATTAAACGACGTAGATTTTGTGGGCGATTTGGTGGAAATTTTTGGGTGTTATAAATAGGAACTTGATGCATTCAATTCAGACCCTCTTGAACACTCTTAAAACATCTTGGACATTTATTGTAGAGCATTCAAAGCTCACTCAAGCTTTAAAGTCCACAACTTCTTCACTTGTCCTCAAACATTCAAGCTCACACATCAAACATTCATTGCTTCACTCTTGAACATGTAGTAAGTGCTCAAATCTCTCACATTAGAGCACATCACACACTCCTCTTTGCCTCATTTCATATTAAGCTTATTCAAGGCATAGGTTTGTGTATTTCATATCGAATATTTCATTTCAATTTCTCTCTTTCTCTTGTTGAGAATTACTCTCTGTTTGTGGGAGTGGACCATTCCCGATTTGTAGGATGGTGCTTAGTACGTTTTGATCTTGATAAGTCTCTTCATCATGAATTAAAATTATATCTTCTATTGAATATTGAATTTCCTAATTTGGTTTGATAATAAGCAAGCATAATTAATTGTGACTAACATCTTATTTTGTAGAAAATGAACATCATCATCATATGTAGATCAAAGCTATAACAAATGCGACAATGATATGATGACATGAGGAAATCGAGAGATGCACTGAAAGATTCAAATAGAAGACTTCAAGGAATTCAATAGGAAGTGAAGTGGATTAATATGTAAATCTTTCAATTCTTTACTTCTTTATGGAATTAGAATGTTAAGCCTTGAATAGTCATGCTAACACACAAACACCTTAGATCATTGGTGTGCTGATCCCATAGGGTTAGATAGGCATTCAGCTCAATTCTGAGCTTTCAGCCTCTAACTAGATGTCTGGTGTATGCCACCCAGATGTCTGGCGTGCATGTTTTAGGCCGACCTAGAAATCCTATTAGAACAGACGTCTGATAGTGTCGCCCAGACTTCGGCATAGTCGGACATATGTCTGGGAGACTTCCTACAGACGTATGACAATTTTGGTCAGAATTTCCAGTAACTTACTTCTCTACTGACCTGACTGTTAAGACGTCTGATGCAGTAGTGCCAGACGCCTTAACAGTCGCTCAGACGTCTGGTACCCCTTCTTTAGACGTTTGATTTTTTTCACCAAAAATTACAGTAACTCAATTCCCATTAGTCCGACTGTTAAGACGTCTGATGCTGTATGGCCAAACGACAGAACAGTGACACAGACGTCTGGGAACCCTTCAGCAGACGTTTGTCGACTAGCCGTGAGACTGCATTTAAGACTGCCCAGATGCCTAGTGCATCTTCTCCAGCAGCCTGATGACTCGGATTTCTGCCTGTTACAGGCTGTTTTCAACATTAAACGACGTAGATTTTGTGGGCGATTTGGTGGAAATTTTTGGGTGTTATAAATAGGAACTTGATGCATTCAATTCAGACCCTCTTGAACACTCTTAAAACATCTTGGACATTTATTGTAGAGCATTCAAAGCTCACTCAAGCTTTAAAGTCCACAACTTCTTCACTTGTCCTCAAACATTCAAGCTCACACATCAAACATTCATTGCTTCACTCTTGAACATGTAGTAAGTGCTCAAATCTCTCACATTAGAGCACATCACACACTCCTCTTTGCCTCATTTCATATTAAGCTTATTCAAGGCATAGGTTTGTGTATTTCATTTCGAATATTTCATTTCAATTTCTCTCTTTCTCTTGTTGAGAATTACTCTCTGTTTGTGGGAGTGGACCATTCCCGATTTGTAGGATGGTGCTTAGTACGTTTTGATCTTGATAAGTCTCTTCATCATGAATTAAAATTATATCTTCTATTGAATATTGAATTTCCTAATTTGGTTTGATAATAAGCAAGCATAATTAATTGTGACTAACATCTTATTTTGTAGAAAATGAACATCATCCTCATATGTAGATCAAAGCTATAACAAATGCGACAATGATATGATGACATGATGAAATCGAGAGATGCACTGAAAGATTCAAATAGAAGACTTCAAGGAATTCAATAGGAAGTGAAGTGGATTAATATGTAAATCTTTCAATTCTTTACTTCTTTATGGAATTAGAATGTTAAGCCTTGAATAGTCATGCTAACACACAAACACCTTAGATCATTGGTGTGCTGATCCCATAGGGTTAGATAGGCATTCAGCTCAATTCTGAGCTTTCAGCCTCTAACTAGATGTCTGGTGTATGCCACCCAGACGTCTGGCGTGCATGTTTTAGGCCGACCTAGAAATCCTATTAGAACAGACGTCTGATAGTGTCGCCCAGACTTCGGCATAGTCGGACATATGTCTGGGAGACTTCCTACAGACGTATGACAATTTTGGTCAGAATTTCCAGTAACTTACTTCTCTACTGACCTGACTGTTAAGACGTCTGATGCAGTAGTGCCAGACGCCTTAACAGTCGCTCAGACGTCTGGTACCCCTTATTTAGACGTTTGATTTTTTTCACCAAAAATTACAGTAACTCAATTCCCATTAGTCCGACTGTTAAGACGTCTGATGCTGTATGGCCAAACGACTGAACAGTGACACATGCGTCTGGGAACCCTTCAGCAGACGTTTGTCGACTAGCCGTGAGACTGCATTTAAGACTGCCCAGATGCCTAGTGCATCTTCTCCAGCAGCCTGATGACTCGGATTTCTGCCTGTTACAGGCTGTTTTCAACATTAAACGACGTAGATTTTGTGGGCGATTTGGTGGAAATTTTTGGGTGTTATAAATAGGAACTTGATGCATTCAATTCAGACCCTCTTGAACACTCTTAAAACATCTTGGACATTTATTGTAGAGCATTCAAAGCTCACTCAAGCTTTAAAGTCCACAACTTCTTCACTTGTCCTCAAACATTCAAGCTCACACATCAAACATTCATTGCTTCACTCTTGAACATGTAGTAAGTGCTCAAATCTCTCACATTAGAGCTCATCACACACTCCTCTTTGCCTCATTTCATATTAAGCTTATTCAAGGCATAGGTTTGTGTATTTCATATCGAATATTTCATTTCAATTTCTCTCTTTCTCTTGTTGAGAATTACTCTCTGTTTGTGGGAGTGGACCATTCCCGATTTGTAGGATGGTGCTTAGTACGTTTTGATCTTGATAAGTCTCTTCATCATGAATTAAAATTATATCTTCTATTGAATATTGAATTTCCTAATTTGGTTTGATAATAAGCAAGCATAATTAATTGTGACTAACATCTTATTTTGTAGAAAATGAACATCATCCTCATATGTAGATCAAAGCTATAACAAATGCGACAATGATATGATGTCATGAGGAAATCGAGAGATGCACTGAAAGATTCAAATAGAAGACTTCAAGGAATTCAATAGGAAGTGAAGTGGATTAATATGTAAATCTTTCAATTCTTTACTTCTTTATGGAATTAGAATGTTAAGCCTTGAATAGTCATGCTAACACACAAACACCTTAGATCATTGGTGTGCTGATCCCATAGGGTTAGATAGGCATTCAGCTCAATTCTGAGCTTTCAGCCTCTAACTAGATGTCTGGTGTATGCCACCCAGACGTCTGGCGTGCATGTTTTAGGCCGACCTAGAAATCCTATTAGAACAGACGTCTGATAGTGTCGCCCAGACTTCGGCATAGTCGGACATATGTCTGGGAGACTTCCTACAGACGTATGACAATTTTGGTCAGAATTTCCAGTAACTTACTTCTCTACTGACCTGACTGTTAAGACGTCTGATGCAGTAGTGCCAGACGCCTTAACAGTCGCTCCGACGTCTGGTACCCCTTCTTTAGACGTTTGATTTTTTTCACCAAAAATTACAGTAACTCAATTCCCATTAGTCCGACTGTTAAGACGTCTGATGCTGTATGGCCAAATGACTGAACAGTGACACAGACGTCTGGGAACCCTTCAGCAGACGTTTGTCGACTAGCCGTGAGACTGCATTTAAGACTGCCCAGATGCCTAGTGCATCTTCTCCAGCAGCCTGATGACTCGGATTTCTGCCTGTTACAGGCTGTTTTCAACATTAAACGACGTAGATTTTGTGGGCGATTTGGTGGAAATTTTTGGGTGTTATAAATAGGAACTTGATGCATTCAATTCAGACCCTCTTGAACACTCTTAAAACATCTTGGACATTTATTGTAGAGCATTCAAAGCTCACTCAAGCTTTAAAGTCCACAACTTCTTCACTTGTCCTCAAACATTCAAGCTCACACATCAAACATTCATTGCTTCACTCTTGAACATGTAGTAAGTGCTCAAATCTCTCACATTAGAGCACATCACACACTCCTCTTTGCCTCATTTCATATTAAGCTTATTCAAGGCATAGGTTTGTGTATTTCATATCGAATATTTCATTTCAATTTCTCTCTTTCTCTTGTTGAGAATTACTCTCTGTTTGTGGGAGTGGACCATTCCCGATTTGTAGGATGGTGCTTAGTACGTTTTGATCTTGATAAGTCTCTTCATCATGAATTAAAATTATATCTTCTATTGAATATTGAATTTCCTAATTTGGTTTGATAATAAGCAAGCATAATTAATTGTGACTAACATCTTATTTTGTAGAAAATGAACATCATCCTCATATGTAGATCAAAGCTATAACAAATGCGACAATGATATGATGACATGAGGAAATCGAGAGATGCACTGAAAGATTCAAATAGAAGACTTCAAGGAATTCAATAGGAAGTGAAGTGGATTAATATGTAAATCTTTCAATTCTTTACTTCTTTATGGAATTAGAATGTTAAGCCTTGAATAGTCATGCTAACACACAAACACCTTAGATCATTGGTGTGCTGATCCCATAGGGTTAGATAGGCATTCAGCTCAATTCTGAGCTTTCAGCCTCTAACTAGATGTCTGGTGTATGCCACCCAGACGTCTGGCGTGCATGTTTTAGGCCGACCTAGAAATCCTATTAGAACAGACGTCTGATAGTGTCGCCCAGACTTCGGCATAGTCGGACATATGTCTCGGAGACTTCCTACAGACGTATGACAATTTTGGTCAGAATTTCCAGTAACTTACTTCTCTACTGACCTGACTGTTAAGACGTCTGATGCAGTAGTGCCAGACGCCTTAACAGTCGCTCAGACGTCTGGTACCCCTTCTTTAGACGTTTGATTTTTTTCACCAAAAATTACAGTAACCCAATTCCCATTAGTCCGACTGTTAAGACGTCTGATGCTGTATGGCCAAACGACTGAACAGTGACACAGGCGTCTGGGAACCCTTCAGCAGACGTTTGTCGACTAGCCGTGAGACTGCATTTAAGACTGCCCAGATGCCTAGTGCATCTTCTCCAGCAGCCTGATGACTCGGATTTCTGCCTGTTACAGGCTGTTTTCAACATTAAACGACGTAGATTTTGTGGGCGATTTGGTGGAAATTTTTGGGTGTTATAAATAGGAACTTGATGCATTCAATTCAGACCCTCTTGAACACTCTTAAAACATCTTGGACATTTATTGTAGAGCATTCAAAGCTCACTCAAGCTTTAAAGTCCACAACTTCTTCACTTGTCCTCAAACATTCAAGCTCACACATCAAACATTCATTGCTTCACTCTTGAACATGTAGTAAGTGCTCAAATCTCTCACATTAGAGCACATCACACACTCCTCTTTGCCTCATTTCATATTAAGCTTATTCAAGGCATAGGTTTGTGTATTTCATATCGAATATTTCATTTCAATTTCTCTCTTTCTCTTGTTGAGAATTACTCTCTGTTTGTGGGAGTGGACCATTCCCGATTTGTAGGATGGTGCTTAGTACGTTTTGATCTTGATAAGTCTCTTCATCATGAATTAAAATTATATCTTCTATTGAATATTGAATTTCCTAATTTGGTTTGATAATAAGCAAGCATAATTAATTGTGACTAACATCTTATTTTGTAGAAAATGAACATCATCCTCATATGTAGATCAAAGCTATAACAAATGCGACAATGATATGATGACATGAGGAAATCGAGAGATGCACTGAAAGATTCAAATAGAAGACTTCAAGGAATTCAATAGGAAGTGAAGTGGATTAATATGTAAATCTTTCAATTCTTTACTTCTTTATGGAATTAGAATGTTAAGCCTTGAATAGTCATGCTAACACACAAACACCTTAGATCATTGGTGTGCTGATCCCATAGGGTTAGATAGGCATTCAGCTCAATTCTGAGCTTTCAGCCTCTAACTAGATGTCTGGTGTATGCCACCCAGACGTCTGGCGTGCATGTTTTAGGCCGACCTAGAAATCCTATTAGAACAGACGTCTGATAGTGTCGCCCAGACTTCGGCATAGTCGGACATATGTCTGGGAGACTTCCTACAGACGTATGACAATTTTGGTCAGAATTTCCAGTAACTTACTTCTCTACTGACCTGACCGTTAAGACGTCTGATGCAGTAGTGCCAGACGCCTTAACAGTCGCTCCGACGTCTGGTACCCCTTCTTTAGACGTTTGATTTTTTTCACCAAAAATTACAGTAACCCAATTCCCATTAGTCCGACTGTTAAGACGTCTGATGTTGTATGGCCAAACGACTGAACAGTGACACAGGCGTCTGGGAACCCTTCAGCAGACGTTTGTCGACTAGCCGTGAGACTGCATTTAAGACTGCCCAGATGCCTAGTGCATCTTCTCCAGCAGCCTGATGACTCGGATTTCTGCCTGTTACAGGCTGTTTTCAACATTAAACGACGTAGATTTTATGGGCGATTTGGTGGAAATTTTTGGGTGTTATAAATAGGAACTTGATGCATTCAATTCAGACCCTCTTGAACACTCTTAAAACATCTTGGACATTTATTGTAGAGCATTCAAAGCTCACTCAAGCTTTAAAGTCCACAACTTCTTCACTTGTCCTCAAACATTCAAGCTCACACATCAAACATTCATTGCTTCACTCTTGAACATGTAGTAAGTGCTCAAATCTCTCACATTAGAGCACATCACACACTTCTCTTTGCCTCATTTCATATTAAGCTTATTCAAGGCATAGGTTTGTGTATTTCATATCGAATATTTCATTTCAATTTCTCTCTTTCTCTTGTTGAGAATTACTCTCTGTTTGTGGGAGTGGACCATTCCCGATTTGTAGGATGGTGCTTAGTACGTTTTGATCTTGATAAGTCTCTTCATCATGAATTAAAATTACATCTTCTATTGGATATTGAATTTCCTAATTTGGTTTGATAATAAGCAAACATAATTAATTGTGACTAACATCTTATTTTGTAGAAAATGAACATCATCCTCATATGTAGATCAAAGCTATAACAAATGCGACAATGATATGATGACATGAGGAAATCGAGAGATGCACTGAAAGATTCAAATAGAAGACTTCAAGGAATTCAATAGGAAGTGAAGTGGATTAATATGTAAATCTTTCAATTCTTTACTTCTTTATGGAATTAGAATGTTAAGCCTTGAATAGTCATGCTAACACACAAACACCTTAGATCATTGGTGTGCTGATCCCATAGGGTTAGATAGGCATTCAGCTCAATTCTGAGCTTTCAGCCTCTAACTAGATGTCTGGTGTATGCCACCCAGACGTCTGGCGTGCATGTTTTAGGCCGACCTAGAAATCCTATTAGAACAGACGTCTGATAGTGTCGCCCAGACTTCGGCATAGTCGGACATATGTCTGGGAGACTTCCTACAGACGTATGACAATTTTGGTCAGAATTTCCAGTAACTTACTTCTCTACTGACCTGACTGTTAAGACGTCTGATGCAGTAGTGCCAGACGCCTTAACAGTCGCTCAGACGTCTGGTACCCCTTCTTTAGACGTTTGATTTTTTTCACCAAAAATTACAGTAACTCAATTCCCATTAGTCCGACTGTTAAGACGTCTGATGCTGTATGGCCAAATGACTGAACAGTGACACAGACGTCTGGGAACCCTTCAGCAGACGTTTGTCGACTAGCCGTGAGACTGCATTTAAGACTGCCCAGATGCCTAGTGCATCTTCTCCAGCAGCCTGATGACTCGGATTTCTGCCTGTTACAGGCTGTTTTCAACATTAAACGACGTAGATTTTGTGGGCGATTTGGTGGAAATTTTTGGGTGTTATAAATAGGAACTTGATGCATTCAATTCAGACCCTCTTAAACCTCTTAAAACATCTTGGACATTTATTGTAGAGCATTCAAAGCTCACTCAAGCTTTAAAGTCCACAACTTCTTCACTTGTCCTCAAACATTCAAGCTCACACATCAAACATTCATTGCTTCACTCTTGAACATGTAGTAAGTGCTCAAATCTCTCACATTAGAGCACATCACACACTCCTTTTTGCCTCATTTCATATGAAGCTTATTCAAGGCATAGGTTTGTGTATTTCATATCGAATATTTCATTTCAATTTCTCTCTTTCTCTTGTTGAGAATTACTCTCTGTTTGTGGGAGTGGAGCTTTCCCGATTTGTAGGAAGTGGTGATAAGTTGTATTGGCTTTACTCTTACCAGTATTTGGTAAGAGGGTACTAGTGGATCACTAATCACTTGTAGGATTTGCAAGTGGGTTGATGGAGTAGCATTCCGGGGAGTCGGGAATTAAGTCATGGGAATTCGAACCAGGGTATATTTTGTGTTTGCTTTTGTTTTTCTGGGTTGTTGTCTTTATTACTTCATTTCTGCACTATATGTTGCATTGGGATTTTAATTAGGCGTAATTTCTGTTGAGTATTGGTGTTTCATACAAATCTTATTTTGATGATGATCACACCATTATGTTGTTGCTAATGACTCTCATGTTTTAGTCTCACAGTTTCATTCCTAGAATATCTGTCTTGGAGACTAATCACTTGGTGCAAGGATGTACATCAAGTGGAGAAGGGCCAAAGCTTGGACTCAAGGAGTGCCAAAGCTTGGAGATGATGGAGAGCAATCAAGGCATCAAGATTTAGGACTTAGACTCTGAGGAAAGCAATGTAATCCATGTAATATTTACTTTATTGCTTTCTCTCTCTTTTGAGTATAGGTTAATGTAATGCCTTGTTAGATGGTTTATTCATTCATGCATATGCATTTAACCATCTTAGTGAGCCTTATGATTATCATAGAATCCAACCAATTAGGTTCACTCTGTCCAAAGACTCATTTGGAGTCTATGGCTTTCCATCAGTCGCCTGATGAAGGGTTTACAATCGACTGGGTGATTTCCAGTCGCTTGTCGATCCTTCTACAGTCGACTGATATGCACGGCTTAAGTCAACATTTCAATTGACTCAAACTTGAGCTTTACGCGCAGTCGACTGCTGCTCAGTTTACAGTCGCCTGTAGATTTACAGTCGCCTGTAGATTTACAGTCGCCTGGGAATTGGCCAACAGTCGTCTGAATAGCGTAAGTGCATTCTCTGCATCTCTATGTCTTTTCTCCATCTTATACAGTAGTCGACTGATGAAGGTATTACAGTCGCCTGACTATAAGACAGTCGACTGTATTATTATCATCAGTCGCCTGTTTGCTTATCTGGAGAAAGAGTGCAGCTCTCTGTTTTATTCCATCCCCCTACAGCATTCACCTGCTGAAGGATTAACAGGCGCCTGTCCTGTTTCTAGTCGACTGTATTGTCTTCTTCAGTCGACTGTCCTGGCTCAGATTATAGCCGTTGGATATTTTCTAGCCGTTGATCAGTCGACTGTCTTATAATCATCAGTCGACTGTTCCTATCATTTTCGCCCAGTTTCTAGCCGTTGCTGAATTGATCTTTTGGCTGTTTTCTTGGGTTTTGGGGTTTGATATAGGGTTTATATATATATGAGTGTGCTGCCATCTCTTATACTTCTTGATGCTATTGAATATCTCAAGAGATCTATAAGCAACTCTCAAACTCCCTCAATTCCCTCTTTGGAGCTCTCATTCCTCTTCATGCATTGAAGTCCAGCTCAAGGAAATTCATCCAAGTGCTCTCAAGCATACCTCAACACTTGGAGATCCTCTTCCATGCCTTGCATCCATTTATGAGTAAGCATCTAAAGGCATATGTAAGAGTATTTATTTTACTTGGTGAATTTGTAACTCTAATTCTCTTAGTGGGAATTAGTCTTTCTCTCTTTGTGGGAGTTTATCTCTTTGTGGGATTAGGATATTCTCTTAGTGGGAATAACTCTCTTTGTGGGAGTAACTCTCTTTGTGTGAGTTTAATGTCTTAGTGTAGGGCTAACCCTAATTCTCTGAGTGGGAGTTAGTGATTCTCTATGTGGGAGTCTTGACCCTCGTGTAGGGTTGGTTGGGTCCTTGTATAGGGCATAAATCATCTTTGTGGGGTATCTCCTTGTGAGATTTGTATTCACTTCTCTGTGTGGGATTATAGTGAATATTGGTGTGGCTGGACGTACCCAAGTTTGGGGAACCAGGGTAAAACTTTGTGTTTGCGTTTAGTTTAATTGTGTCATTTATTTCCTCTTGCATTTATAATTCCGCATTTGCAAGTTTAATTTTAATTGGACAATTTTATTGCCATTACACTATTCACCCCCTCTAGTGTGTGTTGTTAGTATTGCAATGGTAAGGCGATCCTTACAATTGGTATCGGAGTAAGGTTAAAGCATACTGCAACAATGTCATTCAACGCCTCATCCGCGTCTCATGAAGAAGGTCATTCAACAGTCCGACCCCCGCTCTTCAACGGAACCAACTATCCAAGTTGGAAGATCAGGATAATGGTCTACATGAAGGGTCACGACCTTTGGAACATCACGGAGTCGCCATTTGAGGAGCCTACTTCACCCGCAGCCTCGAGAACTAAAGCGGAGAAGGATTTGATCAGAGTCAATGCTAGGGCTATGTGTGTACTCCACTGCGCCCTCACTTCGGATGAGTTCGAACGCATCTCCATGTGCAAATCGGCCAACAGTATTTGGCATACATTGGATATTTCTCATGAAGTGCTACTTCAGCGTAAGGAGGAGGTTAAACCAACCAAGCCCGAGAAGAAAAAGGGGGTTGCACTCCATGTTGAGAAGGAGTCGTTCAAATGGAAAAAGTTCCAACAAGAAGTTCCGAGTGAAGAAGAAGAAGAAGAAGATGTTAGCGATGATGATTACATCAAGCTTGCCAAGCAATTCAAGAATTTCAAGGCATTCCTCAAGGACAATCAAACTATATCTTCGTCAAAGTTTGCCTCCCAGTCTAACAAGTTTATTTGTCTCAATTGTGGAGGAAAAGGTCATCTTGCTACTGAAGGTCCTTCCAAACCCACCAAAGATACATATAAGGGTAAAAGGAAGAAATTTTGGAAAGGCAAATCTGAAATCAAGAACCAAAAGAAGAGACTTGTCACGCCCCGCTTCCCAAAAACACGGAGGCGAAGCGTGACGAAGGCCCGCTTAGGCCGGGGCTAAAAGCCCGGACCCAATAAGCGTCTGTAGTATTCCATAGCGAAAGTACAGGTCCCTGCAAGTTAGTACGAAATAACAAAAGTTCTGGAAAGAACATTTCATTTTATTCCAAAGTTTATCATCAAAGTACTGAGAGTCTAAAAATGCCGAAAACGGCTACAACTGCTGAAAGGAAACTAATGGTGCAAGCACCCAACCTAGACGAGAAAGTAAGAGTGCAACGCACCCAACTAAAACTGAAATGGATAACACTGGAACAGCAAAAAAAGATCAACTCTGATTGTCCTCTGGATCGTATTCCGGATCAGCGCCCTCCGGCTCCAAGTCAACTGGCAAGTCCGCCTCGTACTCGTACTCTGGCTCCACACCTGACGTACATCACCAAAAGAAGGAAGCTGTACGTCAGGCAAAGTCTACAAAAACGGTCAGACTCTACTGCAAGTGTATCAACTATTAACAATGATTTACTGGTTGTTTTAGCATGCTGGGGTTATAACTGAGTAACGAAAAGTAGCGTAGCAGGAAAAGTAAACGTAGCAAGCAGTAGACGTAGCGTGTGCTACCGACTACGGGACTAACCTACAGGTGTCAAGTCAAGACGGAACGTGACGGGACAGGACAGGACAAGACGGGACAGGACAAGTAAGACACGAAAGGGTTCACGCCTTACGGTTCGAGGGCAGCCAGACCCTCTCCCCGTGCGCACGCTCAACCCTACCCCAACCCAGGAACTCAGGACAAGAATTACAGGGATCATTTCCGCTAGGGAAACATCCGAAACGCCCGAAGGCTTTTTGTGTAATAGGGATCACTTCCGCGGAGGAAAGCATCCGAGACGCACGTAGGCTTTTTGGTAACAGGGATCACTTCCGCGGAGGGAAGCATCCGAAACGCCCGTAGGCTTTTTGTGTAACAGGGATCACTTCCGCGGAGGGAAGCATCCGAGACGCCCGAAGGCTTTTTTGTGTAACAAGACAAGACATGACGAGTGTATGGAGTTGTTATTCTAGGGTGTCCACACGCACGCACACGCAAGATAGTCCTATGATGTCAGCAGTTTATTGTTGTCAGGCTCAGACTTCGTCGTCAAGTCTGAGCCGTCACGGGTCGTCCCGGACGCTATCATTTCACGTCCGGTTCTCGTCACACACAATCTAATAGCTCTACAAACTAGAACTAAGGCACGTTCAAAACGCAAGTGGGTACACTTGCCTGGAATGGCGAGTGCGTCGTCTGTCCGGGGCGTCTCGTCCAGTCGTCGCGTCCGCGGTAGTCCGTCTGAAAAGGGATCACGGCGACAATGTCAAGTCACGATTTTCGTCAAATCCTATTTAGGTTCATTTCTAAGTTAGGCGTGGCTACCCTAATTGTCACAAGTCAAAAAGTGTCCGAACAGCCTATCCGACGATTCTATCCTATGTGCACAGTTCAAAAGTCCGATCGTCGATTCTATTGTTCACAACATTTTAAAGGAGCAGAAAATAAATTTAGGGAGTTTAGTTGCCGATTTTAGTTAGGTTTTCAGTTTTGGCTACGGGTGGGTTTCGCTACGAGTTACGAGAAAACCAACCTCTCCGGAGTATGAAATAGTGCGGACGTAGGGTCTGAACGGAGGGGTGTTTGCGGCGTCTACAGTGTCTCAACTACGGGTAGCGTAGTGAGACACGTCCGGGCAGCGGACGAAGCGCGGTCAGCGGGTGTGATCAGTTCACGGCAAAACGACGAGCTAGCGTCGCGGGCGGCTGCGGACAGATCTCGATCGTGCACACGGCTAGGGGCTCCGTGCGGTGGCTGCAGACAGCACAGCGAGAGGCGAGGTGCGGCCTTGGCGTGCGACGTCGCGCTGAAGGCAGCATGACGGCAGCGGAGGCTGGCGGCCGTGAGCGAGGGAGAGCCGCGGGCTGTCACGGCGGCGCAGCTGGCGGGGAAAGCGGCGGCGGCTGAAGGGCGCTGCGCAGCGGCGGGCGACTGCCGAACTTTGCAGCGGCGGCGGATGGCGGATCACGACGAGGGGCGTAGTGGATCGCGGCGGGTGGCAGCAGAGGCGGCTGCGGGCGATCGGGGCTCGGTGGCGGCGCCGAGCGGCTGAGATCGAGAGAGAGGGAGAGGGGAACGGCGCGGGGTCGCCGTGGGAGCGTGGCATCGGCGTCGGGGAGGTGCGCAGTGGCGGCGCGAGGGGATTGCGACGGCGGGAGGCACGGATCGCGGCGAGCTCGTGAGGGGGCCGCGGGGCGAGGGAGGAGCGAGAGGGAGAGGGAGATCTGAGAGGAGAGGGGAGAATTTTGGGGGAAAGGCCGGCGAATGGGCGGTCGCCGCCGTGGGAGAGAGAGGGGGGGGGATCGGATGGGAGAGGGGGAGAATTTTGGGGGTCGGCGGCTGCTGCGTGAGGGGGTTTTGATTTTTAGGGTTAGGGTTAATTTTAGGGTTAGGATTATTAATAGGGGTTTTTGTTGATATATAACCCTAGGATTAAAAGAAGAAAGGGGGAGATTGAGTGTCAAAGAGTGTACGCACTGGGGTAGGTCTAGGGGGATTTAGTGAAACCGATTAGGAAAAAGATTAAGACAGATTTAGTAGCGATTTGACCAGATTTGGCTATAATTCGAAATTTGAACTGGATGGGCAAATCAACGGTCCAGAATAATCCGAGCGATAACTCTCAATCCGGGCGTCAGAAAAATAATCTGAAAATACCGGGGCGATCTTGGAAACGAGACGCTCAAATCCACGGAGCCCGATCGTGCGTAGTGCCTACCAAAAATTTACGTAAAATTCGGGACGGCGTTTTGAGCCAAATGACTAAAACGCCCCTATCGATTCAACATCGTTTTGCGAGAAAACGACCGCGAAAAGATGTTCCCAAAAATTACCATGAATAGCTACACTCACAAACGATCACAACGGCATATCACAGTGCATAAATTGGAAGCCAGAAATAGTCTAATAAAATACGTGCACGCAGAAAATTCCATAAGGCTGGAAAGCGACCGTTACATTCTACCCCACTAAAATAAAGATTCCGTCCTCGGAATCGACAACACTAATCAGCAAACAAAAATGGGAAACGCTCCCTCATCTCCTCCTCGCGTTCCCAGGTGGACTCTCCAGGTGATCCGTGACGCCACATCACTCTCACCAGGTCGACTACCTTATTCCTCAACTGCTTCTGTCGACGGTCCAAAATCTGCACAGGCTGTTGGTCATAAGTCAGGTCCGAGCGAACTGTAATCTCTGAGAAGTCAACCGTGTGCGACGGATCACTGACGTACCGACGTAGCTGAGATACGTGGAAAACGTCGTGAACTCCCTCCAAAGATGGTGGCAGAGCAAGGCGGTAGGCCACTGCTCCCACACGCTCTAGCACATCAAACGGTCCAATATACCTCGGACTCAGCTTTCCCTTCTTCCCGAAACGAATAACTCCGCAGTTCGGAGAAATCTTCAGGAAGACGTGATCTCCAGGCTGAAACTCCAAAGGTCTCCTCTTGGCATCAGCCCAATGCTTAAAGCGATCCTGTGCAACTCTGAGCTTCTCCCTGATGTCCCTCACGACATCCACAGCTTCCACTATCATCTCGGGACCCAACAGCTCCCGATCTCCGATGTCATCCCAGCTCAATGGCGAACGACATTTCCTTCCATATAGGACAGCAAACGGCGCCATGCCAATGCTCGCCTGGTAGCTGTTGTTATATGAAAACTCCACCAAGTGGAGATGGTCTTCCCAAGAACCCTTCAAATCGAGCGTACAAGCTCGCAGCATATCCTCCAGGATCTGAATAGTTCTCTCGGACTGGCCATCGGTCTGCGGGTGGTACGCCGTGTTGAAGCTCAGACTCGTACCCAAATTCTCCTGTAGACTTCTCCAGAACTGAGATGTGAACCTCGTATCTCTGTCAGACACGATGCTCACGGGGACTCCATGTAAACGTACAATCTCCTGCACGTACACGGTCCACATCACAACTAACTCAAGAGAAAAATTTAAAAAAAGAAGTAAGAAAAGAAATTTTACCTCCAGATATTTCCTCGCTAAGGCTTCCGTAGACTGGCCCACTCGGAATGGAATAAAGTGTGCAGACTTGGTCAATCGATTCACGATTACCCAAACTACGTCATTCTGCCTCGGGGTTCGAGGTAAACCAGTCACGAAGTCCATCGTAATATGCTGCCACTTCCACTCCGGAATAGGAAGCGGTTGCAGCAATCCGGCAGTACGATGGTGCTCAGCCTTCACCTGTTGGCATATCAGACACTTGGCAACGCTCCGTGCCACGCTCCTCTTCATGCCAATCCACCAATAATTCAGACGGAGGTCCTTATACATCTTGGTGCCTCTAGGATGTATATAATATGGCGAGCTGTGAGCCTCGCTCAACAGCTCCTCACGGACATCACCTGCAGGTACACAGAGCCTATTGCCGTACCGCAGTGAACCATCCTCATGAATCACAAACTCCATCCGAAGTCCAGCTTCAACCTGCCTTCTGATCCTCTGTAGCTTCGGATCTCCTGCCTGTGCTGCCTTGATCCGATCCACGATCGTGGACTGAATCTGCAAATTCATGAAGGAATGAACCACACCAGGTAGGACAACCTCCAAATCCATCTCTCTCAGCTCCTGCTGAATCCTCCAGTCGGCTGTATGCATCATCGCGGTAGGGAGTCTACTCAAGGCATCAGGCACTACGTTCACCTTCCCCGGATGATACTGCAAGTCTATCTCGTAGTCAGCCATGAGCTCCAACCATCGTCTCTGATGCATGTTGAGCTCCTTCTGCGTGAAGATGTACTTCAAGCTCTTGTGATCGGTGAAAATCTTTACACACTCACCTAGCAAGAAGTGTCTCCAAATTTTCAGTGCAAAGATCACTGCTGCCAACTCCAGATCGTGCGTCGGGTAATTCTTCTCATGAGTCCCCAACTGACAAGAAGCATACGCGACCACGTGGCCATGCTGATGTAAGACGCACCCTAGACCCTTCCCTGATGCATCACAATAAACTTCGAAGCCTCCGCTTCGATCCGACACTGCCAACACCGGTGCTGTGGTCAATCTCGCCTTCAAGATACTGAAGGCTACCTCACAAGCATCTGACCAGAGAAACTCCACATCCTTCCTTGTCAGCTTCGTCATCGGCTCCGCAATCTTTCAGAAATCCTTGATGAACCGCCGATAATAGCCTGCTAAACCAAGAAAGCTCCTGATGTCAGACGCTGACTGCGGAGTCGGCCAATCTCTGACTGCTCTGACCTTCTCCGGATCTACAGATATGCCCTCACCGGACACCACATGTCCCAGAAAGGCGACTCTGTCCAGCCAGAACTCGCACTTGCTATACTTGGCATAAAGTTTGTGTCGCCTCAGCGTCTCCAGCACTGTCCTCAGATGACAGCTGTGTTCTTCCTCAGACTTCGAATAAATCAAGATGTCATCAATGAAAATGACGACAAACTTATCCAGGAAATCATAGAATATCAAGTTCATCAAATTCATGAACACAGCTGGAGCATTGGTCACGCCAAACGGCATGACCACGAACTCATAATGTCTGTATTTTGTCCGGAATGCTGTCTTCTGAACATCGTCCTTCTTCACCTTCAACTGGTGGTATCCACTCCTCAAATCCAACTTCGAGAAGACTCTCGATCCTCCAAGCTGGTCGAAGATATCGTCGATGCGCGGCAGCGAGTACTTATTCTTTACGGTGACAGCATTCAGTCCTCGATAGTCCACGCACATCCTGCGGGACCCATCCTTCTTCACGAGTAAAACTGGTGCACCCCATAGTGACACACTAGGATGGATGAAACCCTTCTGCAGCAACTCATCTAACTGCTTCCGCAGCTCCCCGAGCTCAGCGGGAGCCATACGGTACGGCGCCTTCGATATCGGTTGCGCTCCCGGCATAAGATCAATACCAAACTCTAAGGCTCGGTTGGGTGGCAAACCTGAGATATCCTCTGGGAAGACGTCGTCGAAGTCTCGGACGACTGCTGGTCGCTCGATCTCCATCTCCATCGGCATAGCTGCAACAATCGGCACCACCGGCGTGGCCCGATACTTGGTGGGTCCAAGCGACTCATCTCTGCTACGGAACTCGAACTCTGGGTGGCCTGGAATCCGGAACACCACCCTCTTGCTGCGACAATCGATCGAGGCGTGGAAATCTCCCAACCAATCGATGCCAAGAACGACATCAAAATGTGGCAGGTCGTGGACAATGAAATCTGCAAAGAGCTCGTGTCCACTGACCACCAAAGGAATCGATCTACATCCCAAGTTCACTGTCACCACTCCGTTCCCTGTGGTGATGTCCCAACACTTAGGAAGTGTATGGGTGGGAATGGAGTGTCTTGTTATGAATCTCCGGGATAAGATGCACATGGATGCACCGGAGTCGAACAAGGCCAAGGCCGGGTGAGAAGACACTAGAATGGTGCCTAAGATTTTAAAAGAAACTACGGTCAAACCAAGCAACTCTAACAAACAAGTCAAACAAGCAAGACTAACAATTAAAAGCTAAACTATGAAATGAAAGACTAGAATCAAAGAGTTACCTGCAATAACTCCATCCAGCTCCTCAGTCTCCAAAGCCGTCATGGTGTAAGCCGGCCTCTGGGGCTGCGCTGCTCTCTGAAACATCTGCCTCTGTGGCGCCAGGGGTGGTCCACGAACGGCAGGTCCTCTCTGAACTGGAGCTGGCGCCCTCATCTGCAGCGGGGCCGTCGCTCCAACTACGGCATGACGGGCTCTCGGACAATCCTTCGCAGCATGCGAGGAGTCTCCGCAAACTAGGCACAGTCCCATCTTCTTCCGGCAATCCTTCTGAACGTGTCCTGACTTCCCGCAGTAATGACACGGTCCCTTGCTCTGACTCTGAATGGGTGCTCCAGGCCTCTTAAATGGTACTGTCTGAACTGGCCTCATCGCCGGCCTAGCAGGTGGCAGGTACTGCTCCATAGGACGCTTCCCCTTATCAGCTGGAGGGTCAGGTAGGAGCGAAATAAGCTTATGATTCTTCGCAGCATCCAGCACCTCCTTCATAGTCGTGAAACTCGCCGAAGACATAGAAGCCTGAATCTTCGGACGCAGTCCCTGTCGGAAACGATCAGTTCGCTTCTCCTCCTTCTTCACCATATGCGGAGCAAAGCGACGCAGCATCTCAAACTCCGCCTCATACTCCTCGACGGTCATGTTCTCCTGCTTCAGATCTATAAACCTGCTCAGCAGCTCCCTCCTAGTAGTCTTGGTGAAGTACTTCGTCCTGAACATAGACATGAAGGTCTTCCAATCCACTGGCTTCTCCAGACGCCTCTCCTCAAGGCGCCACCAGTTCCTCGCATTCTCTGTCAGCTGCATCTTCGCTATCTCCACACGGGTATCGTCTGGTATCTTCGCAGCAACTAACTTCTCCTCCGTGCTCTGGATCCACTCGTCAGCAGCTAGGGGTCCCTCCTTCCCTGAAAATGTCCTCGGTTGGAGCTCGTTGAACTGCTTCACTCCTGGAGCAGCTCGAGGGGCAGGCGGAGGTGGGGGTGGTGCAACTGGAACAGCCTGGGCAGCACGCTGGGACTGCTGAACCAACTGATGCTGCACCTCCAGCATCTCTCTCATCACGCCCAGAAACTGGCGGAACTCTCCGCCCTGATCCTCCGGAACTCCATCTCCTGAGCTCCCTGATCGGGTAACACGTCGTCCTGCCATCCTATTGACAGAAAGACACAGATTAGACTCGTATATTTACTGGATGATAATAAAAATGAAATTTAATACTTCGATTATTCCGTACTCGCAGAAGAGGGGACCTGCATGGGCCACCACTAAAACCTGTCACGCCCCGCTTCTCAAAAACACGGAGGCGAAGGGTGACGAAGGCCCGCTTAGGCCGGGGCTAAGAGCCCGGACCCAATAAGCGTCTGTAGTATTCCATAGTGAAAGTACAGGTCCCTGCAAGTTAGTACGAAATAACAAAAGTACTGAAAAGAACATTTCATTTTATTCCAAAGTTTATCATCAAAGTACTGAGAGTCTAAAAATGCCGAAAACGGCTACAACTGCTGAAAGGAAACTAATGGTGCAAGCACCCAACCTAGACGAGAAAGTAAGAGTGCAACGCACCCAACTAAAACTGAAATGGATAACGCTGGAACAACAACAAAAGATCTCTAACTCTGATCGTCCTCTGGATCGTATTCCGGATCAGCGCCCTCCGGCTCCAAGTCAACTGGCAAGTCCGCCTCGTACTCGTACTCTGGCTCCACACCTGACGTACATCACCAAAAGAAGGAAACTGTACGTCAGGCAAAGTCTACAAAAACGGTCAGACTCTACTGCAAGTGTATCAACTATTAACAATGATTTACTGGTTGTTTTAGCATGCTGGGGTTATAACTGAGTAACGAAAAGTAGCGTAGTAGGAAAAGTAAACGTAGCAAGCAGTAGACGTAGCGTGTGCTACCGACTACGGGACTAACCTACAGGTGTCAAGTCAAGACGGGACGTGACGGGACAGGACAGGACAAGACGGGACAGGACAAGTAAGACACGAAAGGGTTCACGCCTTACGGTTCGAGGGCGGCCAGACCCTCTCCCCGTGCGCACGCTCAACCCTACCCCAACCCAGGAACTCAGGACAAGAATTACAGGGATCATTTCCGCTAGGGAAACATCCGAAACGCCCGAAGGCTTTTTGTGTAACAGGGATCACTTCCGCGGAGGAAAGCATCCGAAACGCACGTAGGCTTTTTGGTAACAGGGATCACTTCCGCGGAGGGAAGCTCGGGAAGCATCTGAAACGCCCGTAGGCTTTTTGGTAACCGGGATCACTTCCGCGGAGGGAAGCATCCGAGACGCCCGAAGGCTTTTTTGTGTAACAGGACAAGACATGACGAGTGTAGGAAGTTGTTATTCTAGGGTGTCCACACGCACGCACACGCAAGATAGTCCTATGATGTCAGCAGTTTATTGTTGTCAGGCTCAGACTTCGTCGTCAAGTCTGAGCCGTCACGGGTCGTCCCGGACGCTATCATTTCACGTCTGGTTCTCGTCACACACAATCTAATAGTTCTACAAACTAGAACTAAGGCACGGTCAAAACGCAAGTGGGTACACTTGCCTGGAATGGCGAGTGCGTCGTCTGTCCGGGGCGTCTCGTCCAGTCGTCGCGTCCGCGGTAGTCCGTATGAAAAGGGATCACGGCGACAGTGTCAAGTCGCGATTTTCGTCAAATCCTATTTAGATTCATTTCTAAGTTAGGCGTGGCTACCCTAATTGTCACAAGTCAAAAAGTGTCCGAACAGCCTATCCGACGATTCTATCCTATGTGCACAGTTCAAAAGTCCGATCGTCGATTCTATTGTTCACAACATTTTAAAGGAGCAGAAAATAAATTTAGCGAGTTTAGTTGCCGATTTTAGTTAGGTTTTCAGTTTTGGCTACGGGTGGGTTTCGCTACGAGTTACGAGAAAACCAACCTCTCCGGAGTCTGAAATAGTACGGACGTAGGGTCTGAACGGAGGGGTGTTTGCGGCGTCTACAGTGTCTCAATTACGGGTAGCGTAGTGAGACACGTCCGGGCAGCGGACGAAGCGCGGTCAGCGGGTGTGATCAGTTCACGGCAAAACGACGAGCTAGCGTCGCGGGCGGCTGCGGACAGATCTCGATCGTGCACACGGCTACGGGCTCCGTGCGGTGGCTGCAGACATCACAGCGAGAGGCGAGGTGCGGCCTTGGCGTGCGACGTCGCGCTGAAGGCAGCACGACGGCAGCGGAGGCTGGCGGCCGTGAGCGAGGGAGAGCCGCAGGCTGTCACGGCGGCGCAGCTGGCGGGGAAAGCGACGGCGGCTGAAGGGCGCTGCGCAGCGGTGGGCTATTGCCGAACTTTGCAACGGCAGCGGATGGCGGATCGCGACGAGGGGCGCAGTGGATCGCGGCGGGTGGCAGCGGAGGCGGCTGCGGGCGATCGGAGCTCGGTGGCGGCGCCGATCGGCTGAGATCGAGAGAGAGGGAGAGGGGAACGACGCGGGGTCGCCGTGGGAGCGTGGCGTCGGCGTCGGGGAGGTGCGCAGCGGCGGCGCGAGGGGATTGCGACGGCGGGTGGCACGGATCGCGGCGAGCTCGTGAGGGGGCCGCGGGGCGAGGGAGGAGCGAGAGGGAGAGGGAGATCTGAGAGGAGAGGGGAGAATTTTAGGGGAAATGCCACCGAACGGGCGGTCGCCGCCGTGGGGGAGAGAGAGAGAGGGGGGAGATCGGATGGGAGAGGGGGAGAATTTTGGGGGTCGGCGGCTGCTGCGTGAGGGGGTTTTGATTTTTAGGGTTAGGGTTAATTCTTAGGGTTAGGATTATTAATAGGGGTTTTTGTTGATATATAACCCTATAGGATTAAAAGAAGAAAGGGGGAGATTGAGTGTCAAAGAGTGTACGCACTGGGGTAGGTCTAGGGGGATTTAGTGAAACCGTTTAGGAAAAAGATTAAGACAGATTTAGTAGCGATTTGACCAGATTTGGCTATAATTCGAAATTTGAACTGGATGGGCAAATCAACGGTCCAGAATAATCCGAGCGATAACTCTCAATCCGGGCGTCAGAAAAATAATCTGAAAATACCGGGGCGATCGTGGAAACGAGACGCTCAAATCCACGGAGCCCGATCGTGCGTAGTGCCTACCAAAAATTTACGTAAAATTCGGGACGGCATTTTGAGCCAAATGACTAAAACGCCCCAATCGATTCAACATCGTTTTGCGAGAAAACGACCGCGAAAAGATGTTCCCAAAAATTACCATGAATAGCTACACTCACAAACGATCACAACGGCATATCACAGTGCATAAATTGGAAGCCAGAAATAGTCTAATAAAATACGTGCACGCAGAAAATTCCATAAGGCCGGAAAGCGACCGTTACAAGACTTATCGGTACTTTTGATGATTCCGATGTGGACACATCAAATGATGAAGATGAGGATGACAAGGAGCACGATCACATGTGTTTCGTTGCTTTTGATGATTCTTCATCAATCTCCTCTAACTCTAGCGATGAAGTGATAGAGACGTGGCTAAACCACAAACAAGAATGTTGCTTCATGGCTAATGCGGAAGAGTCTTCGTCAAGCTCAAGCGAGGAGGAAAGCGATGAGGAAGTCAAGGAGGAAAGCGATGAGGAAGCTGAGGAGGAAAAGCCATCCTATGAGGAGCTTGAATACCGCCTAAATGTGGCCTCCAATTTGGCAAGTAAGTGCATCGATTCATATGATAAAATAAAAGCTAAACTTGATAATGCTACGAGTAGGGTGCATGATTTAGAATCGTCTAGTGTAAATATTCATGATGCTTTGCATGTTTGTGACACTAGTGAGAGAGACACTTTTCTCTCTCAAGTTAAGGAATTGAGTTTGACTAATGAAAATCTTGTTGCTCAAAACCTTAGCTTAGAATCTCACATTCAACAACTTACGTTGAAATGTGAAGAGGAATCCCGTAAGCTCATAAGCTTTGTGTATTCTAGGGATTCACTCCACGATTTGTTGGAAAAACAACATCCGACAAATCATAGAGGAGGTTTGGGGTATATTCAAAATGTGGTACCCAAACCCACCTCTAATTCCTCTTATGGTGCAAATACAAGAAATATTGCTAAAGCACATAAGAAGAATCACCATGCTTTCTTGTACAACAATAACATCAACAAGAAGCATGTATATCACGAGGAAATGAGGAAGAATGAAAAATCTTCATTTTTTGCTAAGAAGCAAAATCCTCATTCTCTGCATGCCAAGAAATTTGTTTCTACACCTACGCATGCCACATCCACCCCTCTTGCAAAGGCAAAACCATTGCCTAGGAAATCCTTGAGTTTATGGATTCCCACTAAGGTTAGTGTGCAAGAGAGGGATATCTACATCAACTCTCTAGTTAGGGATGTGATCACATCATGTGATTACATTTGGAAATCAAACTCCTCTTAGGGTTTGGTTGCTTAATGTTTAGGTTCCTCACACATATGCATATGCATGAGTATTGTGCTTGAATGTTTATTTTTAGCATACCCATTGTTTGTGTGTGTTTCATGAATTTGAAAATATTTTCAAACTTATTTTATTAAGAAAATGGGGACCTTGGGGTTTTTTTGACATGCATGCATTTTTGATCCATGTGTATGTCAATGTGGGAGTTAATATGTTATATGTTTAAAATATTTTAAGACATATTTTAACTCTCATTTCGGAGGTTATTTGAGATCATTATTTACAATTGGTTATTTTTGGTCTCAAACTAAACCTCTTGTTATTGCCAACTTGTTCATGTTTTATTTTGTTTTGGCAATATCTTTGTGTATCATTGAAGCTTGATTTTTCCATATCTATTGCTTTGATACACTTTTGGCCCATGGCTCCATTATTTGTATATCAATTGATAAAGAGGATTAATTTCCAAGATTCTTTTTCTACAATTGGTATTTATCTCAATTGTTAGAGATTGTTAATTTCCTTCTTTATAATTGGTGTCGCGGGGTAGAACTCGCGTACAATGAATTTGTATTATGGGGAACCAAGGGCACAATGGTTAAGCTAATGATGGGGTTGTTGAGTATTGGACTCTCCACCTTGATTTTGATGATGATCAAACACAAATCATTGTGACTAACTCTTGTGTTTGCAGTTATCTGAAAAGTCACCAATTAGATTCAAGAAGATCAAAAGTGACTACATGTGTTGATTCAAGTGGAGAACTTGGTAGATCAACAAAGGTGAAGCATTGGCTTGAAGAACTCAAAGACTACTTCAAACCTCAAGCCAATGGCATCAACAAATGAATGGAGATTCAATCCAAAGAGAAGATAGGAATGGATGAGTCAAAAGCTTCGAAGACTATGACATTCAAGTCATTCAACTAAAAGACTCAAGAACATGAAGATTTATGGAGATCATCGCCAAATTAATTTGTTCATCTCAAGCGACGTCCCACGACTTCCTCAGAACGCGTGATCGTTGTGCTTGGAGCTTCGTTGAAGCTCAAGGAGTTTTTCATGAAGTCTAGGGATTCAGATTCTCCATGTTGAAGCTTTGAAGACGGTTTGTCGTGTTTACTTTTATGTCTTCTAGCTTCGGTTTAGTAGAATGTTAAGCCTTGAGTAGTACTTGCCTAGAAATCTTCATAACTTTCATATCTTATCTCTAGGATTGCCTTAGAAGCCAATAGAAATTTTTCCGTAGCTTATCGCTTCATTTCTTGGCTTCTTATGCATCTTAGTTGGTTCAAGTAGAAGAACCAACCGACTAGATGACGATCTAATCGGTTGGAAATCCTTCTTGAACCGACTAGATATCCTAGCTCAACTCAGCCCATTCACTGTTGGTCAATTAGTCGGTCCGAGAAGGTTCACCGACCGACTAGATGACGATTTAGACGGTTGGAAATCCTACTCAGACCGACTAGTTATCCTAATCAATTGAAGACAATTTGTTGACCAATTAGTCGGTCCAAGAAGGCTCACCGACCGACTAAATGACGATCTAGTCGGTTGGTGTTTCTTCTCAGACCGACTAGTTTTCCTTGTGAAATTCGACCTTTGCACTGTTGACCAGTTAGTTGGTTCAAGAAGGATGGTTAATGCATTAAATGACAATCTAGTCGGTTGATGATCCTTCTTAGACCGACTAGTTTCAAATCTAGTCGGTCCAAGAAGGTTCACTGACCGACTAGTTGTCAATCTAGTCGGTTGATGATCCTTCTTAGACCGACTAGTTCTTACCCAGATTTCACCATCTTCTCTGTTAACCATCTAGTCGGTCCAAGAAGGTTCACTGACCGACTAGTTGTCAATCTAGTCGGTTGATGACCCTTCTTAGACCGATTAAGCAGCTTCAGAAATAGATCCGTTGGGCATTTAATGCCACGAATTTTGTGACCGTTTTCTCTCTTCCATATATAAGTTTGTGTGCTTCTAACCAGGGATCCAAGGCTGAAATTAGAGACATTTTCACACCTTTGAAGAGAGCCATTCAACTCCAATTCCAAGCTCTCTCATCTCACAAGAATCTCTCTCTTTCTCTTTGAGCACTAATTCCTCAAGAGAGATTCTCATTCCTTGGGAGCTTCTCAAGCTAAGAGCTTGAAACCAAGTCACCAACTCCTCCCTAGACATCTATTGCTGCTCATCTTGGTGGAGCTAGGGTTTGGTGATTTCATCTTCCTCAAAATCCATTCTTGCCCTAAATTGGTAAGTATTTCTCAAGGCATAGGATTTTGTGGTAAGAAGCTATTTATTTCATCTTCAATACATTTATATTGTTGTTTACTCTCGGTTGATGAGAGTGTTGGCTTGATCCCAAGTTGTGGGAGTCAAGATTTAGTTTTGCTCTCGGTTTGTGAGAGTTTGCCTAAATCCCAAGTTGCGGGATTTACGGTTTTGCGTGTTCCCGGGTTGTGGGATACACGGACATCGATTGTAGGTCGATTGCACTTGTGGGGTTTCTGCAAGTGGGCTAAATGAAATCTCTAGTGATTTGCTAGAGTATCCGGAGGGGATCCGGGTGTTGCTGGAGTAGGGCACCGGTAACAAGTCGGGAAGACTTGGGTGGCATCGAACCAGGGTAGATTACTTGTTTGCATTGCATTATTGCTTGTGTTGTTGTTCACTTATTGTATTCCGCATTTGTTGGTTAAGTATGGTTTTATTTGGCGTAATTTCCTTATAATTCTATAAAACACTATTCACCCCCCTCTAGTGTTTGTTCCTCATAGCACAGGGTCACTATAATTGGTATCAGAGCAAGGTTATAGCTATGGCAACCAACAACAACAACACACGATGCCCTCTTCCACCATATCTCCTCGGGCCCAATTATCAAATTTGGTGTGTGAAGATGAAGGCTCATATTCAATCGATTGACGAGGATTATTGGAAGCTTGTGGAGAAGCCCTTTCGCACACCTACCACTTCCGTACATGAATGGACACATGAGCAAAGAGAATTGGTGGGGAAACATCAAGAGGTAATGGATATCTTGCTTGATTATTTAACTTATGACATTCTTATGCATGTGTCCAAGGCAACAACGGCATATCAAATATGGCACATGCTAGCGGAGCAAGAAGAGTCCACCTCGGAGTGTTCTTCCTCCAACGATGAAAGAGATTCATTCATGGGCTTGATGGCACGAGAGGACGACTCTAGTGACGAATCAAGCGACTCAAGTGAAAGCGATAGCGACGATGAAGAGGTAACAACGGATGATCTTAAAATTGAACTTAAGCAATTATTTGATAAATATCAAAAGCTTATGCCTAAATATTGTGATGCTAAGAATAAAATTGCTAGTCTCTCTAACACATCTTCATGTAGCACCTCTAACAATGACACCATTGTTGAGACACTCGCTATTGAGAAAGCAAGTTTGCTTACTCAAAATGGCATGTTGAGAAATGAGGTGGAGTCCCTCAAATCTCAACTCGATCGTGTTTCCATTGTGGATAGTAACGATCTTGAGATTGAAAATATTCAATCTCAAAACACTTGTTTGGGCATTGAGAATGAGAATCTCAAATCCCAAGTGCACGAGCTCACCACACATGCATCCATCTTGAATGCACGCACCTCTGATAGTGAAGCAACTATAGATTTAGTGAGGCCATCCTCCGGTGCATCCACGAGTGGTGTCTATAACAACTTGGGTAGTTCTACTACTAAGGAAACCACCACTCCTATTCCTCACTCCTTTGGAAAGAAACCCACTTTGGGTGGACATCAAAGGAAGGGACATGCTTTCATGTACACCAATATACGTAGGAATGCATCCACTCCTCACATATCTACAAATGATGGTTTTTATGTTTCACACCCACGAGCACGTGCAAACACTCATTTGAGACACTCTTATGCACGTACTCATGCTCATGCACCTTCATATGCTTATGATCACACATCACATCCACATGTGCATGCTTATTCTCATGATCATCCTCATGCATACACACCTCATATTCATCCACATATGTATGCAACACCACACCATGGATCATATGCCCATCATCATGCTTTTGCACAACACAATGTTCCTCATGCTCTTTCTAGATCTCATGCTCCTAGGCCACATGCGCCACGTAGAAATCAACCTTTTGTGCATGCAACCACTAGGAAGAGGATTCCCAAATCATACACTATTTGGGGTCCTGAGAACACTAGCATTCATGCTAAGGATATGTATGTGCAATCTTATATTAATGATATTATTATGAATGATGATTATGTTGGGAAATCACGGTCCTCTTGGACTTGGTTTCCGAAGGGTTAGTTTTCGTTGACCCTTCATTGCTTGGTACCATAAGTTTATATTCATTTTATGGGTACCAAAGCATTTGTGTTAAGAATTGATTTATTCTTTTGTTTGCATTTTGGCCTTACATGCTCATGTGTGATTAGAAACGTAAATTCATATTGAATTTAATTTCCATTGCATGATTATTTGTAAATCATTGTGTTTATGATTTTCATATTTAGAATATTTAATATTTCTTCTTGCAACACATGCGTTGGCTCATATTCATGTTTTGTTGCATGTGATACATGTCATGCGTTTGGATTATATATATATAGACACACACACACACACACACACTTATTTTTGGTATAATTGGTATATGCATGTATTTGGTTAAATATTTATCTTGTAACATGATTACATGTTTCATTAATATTGTGTATGATTACACTAAGATATGGGTTATACTAATTTGAATTTAGTTTGTTAAACTTATTGACTAACCCATAGGATCCAAAAAGGTTTTTGGATACCAAAATTATGTTTTCTAGGTTCAATCCACATTGGGATACCAACCCTACCAACTCCTTGATTTGCAAAGATTTTCATTCAAATGGAGTTGTTGGTGCTTAAGTGATGCACCAAAGTAGGGGGAGCTTAATGTTGTAAGTATATTCTTAAATTTGGTTTCCATGTGTGTTGGATACATGTAGATGTCACTTTGTGTTTGAGACTATCTCATGCATATTCTATGTTTGCATATTGTGTGCCTCGTATGTCATTCATGTCTATGTGTTTCACGTGTGTCAAATTCTTGACCAATGTGCATTGTGTATTCATAATCCTTACTCATATGTTTATTCGAGGATTATTTATAACATGCGGCTTAAATATTTTCATGTTAGAACTAATGCTCATTTGCATGTTTCACACACGGGACACGCTTATATTTATGTCCACTTCACAAGCGTGCATCCCAACATCCTACTCATGCCTCTACAACCTCTTCTTAAGAATCCCAAATCACTATCTTTTGGATTCCTAAGATTGTTTCTAGGCATGGTATGAACACACATATAGAATCGTATATTAGGAATGACATATTCTCTTGCGACTCATATTGCGTTTCATTGCTTGGGTACCATGCTTGTATGATTATCTTTTTGTACCCATATATGTATGTGAGTTCGTCCTCTACTCCCAAGTTTGCTTAGTTTGTATGATTTTGAGGGAGTATGACATGTTTGATTGCTATCAAGACAATACATTTGGTATCAGATTAGTTGAGTTCGTCCACTACCCCCAACATCATTATATGCCATTACATTTCTCTCATATTATGTTGTGCATATAGATTAGTTGATTTCTCTAACCCTTGGTGATTTTCTATCTTGTTGATATGCCAAAGGAAAGAGAAATTTCGTTTTGAAAATTAATACTTTATGCTTTTCATGCACACTCTTTGTGGTATTACTTTTCATGCCTTCCTTCAATATGTGTTGTGTCGTGAATGTTTATTTTGTGCACATATGCATATTGAACGAGGAATCTTTCTAGCACACACACACTATTGTATTAGATATGTGTATTCATAATGATGTTGCTTGACTAAATCATATGCATAGGAATTATTAGTCTAGGTGTACCTAAATTTCTAATGGTTGAGAATTGTTAATTCCTGATTTGCATGATTTTCATGATTATCTTAACTCATTTCAATGCATGTCATGCATTTCTATTGATGAGTGTTATTTACAATTGGTAAATGATTGGTTATTGGACTACTTGATTTTGTTCATTAACCTATTGGATCCAAAAAGTTTTTGGATACCACCAATTATTGAATTGTCAGATTGTTGTGCAAGATGCCTACCCTACACACTCCTTGGTTTACAAATGATGGATCAATTCAAAGGAAAGGATGGTGCATTGGAGATGCACACATATAGGGAGAGCTAAATGGTAGTAAGTATGTGTTTTGTACAATTGGTATTTTAATATATTAGGTTTGACTACCATATTTACAATTGGTATTTTAATATATTGAATTTGTGTAATATAGCATACTTCTTCATTAGCTCATTCTTGTCACACCCTCATGAAGATTGTTTGTTTATGTGACTGCCATGTTCATGTATGTCTTGTATGTCTTATTACGACTCATGTATCATGGTAGCTATAACATTCATATAATGATTTGGTTAGTTATTTATTGATATTCATATCTTTGGAACACGTTGTCATTACACATCGTATTCCTCACATGCATGCTTCTTTGTGAAGATTGTTATATGTTATGGATATGATAACTGATATGTATGACATGCTTGCTTGTTTATTAGACTGTATTAAGTATATTGATCTTAATCTTCATTGAAATTTTTTCAATTCTTTCATTTAAGGTTCATTGTTGTTTTGATTCTACCACATGTGCCTAATTCTCGTAGATGACTATGTTCATGGATTATTTAGACTATATCATGATCTGTCATACCATTCTAGTAGAATCATTCATTTCTTTATGGCATGCTATACTTCATCATGTTATACATAATTCATGCCATGTATAAGATTAATGATTTAGGATCTTTATGCATATTTGTTCATTGTATCACCCCACATCTCATACTTTTCCTATGGTATTTATTATTATCTTTATGAGACGTATTGATATGATTTGGGGTGATCAATGTATGTTACTTGTCATTTTAATTACTTCATGACTGATGTTTAGCTATAATTTTATTCAAGAGATCTTTCATGTCTATAGCTAAATCTTTCATGTATGATATTTTTCACAAGTGACATAACATTCATTCATATTAGTTAGTGATCTTCAAGCTATATTTCTCACTATGTCATCTCTCATCTCACGCTCATATTTTATGCTATTTTGATGAGATGTTAGAGATAACTTGTGCTTTACACGATCACATAAGCTTTATATTGTATTTGATGATATGTATATTCTGTCATAGATATTCTTCCATGAATATATCTTGATGCACTATGACTTCTTTGATGCTACCTCTGATTATATTGTGCTTACTCAAGTTTTTTTATTCTATTCGCACAATTGGTATGCATGCATGCAATGTTCATGATAAACTTTATTCATTTATATCCTACCTTGTGACTTTGAACGTAGACTATCTTCATGCCTTTGCTCAAAGATGCTTTGTCACATTATGCTTCATGGTGAATTCTTTGTGATAATTGAGCTAGGATGAAATCATGTCTCTATTTGTTCACTTGGTTTCCTTCTCAAGTGATATCATGGTCTTGACATTAAATTGCCATGCTTTGCATACTCTGTTAGACTACAATTGGTATCATCTCTACATATCATATTTACATTTGGTATCATATTTACAATTGTTAGACTATTGATTTTGGATATCATCTTTACATGCTCATGGCATTCCATGCTTATCTTTGACTCATTATGTGAGTATCTATTCTGGAATGCATGCTAGTACTATGGTTCTTTTGAACATTGTGTCATTTAGTATCCTAGTGTACTAGAATTGTGTATGCCATATGTTTTATGAAGTTACTATCTCTATTTTGGCATAACACTTTTGCATGATTGGATATTTGTGTATGCCCACATTGCACACTTCACTTAGATTTGGTATGTCTACAATTGGTATCACACGCCATTATACTTAATTTGTGTTATTATTTCATAACATAACTATGTACACATGGCTAAGAATTTCCATAGTCATGATTGTTGCATTTTTTATGTTTGACTTAGACCTCAGTTTATTGATATTATTTATTGATCTATGTCAATGTGATGATTTTGATTCCACCATAATGTATTTAATCATGTTCATGTCATTTATCTTGCCAAGTATACTATTGGTATCACAAGACAGTCTATCACAATATGCTTCATGTTATAAATTTTGTGATAATTGAGTTCGGTTGGGTATTTGACACTATTTGATCACTTGTTTTTCTTTCACAAGTGATGTCATGATTTTTGCATTGTCACTTTTCTAACACTGCTCACACTATTCTTTACAATTAGTATCTATTGTAATCTTTTATCACATATGCTTATTGCTTATCTTTTTGTGATAATTGAGGGTGATTGAGTTGTTGTTGGATATGTGCTCTTGCATTTGATATCTTTATTTCGATATCTTGTTTTTCAATTGGTAACTTTACATTAGAGAACTTTACACAATTGTTATACCTTTGTGTTTTCCACTCTATTGTTGCATTTGTTGTTTCTATACCCCCATATCTTTTTGTTATGACAAAGGGGGAGAGAAATAAACAAGATGTGCTTATTAAATGTTGAGTGTTAAACAATAACTTGAATCATATAGACTTTATGTTTGATCGTTCATGTATATGATTCAGGGGGAGCATTGGTGATTACCTTGGTTGATATAAATTACATTATATATATGTTGGTAATCATGCTCATGTTTATGATGTGTATCACCTACATGATTTGTATTGTGTATGCATATTATTTCTGGCCATTCATGCGATATATACACAACCTCATGTGATATACACACTATTAACTGCTGAATGATGCAATTGATTATTGATATTAACTTGATTGGCATCATTGCAGGGGGAGTAAGTATATTTAATGCACAATTATTTGTTTTGTTTATATTTGGTTTGTCATCATCAAAAAGGGGGAGAATGTTGAGTATTGTACTCTCCACCTTGATTTTGATGATGATCAAACACAAATCATTGTGACTAACTCTTGTGTTTGCAGTTATCTGAAAAGTCACCAATTAGATTCAAGAAGATCAAAAGTGACTACATGTGTTGATTCAAGTGGAGAACTTGGTAGATCAACAAAGGTGAAGCATTGGCTTGAAGAACTCAAAGACTACTTCAAACCTCAAGCCAATGGCATCAACAAATGAATGGAGATTCAATCCAAAGAGAAGATAGGAATGGATGAGTCAAAAGCTTCGAAGACTATGACATTCAAGTCATTCAACTAAAAGACTCAAGAACATGAAGATTTGTGGAGATCATCGCCAAATTAATTTGTTCATCTCAAGCGACGTCCCACGACTTCCTCAGAACGCGTGATCGTTGTGCTTGGAGCTTCATTGAAGCTCAAGGAGTTTTTCATGAAGTCTAGGGATTCAGATTCTCCATGTTGAAGCTTTGAAGACGGTTTGTCGTGTTTACTTTTATGTCTTCTAGCTTCGGTTTAGTAGAATGTTAAGCCTTGAGTAGTACTTGCCTAGAAATCTTCATAACTTTCATATCTTATCTCTAGGATTGCCTTAGAAGCCATTAGAAATTTTCCCGTAGCTTATCGCTTCATTTCTTGGCTTCTTATGCATCTTAGTTGGTTCAAGTAGAAGAACCAACCGACTAGATGACGATCTAATCAGTTGGAAATCCTTCTTGAACCGACTAGATATCCTAGCTCAACTCAGCCCATTCACTGTTGGTCAATTAGTCGGTCCGAGAAGGTTCACCGACCGACTAGATGATGATTTAGTCGGTTGGAAATCCTACTCAGACCGACTAGTTATCCTAATCAATTGAAGACAATTTGTTGACCAATTAGTCGGTCCAAGAAGGCTCACCGACCGACTAAATGACGATCTAGTCGGTTGGTGTTTCTTCTCAGACCGACTAGTTTTCCTTGTGAAATTCGACCTTTGCACTGTTGACCAGTTAGTTGGTTCAAGAAGGATGGTTAATGCATTAAATGACAATCTAGTCGGTTGATGATCCTTCTTAGACCGACTAGTTTCAAATCTAGTCGGTCCAAGAAGGTTCACTGACCGACTAGTTGTCAATCTAGTCGGTTGATGATCCTTCTTAGACCGACTAGTTCTTACCCAGATTTCACCATTTCTCTGTTAACCATCTAGTCGGTCCAAGAAGGTTCACTGACCGACTAGTTGTCAATCTAGTCGGTTGATGACCCTTCTTAGACCGATTAAGCAGCTTCAGAAATAGATCCGTTGGGCATTTAATGCCACGAATTTGTGACCGTTTTCTCTCTTCCCTATATAAGTTTGTGTGCTTCTAACCAGGGATCCAAGGCTGAAATTAGAGACATTTTCACACCTTTGAAGAGAGCCATTCAACTCCAATTCCAAGCTCTCTCATCTCACAAGAATCTCTCTCTTTCTCTTTGAGCACTAATTCCTCAAGAGAGATTCTCATTCCTTGGGAGCTTCTCAAGCTAAGAGCTTGAAACCAAGTCACCAACTCATCCCTAGACATCTATTGCTGCTCATCTTGGTGGAGCTAGGGTTTGGTGATCTCATCTTCCTCAAAATCCATTCTTGCCCTAAATTGGTAAGTATTTCTCAAGGCATAGGATTTTGTGGTAAGAAGCTATTTATTTCATCTTCAATACATTTATATTGTTGTTTACTCTCGGTTGATGAGAGTGTTGGCTTTATCCCAAGTTGTGGGAGTCAAGATTTAGTTTTGCTCTCGGTTTGTGAGAGTTTGCCTAAATCCCAAGTTGTGGGATTTACGGTTTTGCGTGTTCCCGGGTTGTGGGATACACGGACATCGATTGTAGGTCGATTGCACTTGTGGGGTTTCTGCAAGTGGGCTAAATGAAATCTCTAGCGATTTGCTAGAGTATCCGGGTGTTGCTGGAGTAGGGCACCGGTAACAAGTCGGGAAGACTTGGGTGGCACCGAACCAGGGTAGATTACTTGTTTGCATTGCATTATTGCTTATGTTGTTGTTCACTTATTGTATTCCGCATTTGTTGGTTAAGTAGGGTTTTATTTGGCGTAATTTCCTTATAATTCTATAAAACACTATTCACCCCCTCTAGTGTTTGTTCCTCATAGCACAGGGTCACTACAGGGGTTAGGGTAAGCTATTTGACAGGTGATTAGTGGGGTGCAGAGGCTGAACTTGCTGTCAAGGCAGACCACTGTGTTGAATCCGGCAGGATCCAGGCGAGGGGACTGAGCTGCTGGAGCTGGGGTCGAGCACGACCAGGGGGACGAGCTATCCTGCACATGGAACAACTCGTCAGAAAGGCCGGGTTGGGGTCCAACCCTTAGCCTCTCTGATGCCTAAGTCAGTAATAGGACTTAAAGTGGGGGCCGGGCATGCGGGTCGGACTAAAGGTGAGTCGACCGCATGTGACGAGCTATGAGTGGAAGAACAAAGATATGGACGACCTTTGCTCTTGTGTGTGAGTAATGAGGATTGAGAGTAAATTTGCCAACCCCCTCATTGTTGGAAGCGAAGGGGTTTTTATACCTGACTGGAGACGGTTAGGCATGGCTGACCTGGCATGCTGACTCGGCGTGCTGAGTTGGCCCTGCTGTCAGCGGAAGCTTCAGACAAGGATGTCAGGAACGGGAGTGTCAGTTATGCTTTTGTCAGACAGCGCGGCGGCTGGGGGCGCTTTTGTCAGGGTGTCAGGGCCGAAAGCATTAAGTGTTAGGGGCGCAGCGGCCAGGGGGGTGCTTTGTCAGATGGTCGGGCGGCGTAAGTGTCAGTTGTGTCCTTGTACTAGGTTGTTTGTCGTGTCCGATGAGCCAAGGATCCGACGGAGCGCCTCCCAGCGGCAGGGCCCCTGACGAGCCTCTGGGCCGGCCTGGGCATTGGACGTGCGGCCCCTGGGCATTGGACGTGCGGCACGGCCGCACATTCTTGGGTGGGGATCCTGGATCACCGGGGGAGGATGGGTGCGCCTTTGTCAACATCCGAGGCTGCGCTGTCCGGGTATGCCTTGTGCGCTCGCGTTTCCTGGCGGACCGAGGGAGAGCAGGCAAGCGCCTCTATCAGTGGACGAGGTGAGGTGCGCCCATCCCCCTATCGCGTCGGACTTTCGGATCAACTGGCGCCCTGCGGGCCTCTAGAGTTCGGGCGAGCGACGCCCCATCGTTGGGCTGCCCGCCCGTTCGGGAGGGGCGATCCAACGGGTCACCTCGGTGGTTTAGGACGGAAGGTCGGGCTATCCCGATCTTCTGGTCGTAACAATTGCCCCCGGCATTCGAGCTCGAGGCGGGAGCCCAAATCGGCTCGGATGACGTAATGCCACTTCACTTTAAGATGGCGGTTCGGATTTTGGTCCGTGCTCGGGAGTGGCGACGCAGGTCTGGGAATTCCCGCCAAGTTGGTCATTATTGCGATTTGAAAGCGCCTGGGGAAATCAAAGCGCCTCCTCTAGTGGTCACGCGACGCGTGGATGAAGGCGACATTCACGTCCGTCGAGGCGTCAGGGATGCTCCGATGGGCGACGCGTGGTGGCGCATCGACGGTCGTGATGGCCTGTTGTCCTCTATAAGTATGGGGAGATAGGGATCGACAGCTGCCTTCTTCTGGCTTCAACTCTTCTTCCCGCCTTCCGGTTTCTGCCAGTCGCTTGCCGGCGCGGTTGTCGTCGCAGTAGTCGACGGTCCCTTTTCGTTCGTCTTAAGGGCTCGGCCTCCTGCCAGGTAATCACCATATCCTTTTAATCGATGGCTTTTCATTTCGACTCCGGGGCGGGTAGCAACACGGCGATGGAAGAGTCCATGGTCGAGGAGAGGTGGGGGGGGGGGGGGGGGTACAAGGGCCTCAGCGGAGGAGGACGTGGCGCGCTGATGTGCCGAGGGCGATTGTAGCCCTCAGGTGCAGGACGGACAGTATCAACATCAGTGAGATTAGGGGGCGGTTTGTGCGTCCGCCCTGCGAAGCACGGGTCCCGGGACGGGCGAGAGGGTGTATTCGCCCGGGGATAATGAAGTTGGGGTCTACACCAGATCCTTCGAGTTAGGGCTTCGCTTTCCGATCCACCCTTACCTCTTACACCTGATGAACTTCCTGGAGCTGCCGATTTTTGCCTTGGCGCCCTGCTCCTGGGGCTTATTGGTGGGGTTCGCCTTGTTGTGCTTTGCCACCTCCCTGAATCCGTCCATGGCGTTGTTCTAGTACTTCTTCGTAGTTCGGAAGAGGGGGATGTACCATTGTGTCTGTGCGAGGAGGGGGAGGGAGCTCGTCATCGGGGTGCCCGTCGACGCAGGTAAGTGGATGGAGGATTTTGTTTTTGTTGAGATGCCGGTTGACGCGGTACTGATGTCGAACTGGGGGGGCGCTGAACCCCCTGGTGAATGAGAAAGTGAAGCTAACCGGAGAGGACCTGGTGAAGGCGCAGATTTTGGCGGAGCTGCCCGAGGCGCACCGTCGGTTGGCGAACCTGATGCAGGACAGTCGGCTCGCCAGGGATTTTTGGTCCCAAGGTACTTTTAAGTTCTTTCGAGCCTTTAGATAAGCTTACCCTGATCTCTCTTTTCTTCGCAGGAAGGGACGTGATGGATTTGCCGGGGGAGGAGTCGGGGGCCGCCGGGGTACCTGTCGCGGAGAACGTCGGCCCTCGGGATAAAGATAAGAGAGTGATAGGCGAGGACGGGCCTGTGAAGGAGGTGACCGGAAAACGGGGAGCCGAGGTCGCAGGAGAAGAGGGGTCGAACCGACGACAAAGGGTGTCCGTGTCAGCTGCCTCTCCCGATCGAACTATCGAGGGAACTGGCCCGGGCCTCTCCGAGGATTCGCCCATTCGGGGGGTGGTACTCCCGGTCTCGGTGTGGACTTCGGAGGCGGACAGGCCCATCAAGGCACCCCCGGTCCCGAAGTGGCCTTACGGAATCCCCCTGCGTGAGATGGGGAGGTCGATGAACCCGAGTTGCGAGAGCACTCTCATCCATTTCAAGAGGACCCGAGCAAAGGTTGAGGCGTTTTCAGGCGACCGTCTTCATAAGCCAACCTTTCAGATAGGCTGTGATGAGTCGGTATTCGAGGACGCCGGGGTAGCAGCGCGCCTCACAGAGTACTGCATGCTGCCGCGGGATCGTGAGTCCTTGATCCGCGTCGGGGCGGAGCGGTTGTGCGGCTCCGTTGTGTGGCATGTCATGCAAGTAGGTCGATTTTCTCGTCTCGTCCCCTGGTTTTCTTTATTCGTGTTCGGCTGACCATGGTCTTTTTATAGATGGTCACGGCTATGGTGGCCCTGCAGCGCCGCACTTCGGTGGCCGCCACGAAGGCGACTCTCGGTAAAGCGAGGGCCGACCTACGCGAGGCCAAGGAGAAGCTGAAGGAGACGGAAGCGGAACTGGAGAGGGTTATGGCGGCCTGCGAGGTTGAGAAGGGTCGGGCCGCGTACTTTGACTCGTCGAAGGCTACAGACGAGCGCCAACTCCTGGAGGTAAAGCGGGAAAGGGACGATATCCTGTCGAAGCATGTCGAGGAGATGGCTAGCCAGGAAAGGGTGATCAAGTTGCAGAGGGGGCAGATAGCCAACCTAAAGGAGACCGTCGAGGCGGAGAGGAGGGAGAAGGGTATCTTGAGGCAGCGGCTAGAGGAGAGGCGGGTGGTCGACCGCGCTACATCGAAACGGCCATCCGCCGGTACCACGACGAGCATGTAGTACCGATGCTGTAAGAGGCCCGGGAGGTAGGAGTTCGCCAAGTGGCAAGGGATATTGGGGCTCGGCCGGAGGAGAGACGGCGTCGCTGAGGACTCAGAGCGGGGGAGCTTTGTTTTTCTTTTTGTACGTGGACCCGACGGCGGGGCCCGATGTACTGTTGTATTCTTAGAGGGCTTCATGGATAGCATAGACCTTTAGATAAATGAAATGGATTGATTTTGTCTGCGGGTCATTTCCTCCATTCGGTGCGCGTAGACTGTTTGCTTTCACGGGATATAATTGCCCCCAACCTTCCTCTATCGAAGATCGCTGGGTCGTCGATGGGGGGAGGTTGAGATACAGTAAGTTTGTCAAAGGTGTGAGGCGGGTGAAATTTTAGCCTGTATGGATCAATACACTAGAGGGGTGGTGAATAGTGTATGTAATAAAAACTGTTGCAAATAAAACGTTACTAATATTGCAAAGATGGCACAGAAATAAAATGACAAGTACTGAAAAATAAATCAATCGCAAACACAGAGATTTATCCTGGTTCGGATCCTTGTGATCATACTCCATTCCTCTACTCCCAGTAGAGATTTTCAATCCACTATAATCACTTTCCCCGTAAGCACAAACTTACAAAAATGGCGACATTCCCCGTGTCCCAAACTTTGTACAATCTCTAAACAGAGATTCAAACCTGTTAAATAATGAAATAGAAAAACACCTATAGCCTTGTTATGAATTTAGAATGAAATTCAAGGATGGTGTTTAGAGAGAGACTTCAAGATGTATATGATATGTAATGAAGAACAATACTTGAAGTTCTCTGGTTCATAAAAGAAGAGAGAGATCAATTGATTTCTTCTTGCAATTATGAACACAAACAACTTTCCAAAACGATGTTGAAAAAGGCAAAATTGCTTTAAGGAAGAAAACTTCAATTCTCAAAAGATCTATGAATAAGAATCTTGAAGTTCTTCCGTTCTCATAAGAAGAGAGAAATCTATGGATTTCTTCTTGCAAATGAGAATGAGAACAACTAAGGCAAGATTGCTTAGAATCAACAATTCTAGAAAAGAAAGAAAGAGGAAAGTTGTGTGTCTTGAAAGAGAGGGTCTACCCCTTTATTTAAAGTGTTTAGGGACGGTTGGAGAGTGGGAGGAACGTTGGAAAACGGTCATGAACCGTCACGGAAAATTTGGGGTCAAAACGGCTAGTTTTGAAATTGGTCGACCAAACTGACCACATTGGTCGACCAAAATTTAGAGAGAGAATTTTGACCGTTGGAAGATAGTTCCAGAATCTACATGGTTATGGGAGTTTGCATATGTAATCCCATAGTCAAATTCGAAGGTTTAAAATTGGTCGACCAAAATGGGGTTATTGGTTGCCAATTTTCAGAAGTACGAATTTTCGAAATTGGAAAGTGTAGATCTCTGAGTAATAGAATCTAGGTGACTAAGACATATTATCACAAGGCTTTGTAACTCTAATAAAGTAAATTTTACAGTGATAATATAAAGCCGTAGATAAGACTGCATCTGCAACTGAATCTGAGAAGCTTCTTTGCAGGGGATCCTTATCAAGTGATTATATATCCAAGTCGTGGATATATGTGCCTTTGCCTTTCCAGCTTCATGAATGATATATCCAATTGAATATGCATGAAGATATCTGATTGTGTGGAACTCAGCATTGATTTATATCTGCATACATAGAGTTAGTAGTACTGAATGTGTTTGTCATATCAAAACCATATGAGAATAGAAATATGGAATTATGAAATTCCAACATTCCCCCCCCTTTTGATGATGATAAAAATGAAAAATATATATAGTTAAAATTGAACATATTTGATATACTCCCCCTGAGTATGTGGAGTTTGTGAATACTCCCCCTGAGTAGATGAAATATATTCTCCCCCTTTGGAATCATCAAAAAGAGGCAAAAATTAGAGTAGTTAATAAAAATAAAAAAATGGGAGAGAAATATAAGTTGCAGCAAAAGAAGGAGTATATAGCAGTAAAAATAAAGAACAAAATTTGGTCATTGGTGGAAAAAAAGGAGTCGTAGGCCTAATAGAGTATATTGGCCGAAAATAGTTGTAGGAAAATACATTGGGGAGACCGAATAAGTGAGCAGACCCGTAAAAAACAATGAATTAGCAAACCATGTAAAGATGATCATTGGGAATGCCACGTAAAAATTAAGAATATGGAATCATGAAAAATACATAATAGTCCAGGCCGAAAAAATGGAATATGCCCAATTTTGTAAGAGCAGGCCGAATTGTCACATAGTAAGAGCATGCCAAAATATGGACAGAGTAAGAGCAGGCCTGTGGGCCTGTTGTGAAGAAAACAGGCAGAATATGGGCATGAAAATGCTTGACAGTACATGTAAAAAATAACACAAAAAAAAGAGTCAGTCCTTCAGAAATTATAGGCATATGCAATGAGCCCAATTATATGGTAATGTGCTGGTGCAAAAATTGAAGAGCAGGACATGTGAAAAAAATTAAAAAATATGACATGTCTGTTCATATGTGCGCTGAATTCAGATATGCCGTACTGAAAACAATTGGATGTTGATGCGCTTGTGTACAAATTGAAATCGCTATACACAGTATGGCATAAAATATCAAACGAATAAAATAATTGTGACAACACGCGTAAAGGTAATAAATGCAGAATTATGTGCAATGTAAAAGAGCAACAGACAGAACTGATTGTAATCAGGTAAAAATATGTGCGCAGAAATCACGTATAATGAATCACCTTGATGTAGTAAGAAAGTGGAGTTTGTAACATAAGGAATAAATATTGGTATTTACAAACTTATAACCACCGAATCTAATTGGCATCATTAGAGTGGGGACATACAATAACTAAGATAGAGTAAATGTCATTAGACTTATAAAATTCATAGCCTAGAAAGTGGCAAAGGTGCTATTAATTTAATATAAAAGCCAAATTTAGCTTCAGTACATTAATACCATCATAGCAAGTGATATAATGCCATCATGAACTAAGGTGCATCCTGCTATGAAGTGGACAAGAAAACGTAAGGGGATTAGAAATCCAAGGCAAAGGGTACTTAGCATAAGACAAACATGGGGGAAAGACAGAACGTGGCCTTGGAAAATGAAATGAGGGGATTGTTTCCTCATGAAGTGAAAGGATTTTAAATAAAGAAAAAAATCTGTTATGGGAAGTTGTGATAGAGTTTTTGGTGGGAACAGATATTTTTGCAAAAAACAATATAAATGAGTTGAATGGGATGAGTGGTATTGGGAAATGAAGAGTTGCCTTAGTGATGAAGGGACTTAAAGATGGCAGAGAATAATGTAGTTATTGGAAGTTGGGGAAGTTTTTGAGAACGTGAATATTTTCAATCGGCAGTAGCAGTTTAGAAAACTGAAAACAATATAAATTTGAAAACGAAGTGATCGGTTCCGTTGGAAATAAAAATAGTTGGAAGTAACTGTGAACTGAAAATAAGCGGGAAGACGAAGCAGTTACCGAAAAATTGAAAAACAGTCAATTGGCGACCAATATTTGTGAATTGGTCGACCAATTTAAAAAACAATCAAATTTTTTTTGAAAAAATTGGAAAAAAAATTCTAAAACATATTATAAGAAAGTGTCATAAGTCCGATTCACTAATTATTCCCAAATTCCTTCGAAGTTTAATAAAAGTATCTTCTTTCAATGGTTTAGTCAAAATATCAACAGCCTGATGTTCAGTAGCTATAAATTTAAGAACTATATCTCCTTTCTGAACATGATCATCTAAAAAATGATGACGTACATCAATATGTTTTGTACGAGAATGATGCACTGGATTTTTAGAAAGATTAATAGCACTAGTATTATCACACATAATAGGGCAAGTAGAGCAATCAATACCATAGTCTGAAATAGTTTGTTTCATCCATAAGATTGAGCACATGCTAAACCGACGGCAATATATTCTGCCTCGGTTGTAGATAATGAAACAGAGTTTTGTTTTTTGCTAAACCATGAAACTAAAGCATGTCCTAAGAAGTGACATGTACCACTGGTACTTTTACGATCTGATTTGCAACCAGCAAAGTCTGCATCACTATACGATAATAAATCAAATGTGCTTGACTTGGGATAAAATAAACCAAAATCAGAAGTGTGCTTAACATATCTAATAATCCTTTTTACGACAGTTAAGTGTGAAACTTTAGGATCTGCCTGAAAACGTGCACATAAACATACTGAAAACATAATATCTGGTCTACTAGCAGTTAAATAGAGTAGAGAGCCAATCATACCTCTGTAAAGACGTTGATCAACACTCTTACCATTTAAATCTTTGTCGAGAGAAGTAGATGTACTCATTGGAGTACGTTTTTCCGCAGAACTTTCTAAACCAAAACGTTTGATGAGTTCTTTAGAATACTTGCTTTGGTGAATGAAGATTCCTTCCTTCAATTGTTTGATTTGAAGACGGAGGAAGAAATTGAGTTCACCCATGTGACTCATCTCAAATTCTTTCTGCATAATCTTAGAGAAATCTTGACAAAGCGATTCATTAGTAGAACCAAAAATAATATCTTCAACATATATTTGAATAATGATTATGTCAGATTTAATGTTCTTAATAAATAACGTGGAATCTATTTTACCAATTGAATAACCAGAATTTAAAAGATAGCTTTTAAGTCTTTCATACCAAGCACGAGGTGCTTGTTTGAGACCATATAAAGCTTTCTTCAATTTGAAAACATGATTTTCTAAATTTTCATGAATAAAACCAGGAGGTTGTTCAACATAAACTTCCTCCTTGAGAAAGACAATTAGAAAAGCACTTTTGACATCCATTTGAAATAATTTAAAATCTTTAAAACATGCAAATGATAACAACATTCTAATAGACTCAAGACGTGCAACTGGTGCATAGGTTTCATCATAATCAATACCTTCTTCTTGATTATAACCTTGTGCAACCAATTGTGCCTTGTTTCTAATTACCTGACCAGATTCATCCAATTTATTTTTGAATACCCACTTGGAACCAATAATTGAATCATCTGTTGGTCTGGGAACTAATTTCCAAACATCATTTCGTTGAAATTGATTGAGTTCTTCCTGCATAGCAATAATCCATGAACTGTCTTCACATGCATCTTTGATGTTCTTTGGTTCAATGGTTGAAAGGAAAGCACAATGCGCCATTTGTTCTATTTGACGATGAGTTCTCAGTCCATCTGTAATATCTCCAATGATTAACTCTGATGGATGATTTGGAATTTGTGCAAATGCCTTAGGAAGATCTGTATTATCTGAAATAGACTCAACAGAGGGTTTAGTATTATCTAAAGAATTAGATAAAGGTAATATATTCTCTTCATCATCAATGATGGCAGATTTAGATGAGGGGTTTTCATTAAATGTGACATGTAAAGATTCTTCAACTGTTGAAGTTCTTTTGTTATATACTCTGTAGGCTTTGCTACGTGTTGAGTATCCAACACAAATACCTTCATCAGATTTTGAATCAAACTTATCAAGTGCATCTTTAGTATTAAGAATGAAACATTTACATCCAAACACTTTAAAATATGATACACGAGGAATGCGATTAAAAAATAATTCAAACCAAGTTTTATTAAGCAATGGTCTTATAAGAACTTTATTCATAATGTAACAAGCAGTTGCGACAGCATCAGCCCAAAAATATTTTGGTAACTTACTATCACAAAGCATTGTTCTTGCACATTCTTGTAAAGTTCTATTTTTCCTTTCTACTACTCCATTCTGAGGAGGAGCACGAGGGAAAGAAAAATTGTGTGTGATGCCATTATCATTACAAATTTTTCCCCATGATCACTACGAATAGTGACAATGTTAGAGGATTTGATCTTTTGTATCTTTTTACAAAATACTGAAAATTCTTCAAAAGCATCATTCTTGTTTTGCAAAAATATAACCCAAGTGTATCTTGAATAATCATCAACAATGACAAATGCATATCTACTTCTATTCAAAGAAGCTATTCTTGAAGGACCAATTAAATCCAAATGTAGGAGTTCTAATGGTCTCTTTGTTGAGATAACGTCCTTTGATTTAAAAGAAGATTTGTGCATTTTTCCTTGCTGACAAGCATCACAAAAATGTTTGTGTTTGAAAGAAATGTTTGGCATTCCATTTACTAACTTGTGTTTTGAAATGTGTGCTAGATTTTTGAAATTAGTGTGTCCAAAACGTTTATGCCACAAAAGTGTATCATCAGATGTAATCATTAAACAGTGATTATGAATGATAACAGACATGCATAAGATGTAAATGTTATTCTTACGCTTACCACGGAACAAAATAGATGACATATCAGAATCATAAATAATGAAATCATTTTGTTCAAGATCTATTTTGTAATTTTTATCGCATAACTGACTAATGGAAAGTAAATTATGTTTCGAACCGTCAACCAGGAGAACATTCTCAATGATAGGCTGATTTGTATTGCCAACTGTTCCAGTGCCTATGATTTTGCCTTTGTTGTTGTCACCAAAGGTAACTGTGCCTCCATCTTTATATTTAACGGTTGAAAGCAATTTGACATTTCCCGTCATATGTTTTGAATATCCACTATCCAAAATCCATCTTTCCTTTTTAGGTACCTGAAAGATAAAACATTAAGCATTGGTACCCCTTGTTTGAGGGTCCTTGGGATTAGATTTTTGGAAGCCAAACCCAAGTGGAATTTGGCTTTTTAATATAATCATTAGAATGAACAATAGAATGTATATAATGAGAGATGTAATCATTTCTATCTTTTAAACATGAATCCTTAGGAACCCATATACTAATTCTAGTATGTTTCCTAGGAGATGATTTTGAAATGTTAGTAACATTTCTTTGTGAAGAAGAAGTAGGAATATTTACTTTCTTCGTGTAAATGAATGCGTGATTCTTCTTTTGTGGTTTAACAAAAATTGTTTTGCCACTAGAGGAAGAAGTGTTATAAGAATTGGGTGCATCCTTATGAGAATATCCCAGTCCTTGTCTATGATTTGCTGGATATTGAATATTTAGCAAATCATCGAGATTTGTCTTTCCTTTGTTAAATTTATTAACATTGGATGACATCTCATCGTATTTCATCTTTAGTGATGAGATACTTTTATCCATTTCAGATATTTGTGTGTGTAATTCTAGATTCTTAGTTTTGAGAATATCATTATCTTTACTAAGATCTAAAATTTGAGAAGATGAATTCTCAACATGTATAGAATTTGGTGTACTGCTTTTAGAAGATGATAATTCTTGAAATTTAAGAAGGAGATCGTCATTATTCTGTTTCAAAGATTTATGTTTACCATTTAATCTTTTGAAACGAGAATAGAGATCTTTTAATGCATCTAGTAATTCTTCGTTATTAAAAGAACTTACCTCATCTTTATCATTTTGTGCCATAAAGCACATGTTAGCACTTTCACTATGATCATCATCTTCATCATCTGAAGATTCATACCAAATTGCTCCAAATGCTTTCTTCATCTTGTCAAACTTCCTTTCCTTCTGGATTGATCATTGTTGTTGGAAGTTTTGAATTTGGCCTTGAGAAGCGGACAATCTTTCTTCATATGTCCTTGCCTATTACAATTGAAGCAAAGAGAAGAATCAATATTTTTAGATTTAATATTATACTTACCTTTTTGAAAGAACTTTCTGAAGTTCTTGGCAAAGAATGCTATGTCATCATCTGAATCTTCATTATCTGATGTTGTGTTGAAGGCGAGTACTTTCTTCTTTTGATCCGATTCCTCTTTTGCATCTTGTAATGTGACTTCATGTGCCATTAAGTTACCAATTAGATCTTCCATGGATAATTTGAAAAGATCATTGGCTTCCTCAATAGCAGTGATCTTTGGGCGCCATTCTGGGGAGAGTATCTTAAGAATCTTGCGTACCTGATCAAGAGAAGAATAAACTTTTCCAAGAGCATTAAGAGAATTTATAATATTAGTGAACCTGGTGTTCATTTCTCCAATCGTCTCTTTGTCTTGCATCTTTAACAACTCATACTTATGAACCAAAGAAGCAATCTTAGTTTCCTTTACTTTATTGGTTCCTTCATGAGTTACCTCGAGTATGTGCCAAATCTCCTTTGCACTTTTGGCCTGAGATACTCGATTAAACTCATGTTTATTCATGGCACATAATAAAGCATTCATGGCCTTTAAGTTGTTTGTCTTTGCAGCTTTGTCGTTGGCAGACCAATCAGCAACAAGAGTTGTTGGCTTAGTGTATTATGTCTCTACGATGTCCCATATCTCATAATGCATACTTTGGAGATGAATCTCCATTCGTATTTTCCAATATGAGTAGTTAGAACCATTAAATAAAGGTGGACGAACTTGAGAGTGCCCTTCAGGATGTTGATTTGATTTATAGTTGTGTGGAACATCGTTCATGTTTGCTGCGGAACTTCCTGCCATCTTGACCTTGCTCTGATACCAAATGAAATTTTAGCCTGTATGGATCAATACACTAGAGGGTGGGTGAATAGTGTATGTAATGAAAATTGTTGCAAATAAAACGTTACTAATATTACAAAGATGGCACAGAAATAAAATCACAAGTACTTAAAAATAAATCAATCGCAAACACAGAGATTTATCCTGGTTCGGATCCTTGTGATTCTACTCCAGTCCTCTACTCCCAGTAGAGATTTTCAATCCACTATAATCACTTTCCCCGCAAGCACAAACTTACAAAAATGGCGACACTCAAAGTGTCCCAAACTTTGTACAATCTCTAAACAGAGATTCAAACCTGTTAAATAATGAAATAGAAAAACACCTATAACCTTGTTATGAATTTAGAATGAAATTCAAGGATGGTGTTTAGAGAGAGACTTCAAGATGTATATGATATGTAATGAAGAACAATACTTGAAGTTCTCTGGTTCATAAAAGAAGAGAGAGATCTGGTTCATAAAAGAAGAGAGAGATCAATTGATTTCTTCTTGCAATTATGAACACAAACAACTTTCCAAAACGATGTTGAAAAAGGCAAAATTTCTTTAAGGAAGAAAACTTCAATTCTCAAAAGATCTATGAATAAGAATCTTGAAGTTCTTCCGTTCTCATAAGAAGAGAGAAATCTATGGATTTCTTCTTGCAAATGAGAATGAGAACAACTAAGGCAAGATTGCTTAGAATCAACAATTCTAGAAAAGAAAGAAAGAGGAAAGTTGTGTGTCTTGAAAGAGAGGGTCTACCCCTTTATTTAAAGTGTTTAGGGACGGTTGGAGAGTGGGAGGAACGTTGGAAAACGGTCATGAACCGTCACGGAAAATTTGGGGTCAAAACGGCTAGTTTTGAAATTGGTCGACCAAACTGACCACATTGGTCGACCAAAATTTAGAGAGAGAATTTTGACCGTTGGAAGACAGTTCCAGAATCTACATGGTTATGGGAGTTTGCATATGTAATCCCATAGTCAAATTCGAAGGTTTAAAATTGGTCGACCAAAATGGGGTTATTGGTTGCCAATTTTCAGAAGTACGAATTTTCGAAATTGGAAAGTGTAGATACCTGAGTAATAGAACCTAGGTGACTAAGACATATTATCACAAGGTTTTGTAACTCTAATAAAGTAAATTTTACAATGATAACATAAAGCCATAGATAAGACTGCATCTGCAACTGAATCTGAGAAGCTTCTTTGCAGGGGATCCTTATCAAGTGATTATATATCCAAGTCGTGGATATATGTGCCTTTGCCTTTCCAGCTACATGAATGATATATCCAATTGAATATGCATGAAGATATCTGATTGTGTGGAACTCAGCATTGATTTGTATCTGCATACATAGAGTTAGTAGTACTGAATGGGTTTGTCATATCAAAACCATATAGAAATAGAAATATGGAGTTATGAAATTCCAACAGCGGGGCTTGATGCAAAACCGGGGTTCCGAAGGGCCGGGGCGAGGAGATGTGTCCTGTGCAGGCCGGTTGCTGAGGGTGGGTGTCGCAATCCGACCTTGATTATGAAGTACTTCACCTCCTGGGCCATAATGACGGTGTCGGGGCCCTTCATGGGCCTGAGTGAGCGAAAGGGGAGGGGAAGGAATTCGTTTCGGTTTGGCGTAATTATTTTGCCATGGGAGAAGGCGGGAGTCGGAGGGTCTTAACGACCGCCTCGTTAGCCGATGCAATCTTTTCGAATCGGCGGCGGGCAGAAATCGAAGCGGCTCGACCATTCTTTGGGTGACGCGTGGCAGATGCGATGGTTACAGTCAGGCAAGTCATCATGTTTCGTGGATCGAGGCGTCATACCTCAGATCGAAGCGTCTAAGGGCGCGGATCAACGACACGTGGCCGAAAGTCCCTGGCTACGATCTCTAGAGGCATCTTATAAAGAGTGCTGGGGGGTCAGGGTGGGTTTGTTGCGTGAAAAAAATTTCGTGGGGCTTGTGGTTGCCGGTGATTGCTTGGTCCCTGCTGAAGTTGTCGTCCGAGACCCAACTATTATCGCAGAGTCGTCGTCGAAGCCGTCGAAGTCGTTCAGGTACGAAACTTCTTCCTTCTTGATGTCTTCGTCAACGTCTTCCTTCCATTTGTCGGAGTCAAAGGTGGTGGAGGAAGTTAGCTCCGCTGCGGACACGGTGCCGAGCACGGGGGAGGGGTTATCAGAGTCGGGGCAGTGGCGCGGGCGACGATCGGTCGATAGGCTCGCCTTCGGATGTTTCGAAGGATCGGAGGAAGGGGAAACGACCCATAGCGAAGATCTCGAGGCCCGTCCCTCCGGCCGTTGTTACGGTGGGGGAGGCCGGAGAGGTTCCCGACGAGATTACTGGCGCGAGGTCGGTGTTGAAGACCTCAATCTTAGAAATCAGTGATTTGTACATCAGACCGCCTTATTCCATCCGAGAGCTCACCGCGGCGGAGCGGGTGTGTTTTGCTGGAGACTGCGAGGTCGGAGTGTACTTGTCTAACTTTCAGCAGGGGTTGCGATTCCCCCCTCATCCCTTCGTGCAGAGGTGATACATTTCCTAAAGTTGCCAATGTTTCGCCTGATGCCGAATTTCTTCAGCGCGATCACCGGCTTTCTGGTGTTGTGCATGAGCAACCGGGTCTGTCCAACCCTGTCACTATTCCAGCACTTTTTCGTGGTGAAGAGGCTGAGGTCCTACTATTACCTGTCTGCCAAGAGGAGCAAGCCGCTCATAAGGGGGCTGCCGGGCAAGATCAAGGGGTGGGGCAAGCAATATGTGTTCCTTTCGCTACCCGCGGGTGTGGTTATAAGGGCGAGCTGGGGGGGGGGGGGGGGGGGGGGGGGGGGGCTGAACCCCGATGCGTCGAAGGGGAGCAAACTGAGTGAAGAGGAAGAAGACGCAACCCGGCTACTGATGGCGATCCCGAAGGAGGGCCGGGAGTTCGGGATGCTTGCTGAGTATGATAGGGTAGCTCGACATATTTGGCCCAAAGGTACGACGAACTGTGTGGCTGCTGCATATGAAATGCTCACTCTAAGATTTCTCTCTTCTGCAGGTCGCGCCATGAGTATCTCGCTAGAGGAGATAAAGAAGCGGGCTGAGGAGCGGGCAGAGCAAAGGGCGAGACAGGCGGATCCGAAGAGGTCGCATGACGTGGCCGGGGAGATGTGTTTGCGAAAAGGAAGGGCGCCCTCGAAGAGGTGGAGGCCGTCTGCCTCGTCTTCCGTCAGTGATATCCGTCGGGAGGGGAGTGCTCGTCAACTCGGGAAGGGGGTTGTCCCAGGGGCCGTCGCCCCGGTCATCGATCTGGAGGGCAGGGAGAGGGGCGTTCTGAATCTCGGGAGGTTGCCCCTGAAGTCCGTTTGCTGAGCCCTAGGGTGTCCCCTGTCAGGAGGGGGTCGTAGCCTCGGATCAACCTGAGGGTTCCGGCGGGTCGGGCCCTGGGTCCAGGTCGTTGGTTAGGGAGGGTTGGCCCTACAACTGCCCATGGTTCAGGCTGGAGCGGCAGGCCCACCCTAGCTGCACGGCTTCACTCATCCAATTTAAGGCCAAAAAGGCCAAGGTCGAGGCCTACCCAGACTAGGCCCTCCATCGGATGCCCTTCAGAGTGAGCGACGATGAGTCCTTCTTCGAAGACGGTGGGGTTGCGGCGAGGTTGGCAGAGAACCTATTCCTGCCTCGCGACAAGGTGGGTTTGGAGACCGTGGGGCATGAGGGGTTGAGCGGCACCGTGATTTGGCATGGCATGTAGGTAGGCGATCCAGTTTGGGAGAAGTCCATTGGGTGATTCTGTTGGGTACTTTAACCGACCTTTCCCTTGTCGTGCAGTCCATCGCTCTGATGCTCGTCGCTTTGGGCCAGACGCCAGCCATCAATAAGGCCGAGAGCGACATTGTAAGGATGGCGGTCCAGCTAGGCGAGCTCCGCAAAAGTGCCGGCGAACAGCTGGAGAAGGAGAGAGGCCGGTGTGGCCAACTCGAGGCGGAGGTCCAGAACCTGAAGGGGCTACTAGCGGATCGCGAGGCAAAGGCCGCCTCCGAGGCCGATCGGATGAAGGAGCTGGAGAGCTCGCTTGAGCTGGAAAAAGCGCAGTCGGTCGAGCTGGCGGCCCAAGCGAAGAGCGCGGAGGACGAGCTGGCCCGGAGGACCGAGGAGTTTCGGTCGTACCAGGAGTCGACGGTCGTCAATGCCGTATCCGATGCGATGTATGATGGCATGGTGAAGGGTCGGTCCAAGGGCTGGGAAGACTGTCTGGGACGGGTAAAGGAAAGGGCGGCTAACCTTTGTCCTCCAATAGAGGTTGATTTTGACGCATTGGTGGCCTCGGAGGGCGAGGAAGCGGCGGGTGAAGACGAGGACGAAGAGGGGGAAGGCGAGGACGCGCTTGGTGGCGAAGTCGTGGTCGGCAGGGACGCGGCCACCCAGGATGAGGCCGACCCCTCGGACGTCGGCGGGAGGGGCGTTGCGTCGAGCGGAGGAGCCCTAGGCGGCAGTGGTCTGCAGGAGTAGTTGGCTCGCATTCCCCCGTTCGCCCCCCTTTTTTTGTTAAGAAGGAACAGTAGGGCCGGCTCGAGGGGTACCTCGTTTTGTTAGGTCGGCCCCTGTTACTCTTGTAAGTTTTTAGACTAAATATATATGCCGGAGTTTCCGTTAATTTTGTCATACTCTGTTTGATGACGTCACGGGTTTTGCCTTTCGGGGTAGGGGTGGCACGGAGCTCGTCCCTTTTTCCCTCCGCCGTGTTGGGCGGCCCCATTGTGTGAGCTCGCCCCGCATTTTGAAGGGGATCGTTCTTGTGTCCGAGCTCGCCTAGATATTGTAAAAGAATCAACATCAACAATTTTCTTGCGCAACTCAATTTTTTTTATATATGATTAAAATTGATTGAATAAATATTTTTTATTTTACTTTGATCTTATGTATTTGTGGTATACTCCTAAAAATATTTTTTATTTCACACACTTCTGTATAATTATTTATTTTCACATCTGCTGTTCCTATCTACTACCGCAGTCATTTTGCCTCTTTGATCTAACTATTTCACTTCTCCCACTTGCCCTTAGAATTATATTGGCATGCCATCATCCATGTCTTCCATTGTCCTTGATGTTTTATCAGGGATTCACTTGGACTAGCCTTTTCATTAAATTTTATAAAAAATAAAAAAAGTTTAACAAAAAGACAGGGATTGGACAACTGTTTAACTGCGGAGTTCAGATGGGACCATGTGCGTTATTCGGTCTGCAGGCGGACTGCGGGGCCGTTTTACTTGTTGTAAACCTCCCTATCTGCGTGGCGGGCCATTGGAAGGCGGGCCCGCGAGGGCCGATATGTCCCAGCGGAGGCTGGAGTGCCCAATGGGGTGATTTGGCAGGTCTGCCCCGTCCATCGGGTTGTCGGCCCGTTGCGCCAGCGCGCATAGGACGCCGGTAGAGGATCCAGTTCCCGTGTCTTAAGTTGTCCAAGGGAAGCTGAGGAGTGGCAGGTGGGGCATCCTAAATGTAAGGGGAATATCCCCTCGGGGACCGTCGTGTGGGGGCGGTCGCCTGTCAGAGCGGTTTGGGTCCCTTGCCCTCTTTCATCCTTCATGGAAGGGATTGAGATCGACTTGCCCCCTCCTTATCTTTTTCCTCCTCTTCTTCGAAGGGGTGAGGAGAGTATTTATAGAGGGAGTTAGCTTGCTGTTCCCCTCGAATTAGTGTGATGAGCTGGCGTTCTTAATAGGCTCCTTTGAATCACGTCATTTGGAACTCGCTTTTGGCAGGTGGCGTCGGACGTGATTCGCCAGTCCTTGTCCCTTGGGGTGTGTGTCGTCATTAATGGCGCCTTCCCCGAGCGTCCTTTCATGACGATGAGTCGCTTCGGCGGTAGGCTTTATCAGGACACCGAGTTGCACATCGGTCCTTGGCCGGTGCGAAGGACACCTTGAGCCATGTGCCCTTGTCCTTTTCCCGAGGTTTGGGGTTTTCGAGGATCATGGGTTTGCTTGGGAGTCTGGTGGTCAAGCAGGCGTCACATGTGGTGCTCCGGTTTCGGTGGCGAAGCTCCGTAAGCTCGCCCCGGAGGTCCTTACTGGTGGGGTGGGGGGGCTAGCGCGTAGCTCGGCCCATGTCCCTCTCCGATTTGGGTGGCGAGGAATGGTCCTGCGCCAGGGTCTTTGAGAGGGCGGGTATTGGGCCGTCGCCTACCCCGCATATGGTGCTCCAGTTTGGGTGGCGAAGCCCTGTAAGCTTGCCCTGGAGGTCTTCGCTGGTGGGGGGGGAGCGAGCGCGTAGCTCGGCCCGTGCCCCTCTTTGGTTTGGGTGGCAAGGATTGGTCCTGCCCCGGGGTCTTTGAGAGGGCGGGTATTGGGCCGTCACCTCCCCGCAGCCTCTATAGTCGGACAGGTATTGGGCCGTCACCTACCCCGCATATGGCGCTCCGATTTGGGTGGCGAAGCTCCGTAAACTTGCCCCGGAGGTCTTCGCTCGTGGGGGGAGCGAGCGCGTAGCTCGGCCCGTGCCCCTCTCCGGTTTTGGGTGGCGAGGATTGGTCATGCCCCGGAGTCTTTGAGAGGACGGGTATTGGGCCGTCGCCTCCCCGCAGCCTCTATAGTCGGACGGGTATTGGGTCGTCACCTACCCTGCATATGGTGCTCCGGTTTGGGTGGAGAAGCTCTGTGAGCTTGTCCCGGAGGTCTTTGCTGGTGGGGGGAGCGAGCGCGTAGCTCGGCCCGTGCCCCTCTCCGGTTTGGGTGGTGAGGATTGGTCCTGTCACGGAGTCTTTGAGAGGGCGTGTATTGGGACGTCGCCTCCCCATAGCCTTTATAGTCGGACGGGTATTGGGCCGTCGCCTACCCCTCATATGGCGCTCCGGTTTGGGTGGCGAAGCTCCGTAAACTTGCCCCGGAGGTCTTCGCTGGTGGGGGGAGCGAGCGCGTAGCTCGGCCCGTGCCCCTCTTTGGTTTGGGTGGCGAGGATTGGTCCTGCCCTGGAGTAATTGAGAGGGCGTGTATTGTACCGTCGCCTCCCCGCAGCCTCTATAGTCGGACGGGTATTGGGCCGTCGCCTAGCCCTCATATGGCGCTCCGGTTTGGGTTGCGAAGCTCTATTAGCTTGCCCCGGAGGTCTTCGCTAGTGGGGGGAGCGAGTGCGTAGCTCGACCTGTGCCCCTCTCCGGTTTGGGTGGCGAGGATTGGTCCTGCCCCGGAGTCTTTGAGAGGGCGGGTATTGGGCCGTCACCTCCCCGCAGCCTCTATAGTCGGACGGGTATTGAGCCGTCGCCTACCCCGCATATGGCACTCCGGTTTGGGTGGCGAAGCTCCGTAAGCTTGCCCCGGAGGTCTTCGCTGGTGGGGGGAGCAAGCGCATAGCTCGACCCGTGCCCCTCTCTGGTTTGGGTGACGGGGATTGGTCCTGCTCCGGAGTCTTTGAGAGGGCGGATATTGGGCCGTCGCCTCTCCGCAGCCTCTATAGTCGGACGGGTATTGGGCCGTCGCCTACACCGCTTATGGCGCTCCGGTTTGGGTGGCGAAGATCCATGAGCTTGCCCTGGAGGTCTTCGCTGGTGGGGAGAGCGAGCGCATAGCTCGGCCTGTGCCCCTCTCCAGTTTGGGTGGCGAGGATTGGCCCTGCCCCGGAGTCTTTGAGAGGGCGGGTATTGGGCCGTCGCCTCCTCGCAGCCTCTATAGTCGGACTGGTATTGGGCCGTCGCCTACCCCGCATATGGCGCTCCGGTTTGGGTGGCAAAGCTCCGTAAGCTTGCCCCGGAGGTCTTCGCTGGTGGGGGGAGCGAGCGCGTAGCTTGGCCCGTGCCCCTCTCCAGTTTGGGTGGCGAGGATTGGTCCTGCCCCGGAGTCTTCGAGAGGGCGCGTATTGGGCTGTCGCCTCCCCGTAGCCTCTATAGTCAGACGGGTATTGGGCCGTCGCCTACCCCACATATGGTGCTTCGGTTTGGGTGGCGAAGCTCTGTGAGCTTTCCCCGGAGGTCTTCGCTGGTGGGGGGAGCGAGCGAGTAGCTCGGCCCGTGCCCCTCTCCGATTTGGGTGGCGAGGTTGGTCCTACCCCGGAGTCTTTGAGAGGGCGGGTATTGGGCCGTAGCCTCCCCGTAGCCTCTATAGTCGGACGGGTATTGGTCCGTCACCTACCCCGCATATGACGCTCCGGTTTGGATGGCGAAGCTCCGTGAGCTTGCCCCGGAGGTCTTCGCTGGTGGGGGGGAGCGAGCGCTTAGCTCGGTCCATGCCCCTCTCTGGTTTGGGTGGCGAGGATTGGTCCTGTCCCGGAGTCTTTGAGAGGGCGGGTATTGGGCCGTCGCCTCCCCGCAGCCTCTGTAGTCGGACGGGTATTGGGCCGTCGCCTACCCCGCATATGACGCTCCAGTTTGGGTGGAGAAGCTTCGTAAGCTTGCCCCGGAGTTCTTGTATCTTAAACTGAAACTTTCAAGTGGAGACATCGAGATTTGAAGAAGCAAAAGGAGAAAGAAGTATTTCGTTAAAGACTTACAATTTTCGGCTACACTTTAGTCGGTGTTCAAGGTTCCCTGGGTGGATTAGCTTGCCCTTCTCTTTTGCGGCCCGCTTCCCTTAGCGAGCGGTCTCGGTGGCTTAGAAAGTGGCGTCCCTTAGGGCCGAGTTGCCGATTTAGGAGCTCCGTTCCTTCGCCCACGTGTCTCAGCGCTGATGGGAACAGTCTTTCCCTCCTTCGCGACCATGGGTGCCCCCCACGATCTCTTCAGCAGGGGTCGGCCTTCGGTAGCAGAAGTCTTCCCTCTTATGGAGGAGGCCGACCAGCATGGTCTGCTCCGGACCCTTGTGTTTGGTCGACCCCACGTAACAGCTCCTGGATAGCTTCTGGCTCCTCCGCACTAACCCCACCCCTCGCGGGGTTTGGAACTTGACCATCTGGTGGAGCAGGCTGGGGAGCGCTTCGATGGCCGTCATGTATGGCCGTCCTATGAACCCATTATATGCCGACGCGACGTCGACGACCATGAACTGCGTCATTCGGGTGACAACCCTGGGTTCCTCTCCGAGGGACACTGGTAAGGTGATTACCCCCACGATAGGGGTCGAGTATCTAGTGAAGCCAACGATGGGTCCCGTGCAAGGTCTCAGGTCCACCTGCCTTAGCCCCATCTTCTCAATCGTAGACATAAATAGGATGTCGCAAGAGCTCCCAGTGTCGATCAGGAGGCGGCTGACGACAGCCGTCCAGATCTGGGCCTCGATGACGATGGCGTCTTCATGCGGTAGCTCGATTCCCTCCAGATCTTCGTCGCTAAAGGTAATGGGAGGTCGGGCTACCCCTCTCCCCTTCGTGTTCCTGCCGAGACCCGCTGTCATCACTTGCCGTGCATACGCCTTCTTGCTTGATGACGACGCTCCTCCGGAGGACGGTCCACCGCATATCATATTTATGCGCATGACCAGCTTCGGGGGGAGAGGTTCCTCCCGCTCACTGCGCGGTGGTGGATCTAATCTCCGTGCCCTCTGGTGGTTCTCATCTTCTCGGTCCGGCCTCCTGCCCCCCGATGAAGCCCCCGAGGTGGCCCACCTGGATCAGCCGTTCGATCTCCCTCTTGAGGGTGAAGCAGTTGTCGGTGTCGTGGCCGTGGTCGCGGTGGTATCGACAATACTTCTGGTAATCTCACCACGCCGGGTCCGATTTCATCTCTCTGGGTGGCTCTGGCAGCAGTCTGGCCTTTGTGGCCGCGGCCAACACCTCTATCATGGGGGCGTTGAGCTGTGTGTAATGGGCCCGCTAGGGCCCCTTCAGCCTCGGGATGGCTCAGGAGGGCTCCCGGGTCGGGGCGAACTCTCGGGCCGGGCCCGGGCGATCTTGCGGGCGACGTCCCGACGGGTCGCGACCCCGAGACCCGTCTTATTGCCTTGGTCGCGGATGCGGTCGAGGCTCGCCTTGGGGCGGCCTCGCCGGGGAACAGTTTCTTCGTACCAAGAGTCTCCTCGGCCAGCGCATGCCTCTCTGCCGTAGTGACTAGCGCCTTGTTGTCGGTCGGCGGATCTCAGAGCAGGGATTTGTGGAGGCTCCGAGTCCGTAGCCCCGTCTTGAAGGCTAGAATCAGCACCTCATCGCCGCAGGTAACCACCGCCCGTCTCTCATCCTGAAAGCGGCACAAGTATTTCCCAGTCGTCTCTCCTTCCCCTTGGACTATCGTGCTGAGGTAATCCAAGGGCTTCTTCTTCGTACGCCCAGCCCGGAACTCCTGGCAGAACTTGTGGAACAGTTCGCCAAAGCTCCCAATGGATCTCGCAGGCAGGCCGTAGTACCAATCTAATACCGTGTCCCTCAGACTTTGCAAGAAAAGCCGGCATAAGAATGTGTCATCCACATCCTGCGCCTCCATTGCCCCCCGGTATTGTTGTACGTGCGAGAGGGGGTCGCCTCTTCCGTTGTAGGTGGCCAAGGGGGCCTTAAATCTTACATGTCTCGGGGCGGACATGGTCCACCGCACCAATGGTGTGGCCTCCTCAGGGTAGGCGGGGTGCTCTGGCGCGTGCCCTCTTCGCCATTCCGGGGTTTGGCTCCGGTCGTGCCTCGGCTGCCGATGGTCGTCGTGCCCCGGGGAATAGCGAATCGGTCGCCTGGTGGGACTCCTTCCACGGGTAGAGGATTTGACTGGCGGCGGGCTACGGTCATCCCAGTATCTCTGACCCCCGGCCGTCTCCTCCAGAACCTCTCTCTCGCTCCTGATTCTCCCTCAGGAGCCTTTCGCGTTCGGCGGCGAGGAAGCGGAGTTGTCGACGAACGGCTTCCACGTCCAGACGGTCGGGGGAGAGATGCCGACGGGTCGGACTTCACCCTCGAGGTGGAGACCTGGCGAATGGCGGGCCACGCCCGTCCATGTGTTGTCGGCCCGTCGCCGACACCTCCGGGATCTCCTGGTTCTCTTCGTTCTCCCTCCGGATCCTTTCGCGTTCCACGGTAATGAAGCGGAGTTGGCGTCTGACGGTTTCGTCGTCCATGAGGGCTTACCGGGCCGCCTCAGCCGCTTCACCCAAATGCCTTTGCGCGATAGCCGCCTCCTCTCGGCGCCTCCGCAGCCGCGCGATCTCCATTTCTTTCTCCCAGAGCTTTCGTTGGGCCGCAATCTCCTTGGAGAGCCCCCAGTCTCCCCCTCCTCCTCGAACTGAGGGTGAAGATTCCTTCTCACGTTCGAAGGCTCATTGGGGCTGGGAGGTGCTTCCGTCCTTATTGTTGCGAAGCCCGCCATCACCTTAGTGAAGGCCTCAAAGCTCTGTTGTACCGCACGGGCTGAGGCCTGGACTGTCTCGACCTCTACCCCAGGGGGGGTAGGTCAGACGCGGGAGTCATTGGTTGAGAGAGTGGTTCTTGATCCATGGGATCCTTGCCGTGGTCAGGGTTTCGGTTCATTGGTATGGGGTCTGACATGGGTGTGACCCTTCGTTCCCACAGACGGCGCCAATTGTCGCGGGGTAGAACTCGCGTACAATGAAGTTTTATTATGGGGAACCAAGGGCACAATGGTTAAGCTAATGATGGGGTTAGGGTAAGATATTTGACAGGTGATTAGTGGGGTGCAGAGGCTGAACTTGCTGTCAAGGCAGACCACTGTGTCGAATCCGACAGGATCCAGGCGAGGGGGGCCGAGCTGCTAGAGCTGGGGGCAAGCACAACCGGGGTGACGAGCTATGCTGCACATGGAACAACTCGTCAGAAAGGCCGGGTTGGGGTCCAACGCTTAGCCTCTCCGATGCCTAAGTCAGTAATAGGACTTAAAGCGGGGGCCAGGCACGCGGGTCGGACTAAAGGTGAGTCGACCGCACGTGACGAGCTATGAGTGGAAGAACAAATATATAGACGCCCTTTGCTCTTGTGTGTGAGTAATGAGGATTGAGAGTAAATTTGCCAATCCCCTCATCGTTGGAAGCGAAGGGGTTTTTATACCTGACGGGAGACGGTTAGGTAGGGCTGACCTGGCATGCTGACTCGGCGTGCTGAGTTGGCCCTGCTGTTAGCGGAAGCTTCGGACGAGGATGTCAGGAACAGGAGTGTCAGCCATGCTTTTGTCAGACGGCGCAGCGGCTGGGGGCACTTTTGTCAGGGTGTCAGGGCCGAAAGCATTAAGTGTCAGGGGCGCAGCGGCCAGGGGGTGCTTTGTCAGATGGTTGGGCGGCGTAAGTGTCAGTTGTGTCCTTGTACTAGGTTGTTTGTCGTGTCCGATGAGCCAAGGATCCGATGGAGCGCCTCCCAGCGGCAGGGCCCCTGACGAGCCTCTGGACCGGCCTGGGCATTGGACGTGCGGCCCGGTCGCACATTCTTGGGTGGGGATCCTGGATCACCGGGGGAGGATGGGTGCACCTTTGTCAACATCCGAGGCTATGCTGTCCGGGCGTGCCTTGTGTGCGTGCGGTTCCTGTCGGACCGAGGGAGAGCGGGCAAGCGCCTCTGTCAGTGGACGAGGCGAGGTGTGCCCATCCCCCTGTCGCGTCGGACTTTCGGATCGACTGGCGTCCTGCGGGCCTCTAGAGTTCGGGCGAGCGGCACCCCATCGTTGGGCTGGCCGCCCGTTCGGGAGGGGCGAGCCAACGGGGCACCTCGGTGGTTTAGGGTGGAAGGTCGGGCTATCCCGATCTTCTGGTCGTAACAATTGGTATTAGATCCTAGAAGTCAAAAGTTGACCATTTCTATGATCTAGGGGGAACATTGGATATTGACTTGATACCCACTAAAATTTTCAATTTGGTATCATACATCTCTTCTTTTCTTGCATATTGTCACATCTTGGTTAAGATGACCAGGGGGATATATTTGATGTCCACCTTTTTGACGATGTCAAGGAGGAGAGATATATGCATTATGTAAATATATATGGGGAGATATAATCATATGCATATGGGGAGAGATATATCTATGGGGAGAGATATATGTGATTAGATAAACCTTTCATGTTTGCATGATATTGTCCATTACAATTGGTTTCTGTTATATGTCACCATGATCTTATTTGGTAGAATGAGTATTTACTATTGTGTAGCTCATTGTATAATTGGTGCATATAAGTAGGGGGAGCTCATTAGCATTGTGCTTTAATACTTTGTATTTTACATAATGTGTGTCATCATTAAAAAGGGGGAGATTGTTGAGTATTGGTGTTTCATACCAATCTTATTTTGATGATGATCACAACATTATGTTGTTGCTAATGACTCTCATGTTTTAGTCTCACAGTTTCATTCCTAGAATATCTTTCTTGGAGACTAATCACTTGGAGCAAGGATGGACATCAAGTAGAGAAGGGCCAAAGCTTGGACTCAAGGAGTGCCAAAGCTTGGAGATGATGGAGAGCAATCAAGGCATCAAGATTGAAGACTTAGACTCTAAGGAAAGCAATGTAATCCATGTAATATTTACTTTACTGCTTTCTCTCTCTTTTGAGTCTAGGTTAATATAATGCCTTGTTAGATGGTTTACTCATTCATGTATATGCATTTAACCATCTTAGTGAGCCTTAGGATTATCATAGAATCCAACCAATTAGGTTCACTCTGTCCAAAGACTCATTTGGAGTCTCTGGCTTTCCATCAGTCGCCTGATGAAAGGTTTACAGTCGACTGGGTGATTTCCAGTCGCCTGTCGATCCTTCTACAGTCGACTGATATGCACAGCTCAAGTCAACATTTCAATTGACTCAAACTTGAGCTTTACGCACAGTCGACTGCTGCTCAGTTTACAGTCGCCTGTAGATTTACAGTCACCTGGGAATTGGCCAACAGTCGTCTGAGTATTGTAAGTGCATTCTCTGCATCTCTCTGTCTTTTCTCCATCTTATACAGTAGTCGACTGATGAAGGTATGTTACCTGATTATAAGACAGTCGACTATATTATTGTCATCAGTCGACTGTTTGCTTATCCGGAGAAAGAGTGCAGCTCTCTGTTTTATTCCATCCCCGGCAGCAGTCGCCTGCTGAAGGATTAACAGGCGCCTGTCCTGTTTCTAGTCGACTGTATTGTCTTCTTCAGTCGACTGTCCTGGCTCAGATTATAGCCGTTGGATATTTTCTAGCCGTTGATCAGTCAACTGTCTTATAATCATCAGTCGACTGTTCCTGTCGTTTTCGCCCAGTTTCTAGCCGTTGCTGAATTGATCTTTTGGCTGTTTCTTGGTTTTTGGGGTTAGATATAGGGTTTATATATATATATATATATATATATATGAGTGTGCTGCCATCTCTTATACTTCTTGATACTATTGAATATCTCAAGAGATCTATAAGCAACTCTCAAACTCCCTCAATTCCCTCTTTGGAGCTCTCATTCCTCTTCATGCATTGAAGTCCAGCTCATGGGAATTCATCCAAGTGCTCTCAAGCATATATCAACACTTGGAGATCCTCTTCCATGCATTGCATCCATTTATGGGTAAGAATCTCAAGGCATAGGTAAGAGTATTTATTTTACTTAGTGAATTTGTAACTCTAATTCTCTTAGTGGGAATTAGTCTTTCTCTCTTTGTGGGAGTTTATCTCTTTGTGGGATTAGGATATTCTCTTAGTGAGAGTAACTCTCTTTGTGGGAGTAACTCTCTTTGTGGGAGTTTAGTGTCCTAGTGTAGGGCTAACCCTAATTCTCTGAGTGGGAGTTAGTGATTCTCTGTGTCGGAGTCTTGACCCTCGTGTAGGGTTGGTTGGGTCCTTGTGTAGGGCATAAATCATCTTTGTGGGGTATCTCCTTGTGAGATTTGTATTCACTTCTCTGTGTGGATTATAGTGAATATTGGTGTGGCTGGACGTACTCAAGTTTGGGGAACCAGGGTAAAACTTTGTGTTTGCGTTTGGTTTAATTGTGTCATTTATTTCCTCTTGCATTTATAATTCCGCATTTGCAAGTTTAATTTTAATTGGACAATTTTATTGCCTTTACACTATTCACCCCCCTCTAGTGTGTGTTGTTAGTATTGCAAGGGTAAGGCGATCCTTACAATTTCCTTTTTAATTTCATAAAACACTATTCACTCTCCTCTAGTATTTTCTCCATAGTTTTAGGTCCTACAATTGGTATCAGAGCGAGGTCCAGCTATGGCAATTGACAATAACAATCGTGATGGTGCATCCTCTATTCCCGAAGGGCAATCTACACTTCAGCCTCCTCTTTTCAACGGCCCGAATTTCAGATATTGGAAGGCTCGTATGGTCATCTTACTTAAGAGCGTATCTCTATGGAGAACGTGGAGGAGTACGTCATGCCCCTTGAAGAAGACTTCTCCATGTGGACTCCCATTCAAGTGACCATGGAGGCAAACAACGCAAAAGTGATGAACTCGCTTATTTGTGCTTTGATGGCGACGGAGTTCAACAAGGTGTCGAACTGCACGAATGCATACCAAATTTGGAACCACCTACTAGTCACTCATGAAGGGACCACTCAGGTGAAATTATCTAAACGTCATGTTTGTGTACAACGCTTTGAGATGTTTCAAATGTAGGATAAAGAGAAAATCTCGAGCATGTACGCTAGATTCACATATATTATGAATGACTCGGAAACACTTGGGAAGATGTACACCCAAGTATAAAAGGTGAGAAATCTCATCAACACTCCGGAGTGGAAGAAAAAGACAGTGGCCATCGAGGAAGGTAACGATACGAGGACATTCACTGTGGAAAACTTCATTGGCAACCTAATGGCTTATGAGGTTAGGAAAGAAGATCGAGAACAAAAGGAAGCTCAAAGAGTACTTGGTGAGCCAAATAAGAAGGCCATTACATTTAAAGCCTCATCAGACAATGAGGAATCCGATGAAGATATGGACTTGGGGTCCTGGCCCTCGTAGCACAGAAGTTCCGAAAATTCTTTCGTAAAGTAACTTCAAACCTAAGGGTAAATTTGATCCTTCTAATCCTTCCACTCTATGTTATAAATGTAACAAGTCACTGCACATCAAAAAGGATTGCCCCATGCTAAAAACAAGGAGAAGTGGAAGGCTCCCAAGTACAAGAAGGGAGACTAGTACAAGGAGAACAACATGAAGAAGGGTTTGATCGGAACTTGAGATGACTTGAGTGATGATTCGAGTATCGAGAATTTGGATGAGGAAAAGGGAGAGGTTGTGCACATGTGTTTCAGGGCGCAAGAGGACTCTCCAAATGACATTCCGAGCGATAGCGACTCAGATGAGGTAACTATGGATGATTTACGATTAGCTAATGAACAAATATTTGATAGGTATTAAAAATTGTTCAATTCATATATGCTTACTAAAGATAGATTAGATAGCCTCTCTACTTCATCCATGTTTATCACATCGCATGATAACACTAAAATTGACACACTTGTCAATGAAAAAGCCAATTTGCTTTCTCAAAACGACGCTTTGAGAAATAAGGTTGTTGCGGGTCAAGTCCGCACACAATAGAATTTGTTTGTAGTGGGAATCACGGGTACAATGATTTACAGGTTTTGGGTGAAGGCGAGGCTAGGACGACTCGGAGCGCGCTTCAAGGGTGAAGAGCCCTAGTCGCCTGGAGGTCGCACGAAGGTCGCCTGCTCCCGGTAACTGAGACGAGCTCCCTGCGAGGATGAACAAGAGGTCAGAAAGGTAGGACTGGCTGTCAGTCGTAAGCCCCTTCGATGCCTATGTCAGGATTAGGGCTTAGAAAAGGGGCTAGACACGTAGGTCGAGCTAAAAGTGGGTCGATCTGCTGTGGCGAGCTACAGTGGAGAAACAAAGATATGGACGACCTTTGCTCTTGTGTGTGAGTAAGAGCTTTAGAATCAGTTTACCAACCAATAACCCAACAACCTCCTCAATGAAGGCAGGAGGGGGATATTTATAGGGCTGAGAGGCAGTTGCTCGCCATCTTGTTAGCCGTCGAATCATCCATGCTGGCACTCTGCTGGTACTCGAGTTCTGGGGCTGTGGCAAGGATATTTACCGTATTAATGGTTTCAGATGGTGTCAGAGGCATTAATGGGACGCGAGGGACAGCCATCAGTTCTTTCCTTTAACTGCTGGCATTAGTGGTGAGTAGGTGAGCTCACGTCACCCTATCAGAGATATTTGTGCTTGGTCGCCCTCAGGGGCAAGCTGTAGGGCGACGAGTAGACTCGGCTCCTTCGGAGGATGCTCCTTGTTGCGGGCGGGCAAGCTGGTCCCAGGCAAGGCGAGTTGTCAGGTCGCTAAGGTGGGCTTCTTGGTGGTTCTGGAAGGCAAGCTTGCGGTGGGGCAAGGCGAGCTTCTTGGGGGCGAGGTGATTAGCTCGGCAAGCGTCCGATCAGGAGAGTCGGTGAGGTGTCAGCTTGGGTCTTTAGCGCAGGTGGGCATCAACTTCATGGGCCGGCCTTTAGGGCGTAACAAAGGTTTAATCCCTTAAATTTCAATCGGACGGAGTCCATATCATTGAGTGTAATGTCATTGAGAATGAAACACTTCAATCTCAAAACACTCTTTTGGGAAATGAGAACTTGGCTCTCAAATCCCATGTGCACAAGCTCACCTCCCATGTATCCACCTTGGATACTAATATTTCTTCACTCACAAAGAATTATAAGCTCATGTCTGCAAATGTTGATAGTTTCAACAAAGGCAATGATAAATTGGACACATTGCTAGAAAACCAACTTACCGTGAATCACTGGGAGGACTTTGTTATTCTAAAGCCAATGCTATCAACTATCGCATCTCCTATAGTGGAGCCACTATAGAATTCATGAGGCCAACCTTCGGTGCATCCACGAGTGGAGCCAATAACACCTTGGATATTTCAACTACCAAGAAAAGTTCCGTTCCTACACCACCCTCATTTAGAAAGAAACCCACTAAGGGTGCAGCTCCAAAGAAGGGCCATGCTTATATGTACACAAGCACACAACCACGTAGGATCCATACTATCGGTGTGACCAGCAAGAGTCGTGCATCGATTAGAGCCCTCCTAATATAGGTCCAATCCTTGATCGCCATTGTGGTCGGGAGGAAGGTTGATGATATTCGTTGAGCGTAGTGAGCCTGACATATACCGATGTATCGGTGAGAGTCGGCATCAGTATAGGTTAGGATAGGCCTATCATTGCATCACGAGAGCAGAGGGTAGGAGTTAATATAAGGGAGTACCCTATCATGCACTACGAGTGTGGGGGTAGGTGAATGCCCTTAAGTAAGACGACCTCTCCTGAGTCCCATTGAACCCAATAATCGGTCATCCATTAATCCAACATTAACCCTAATCAATGGTAGGGATACCCTAAGCCCTAGAGCTTTTATCCCTTGACTCCACACTTTTTATTCTCTCACTCGACCACCATTCGATAGCATAGCTTTTGAACAAAGATCCAAAAATCGGTACTCAACGAACGCCTACTTGTGTTCAACCTATTAGCGCTACAACCGACACCGTGTGAATGCGATATAAATTTTATTAGCTCTGCTAGAGCGGACACCATGCCTCCCCAGCAACAACGCTAAAAGCTTGTACGTGTTAGTATGGCAGCTTTATATTTATAGCCACAAACGCACTGTGTAGTTGTAGTGCTATACGGGTCATCCTCTGAGAGGCAGCTATTGCTATCAGTTTCTTTCTAAATTAATAGCTACGCAATTGAGTAATAGGTTGAGAGTTATAAGGACTAGGAAAAATATCAATAATAAAGTCTCTAGGGCATGGATATCCGCACCACTAAATTAAACTAGGATTGGTTAGAGTTAATCGATTGTTGAGTTCTTGAGGTTCAAGAGAGGTCGTCTAATCTAAGGGTATTCTCTTAGCTCTCCTCCCACTTCCATGGCGCATGATAAGATATCCCCATATATTAACCATAACCCCCACTTCTGTGGCACATGATATGCCTACATAGACCGTATCGATACCTACGTCAATTATGCATCAATACGCACTAGGTGCATTATGTCCGATGAATATCCCCAATCTTCATCCACTCCACTTCCATGGATTAGGATTCGGATCTATGTTAGGAGGGCTCTAATCGGTTACTGACGTCAATCGTGCAATCCAATAATGTGGATCAATGTATTCGAAAACCCTAGATTAACCCTGACATCAATCTTGAATTAATATAATTACCCACGAAGGGGGAACCCGATCTACTGTTCCTCGCCCGTGATGCACAGACGAGAACACCGCAAGTGGACGGTGCGTTATAGTATGTATAGAATTTCGAACTTTAGGGAGGCAGTCGTCTAACGCTTAGCTTTTTGTGTAAGGAGGAGAATGTGTGGTCGGGGTTGTCATGTATGATTTGGTTGGTTGGTTGAGGGAAGTGGAATTGACTAAATATTAAACGTCAAGGGGTTTCGGGATTCCCTGCTAGGGCATTCGGTAATGGATTTCGGGTCAATTGATCCTCCGTCGGACGATGGATTCGGGTAGGAGTGCCACATCCGGAGATGGGAACAGGCATTAGACTCTCGTCGTCGCGCTCATCTAACTCATCCCTACACGAAGCCGTGCTTTTGCAATTGGCCTCTTGCGGGAATGCGTGCATTACGCTCAATACTTGATCCTGCCTCGCAATCCATATGCACTCACGTACTCTACGGAATGTGACGCCATCCTATGATTGATTCTAGCAGTCAGGCTACTTTTGTAGTTATCGGCTAGCAGATTGGCAGTTAGTGCTTTCCCCCGGCTCTCGAGTCACCTCATACAAAGACTCTTGGCCTCCTAGCTTGAAATTGGTAATTTGGTCAAAGACGCAGCATCTTCAAGGGGGGAAGTATTTGGTGATGAAGGTCTCTGCCACCTGCTCCCATGTCGTGAAGGTACCGGGCGCTTGGGACGTCAGCCAATAATGGGCTTTCTCCTTCAAGGTGAAAGGGAAGAGCCACAACCTGATCGCATCATCGTTGATCCCTTGCATCTGGAATGCGGAGCACTTGGCAAAGAACGCCTCCACGTGGTAACTGGGATTCTCATGTGAGAGCCCGTGGAAGCAGTCCTATTGCACCACCAGGATGATCCCCGGTTTATCTCGAAGTTGCCATCGTGGATCGATGGTATGGTCATGGAGGAAGCTAAGACGGTGCCGGGCTTCAAGAAATCCCGAATCAATTCCGGTGGAATGAGAGGAAGCAATCCTATGGGAGCCTCAGCCATCGCTACTCTTCTCCTTCTATCTGCTGTCAGTCGCCTTGTAGTCGTCTCTATCTCTGGATCTAAGGGCAAAAGATCCTCTCCTCCCTGAGAACGTGTCATCATGCAAAATAGAGGCACTCAAGAAAATCGTGGAACTCGTTAGCAAAAAGAGAAAAGATAGTAATAAGAGAACAAAAAGAAAAATAAAAAGAAGTGATGGGGTGTCAAGTGTGGATGAAACCAACACTCTCCAACCAAAAGCTAAAGTAAACCGTCGCCTCCCCGGTAATGGCGCCAAAACATTTTCCTCGCCTACGATGCACAGACGAGAACACTGCAAGTGGATGATGCGTTATAGTATGTATAGAATGTTGAACTCTAGGGAGGTGGTCGTCTAACGCTTACCTTTTTGTGGAAGGAGGAGAATGTGTGGTCGGGGTTGTCACGTGTGATTTGGTTGCTTGGTTGAGAGAAGTGGAATTGACTAAATATTAAACATCTAGGGCTTTCAGGATTCCGTGCTAGGGCCTTTGGTAATAGATTTCGGGTCAATTGGTCCTTCGTCAGACGATGGATTAGGGTAGGAGTGCCACATCCAGAGATGGGAACGAGCATTAGACTCTCGTCGTCACGTTCGTCTAATGCATCCCTACACGAAGCCGTGCTTTTGCTATCAGCCTCATGCATGAATGCGTGCATTACGCTCAACACTTGATCCTGCCTAGCAATCCATTGGCACTCGCATACTCTACGGAATGCGACACCATCCTATGGTTGATTCTAGCCATCGAGATACTTTCGTAGTTATCGGCTAGCGATTTGGGGGTTAGTGGTCGACCCTGGCTCTCGAGTCACCCTCGTGAGCGCGAGCCCCAGAAAACGACCACTAATCCCAAATCAGGTTCGTGTGGATTCTCCCTAGGATATGGAGTCACTTCTGCGGTCCTCCAATCCTAAGGCTAATCCCCCAAAACTCTGTTCAAGTCACCATAGGGAGACCCTAGATTCATCCAACGAAGGTCTAACCCAACATCCAATCCCTAAGCTCATAGGGATCCTCCCGAAGCCCTTGAAACCCACTACTGTAGCATGGCAAAAGCTCTAAATATGATAGCAAAAGAGATAGGCATATCTACTCAGTCAAATTGCATGAAATCAATTTCAATAGAGAGAGCAAGAGATATAAGAGCTATGCTAAAGAAATCAAAGAAATCCAACCACAAACAAGAAAATAGATTGCAAAAGAAATTACCAAAAGGGAGAGCCCCAAAATGGCTCTAAGTGTTTAGCTACAGAAAATAAAGCTTAACCTACATCTAAAAAGTATCTAGTATTTATACAAAACCAATTGGGTTCGGGTTTTACAAGAAAACCAACCCGAAACCCGATAATTTAAGTCAAAAAGGAGTCTGCCGATATGGCGCTTGGGCGAGCACAATGCTCGCTCGCCCGAGCGCCCCTTTGAGGGGCGTCATCTTGGGCTCGTCTTGGCATTTGGGAAAGGGTTGCTCAGCCGAGCGAGTTGAGTCGCTCGCACGTGCGTCATCTCGCTCGGCCGAGCGATGGAAGCTCCAAATTTTCTAGAGCTATGGTCATGAAAAGATGGGCTCTACTGACAGCTTGCTCGAGCGAGCGACTTGGTCGCTTGGGCGAGCGACCAAGTTGTTCGCTGCCCGAGCGACCAAGTCGCTCGCTCGAGCACCCTCTTGAAGACCCGGGTTGCTCCTTGGCATGTCACAGCTCGTCCGAGCGCGTGCTGCGCTCGGTCGAGCGATCTGGCATTTTCTTCTACTCTTCAACTCCTCTTCTCCATTATCCTTTTCTCCTCTCTCCTTCTCCATTCTACTCTTCTCCTTTCTTCTTCTCCACTTCTTTGGCCCCCTTGGGTTGACATGGCGAGGCGAGGCGGGCTTCGGCGTCCAGGTTGTGTCCAAAGCCCCATATCGCTCCGAATCGCTCTGAATTCCCTGAAAATATATAAAACATCGAAAGAATCAAGAATATCGAGAAAAGCGCGATATAATACGAAAATATGGATTCGGGCGAACGAAACGATATGGAAATGCATGGTAAAAACATAGAAAACATAGACACAACATCTACATTGATAATAATCATCCTAACATACCCCTCATCCTCAATTGCTCAACAAATTCATAGCAATTCACCAATCCATAGTTTAATCCAATGGGGTTCAACCCATTGGGCCTAGATGATCTCTACTCACAATCCATGCAATTGTAAATGACAGATTCTATTGAGAGACACCCATTGCAATGAAAAATAGCAGAGATCCAATATCAAATAGCACAAAAATCACAAGAGCAATCAATGGAGAATCCACTATTCAATTCTTAAACTAAAAGACAAAATTAAACCAAAAGATCAATCCAAAGTTGCAGAGAATAAGAGAGGATAGCACCTGAAAAGGCTTTGAAAAGTCTGCAAAAAGATGTCCTCCCATGCAGGGGAGGAAGAAAGGTACTTATAGTCTCTTAAAATCTACCAAAACCCCAAAATTAACCCATGACAGTGCCCACTCGGGCCCCAAAAACATAGGAGCATGCGGTCACAACAAGAATGACGTAGATGCATGCCCTGGAATGCGTAAAACAGGCCCAAAACTCTACATGCGACCTGACTGTGTGGATAGGCCACATGACCGCGTCATCTAGGGTTCTTTTGCCCGAAAAATGATCTAAAACGACCGTGTGAAGTGGCCTTTGGCTTCAGCGTTGCACGGGCGGAGGCGGTCGCGTTGAATCTGATGACGCGATTGCATGGTCACACAATTCTCTTCCTTCATATCTCCAAGTCGCAGTCGATGACACGACCGCGTGGCTCCAAGATCTTCTATCTTCATCTTTAGGTGACGCGATCGTTTGGCCTTAATCACGTGATCGTGTAGGTCTCCATTTGGTTCCCTTGGTGTGTCCTGGTCCACACAGTCGCGTGGGTTGATGCATGCAGACACGTGAGCTGCTTTTCAGCTCTTTTTCTCTCCAACTTGCTTCTCGGTTACTTCTTGCTCCATTTTGTCCTCTTTTCTCCACATTTTGACCCCCAAAATCCTTATTTTCTCCTGCAACGCATGAAAAATACCAAAAAACGTGAAAGGAAACTAAAACGGGGGAAATGTGGTGAAACGATGCATGAAGTGATATGAAATGAGCACGAAAAGAGTGTAAAATATGTGTAATTTTGGCCCACGTCGGTTGCACTTGCAAGTAAAAGCCAGTGTGGAAGCTCCACTTGCAATAAAAGATATTGATGCAAGTCTCTTTTGGAAAATAACTGAAGTCAAAGAAAATTAAGAACTGTTTAAAAACTATTGGATGATTTCTTCAAATTGGAAGGTATCCTTTTTGCCTTTTTTGTTTTCCTCGTTTGAAGGCTCAGTCTACTTAAGGATCGAAAATCAAGTATTGAGATCTAGTTCAAAGTTTGAATTGCTATGTGAAATGAGTTGTTTGTCATTTTTTTCCTTTGAGAAATTTGTTTGTGATTAGTTGTACCTCGAAGATTCGAAGAACATATATAACTATCTGATTATTTTGATGTAGATGTGAAAAATTCATCATCTATTATAACAACAATTGCTTTAGTATTACAACAATCACCTAAAATGCAAGAAATAATGTTCAAAATCAATCAAATCGACGAAATTAGAGCGAAGATGGGGCAGAATTGCTTACGATCTGGGGTTAGAATTTCGTGGGGGCAAGAATTTTTTCAAACACCTTGCACCACAAAGCAATAAGGAAGAAAGAAATGCAAACTTCTTGCTAAAAAATTAGACTACCCAAACTCATTCACTTTGATTCCTTTGGCAGGAAAAAAGACCAAAAAGTACTACATAAGTTAAAAATCAGTTCCTTTAAGTGCAAAAAATTAAGAGCAAAATACATGTGCATACCTTACCACCGTAGCCTTTAGGCATGTACCACATCTAGAAGGCTTGAAGAGAATACCCTTCATCACCATGATCTCTAAGATGTACACTTTCTCAAGGCTTGTATCAAGGGTTCGCGACAGAAGCCTCATCGCATCAAAAAGATCCATTGGCCCTTTTCCTTCCCGACCAAAATTTTCCTTTTTCTGAACAAATTAAGACGACAAACCATGAATGTGCATGAATACAAATGAGAAAAAAAAAGTTCAAAAAACTGAAAGCATTATTATTTTTACCCGCCTTATGAAATCATGGTTATGTCAATCACCACCGATTTTGTCTATCTCCATACAATCTTAATCCCTGGGAATTTGTTCCCCAGTTGACTGGTCGCTTCCAAAATGCAACCCTAGAGTGACCTAGCTATGGCGCAAATACACGGAGATGAATCCCCGGCAACGGCGCCAAAAACTTGATCGGCCCCGGATAAACACCCGGAGAGCGATTGTAGTTTTACCGCAAGCGCACGGTGTAGCGGCGAGCGGGTATCGAACACGAGGAGGTGGTGTTGGCTCCAATCTATCCTAGGTTGGTTTGACTACGAATGTTTTATTGGTGGAGATGGTTATGGGATGATATAATGGAAATGGTGGTGGATGTCGGTGTCGGTGATAAAGAAGTCGGTCAAATATCGATTCAAATAAAATATAATAAAAGTGTCTAGGGCTAGGGAATTCCCACTACTGATCATCATACATCATTGTAAATAGTGAATCTCAATATTACTAGACTTGCGTTGAGGTGAACTAGTCGTAACTGAATAGAGAACCAAGCTCACGCTCTCTCGCTATTGCCGGTCTATAGAAAATTAGGATAGGGCCCAATCTCTTGCAAACCCTAACCTAAGCCACTAGCATTAGGATCGACATCATCGTTCAATCGCCTCTCGAGCCCACTCTCGTGCAAACTCGAGTTACAATCTAGGTTGTGATAGTTCGTATCCGTCCAATCTCTTGCAAACGAATATTGGTATAGATTTACAATAAAAATCCTAGCTTTGGTCCAATTTCTTACAAACCAAGTCTAGAAAATCTCGATTGTAAACCTAAATCGAATATCTAGGCCTTCCCATCGATTAGAATCCAATCTCTTGCAAACCCCAATCGATGGAAATCCCTAGCTATCCGTAGTAAATCAATCACAACCTAACCTCCTAGCAATTCTAGCAATTTAGAAATTCATTCATCACAAATCTGAAATTAGATCCATAGGGTTCATCCCCATGCCCTAGAACAACAAATCTACTCAAGCATAGCAATAGCGATATGAGAATCAATAAAAATCATTGCTTGCATACAAAAAGATAGAAAAACAAAGATTCAAATAACAAGAACAAAATACTTAGCTTTGATGAAGATCTTCAATCCAAATACAAGCTTTTAGATCCAAGAGGGGGCCTAGGGCATGGCCTAACCTCTAAAATAATCACTAAGAAAACATCTTGGGAACCTATGGGAACATATGGGAGCCCCCTCTAATGGTGGCTACAAAACCCTTATATATCCCCCAAAACCCTAGCAAATAACCCTAGAAAACCCCTCAAATTCATGTCCAAAACAGCCCAAACCGCAACTTAAAATCTGGGCCCGTCGCCGACTCGGCCGAGTGGAACATGTGACCCGGCCGAGTGGAAATTCCAGCACTGCAGCGTCAACTTGCATAAATTCTCCAGATTTCATCCGACCTCCGATTGGCGCGTTCTTGGCGGCGTTAGAACCGTCATGAAGTCTACTATCCATAACAAATATGAGAAAAATACTTTGATTGCTGCAATGATAGCAGATTTCAAAAGAGTGGGAGGCTGTCTGAAAATCTGGGCGCTGCGTGTCCTCGGCATCACTCGGCCGAGTGGAATTCTATACTCGGTCGAGTGGGCTTCTCTACTCGGCCGAGTGACAGACCCTGTAAAATTCCAGTAAGTCGGGGGTCTTGGAGGGTCTGTCTTCGGAGGTGACTCGGCCGAGTGGCTTTACTCACTCGGTCGAGAGGCATTTGGTACTTGGCCGAGTCGGAACCGTCAAAAGCCTGTACATTTCCAGTAAGTCGGTCTCTTTTGATGGTGGATTTCTCATGCCACTCGGGCGATGCGATCTTCTTACTCGGTCGAGTGGGATATCATCCCTCGGCCGAGTGCATGCCCAATTCCTTCAGTTGGAACGTGTCCGGTCGGGTCGGCCAAGTGGTCTTCTTGCTCGGCCGAGTGAGTGCTCCACTCGGCCGAGTGGCATGTTGTAAATGCCCAATCTTCTCTGTTTCTCCTCCTCGTCGCTCCTACAGAGTTCCTTCTTCTTCCACCCGTCTCCCATCGCCGAATAGCCCTCAAAAGAGCCTTGGGTGGCGCTCCGGAGCGGGTGCAAGTCCCTTAAGCTCATTTTTGCTTCCGATCGCTCCATATTTCCTGAAATCCGACAAAAACAAGAAATAGTGAAAAGTAACACAATATCATCGAATAATCGTGAAAATCGCAATATGAGCAACCGAAATGGCATGCAAATATGTAGAAAAAAGGTGTAAAATATGGACCGATCAAAATCCCCCAAGCTTACCTCTTACTCGTCCTCGAGGAAGATAAGTAGAGAGACGAACTTGGGAGATGAAAATAAAGAAAATGAAATGAAAAAGAAAGAACACGAGGTGGAAGGGGTCGCTAGATTCTTCTCTCAGATCTCAAGCCATAAGCTACACATCACGATAACTTGGAAAATACAAATCACATGCTATAAGGATTTCATATCTTACATAAACATGGTACTTGCAAGCTTTTAAGAACAACAAAAGGGATTCTCTAAATTCATACAATCAATTCATATCCACGTCACGCATTTCATAGGATTTAATATACAAATGTTGGCGATGCACTTTTCAATCAAGAGTTATAACTGAAGCATATAAGAATCACGCCAAACATGCAATGGAGAATGGAATAAATCATGGCATTCACATATTTATATCGATTCATAAGAAATCTCCATAACTAAGGTATTTTGCTAAGTTTCAGCATTATCAAACTTCCCCATTCGTGCACCTCTCCACTCTAATGTCGTACTCACTCATATGGTCAAATGAATTAAACCCCCCAAGCTTAGCTTGAGGCATCACATCTAAAGGAATATGATAGTGGAAAATGTGATTTTTGCCTTGGTTTTCCCAAGTATTTTGTGGCTCCAATAATGAGATAGAGAAACATTTTTCTTTTTTTTGGACTTTGTTTCTCATTTTTTTCTTTTTGGATTTTTGTAGGAGCTATTTGATTTGTATTTTTGGTTTTTTGGCTCCTTTTTGGCTTTTTGGACTTTTTGGACCTAACTTTTTCTTTTGTGGGGATTTTTGAGAAATAGATGCGATATAAGTAGCTTTAGGAGGTGAACTCAAGTGACATGTAGAGAATAAAAAGATATATGTGGAGAAAGAAATGATGTAACACTCGGTTCACTATAAGATGTGCACGAACGGTTCAATAAAATAATACTTCAACTAAAACTCATATGTAAGCATGGATATTCTCAATCATTTCAATAAATAGTGAAGTCAAGCAGTAAAGTTTACAACCATATCAGGCATGCAACAGAAGGTGAATAAGACAATAAAACTGATGCTTCAGATATACTAATGATGTGTGAATCTTGGTGCATTTCCAACAAAAGAATACTAAACACTAATCCATACATTCAGTTTCAATTAATATCAGGCATTCATGTAGAGGAATCATCAAAAGAAATAGATTTGCAAGCACATGTGAATATCAAGACTATGGAATACTCTAAGAAGCATGTCAAGGAATAATAAGCATCATGATGGTTGCTAAAGCAATAAGAGATATCATCATACGAAATTCATTTAGCGGAAGAAGAAAAAAAAGGAAAAAAAAGAAATAAAAATAAAAGAGGAAAGAAAAGAAAACCAAGCACACAACATGATGCATGAACACACATAAAAAGAAAATAAGATGGAAAATTCAAAAAGATGATGCAAAATTTTGAAAAATTCTAAAAAACCCTAAAAATAAAGTAAAAATGCAACTAGATGGCATGGAAATGCACTCCCCCAAGCTTAAACTTCACATTGTCCTCAATGTGATCATAGTGGAAGAATATGAGGAACAACGATAATAATAGGGGGGGTGAATGAAAAATGATGAAATGAATGACATGAAATCCTAATGCAACTACATGCACATACAATGATGCATGAGAGCGCCTTCCCCCAAGCTTATACTAAACAATCCTATTCAAATGACTCGATCAAAAATATCACGGCTTCACTAAGCGAGATCAAGTCAAACAAATGAGAAAGTAAGGTTTCACTTGAAAGAAATGCTCGGTGGTGGTGAGCAAAAGGATGTGACACATCAAAATATGAAGATGGAAATTAATATATATAATGGGTTCAGGGTGTAAAAGATTTTTGTTGCCGTCATATGAGGTGATATTTATTCAATCAAATCTATACGGTCCTCTCGCTGTCGAGAGGATTCGTGTTTATTGAAAGCATAAAATTTCTACACAACTGGATTGATCTCACCTATAGCAAAAGGCGGATCCAGTATCTTTGCTGGTGTAGGCAACTGCTCCAACTGCTCCTTCTGTGGCTCTGCCAGGCACGTGTGTCCACGGACTCCATCAGATTCCAGCAATGCGGCTCCCAGCACCTCTCCAAGGACTCCACCTGTACCCTGCAAGAGATAAGCAGCATCAATCTGATGTGGATAATTCTTCCCCAAAATAAATGTATTCCAAAAAGGGTCATCAACATAAGTATTTAAAATTAAAAACGGTTGACAACACTTCCCTGGAAATAAATCTCTACTCTCGTGCACCACGTCGATCAACTCCTCGTTATTTTCCTCTGGTTCCTCAGGTAGCTTGGGCATATAAGCGTAGGTCTCATCAGGCAGCTCCTCATCATCAGACTTATCCCATCGCACCTCCTGATCATATTCAATAGCGTCCATGGGTGCTAACTCCTCGCTCTCCTCCTCGTATACGTTCCATCGTACCTCTTGATCGTATGTACATGAATCCTGCAAAAGGTGCAATGAGTCGTCAAAATCTGAATCATAGTAAACATCATACACGGGAGGTGGATCAAATATAAAGGGCAAGGGAGTAAAGAGATCTCCCTGAATGGGGGCCATAAGCTCCATGGGATCGGCCTTTGTGTCAGTGGAAGGGTGGTCCTCTGATGGATGCTCAGCCTCTATAGAAGGTGGGGATGGCTGCGGTAGCTCGAAAGGAGGGGGGCACGAGTCGGGCTCCATCTGTGTGCAGATGTCATCGTCCAAAGTCACGTCCTCCTCGATGGTCTGCTCCACTAATGTATGCATGACCTCCACAATAATATCCTCTGATGGTATATGCTGCTCTGACTCAGGTGGGTGGCAGGGGGAGGCGACGACGGCATAAGGTGGCTCTATAGGCTCATGTATCTTGACCATGGTGTAAAAATGGGTCTTGTGCCCCTCAATTAGAGCGTAGACTCCATCATCAATTGTGCCTATGGAAGAGATACAATTAGTAATAAAGTTTTGAAATTCAAGCTCAAAAGGATCACCTGCCGTTATTGTCAATGGACCGGAATTTCGAACTACTTCAACAATGTTTCTCAATAGGTCCGTGTACGTGTCCTCCTTTGGCAACTCAGATGTCTCTATTTGTGGAGTGTTGATGGTATAAAGGTGGATATGATCACCTTCAAGTGAAGCATACACTCCATCTATGATAGTACCTGCACCAGAGACATTAGCAATAACAAAATCGATGAATACTTGGTCGTATGGTTTACTTACCGTAACGGTTAGTGAACCGGTAGATCGAGCATCTTCTATCATTTGCTCCAAAGCTGCTGCCAACTGTAGATCACTGACCTTCCCCACTTGCATCCTCTTCAAAAACTCACGTGAGGGTCCCTTTAGCCTTCTAGTTAAGATATCAAATAGCGTGGAGTCATTCCACTCATGGTCTGACTCCGTCTGGAACATTTCTAACATTCCTTCAAACCTAGACAAGGCTTCCCCGAAGGATTCTCCATCAGCCTGATAGAATGCAGCGAGATATATGTAGGATTGTATAGAGCCCGCTCGTATTTTCTTTGGAAGCACCATCGCTGCAACAACTGTACCTGATCAAGCAAAGTAAACAACCTGGAAAAGACGTCAGTGGTACAAAGAGAGATAAAGATAATAATAGTAGCAGGTGGTGGGAAAAAAAAATCTCTCTCAATGTTTTTTTGTTTTTTTAATGTAGTCTAATCAACCTAATTGTGACAAAATGGCACCCAACGGGAAACACCTCCCCGGCAACGGCGCCAAAAACTTGGTCTGCCCCGGATAAACACCCGGAGAGCGATTGTAGTTTTACCGCAAGCGCACGGTGTAGCGGCGAGCGGGTATCGAACACGAGGAGGTGGTGTTGGCTCCAATCTATCCTAGGTTGGTTTGACTACGAATGTTTTATTGGTGGAGATGGTTATGGGATGATATAATGGAAATGGTGGTGGATGTCGGTGTCGGTGATAAAGAAGTCGGTCAAATATCGATTCAAATAAAATATAATAAAAGTGTCTAGGGCTAGGGAATTCCCACTACGGATCATCATACATCATTGTAAATAGTGAATCTCAATATTACTAGACTTGCGTTGAGGTGAACTAGTCGTAACTGAATAGAGAACCAAGCTCACGCTCTCGCGCTATTTTCGGTCTATAGAAAATTAGGATAGTGCCCAATCTCTTGCAAATCCTAACCTAAGCCACTAGCATTAGGATCGACATCATCGTTCAATCGCCTCTCGAGCCCACTCTCGTGCAAACTCGAGTTACAATCTAGGTTGTGATAGTTTGTATCCGTCCAATCTCTTGCAAACGAATATTGGTATAGATTTACAATAAAAATCCTAGCTTTGGTCCAATTTCTTGCAAACCAAGTCTAGAGAATCTCGATTGTAAACCTAAATCGAATATCTAGGCCTTCCCATCGATTAGAATCCAATCTCTTGCAAACCCCAATCGATGGAAATCCCTCGCTATCCGTAGTAAATCAATCACAACCTAACCTCCTAGCAATTCTAGCAATTTAGAAATTCATTCATCACAAATCTGAAATTAGATCCATAGGGTTCATCCCCATGCCCTAGAACAACAAATCTACTCAAGCATAGCAATAGCGATATGAGAATCAATAAAAATCATTGCTTGCATACAAAAAGATAGAAAAACAAAGATTCAAATAACAAGAACAAAATACTTAGCTTTGATGAAGATCTTCAATCCAAATACAAGCTTTTAGATCCAAGAGGGGGCCTAGGGCATGGCCTAACCTCTAAAATAATCACTAAGAAAACATCTTGGGAACCTATGGGAACATATGAGAGCCCCCTCTAATGGTGGCTACAAAACCCTTATATATCCCCCCAAAACCCTAGCAAACAACCCTAGAAAACCCCTCAAATTTGTGCCCAAAATAGCCCAAACCGCAACTTAAAATCTGGGCCCGTCGCCGACTCGGCCGAGTGGAACATGTGACCCGGCCGAGTGGAAATTCCAGCACTGCAGCGTCAACTTGCAGAAATTCTCCAGATTTCATCCGACCTCCGATTGGTGCGTTCTTGGCGGCGTTGGAACCGTCATGAAGTCTACTATCCATAAAAATATGAGAAAAATACTTTGATTGCTGGAATGATAGCAGATTTCAAAAGAGTGGGAGGCTGTCTGAAAATCTGGGCGCTGCGTGTCCTCGGCATCACTCGGCCGAGTGGACTTCTCTACTCGGTCGAGTGGGCTTCTCTACTTGGCCAAGTGACAGACCCTGTAAAATTCCAGTAAGTCGGGGGTCTTGGGGGGTCTGTCTTCGGAGGTGACTCGGCCGAGTGGCTTTACTCACTCGGTCGAGAGGCATTTGGTACTCGGCCGAGTCGGAACCGTCAAAAGCCTGTACATTTCCAGTAAGTCGGCCTCTTTTGATGGTGGATTTCTTATGCCACTCGGGCGATGTGATCTTCTTACTCGGCTGAGTGGGATATCATCCCTCGGCCGAGTGCACGCTCAATTCCTTGTGTTGGAACGTGTCTGGTCGGGTCGGCCGAGTGGTCTTCTTGCTCGGCCGAGTGAGTGCTCCACTCGGCCGAGTGGCATGCTGTAAATGCCCAATCTTCTCCGTTTCTCCTCCTCGTCGCTCCTACAGAGTTCCTTCTTCTTCCACCCGTCTCCCATCGCCGAATAGCCCTCAAAAGAGCCTTGGGTGGCGCTCCGGAGCGGGTGCAAGTCCCTTAAGCTCATTTTTGCTCCCGATCGCTCGATATTTCCTGAAATCTGACAAAAACAAGAAATAGTGAAAAGTAACACAATATCATCGAATAATCGTGAAAATCGAAATATGAGCAACCGAAATGGCATGCATATATGTAGAAAAAAGGTGTAAAATATGGACCGATCATTGACCCACTGCATTTTCAATACTTCACTCGTATCATCCAGAATCTGAAGGGTATTAGAAAGTGAAATAACAACACAATGGTGTCCCTCAAAGCTATGGTTTCAAATTATGCTGCAAACAAAAGAATCTAACAACTTGATGTTTGTTCAAAATGCAAATATATATCAAATATTTTACCTTCTGCTCGATCCCTTGCACTTTCAAAACTTTATTGTTCTCCTCTCGTTTGCTGAAAAACTTTCTTGTTCAACCATTACATGACCACTTATTACTATATGTAGAGTACATAGAACCACAATTTGTGTGGTATCATGTGAGAAAGCAGAGATTGGAGGAGGACGAAGATATAAGAGAGATTTGTACAGTTATGCTGGTATGTTTTTCTGATAATTATTACTATTGCTATATAGTCGTGTTGTGTGATAGTTTTCATGGGAGAATGGATGCATGCATTTCATCTCAATAGATTAAACATGTAACTATGATGTTTACATGGTTTTCAGTTTTGAATCAACTTGAGAAAGTTTGACAATAAAATGGGTCATCTTCTGACATTGTACATTAAGATGGTTGCTCTCTTCTCTTTCCTGTTTCTTTTCGATTTTAGGTCGTAGTTGATGGCATGCAAGTGGGATCTCAACTTTATACCACTCGCTTCCATAAAAGAGAACATAATCATATTACAGGTGAGAACATTGTTTGATGGTTAAATTTGTGGTGTATAATTTTCATTATGGATGCACGAAAGAAAAACTATGCATAGTTTACTTGTTTAGTCACTGTCATTAGGTGTACAAACTACTGTGTTATTTCCATTTATATGTAAAAATTTGGGGTGTATAATTTTCATTGTTAGATGATATCCAGTAATATTTCTAATTGTTAAAGTGTCTTTAACCCTTTGTACATTGACGCATATGTAGATACCCTTAAAGAAAGAAAGAAAGAGATGATCAAACTTCACATTTAATGTTAGAGGAAGAATAAACGTCTGTTTAAATACCTAATATCATTTAATCTTGTCGGACTAATTGTCCAAGTTCCCTCAAGACTTCCATAACCATCCTCATGTGCAAATGCTCAGCTGTAAATGGAGACACAATTCTGACACAATTCATTTATCTATGAGATTTCAACCGAATGAAAGCATCTTATACTATGACATGAAAGTTTCCAGTTCACAAATTCTCTGTGTTCACAAATTCATGTTCACAAATTCTATTTGTTATGTATGCGGAAATTTGGCTATTGCTCTTAGAGAGTAATAAAATTGTCTTGATGGTACATGTATTTGAACGTGATGATTCAACTTAAGGAGACTTGTTGTCAAATATAACAAATCAAAATATGGACACTTCCACTCAATGTATAATAACAAAATCTATACAAAGATCAATAAGTACTTTAGCCCCGAGGAAATAAAAGCAACCCGATTAAACCATTAGAAACAAACCAATGTCTAAAAGGAATATAAACACAAGAAGTCAACAAACATCCATACTGTTTAAATTTTTACTTGTATACGCAAGTAATATGTAAGACAAACTGCACTAAGAAAACAACGATGTACCGAAAAAATTAGACCAAATCCGTGTGAGATTGCATTGCAGATAAAGGGGCACAAAGGTGAGTTCTGCATGAAATGGGACTTCAATGTTAAAATTTTAGATTAAAATTTAGTTTCTTCAAGAGAATTTAGTTTTACCAAAAAACACTTTGCAAACTTACTTGCAAACATATTTGAAAACATAATATGTTAACAACGCTTTTGCTATTAGTCTGTTTTTCCTACTACTAAGATTTACCCACATGTGATCAGTCTGTTTTCATAGAATTCTCATAGAATTGTTTACATAATTTAAAGAGTTGTTTCACATCGAATTTACAGAGTAGTTTTACGGAATTTACAGAGTTGTTTCACATAGAAATTGCTATTTGATAGGAAAAACAGACTAATCCTATACATAGATTTTGCATATACTCTGTAAACAACACTTTTGCTATTTTTTTTATGTAATTTGAAACATATTTGAAACATGGAAACAGAGTCTAGATTCTGCGTGCTCTACAAATACTCTACATGGAAACAAATTCCAGATTCTGGAAGCAATGTCTAGATTCTGTGAAACACCAATGATCCAAAATTTCCAAATTAAAATTGTTACATCATATAAAGCCCATCATGGATGGGCCATCGCCACGCCAACACACGGCCCATAGTTTCTAGGTTGAACGAGTCAACCCCCACTTCCTTTATGAAGAGCCACTAATGAAGGGCGGTTACAACTCCATCATGGCCCATATTAATAGCCATGAATTAAGCAATTAATGGTTAGATTAATGGTGGCGGTTACACCAATGGAGCCACTTCATGAGTGGAAAGTTACGAGACAAATGGAGGGGGATAAATACTCCAGATGAGCATGGAGAGGACGGAGACCCAGAGCCTATCTCAAGATATTAATATTTCTTCTCAACTCTACATCTCTTCCACAATTTTGCATCATCTATTCCCTTAAGCATCAGAGGGGTTTGGTCGGGCCCCAGAACCAACCAGGTGACAATTTTTCCTGTGATGTAGATCAATGGAGACATCGTTGAGCTAGGCATGTCTGCACCGAAGGAGCTTTATCCTAGCTCACCCCGACCCGGGATCTTCTCTCCATGGGTCTCACTTCTAAGACGACGAAGGGTTTTCTCATCGAAGGCGTCCTCGTCAGCCCATCATTACTGGATGGTGAAATCCGTCCGTCAACAGTTGGTGCCGTTTGTGGGAAATAAAAAGAGTCAACATCCCCTTCATCTTCAAGCATTGACGATGTCGACTTGTCATACCAATCAAAGGCCTAGAAGCCCAATTTCAGAAGGAGCAGCAGTTTTCACTCCTCTCCCAGGGATCCAAGCTCCCCCATTTGAGAAACACATATTATTCAGGCCAAAACTCGGGGGCCAATGGGAACTTGCCTCACGGATCAATGACATGTCAATCAAATTTCAAATCACGCCCCAAAATCTATCGCGGTCTTAATTGATGGGGCATTGCCTTGAAATCACTCTGACAATTGTTAGGACATTCTCAGCTCAACCAACCTCCCAAACGAGGCTGACCCGAGTCAACTGACCTGACGAGGCTAAATTCGACCAATGATGGAGCCAACCAAATGAAGTGCCACAGTGATCGAAATAACATTATTGTTATTGAAGCTCCAAGCTTCCCTTTGGCCAGAAGTCGTCCAACCGAAGCTCATTTGAGGGAGGTTCCCTCTCTCCCGATCGATGTTATCCAATCGGGCATTCTCCAAGACAGAAACTCGAGCATCCCACCCATTAGACCGAGTCATCCTCAGATCGGAGCACCTTGCTTCTCTCTATTCAAAGCTAGCCGTCGTCGACCTATACCAGAGCTTGATTTGAGCTTCGACCGATCTCTGCTCCAGCAAGCATTTTCATCTGACCTTGAACTCGTGAAACTTCTTTTTATTTTTAGTTTCTTTTTCTTCCATTCCTGATTAAGATCTGTTTACGGGTGTTTTCTTAACACTGAATCGTTGACGGGCGGTTTGACGGTCAACTTGGTCAGGGAGTCGGTTGGGATCCCTTGGTCCCTCCAAGCATGCGTGTTCTCAACGAGGGTTGCACAAGGGCCCACTTCAGCTCGGGAATCGGCTCGCTTGGGGGATTGGGGACGAACACGCTTTTTGTCTGGAGTGTCAGATCTCGGTCAGCGGGGTGCGGAGGGGAAGCCTCGGTACCTAGGTGAGCGCTTGGTCTCGGTCAATCAAGTGCCGAGGGGAAGCCTTGGTGCCTTGGGTATCACTTGGTCTCAGTTGATGGCGATGCTCGCTAGTGGCGAGTGGGCTCGTCGTCGTGCATGCCTTGCTTCGGTGAGTCCCGTGTTGAGGGGTAGCCTCAGCGCCTTGAGATCACTTCGTCCTGAACAGACGAAGAAACTCGTAAGAGGGGCCGAACCTTGGTTCTGGCCAAGTCCCCTCCAATGCCTAAGTCAGAATGGATCTGAATGATGCTCACGTAAGGATGCCGGTACACGAATCCTCAGACCAAACTGGGGGAGGGAAGACAATGGGGAAAACAAGGTCTTTTTAGTAGAATACCTCCGTATTGTGGTATCGGGGGTCAGCCCTTTTCTTCGTTCTTGCCCCGTCCCTATATAGTGGTTCTTCCACGATCGTCATGCCTTCATGCTCTCCTATTCCGCCCATGATTCGCCTTCCTCCGGGCACCTTTATGTGCCATCATGGTGGAGTAATAGAGTCCCTTAATGGCCATTAAGGGGGAGCGTTCTAGGGAGCAGTTAACTCCCATAGTCGTGGGCTGACTGGGCGCACGTCGATCATGGGTGATCCGATGTAGGGCTTTCACGGGGGCCTTCGACGGTTGGACCAAAACTCTTTTTGGAGAGCCTTCTTCTTCCCGCGTGGGCTTGGGCCGCTTGCTTTTGGGATTCTCTAAAATAGTCGTTTCAATTGTCTCCATCAGTTGTGCCACTCGGATTTAGACGGTTCGGTCCGGGTGATGTGACTCTTGTGGATTTTGACATACACGTCAGTCGAGACCGTGCCATTAAATAGAAGCCAGCATGACGCAGCCGTTTGAACTTCTCTGGGTGTGGAATTCGACGTGCCGTCAGTCCTCCAAATGTTGCCACGTGCCCTTCTTCAGACGGTCCTGATTCTGAGATTGCTTTTCATATAGAGACGCCGGCCTTTCGTGTTTTGATTCTTTCGTGCCTTTCTTCCCGACCCTGATCTTGCAAGCTCCTTCGAACCCTCCTTCGTCTTTCTTCCTTCGGATTTATTCTAAGGTAACTTTCATTCTCCTTCCTTTGCTCTACTCAATTTGTCCCATGGCTGCGCTTAGAATAGGTAGCTCCGCGTCGGGGTCCGGGGACCCTCCGGTGCCGGAGTCAGGCGTTCCTCTACCATCGGGGCATGATGTCCCCTCAGGGACTGTCACGCCCCGCTTCCCAAAAATATGGAGGCGAAGCGTGAGAAGGTCCGCTCAGACTTGAAGCTACCAAGCTGCAAGTCCGATAAGCGTCAATCAAATTTAAAACTGCAGGTCCTTGCAATGCGAGCGAAACAAGATAATAATAAGGAAATGAGACAAATGAATAATCTCAGAATATCCATAAATATAAATTCCAACATCGCAGAAAAGCCACCAGGCTGAAATAAAAGAGAGTCTAAAGGCCCAAACATGGCCAACAAAAGTACAGCGTACAAAACAAAGGTGACACGCACCGACAACTAACAACAAACCTAAAACAAAAGAAAGCTCAGCAAAGTCACCAAGGAAGATCTCCGGTGTCCACAAAACTCCTCCTAGGCAGACATGGACTCAGGCTCAGTGTCAGCAACACATCACGTACTCAGCAACGGTCTCTGGCTCAGGTCTAACATGTGACACCCAAAAGAGCAAGGGCACATGTCAGCAAGTCTACAAGAGACTTGTGCAAGGAAACTGAAAGTAGGTAAAGCAACCTAGCAGTTCTAGCATGAATGCAATGACATGGCAGTTTAAAGTATGAGTGCAACAAGTAAAGTAAGGTAAAGTAAAGTAAAGTACGAGCATGGCATTTAAACATGGCATGGATGACAAGTATTTCATGAATCATTCACAAGACAAGTACAAGACAAGAAAAGTAAGCACCTCATGCACAGAGATTCCGTCTTTTGGCCAGAGGGCTGATCAGGCCACTCCTAAGCTCAAGTAACCGTTTATCCCTACCCCTCCACGTGTGTCGAGCCAAGGGCCTTACCCCCGAACGGGAATGCTCGCTTCTGGATCACGAGCCAGGAAGTGTTTTTAACAAGTATGGCATAGGGGTGCACCTAGCCGGTCCAGGAACCCGGGCATTGGCTTTTGACCAACACATGAGGCCCGTTTCTCTGGAAGTAGTATTCAAGGAGTACATGTATTGTAGCGTGTGCTACGAATGCAACAATCACTTGGATGACATGTAGAATGCAATGCATGGCAGTTAAAAGTGCGTACAGATAAGGAAAGTAAACGTGACAGTTTAGTATGCATGAACAACAAGTTTAAGGGGTTGGATCTAGCTTCATTGTCAAGCTAGATCAATTAGGTGACGGATCTAGTTTCGTTGTCAAACTAGATCAAGTAGGCGTCTAGCCAGCTATCATTTCACTGACTAGTCTCTTTTACGCTAGGAACAAGGAAGTGGCCTAAAAACATGGCCCTACACAAGAGTTGGCAAGTTTCACTTGCCTGCAAGTACGCCGTCTGAGCACACCGTCCAATGAGTCCAAAAATCACAATTATCCTACGTGCACAAGTCCACCTGCCTAAAGTCCATATTATTAATCCTGATTAGTGAATTTAAAACATTTAAAATACTTTAAAAATACTGATTTTAGTCTTGATTAGCATGCATTGGGTTGGGGGTCCTAGGGGTGCAAAGCATTACCTCAACACGACGCGAAAGCTACACCGGCGTCGGGTAGCGACGCCGGGGGTTGGAATAAGAGAACGCGCTCCAAGTCCTGATTCCAATATAGTTTCCTCGCTGGAAAGTTCAGAGCATCAACCGGAGCAACGGTTCCAGATTCCAAAGCTAGCACGTGCGACGACGGGCTACGACGTGTCGCAACGTCGTGCACGGCGAATCGTCGGAGAGAAAACACCTAGGTGGGGCCCACAGTAGTCCTAGGGACCTTTGGGGGACCCACAATACCTCTGGAGAACTTGGGGGGCCCACGGTGGCAAGTGGTGCGACGGGTGCGGGGTTGCGACGAATGACTCTCGGTCGTACATCCTCGGTGCGGAGGATTCCATCGGTAGTGCACTAGGGATGCGAGGGTTGTAGTGTTTGGGGTCGGTGCGGGCCTTGGTACGGAGAGAACTGTCGGTCGGTGCGGGGGACAGCACCGGTCGGGCGCCTTGGATGCGGGTGAGCGGGCGCTGCAACGTTGCAAGCGTTGCAACGTTGCGGAGAGCGAGCGTGAGCGGGGGCGGCTGTCGGTCGGGCACAGCGCGATGCGGGGCGACAGATCGGGGGTCGGTGCGGTGCGGAGCGACATGCGGAGCGGGCGGGTCTCTCGGTCTGACCGAGAGATCCTCTCGGTCGGAGCGGGGGACGGAGCGGGCGGCTGTGCAGCGGGTACGGGCGGGGCTTGGTGCGGGGGCGGCCATCGGTCGGAGCGGGGATTTTGGGGCTGTTCTTTCGGTCGTGCGGTGGAAGTTCGTCGCAACGTTGCGACGAATCGTCGCAACGTCAAATTTGGGTTTTGGAAGAGGCTAGGTTTAATTTCTTGCGAAAATGGGTCTTCCTAGGGGTTGATTATATAGCGTAGAGGGGTTGACTAGGTCTAGGGCTAATCCTAATGAGATTAGGAGTTTAAAATAATTTAAAATTTAAATCTCAACTTCTCCAACTAACCCAAGGATTTGACTTGGTCCAAATGAGCTGGAAATTGGCTCAAAAATTCTTTAAAACGTTTAAAACTCAAATAAATTTTATTTGGCCGAAATTAACAAAAAAATTAATTATTAAAAATATTATAAAACTTGTTAAAAATATAAAAGTGGTCAAATGAACTCCAAAAATTATAAAATAAATATCGGGGTGATCGTGATGACGAGAGTGAGCTAACTAAGAAGATGGATCTCAATTTTGACGTCGGACGACGAAACTAAAAATAGAAACGTCTCCCGTCAAAAGTGAATATCGCCACGTCCCATCGAATAAGTTAAATTGTGGAAAACGACTCGAGAAACGTCGTTCCAAAATAGTGCCACTATTTAATATTCTCGGAGACGTTCACACCGGCATATCACACGAAAGTGTTCACAAACAAACAAAGTCTAAAACAAACACGTGCACGGTCAAAAGCATGTGCACGAACAACGTACAACGAAAAGTGGTCGTTACATCCTCCCCACCTTAGAATAAAGTCCGTCCTCGGACTTTTCTAATATATCTAGTCGCTCTAATAACTACCCCAATCAAGTCACATTATAATTCAAACCAGGTGTAGTCATTACAGGTGCTCATATACGCACTAGGTAGTAAAACATTAACACTACCAACACGTATATATATACATTCACATACGTCATATACTTATACCTATTATAGTCAGTCAATTCATACATGTATTTAAATCATATATTTAAGCATACATCCCTTATATAACTACTACTTACCTAAACACAAACAATATTTCAGATACTCATATAAGGATAGTCTCACACTTAGCCAATACAATCATTGCTCTACCTATATGTAGCTACCTATGCACAAACATCAAGGGTATACTACCCTCTAATATTCCCTAGTATACATCCAACGCATCAACTCATGTAGTCACACCATACCATTATTTAAATCCAGTTTCACTATATATATATATATATATATATATATATTCACCACTACTATAGTTTCACAATATATAGTCATTCGATGCATGCAAATAGTTCACCATATATTCTCATCGCATATGGTCCTATAACTATATTTATGACACACCACATATATCTTAGTCACCAATAACTATAACTAAGCACATACTTACCCGTGCATGGTGCACACCCATACACGCTAGCATTTCATTTACATACACCAATCATACCATTATATAACTAGCACACATACACACCTAGTTTTAGCTAGTACACATACGTTCACACGAGCAAGCCTTAGTAAATAACTATACCACAAGACCAGCGCCTATAACTATATACTGGCGTAGCGACCCACAATCATGTGCGTAGCACAACCAGGCACAAACACTCCTATCACCATACATACAACAAACATTGCTATATTCAAACTACAAACATACATTCAATATACTTAGAGTATACCCACTCAAGCTTGAGTGAGACTCAGTACACATATCAGGATATTCTATATACGTAACACGGCATTCATACCTATACCATTATCACTCCAATATTTATATATATGTCTACCAATACAACCATATGCATACCATAAGTCAATCACACTTAATATTTAGTCAGGTAACACCCACATAGTTAAATCAATTTATATACCATAATAATAGTAGTACAGACATCAGCACACATATATTTATAATACCCTCCCTAGTACAAACATTCACCGTATAGTCACACATAAGTAATGTATATATCCACACCATAGCCTACTACCTATAATTAGTATACTAACACATCCACACATACATAATTAAGATGTGCAATAGTCGTGTATACCTCACGGTATGCACGCATGCAACATCCCGCGAAAGCAAACAATACCAATCAAAATTATAACCCTACTACCATATGTATATCACTTATATACTCATGCAACGAAACGTAACTTTCTACGTCCAAGCACAATATATATCTACCTACGAGCACATACTCACACGTACTAGTATATGGGTCATATAATAGGCCTACTCTCTTGACCATACGTACACCTATTATTATCACACCTAACATACACATAGCTTTATCAATCATTTTATTTCAACCATTACAAGTATCTCTAACTACATACACTCCATTAGACATTCCAACCCTAACTCTTATATACACAGGCATCCCTAGTATAGTATAGCTAACTACACACAAATCTATAAATACTAACACACGACAACTTCATACTATCACGAATAACTCCGAGTATATATATATATATATATATATATATATATATACCACACAATAGGCAAGCATCAATATACTATGGGGGGTACACTCATTCAAGCCCACGTACAAAACTTAGGTACGTGCACTACGACTACCTCACAAGGTCCAAGGGCCCACTAACAATTAAGGGTTGACACCGACATTGACGGACCCTAAGGCCTAAGCAATAAAGAGAGGTCGAAGGCGTGACGAGGGAAGGATCGATAAGCACGAGTTCAGATAGGACGAATACAAGGAGACGGCTTGGTTAGGGAAAACATTGGCTCAATGGTGATGTTTAGGTTGAAGGAAAAGGAGATGTAGTGATGCTTAAATAGGATGCAGAAAAGAAAATAGGGTGAATAGCATAAGCTAAAATACGTGGATTTTGAAAACTGTCGTTCTTCAAAAGTTGAAATCCCAGTCTGAAAAGAAATATTGGAGGTCGATAAAACGAGTTGTTCAAAATAAATTTGAGTCGAACATTCATAATAAAAGAAAATGGTCTATTGGTTTTAAAAATCGTTATAAAAGGAAGTAAAATCATTTATACGAATATTAAGGACATGGTTTAGAAAATTCTATCCGTTAGTAATTTAATATAATGTTGTCAAAAGTTTTTGAAAGTCAAGAACGAAATCAAGTAACGGAAAAATTTAAACTCAGGTTAAATTCTTTCAAAACTTTTAGGCTACGGAAGATTGAAAATAATCAATTTTGAAACTTCTTTTAGAAAACCATGGTTTGCCAAAAATGAGAAACTGATTTACACAAGGTTCTTAATATACGAGCACAACAAGTCTGGCACGGAAATAATTGAAAGTATGTATGGCGCACGGAAAAATAATAATAATGACGTAGTATAAGAATTTTCAAGATCGAATAGCAAATCCTTAAAATCAAATCAGGGAGGGTCTAAAGCAGGAAGTGGTTATGAAAATAGTAATTTTGCAAAAATCTGAAGTAGCGAAAACGGCGAGCAAAAGCCAACTTGCTGAAAGCTGAAACTCCATATGCCTTGAAAGTATATGAATGGCATAAATCAGGAGGGAAAATTACAAGTTGAATAAAATTACGATTCAGAATGAAATTAATATATGAAGGGACGACGCATTTGCATAAGTACGAAAAACATAGGCTGGGAAAATACTATAAGCTAGTATTCAAAAATTCCGACAAACGTTTTTTTTTAAAAATTAAATCAATGAAGGAGTATGAAGTATAAGTATATTAAAAATTTTGAACAAAGTTAAGCTTAGTGGAAGAGGAGATTGAAAAATACTTTCAGAAGGTTCAAGTTTTGCAATGGAGATGTTTGAAAATTGACGACGATCGTCATGAGGCGATCTCGTGAATCGAGGCAAGGAAATTGGTCGGATGATCAAATCATACATACGCCTAGGATATGGATCAGGAAAGTCTACGGAAACTCCTACGGTCGACCAACTAAAGATTTGGAACTAGGCACTAAGACCTCCTAAGGGGCTGGACGGTAATGAAATGCGTTCAGCTTGGTCCGAAATCGATGAACCCAAGCGAACGACTAAAGGAAATTCTAGAAGACTAATATGGTCAGGGGTAGACAAGGGCCACTAAGGTAACTCCTACGACGATCAAGTCAATTGCTAGAAGGGAGTCTAACTAACAATCAGGGGTCTCTAACTAGCAAGCACAGACGTCCAACTAAGTCTTCTTACCACCTAGTGTCACAAGAAAACGACTAGACTCAGTGCTTCTAACTCGGATGTTGCAATTTATTTAATGGACATTCCGTTATTATCGTTGTTCCGTTAATTCGCAATTGCAAGACGGACCTGCATGGGCCACCAATAAAACCTATCACGCCCCGCTTCCCAAAAATATGGAGGCGAAGCGTGAGAAGGTCCGCTCAGACTTGAAGCTACCAAGCTGCAAGTCCGATAAGCGTCAATCAAATTTAAAACTGCAGGTCCTTGCAACGCGAGCGAAACAAGATAATAATAAGGAAATGAGACAAATGAATAATCTCAGAATATCCATAAATATAAATTCCAACATCGCAGAAAAGCCACCAGGCTGAAATAAAAGAGAGTCTAAAGGCCCAAACATAGCCAACAAAAGTACAGCGTACAAAACAAAGGTGACACGCACCGACAACTAACAACAAACCTAAAACAAAAGAAAGCTCAGCAAAGTCACCAAGGAAGATCTCCGGTGTCCACAAAACTCCTCCTAGGCAGACATGGACTCAAGCTCAGTGTCAGCAACACATCACGTACTCAGCAACGGTCTCTGGCTCAGGTCTAACATGTGACACCCAAAAGAGCAAGGGCACATGTCAGCAAGTCTACAAGAGACTTGTGCAAGGAAACTGAAAGTAGGTAAAGCAACCTAGCAGTTCTAGCATGAATGCAATGACATGGCAGTTTAAAGTATGAGTGCAACAAGTAAAGTAAGGTAAAGTAAAGTAAAGTACGAGCATGGCATTTAAACATGGCATGGATGACAAGTATTTCATGAATCATTCACAAGACAAGTACAAGACAAGAAAAGTAAGCACCTCATGCACAGAGATTCCGTCTTTTGGTTAGAGGGCTGATCAGGCCACTCCTAAGCTCAAGTAACCGTTTATCCCTACCCCTCCACGTGTGTCGAGCCAAGGGCCTTAACCCCGAACGGGAATGCTCGCTTCTGGATCACGAGCCAGGAAGTGTTTTTAACAAGTATGGCATAGGGGTGCACCTAGCCGGTCCAGGAACCCGGGCATTGGCTTTTGACCAACACATGAGGCCCGTTTCCCTGGAAGTAGTATTCAAGGAGTACATGTATTGTAGCGTGTGCTACGAATGCAACAATCACTTGGATGACATGTAGAATGCAATGCATGGCAGTTAAAAATGCGTACAGATAAGGAAAGTAAACGTGACAGTTTAGTATGCATGAACAACAAGTTTAAGGGGTTGGATCTAGCTTCGTTGTCAAGCTAGATCAATTAGGTGACGGATCTAGTTTCGTTGTCAAACTAGATCAAGTAGGCGTCTAGCCAGCTATCATTTCACTGACTAGTCTCTTTTACGCTAGGAACAAGGAAGTGGCCTAAAAACATGGCCCTACACAAGAGTTGGCAAGTTTCACTTGCCTGCAAGTACGCCGTCTGAGCACACCGTCCAATGAGTCCAAAAATCACAATTATCCTACGTGCACAAGTCCACCGGCCTAAAGTCCATATTATTAATCCTGATTAGTGAATTTAAAACATTTAAAATACTTTAAAAATACTGATTTTAGTCTTGATTAGCATGCATTGGGTTGGGGGTCCTAGGGGTGCAAAGCATTACCTCAACACGACGCGAAAGCTACACCGGCGTCGGGTAGCGACGCCGGGGGTTGGAATAAGAGAACGCGCTCCAAGTCCTGATTCCAATATAGTTTCCTCGCTGGAAAGTTCAGAGCATCAACCGGAGCAACGGTTCCAGATTCCAAAGCTAGCACGTGCGACGACGGGCTACGACGTGTCGCAACGTCGTGCACGGCGAATCGTCGGAGAGAAAACACCTAGGTGGGGCCCACAGTAGTCCTAGGGACCTTTGGGGGACCCACAATACCTCTGGAGAACTTGGGGGGCCCACGATGGCAAGTGGTACGATGGGTGCGGGGTTGCGACGAATGGCTCTCGGTCGTACAGCCTCGGTGCGGAGGATTCCATCGGTAGTGCACTAGGGATGCGAGGGTTGCAGTGTTTGGGGTCGGTGCGGGCCTTGGTGCGGAGAGAACTGTCGGTCGGTGTGGGGGACAGCATCGGTCGGGCGCCTTGAATGCGGGGTAGCGGGCGCTGCAACGTTGCAAGCGTTGCAACGTTGCGGAGAGCGGGCGTGAGCGGGGGCGGCTGTCGGTCGGGCACAGCGCGATGCGGGGCGACAGATCGGGGGTCGGTGCGGTGCGGAGCGACATGCGGAGTGGGCGGGTCTCTCGGTCTGACCGAGAGATCCTCTCGGTCGGAGCGGGGGACGGAGCGGGCGGCTGTGCAGCGGGTGCGGGCGGGGCTTGGTGCGGGGGCGGCCAGCAGTCGGAGCGGGGATTTTGGGGCTGTTCTCTCGGTCGTGCGGTGGAAGTTCGTCGCAACGTTGCGACGAATCGTCGCAACGTCAAATTTGGGTTTTGGAAGAGGCTAGGTTTAATTTCTTGTGAAAATGGGTCTTCCTAGGGGTTGATTATCTAGCGTAGAGGGGTTGACTAGGTCTAGGGCTAATCCTAATGAGATTAGGAGTTTAAAATAATTTAAAATTTAAATCTCAACTTCTCCAACTCACCCAAGGATTTGACTTGGTCCAAATGAGCTGGAAATTGGCTCAAAAATTCTTTAAAACGTTTAAAACTCAAATAAATTTTATTTGGCCGAAATTAACAAAAACATTAATTATTAAAAATATTATAAAACTTGTTAAAAATATAAAAGTGGTCAAATGAACTCCAAAAATTATAAAATAAATATCGGGGTGATCGTGATGACGAGAGTGAGCTACCTAAGAAGACGGATCTCAATTTTGACGTCAGACGACGAAACTAAAAATAGAAACGTCTCCCGTCAAAAGTGAAAATCGCCACGTCTCATCGAATAAGATAAATTGTGGAAAACGACTCGAGAAACGTCGTTCCAAAATAGTGCCACTATTTAATATTCTCGGAGACGTTCACAACGGCATATCACACAAAAGTGTTCACAAACAAACAAAGTCTAAAACAAACACGTGCACGGTCAAAAGCACGTGCACGAACAACGTACAACGAAAAGTGGTCGTTACAGGGACGCATCCTGTTCCGGATAAGGGAAAATGCTTGCTCTTTGAGGACCCCATTGGTGGCTATGTGGCTCAGGCGGTGGAAAGGTTCGACGTTCCTTCGGTGACCCTTAGCTCGTCGTGTATGGTTCCCTTATCAACGGTTTTGGAGATCAGGGAGAAGTATTTGTGCCACCCGTATGACGTCCGGATCCCTTTCAGCGACGAGAAGATTTGTTTTCCAAGGAGCAGGGAGGTCGGTGTCTATTCCGAGATGTTTCGCCCGGGACTCTGCTTCCCCCTTCATCCCTTCATCATCCAGGTCTTGGAGTTCTTGCAGGTGGCACTGTGACAGCTGACCCCGTACTCCATTGCGGTACTGGTTGGTGTAGGATCTAAATAGGGCCTAGAGGGGGGTGAATAGGCCGATGACCAAAATATCGCTAGATAAAAAATATTTAAGTCTAATTACAACAAATAAGTAGAAAAAATAGTAAAGCAGATAACACAACAACCAAAGCAAGCAGATGACACAGAAGCTTTACGTGGTTCGGTCTCCCAAGACCTACATCCACCCCGAAACAACATCACTAAATATGTTTCTTTAAGCAGTTACAGTCACACAAGATTAGAGCCCCAACTCTAACCACTCTGACTAAATCTAGCTCACCAAAGCCCAAAAAGATAACAATAGTTATGATGCTCTCCCAATCCGATATGTCACAATAACTCGGATTACTCAAATCAGTTTAGCGGAAGAAAGAGTAAAACCCAAAAACCAACGTCAAATACAACAATGTATTCACAATAATATAAGAACAAGAGTTTAGAAAGCTCATTTGTGAAGATCCCTCTGGTGGTCGTCTTTTAGGATGTCAGTAGCTCCGTAACGCTTCTTTCAGAATGTCCATCAGAATCATGTAGAGGAAGTAGTCGTTGTCCCCGTGAGAGTAGTCGGTAGAAGCTCCTCAATCAAAGTGATGCCATTTGATGCACATGAGGAACTGGCTGCCCAACTTGGTGTCAGCACGTCGAGATGAAGTCACGATCGTAACGCTGTAAACGGTGCTCAATTTGGATATCTAGAACTCCACTTATTGATGAAAATGTGAAGAGTGTACATGTGTATATATAGGGAATCAGCTTAACGGGTCTGGCACTGTTCGAGGGGATCCGCACGAGGCGGCTTCGCGGGTCAAACCTGCTTTAAATGCGCTGGGACCCGCTCTGCAAAAATCCCTCTGTCGGCAACCGCCCGATCGCGGATGAACGACCGCGATTAAGCCTCGTCGCCCGCGGATTTGCGCTGCTCTGCCCGCCTTTGTTGACTCGGCGCCCGCCAGCGCTGACTCGAGTCGGCAGCACAGACCATTGGATGATGATCCAACGGCTGAGATGAATCCACGCCGACATCGGCTGAGCGCGGTATACTGCGTCGCTATTGGAACAGTACTGTATGTCGATTTTCAGAGTATTTTCACTGTATTCTTGAGTATTTGGCCTTCAAATAATTCCATAAAATTCTAAAAAAATTCTCAAAAATCCCAAAGCCCCATATTTATATGTTAGAATTGTTTCACCGCATTTCACCACTTGTAGAAAAATTTCCTTCATTGTAAACTATGTATTTCATCGTTTTCCCCTGTATTTTGGCTTCAAATAATTTCCATAATTCTTGAAAAAATTCACATGATGTTTATATCCTATGATTAACTCTAGGGTAGAGTTTCATAGCTATACTTCATTGTTTGATTATCTTTTGTAATTCCAAATTTAGTTTCAGCTTTGTATTTCAACGTACTTGAGTACGTACATGTGTAGCCTGACCAAACATGACTGTCACACTGCATAGGGACCTGAGACACACTTAACACACATATTAGAACAGTTCGGTAGGGTTTGTTATCATCAAACATAGTCTAGGAGGCTGTTTCCAACAATCTCCCCCTTTTGATGAGAACAAATCTAACATTAAGATTACAACAAAATCGTGTGAAGTGTGGGAAGTGTGAAGCATGAAATTTTGAGCATGAATGGCAAAATGATAAAATATGCTCCCCATATTGTCATGCGATAAAATATGCTCCCCCAATTGTCATGCTCCCCCTATCTCTGAATTTCCCATTCCCAATCTTAATATTTCTCTCCCCCTTTGTTTTCATCAAAAAATGCATAAGAGAGTAAAGAGCATATGATGAATGGAAAATTAAACATTATAAATCAGAACAAAAATCAATACATCGATGACCACAATGAATAAATAAGCGATAAGCACTAAATCATAACTAGCATAATTCATCTTCGTGCTCAAGTGTGATGATAAAAAATATAGTACATATGGAGATGTAATGAGGAATACAGCCTGTCATATCCAACTTTTCAACTAAATATATGTACTGCAAAGATTGAGTTTTCCATTCTCATGTAATATGAGTTCAAGGTACCAATTCCAAACATGACCTGTAAGGATATTTAAATGTGGAATGGCAGTGCTTGACGGACTGAACACCAACGCTAAGAAAATGACTTTTATAGCATAAGTTGGATGTCCAAGGGTAGTATCAAGGACATGGATCGTATCCATTTTTCATACAAAGCTCTGTGTATAAGACACTTGTCTTGCAATTCTTTTTATACACGTATATATATATATATATATATATATATATATATATATATATATATATATATATATATATATATATATATATATTGATGAGAGCTTTTCTTTTTACCCATGCCTTGAAACATCATATCCCATTAGTTAAACATAATTTATTCCACCAACAACCACTTTTCTTATTCAAGATTACAAAGCCATATCAAAAACCTGTTGATCTGTGCAAGTGTGATGTGAAGATGAAAAACTTTAGTGACTCATTAATGAATATGACCTAATTAAGCATGTAGTCTTTGAATGCAAGCATTGTTAAGAATATAATATTCAATATCCATAAAGCAAATGTTTTGCATCAAAGATGTTTCTGATGAAAAGTGCAAAATGAGGAGATAGACATTTCATTTTCCATTTCTTTTTATATTTTTCTTTTTCATTTTTTATTTTCCTTTTTATAGCACACCGCAAAAAATATGAAAGCACACCAAAAAAAATATTTTCACTTTAAACATGATCAATAATGCCCAGTTCTAGACGTAGACGACAAAAGCGATCTTCTGACAAAGGTTATGTAAAAATATATGCCAACTGAGAATCAGTTGAAATATATTCAATGGATACATCCTCTTTTGCCAAATGATCTCTAAGAAAATGATGTCTTACGTCTATGTGTTTTGTCTGAGAGTGATGAACAGGATTGTTAGAAAGATCTATAGCACTCTTACTATCACATCTTAATGGAACTTTTCTAAGGTCCAAACCGTAGTCAAACATGGTTTGCATCATCCAAAGTACTTGGGCATAGCAACTGCCAATGGCAATATACTCAGCTTCAGTAGTGGATAAAGCAACACTGTTCTGTTTACGACTAAACCAAGAAACCAATGAATGTCCTAGCATAAAACATGTTCCACTAGTGCTCTTTCTATAAATCATACTACCAGCATCATCAGCGTCAGCAAATCCAATTAAATCAAATAAACCACATGAAGGATAACAAAGGCCTAAAGATGGCGTGTGAATCAAATACCTAAAGATCCTTTTTATGGCAATTAAGTGTGACTCTTTTGGACAAGCTTGAAAACGTGCACACAAACATACATCAAACATTATATCGGGCCTAGACACTGTTAAATAAAGGAGAGATCCAGTCATACCTTGATAAAGCTTTTGATCCACGTCGATTCCTTTTTCATTTTTTTCCAGCTTCGTCGTGGGACTCATGGGAGTTCCAATTCCTTTTGCCTTCTCCATCCTAAACTTTTTCAATAGTTCTCTGATATACTTGGTTTGTTATAGGAAGATGCCCTCTTTAGTTTGCTTGACTTGGAATCCCAAAAAGTACTTCAGTTCTCCAACAAGGCTCATCTCAAATTGATCCTGCATGACCTTCTCAAATTTTTGACATAAAAGATCATCAGTAGCACCATAAATAATATCATCAACATATATTTGTACGATGAGAAACTGATTATGATCATGCAAAATAAAAAGTGTGTTGTCTGCACTACCCTTTTTAAAATCATTTTCCAAAAGATAAGCACTAAGACGATCATACCAAGCTCTAGGAGCTTGCTTAAGACCATATAACTCTTTTTGAAGTTTAAAAACATGATGCGGAAAATCATGACTTTCAAAACCAGGGGGTTGTTCAACAAACACATCTTCTTTCAGGTACCCGTTCAAGAATGCACTTTTAATGTCCATCTGCTTAAGCTTGAGTTTCTTATAACTTGCAAAGGCTAGTAAAATTCTTATAGCATCCAATCTAGCAACTGGTGCAAAAGTTTCATCAACATCTATGCCTTCAATTTGATTATAACCTTTAGCAACCAATCTAGCCTTATTCCTGATTACTTTTCCAGATTCATCAAGCTTGTTTTTATAAATCCATTTGGAACCTACAATAGGATAATCTATGTGTCGTGGCACTAAAGTCCAAAAATTATTTCTATCTAATTCATTCAATTCATCATGCATAGCCATTACCCAACTTTCCTCAATCAAAGCAGATTCAATAGTCTTTGGCTCAATTTCGGATATAAAATCCCCATGAATGCATAAAGCACAAAGATTACTAAAAGAGGAATGAGTTCGTATACCTGCCGTGGGTGCTCCAATGATCAGTTCTGGTGGATGATTTGGATTGTATCTCAGCACTCCTCTGTTCAGTGGGTCTTCCTCTAGGTTCTTGTGTTTGACTTGGTTTAGCAATGTCCCTTGAACCGCTATCATTCTCTGCAATTGCATCACCTTCAGTTTCCCTGCAGGTCAAAGAATTATTCTCAGTTTCATCAAATTTAAAATTAATTGATTCAATAATAGTCAAAGTGCGTTTATTATAAATCCTGTAAGCTTTGCTCCTTGACGAATATCCTATAAGCACTCCTTCATCTGATTTGGATTCAAATGTACCAAGTTGATCTCCAGTGTTTAATATGAAACATCTGCATTCAAATACTCTATAATATGAAATATCAGGAGTTTTTCCATGCCAAAGTTCATAAGCAGTTTTCTTTACTATTGGTCTTATCATGACTCTATTACAAACATAAGAAGCAGTATTTATTGCCTCGGCCCAAAAAGACATAGGCAATTCATACTCATTCAGTATAGTTCTAGCCATTTCTTTTAAAGTCATATTCTTTCTTTCAACTACTCCATTTTGTTGCGGTGTTCTAGGAGAAGAAAATTCATACATAATTCCTTTTTCTAAACAAAAGTTTTCAAAGATTATATTTTCAAATTCTCCTCCATGATCACTTTTAATTTTTATAATTGAAAGATTTTTCTCATTTGAAACTTGATTGCAAAAGTTTTGAAAGTTTTCAAAAGAGTCTGACTTTTTGGCTAAGAAATAAACCCATGTAAATCTTGAAAAATCATCGACCAATACTAAGCAAAACTTCTTTCCATTTAAACTAGCAACATCAGTTGGTCCAAATAAATCCATGTGAATTAATTCTAAGATGCGTGTAGTTGCTATTTCTCTCATTCCAGTAAAGGTAGATCGAGTTTGCTTACCTTTCGTGCATGCTACGCATAACTTACTATTCTCGTATTTCTGATGTGGCAGTCCTCTTACTAGATTTCTGTTTTCCAGTTTCTGCAACAACTTTATTCCAGCATGTGCCAATCTTCTGTGTCACAGTGTTGCCTCGTCTTCCCTACTAATCAAACATTTAGCTATTGTTAGTTCTTCAATAATAAGTGTATAAACATTATTTTTTCTATTATCTGTAATCAAAACATTACCTGTGATAGTATCAATGATTTTACAAAATTTTGCATCAAATACTACGTTCATACCTTTGTCGCAGAGCTGGCTAATAGAGATGAGGTTGTGTTTAAGATTTTCAACCCTTAGGACATCCTTTAGTTGAAAAGTGTCGTTACCTACAACACCCTTCTCGATTACCTTGCATTTTCCGTTGTCCCCAAGTGTAACACTTCCTCCTTCTTGCTTTACGAGGTTAAGGAACTTGTCGTAACTTTCTGTCATGTGTCTTGAGCAACCAGAATCCAAATACCACTCACACTTTTGTTCCTTAGCCAAGCTGTGCACCTCTGATTTTGTCGAATCGATGTCTCCAACCAGACATAAGGATGAGTGAGCAACTTCCTCTTCTGGTTCATCCTCGTCATCGTCATCCCACGTCACAGCAAGTGATCTTCCTTTTGATTCTGTCAGGGATCCTTCAAAGTTGGACAATTCTTCACGAAGTGTCCTTGTTTCCTGCATTTGAAACACTGTACAGACTTAGTAGCATTTTGTTCAGAAGAAAAGTTTGAAGGATTAAACTTATTAAAGCGATTGAACCTTTTCGATATTTCAGACTTTCCCTGCAGTGTCTTGATGTATCTCCTGAAGCCTCTGACCATCAGGGCTTGCTTATCATCAAGATCATCGTCGCTTTCTTCAGCTTTGAATGCTATGGACTTTTCAGCTTTGGCTTCTCCCTTTTCATGTGTCTTGATGGCTTTCAGTTCCAGTTTATGGGACATCAGGTTCCCAATCAAATCATCCAAGCTCAATTTGGAGAGATCTCGAGCTTCTTTGATTGCAGTAACCTTTGGACGAAAAGTACTTGGCAAGGCTCGAAGGATTTTCCTTACCAGTTCCACGCTTGGGTATGTCTTTCCAAGTGCCTTTGAGTTGTAGACGATGTCTGTAAATCTTGCATACATGTCCTTGATCGTCTCTGCAGGTTTCATGTGGAAGCCATCGTATTCCGTGCTGAGAAGCGCTAGTCTGGATTCCTTGACTTGAGACGTTCCCTCGTGTGTTATTTCCAGAGTACGCCAAATTTCCTGTGCAGTTAAACAGTGAGAAACACGATTAAATTCTGTCTTATCGAGTACACAATTATTGTTGAGTATTGGACTCCCCGGATTTGGTTTTGGATGATGAGCAAACATAAATAAATCGTGAACTAACACTTTGTGAGCGCAGTTATGGAGATCGTAGCCAAATTCACGTGAACATCCAAAGCGAAGTCTCAAGACTTCTCAAAGCACGTATTCATATGCCTAAAGCTTCGTTGAAGCTTTTGGACCAACTTTGAAGTCACGAAGATTCGATCGAAGCTTTTGAAGACGGTTTGTCTAGATTTATATTTAGTCTTCTAGCTTTGTTCTTTAGAATGTTAAGCCTTGAGTAGGTATTATCATTTAATCTTCATATCGCTCCTATCTTAGAGCTAGGATCTTAGTAGAAGTCCATTCAAACTTTCCCGAAGCATCGCGCTTCGATTCGGGACTTCTTGTGCATGTTAGTTGGTTCAAGAAGAAGAACCAACCGACTAGATGGTGATCTAGTCGGTCGGAAAAGCTTCTTGGACCGACTAGTTTGTCTCCCAAATTCTAAGCTCGTTACTGTTCACAGTTAGTCGGTCTTAGTTGACTCACCGACCGACTAGTTGGTGAACTAGTCGGTCAGTGATGCTTCTTAGACCGACTAGTTGAGCTTTCCCTGTTCATACCAAGTTACTGTTTATCGTTAGTCGGTCTAAGAACGTTTGGCGACCGACTAGTTGATGATCTAGTCGGTCAACATTTGTTCTTGGACCGACTAAATCAATTTGTATTCAGACTAATAGTTTTTGACTCTTAGTCGGTCTAAGTTAACTGACCGACCGACTAGTTGAGAAACTAGTCGGTCGGTAAGACTTCTTGGACCGACTAGTTCTTTAGGTCTGAAATTTCATCTGTTCACTGTTCATCCTTTAGTCGGTTCATGTTGTTTCACCGACCGACTAGTTGATGAACTAGTCGGTCAGTGGTTGTTCTTTGACAGACTAATTGCTCCAGATTTCCAACCGTTGGGAGTTGACCTAGCTCGATTTTGTGGGACCCTATAAATACAAAGCTTGGTCGTTTCTCTCAAGGTTAGAGCTGTTATTGAGAGCCTTATTCAGATTGAAAGAGTTAGAGATTGAAACTCATTTCCAAAGCTCTCTTCCTCACAAGAACTCCAATCTCTCTCACATTTGAGATCTAGAATCAATCTTGAGGGAACTTTGTTCTTGTTGAGCCATCCAAGCTATTGCTTGAATCAAGTCTCCTACTCATTCCTAGGCACCCATTGCTGCTCATATTGGTGGTGCTAGGTCTTGGTGACTTCTCCTTCCTCAAATCCCTCCTTGCCCAAATTTGGTAAGAATACTCAAGGTATATGGTTTGTGGTAAGTTGTTGTTTATTTCATATAAACTCTTTTATTGCTATTGATTCTCTCGGTTGTGAGAGAAGGTTGTGATCCCGGGTTGTGGGATTCACTATTGCTATTGATTGTATGATTTGATCTTGTGAAGGTTTTTCACAAGGTATTCATAGTGGAAATCTTGGGTTAGGGTTTCTAACCTAAGTATCCGGAGGGGATCCGGGTGTTCTGGGACGTAGGATCACCGGGAACAAGTCGGGGAGACTTGGGTGGATCCGAACCCATCATATCAATTGTTTGCATTGAATATTTGTTGTTGTCAATTTTAGCTTCCGCATTTGTTGGTAGTAGTTTGCACGATAATTAGGAATTATACTCCTTGTTATTTTAAAGTACTATTCACCCCCCCCTCTAGTACTTGTGCAGTAGCTTTCAGGGCATTACATTTGGTATCAAAGCCAGATACTAAGCTATGTCTGCCAACGACAACAAGACCGTGCGTCCACCTTCGAATTATAGCACCTTCAAGAACCGTGAAGGAGCTTCTTCGGTAATGGAAGAACATTCCTCAACGAGGCCTCCATTCTTCAACGGTACCAACTACGGGTACTGGAAATACCGGATGGAAACTTTCCTCCTGAGTGCTTCACTATGGAGGACCATAATGAAGGAGTATGTCGAGCCCGCCGAAGAAGATTTCGAGAAATGGACAACCGCGGAGGTCGCCGCGGAGGTAAGCAATGCCAAGGCAATGAACGCCTTGCCATGCGCATTGGAGCCCGAGGACTTCAATAAGATATGCACATGTAAGAGTGCATATCAAATTTGGAACTCCCTCCTCATCTTACATGAAGGGACGAGTATGGTAAGAGACTCTAAACTCGTGATAGTTAATAAAGATTACGAGAAGTTTCATATGCTACAGGGTGAGAAGATGAAGGAGTATTATGCTTGCTTCGTCGACATCATAAACGAGGTGGAGGCTCTCGGCAAAACCTACACCCAAAAGGAGAAATGTTCAAAGCTTATCGAAGGACTTCCTTCTAGTTGGGAAAAGCGTACCTTCGCCATCGAGGAAGGTAACGATATGAACAAGTATACCGTAGTTCAATTAAAGGGTACTTTAATGTCATACGAGGTACGCAAGGATAGCAAGGTGAAGTTACAAGAGAAGATGAAGTCTTACTTGAACCAAGACGTGCCTAAGAAAAAGGCGATTGCGTTCAAGGCGGCTCCATCCACCTCTACCGATGACGGTGACTCGGAAGACGAAATGGACATGGAATCCATTGCCCTCATGGCAAAGAAGTTCAATCGCTTCTTCCGAAAAGGTAACTTCAAAGGCAAATCTAAATTTACTTCTACTAACGCCTCTCCTCCTTTGTGCTTTAAATGCAATAAGCCAGGACACATCAAAGCGAATTGTCCACAAAACAAGCAAAAGGAAAAGTGGAAGGCGCCGAAGTACGACAAATCGAAGAAGTACAAGAAAGGCTAAAAGATAGGATTTGTCGGTTTCACCGATTCCAAAGATGACTCTTCAAGCGGGAAGTCGGATGATGTGAAAGTGGAGCAAGCGCACGTATTGTCACGCCCCGCTTCCCATTATACTTGGGAGCGAGGACGCGAGCGGGCCCGCTTGGGCTGGAGCGGTGAAACTCCAACCCAATAAGCGTCTGTGGGTAAACCGTAAACAGGTTCTTGCATTCAAACTCGGAACAAAAAGGAAATTTCATTATCATTATATCGATGCCCAAATTTACAAGTACACAAATAAGGCCAACTTGGCCATTAGATACAGAAACGCAAACAGAATTACACTTGAATATAAATACAACAAATATTATTCTTAAGCAGCGTTGCGAAGGCACGTTGTTCTCCAGCGGCAGATCTCAGCGTCTGGGCACCCTGGTCAAGCTGCTCAGTCTCAAGCCTTGCTCCTCTGCAATTCTGTCTAATACTTGACGTATATTTCACAAGATAAGAAATATACGTCAGCGAGGGTCGCTCGGCAAGATTTAAAACATTAGTAGGAAAAGGACCCTCGGCAAGGTTTTCAAAATCATTAATATGGCAAAAGGAGTGACATAATAAGATTACAAATAAGTAAAGCATGTTAGCATGGGAATCATATGGCATGGCAGATGAGATGTATAGAATGACAAGCATAGCAATTGTAGTGTGCAAGGTAATAAACATGGCAATGTGGTGTGTACAGCAATAAGTGTAACAGGTGTAGTACGTACAACAATGAGTATGACAAATGTAGTGCATAAAGTAACAAGTGACGTACATGGCTTTTGTAATGCATAAAGTAAAGTTACGACATCAGCGATATACAAGGTAAACATGACATAAACTTAGTCGACAGTTCGCGATAGTAGCTGAAGTAAACAAGAGTGCCAACCTGTACTTAATCTAGTGACAAGCCCAGTGTCTGAGGGGGAGGTGACCAGCATCACACCCAAGTCAACGGGAGCTACCCGTGACTCTATACTCACCGACCCGGCCAGGTGTCGGTCAAGTTCACCACTAGAGTGTAATCCAGCTTTCCAGCCTCTACTACACTAGACTACCCCACCCAAAGTGTTTTGCTGGAACACGAGCCAGCCGAATCCATATTACAAGCACGCCCGAGTTTGTCAACTTGCATGACATCACGATTTCACGATTTCACCTCTTGGGCGCACGATTCATAATTTCACGATTTTTCTCAAGTTATGTCATTCCGTCATTATATTCCATCAACACATTCCATCAACACATTCCATCAGGGTGCACGAGCACAGAAAGTTATCAGCATGCATTATAGTAGAACACAATAATAGCGAGTCTTGGTTTAACAAACAATGTAACAGCACTTTAAAACACGTGGGAAGAATGCACACTTGTGTATTAGAGTAACTCAGGTCAAAGCATTTAGAAGCAACGGTAAAAAGTGCACTTGCCAATCATGAAATCTCAGCTTAAACGATTTAACTGTAACGGTTATAAAAGATGTAAAGAGGTGCACTTGCCTATCGGAATATCTCAAAAGCAATCAAAAGCAGCAGTAAAAATATGCACTTGCCTAATTCGACGATTTGGGTGCCCAGGTGGGCGTAACGATGGACGTGTTCTATCTGCGATAACAAACCATATGATTATAACCTATTAACCCTAATTATTATCGTACACTGATCCCGAAAAGAATACTGACATAGAGTTATACCCAAACTAACATTTATACTCGTATAGACATAACGACTATCACTTATAAGAATTATTCACAGAGTATAAACTAGCTAAAATAATGCTAACATTTTATAACACTAATGTTTATTATAGAAGTACTGTCCACCCAATATAGAATTCTGTTCACAAGAGGGCTTAAGCACCAGCATTGGGACTCACAACTACTAACTACCCATTTATTTATATAAACTGACTTCGATCTTACATGTTTAATCAACAATGTAATTAACTAAGAACAACCAGTATATAATCGTTTAAGCTTATAACACTAACTTAATATAATAATATATATTACCTTTATCATATCTCTCAACTCCCTTCCCGTCTTCTACTTCCCTCCCTTTCTCTCCCATTGCCCCTTTCTGATCTTCGATGGCAAAGGGCGGACGGCGGCTTGATGGCTCCAGGCGCGGTGATGGGAGCTCGAGGCGGTGCGACGCTGATCAACGACGGCGGGCGTGATCGACGGCAGAGCGGGCTCGAGGCGGTGCAGATTGGAGGGGCGGCGAGCGCTCCAGGCGGTGCAGATCGGAGGCGGGCGGTGGTCGCTCGGGGATCGGGCGTCATCGGGAGACAGCGGCTTCGGGCGATTCGGGGCGGAGGCTGCGTTGATCGGAGGCGGCTGCTGCGATCAGATCTGGTGGTGGCGGTCGAGATCTAGGCGGCAGCGGCACTCCGGGCTTGGCGACGGCGGTTCCGCAGAACGGCGCAGGCGAGATCGGGGGTCCGGTGCCTTGGGGGCTGCGAGTCGAAGTGCTGGCGGTGCACCGGAGGCGGGTTTGTGGCTCCTCTTTTCCAAACAGAGGAGGGGAGCGGAGACAGGGGAGGCTTGGGTTCGGTGACTTGGCACCGTGGGGCAAGGCATTGGCAGAGGAAAACGGGGCTTACGGGAGGAGGCAGGCCCGCCGGTGGGGTTTCTGGGCGGAGAAGAAGAAGGAGGAGGAGGAGGCCGTTGGGCGTGCGAAGTTTGGCATTGGGATGAAGAGGGAGATGTCGGGGTGGGCGTCGTGGGCTGCTGGTCGGGGAGAGGACGGCGATAGACTAAGGGAGAGAGAGGTTGATGTCGGGATGGGGGGTGGCCGTGGAGAGCTCGTCGGCGTCGGACGAAGAGTGGTTGAAGGCGGTTGTTCGGGAGTGGGTCATGGTCGTGAGGAGGTAGGGGTCGTCGGTTGCGGAGGAGCAGTGAGGAGGTTACGGCGGGGTTCGGGGGTGCTTGCTACCGGCGGTTGCGGTATGGCTGCAGCAGCAGCGAGGTTGCGGGCGAGCGAGGTGGATGGAGGCGGCCGATTGGGAGGCTGCCATGGCGGCGACGGGGGAGGTTCGGAGCAAGGGAGAGGGTAGGGGCTAGGCTACAAGAAGAGGTAGCCCTAGGTCTAATATTTATAGATGGCAGCTAGGGGCTCTAGGGTGATGTTATATAGGAATAGGGTGGAAGTACGTGAAGATTGGTTGGGGCCCTAGGTCACTATATGGAAGAAAGGAGCAGGGTTCTAACAAGTTGTGTGTGTGGTGATGGCAGCATAGTTCGTAGGAGAAGAAAAATAAACATAGGGTTTTATTATAATATGAAGGGGTGATGTGTAGGGTTTTAAAAATAAAAAGCTTGGCTGCGTGAGTAATTGGTTTAGGCTAGGTTAGGGATTAAATTAGAAAGGATGAGAATGGAATTGGTTAAACAAGGAAAGTATTATTAAGATAAAATTGATAGAAAGAATTTGTTTTTAATTATAATTTATTAGGAAAAGAAAAAAGGAAAGTGTTTTTAAATTTTTTTAAATGCAATTCATTAGGGAAAATAAATTAGTAAGAGATAATAGGAAGGTTTGAATAGCCATTATATTTAGGGAAAATTAAAGACAATGTATTTTAGGAAAGCTTGAAAGATAGTAATAATTAGAGGAATAATGGGTTTGAATGAGTACCTTATTTCCAAAATAGTTATTATTTAATTAGGACTATAAAAGAAAGTTTTTAAATAAATTTGAATTTGAATTTCAAAACCATTTGAAATTCTTAAAACATTTGAATTTTGAATAACTATTTATATGAAGCCAAATAATAACATATATATATATATAAATATAGCTACTTAAAATAAAATATGTATTAAGCATTTGAAGTTAATTAAAATACGTTCGAAATTCAAATACGTATAAGATACGAAAAATCACGAAACAGAATATACGAAGCAAAAATTCGTACCATTAAATACCGGCCGTTACATCCTACCCACCTTAAGAAAATTCCGTCCTCGGAATTTCTTAAGCTAGATAAGGATCAAGGGATCACCAGATAGATGAAGGATGGAAACAATATCACCGTATCGAGGAGGCAAGAGACTTATAGAGGAATGCAACTGCTAAACTTAAAAAGGGGTCTAAGATGGGAACGATTGCAATCAAACAACACCTAGGACAAGACAAAGTCAAGATAGGCACATTCATGATAGGAATCATCAAATGTGAAGATAGGGTAGGACTCCGATGTTATCGTTCGCCACCAGCTCGTCGTCTCTATCTTCCCTGACGACCATAGAGAACTTCCGTTGGATCCATCTCCGTTTCGAGTGTGTGGTCTACCTGCCAAGCTGCAAAAGAAACAAGATAACATTTGCGTACAATGTCTATCTAGACAATCTGGCTAATAATGACATCCCTATTGTTCCGAGTAATTTTTAGAATGCACGACCTGCATGGGCCACCACTAAAACCTGTCACGCCCCGCTTCCCATTATACTTTGGAGCGAGGACGCGAGCGGGCCCGCTTGGGCTGGAGCGGTGAAACTCCAACCCAATAAGCGTCTGTGGGTAAACCGTAAACAGGTTCTTGCATTCAAATTCGGAACAAAAAGGAAATTTCATTATCATTATATCGATGCCCAGATTTACAAGTACACAAATAAGGCCAACTTGGCCATTAGATACAGAAACGCAAACAGAATTACACTTGAATATAAATACAACAAATATTATTCTTAAGCAGCGTTGCGAAGGCACGTTGTTCTCCAGCGGCAGATCTCAGCGTCTGCGCACCCTGGTCAAGCTGCTCAGTCTCAAGCCTTGCTCCTCTGCAATTCTGTCTAATACCTGACGTGTATTTCACAAGACAAGAAATATACGTCAGCGAGGGTCGCTCGGCAAGATTTAAAACATTAGTAGGAAAAGGACCCTCGGCAAGGTTTTCAAAATCATTAATATGGCAAAAGGAGTGACATAATAAGATTACAAATAAGTAAAGCATGTTAGCATGGGAATCATATGGCATGGCAGATGAGATGTATAGAATGACAAGCATAGCAATTGTAGTGTGCAAGGTAATAAACATGGCAATGTGGTGTGTACAGCAATAAGTGTAACAGGTGTAGTACGTACAAGAATGAGTATGACAAATGTAGTGCATAAAGTAACAAGTGACGTACATGGCTTTTGTAATGCATAAAGTAAAGTTACGACATCAGCGATATACAAGGTAAACATGACATAAACTTAGTCGACAGTTCGCGATAGTAGCTGAAGTAAACAAGAGTGCCAACCTGTACCTAATCTAGTGACAAGCCCAGTGTCTGAGGGGGAGGTGACCAGCATCACACCCAAGTCAACGGGAGCTACCCGTGACTCTATACTCACCGACCCGGCCAGGTGTCGGTCAAGTTCACCACTAGAGTGTAATCCAGCTTTCCAGCCTCTACTACACTAGACTACCCCACCCAAAGCGTTTTGCTGGAACACGAGCCAGCCGAATCCATATTACAAGCACGCCCGAGTTTGTCAACTTGCATGACATCACGATTTCACGATTTCGCCTCTTGGGCGCACGATCCATAATTTCACGATTTTTCTCAAGTTATGTCATTCCGTCATTATATTCCATCAACACATTCCATCAACACATTCCATCAGGGTGCACGAGCACAGAAAGTTATCAGCATCCATTATAGTAGAACACAATAATAACGAGTCTTGGTTTAACAAACAATGTAACAGCACTTTAAAACACGTGGGAAGAATGCACACTTGTGTATTAGAGTAACTCAGGTCAAAGCATTTAGAAGCAACGGTAAAAAGTGCACTTGCCAATCATGAAATCTCAGCTTAAACGATTTAACTGTAACGGTTATAAAAGATGTAAAGAGGTGCACTTGCCTATCGGAATATCTCAAAAGCAATCAAAAGCAGCAGTAAAAATATGCACTTGCCTGATTCGACGATTTGGGTGTCCAGGTGGGCGTAACGATGGACGTGTTCTATCTGCGATAACAAACCATCTGATTATAACCTATTAACCCTAATTATTATCGTACACTGATCCCGAAAAGAATAATGACATAGAGTTATACCCAAACTAACATTTATACTCGTATAGACATAACGACTATCACTTATAAGAATTATTCACAGAGTATAAACTAGCTAAAATAATGCTAACATTTTATAACACTGATGTTTATTATAGAAGCACTGTCCACCCAATATAGAATTCTGTTCACAAGAGGGCTTAAGCACCAACATTGGGACTCACAACTACTAACTACCCATTTATTTATATAAACTGACTTCGATCTTACATGTTTAATCAACAATGTAATTAACTAAGAACAACCAGTATATAATCGTTTAAGCTTATAACACTAACTTAATATAATAATATATATTACCTTTATCATATCTCTCAACTCCCTTCCCGTCTTCTACTTCCCTCCCTTTCTCTCCCATTGCCCCTTTCTGATCTTCGATGGCAAAGGGCGGACGGCGGCTTGATGGCTCCAGGCGCGGTGATGGGAGCTCGAGGCGGTGCGACGCTGATCAACGACGGCGGGCGTGATCGATGGCAGAGCGGGCTCGAGGCGGTGCAGATCGGAGGGGCGACGAGCGCTCCAGGCGGTGCAGATCGGAGGCGGGCGGTGGTCGCTCGGGGATCGGGCGTCATCGGGAGACAGCGGCTTCGGGCGATTCGGGGCGGAGGCTGCGTTGATCGGAGGCGGCTGCTGCGATCAGATCTGGTGGTGGCGGTCGAGATCTAGGCGGCAGCGGCACTCCGGGCTTGGCGACGGCGGTTCCGCAGCACGGCGCAGGCGAGATCGGGGGTCCGGTGCCTTGGGGGCTGCGAGTCGAAGTGCTGGCGGTGCACCGGAGGCGGGTTTGTGGCTCCTCTTTTCCAAACAGAGGAGGGGAGCGGAGACAGGGGAGGCTTGGGTTCGGTGACTTGGCACCGTGGGGCAAGGCATTGGCAGAGGAAAACGGGGCTTACGGGAGGAGGCAGGCCCGCCGGTGGGGTTTCTGGGCGGAGAAGAAGAAGGAGGAGGAGGAGGCCGTTGGGCGTGCGAAGTTTGGCATTGGGATGAAGAGGGAGATGTCGGGGTGGGCGTCGTGAGCTGCTGGTCGGGGAGAGGACGGCGATAGACTAAGGGAGAGAGAGGTTGATGTCGGGATGGGGGGTGGCCGTGGAGAGCTCGTCGGCGTCGGACGAAGAGTGGTTGAAGGCGGTTGTTCGGGAGTGGGTCACGGTCGTGAGGAGGTCGGGGTCATCGGTTGCGGAGGAGCAGTGAGGAGGTTACGGCGGGGTTCGGGGGTGCTTGCTACCGGCGGTTGCGGTATGGCTGCAACAGCAGCGAGGTTGCGGGCGAGCGAGGTGGATGGAGGCGGCCGATTGGGAGGCTGCCATGGCGGCGACGGGGGAGGTTCGGAGCAAGGGAGAGGGTAGGGGCTAGGCTACAAGAAGAGGTAGCCCTAGGTCTAATATTTATAGATGGCAGCTAGGGGCTCTAGGGTGATGTTATATAGGAATAGGGTGGAAGTACGTGAAGATTGGTTGGGGCCCTAGGTCACTATATGGAAGAAAGGAGCAGGGTTCTAACAAGTTGTGTGTGTGGTGATGGCAGCATAGTTCGTAGGAGAAGAAAAATAAACCTAGGGTTTTATTATAATATGAAGGGGTGATGTGTAGGGTTTTAAAAATAAAAAGCTTGGCTGTGTGAGTAATTGGTTTAGGCTAGGTTAGGGATTAAATTAGAAAGGATGAGAATAGAATTGGTTAAACAAGGAAAGTATTACTAAGATAAAATTGATAGAAAGAATTTTTTTAATTATAATTTATTAGGAAAAGAAAAAAGGAAAGTGTTTTTAAATTTTGTTTTAATTGCAATTCATTAGGGAAAATAAATTAGTAAGAGATAATAGGAAGGTTTGAATAGCCATTATATTTAGGGAAAATTAAAGACAATGTATTTTAGGAAAGCTTGAAAGATAGTAATATTTAGAGGAATAATGGGTTTGAATGAGTACCTTATTTCCAAAATAGTTATTATTTAATTAGGACTATAAAAGAAAGTTTTTAAATAAATTTGAATTTGAATTTCAAAACCATTTGAAATTCTTAAAACATTTGAATTTTGAATAACTATTTATATGAAACCAAATAATAACATTTATATATATAAATATAGCTACTTAAAATAAAATACGTATTAAGCATTTGAAGTTAATTAAAATACGTTCGAAATTCAAATACGTATAAGATACGAAAAATCACGAAACAGAATATACGAAGCAAAAATTCGTACCATTAAATACTGGCCGTTACACGTATGTTTCATGGCTAACGAGGAAAATGTTCAAGAACCCGCCTCCGATGATAGCAAGGATGAAAGCGATTAGGTAACTATGGATGACCTTAGACTAGCTAATGAGCAAATATGGAATAGATATGCTAAATTAGTTGAACGATATACTAAGACTAAAGATGAGCTAGTTAGCATCCAAACCTCACCTAAAACTATCATCACCAACAACGACACCGTTGTTGAAGAGTTAATAAATGAGATTGTTAATCTCAAATCTAAACTTGAACATGTTAACATCGAGGATTCGGATGAACATAAGATAGCGGATTTGACTTCTCAAATCTCGACTTTGAGTATTGAGAATGAAAATCTCAAGTCTCGTGTTTATGCGCTCACATCGCAAGTGTCTACTTTGGGTGCTTCGATGCATTCTCTCACCGAGAAATATGAGTGCACTATAGGCCGAATTATTAAATTCAATAAGGGTAAGGAGCATTTGGATAACATCCTAAATGAATTACTTCCGGCCAATCACCATATTGGCTTGGGGTATAGTATGTGGAGTTCATCCAAATCGGCCACTACCTTTGTTAGGCCTACTTCTGATGCCTCACCGAGTGGGAGCAAACACTCTATTGGTAGTTCATCTACCAATGGTGCTTCCACTTCGCACACACCCTCTTTTGGAAAGAAACACACTTTGGGTGGACCTCCAAAGAAGGGTCATGCCTACATGTACAGAAATACCATGCCACGTAGGAACACACGTCCTACTCCACCGGCTCACTCATATGATGATTTCTATGCTACACATTCACGGGCACATGCACAACATGTGAGACACCCTCACGCACGTGTTCCCTAACATGCATATGTTCACCCACATTGCCATATGAATAATTATCCATATGCACCATTTCATCATGTTCCTTTTACATATCCACGACATGCATCACGTAGAAATCAACAAAGCATGCATGCTCCCAATAGGATTAAGGCTCCCAAAATATTCTCAATTTGGAGCCCAAAGGACACAAGTATGGATGAAAAACAAATCTACATGAATGATTATTTTTTGAATGTAGTGGATAATATTAATTATATTGGGAAGTCTAAGTCCAATTAGGCTTGGCTTCCAAAGGTCTAACCTTTGAGGATCCAATGACCTTGGGTACCATGAAATGATATAATCATCTTTAGGTACTCAAGAAAAACAAACGGAGCAACAAAGTTAAATTTGGCTCCAAGGATGGGTGGATACTCGATAGCGGGTGTTCAAAATACATGACGGGCGATGCTCAATTGCTTTCCGGAGTGGTGCCCATTGCTAATGGGAACCGGGTAATCTTTAGAGGCAACGAGAGCGGAACCATCGTCGGTGTTGGTAAAGTGGGTAACCCATCTAAACCCTTAATTAGTGATGTCTATCTTGTTAATGGTTTAAACCACAATCTTATTTCAATAAGCCAACTTTGTGACAAAGGTTACAAAGTTAGCTTTGCGAAAGGATTGTGTCACATTTTTAATAATGTTAATAATGATTTATTATTTTCCGGCACACGCCATAAAGATATTTATATTTTGGATCTTCCTAAATCATATGAACAATGTCTCGTTGCCAACACAAGTGAACAACACTTATGGCATCGACGCTTTGGTCATGTGAACTTTGGAACACTTTTTAAGCTTTCAAAATTAAATTCCATTAAAGGTTTTCCTAAGCTTGTATTTGAAAAGAAAAGTTTTTGTGACTCATGTCAACGAGGCAAGCTTTCTAAATCTTCATTTAAACCTAAGAAAAGCATTTCTACTAAACGGCCTTTAGAGCTATTACATCTAGATTTATTTGGGCCGACTAGAGTTGCTTCTTTAGGAAATGCTAGATATGGGCTTGTCATCGTAGATGATTTTTCGAGATTTACATGGGTATTTTTCTTATGTAATAAAAATGAAGCTTTTGAAAACTTCACAACATTTGTGAAGAAAGTACAAAATCTCATCGGAACCACCATTGTCATTATTCGTAGTGATCATGGAGGTGAATTTGAGAATGAGTCTTTCTCAAATTTTTGTGATGATCTTGGAATTACACACACGTTTTCCTTCCCTCGCGCACCCCCTCAAAATGGTGTTGTTGAGAGAAAGAATAGAACGCTTGTGGAGTGTGCTCGCACAATGCTCGATGATAGCCAACTTGGCCATCAATTTTGGACGGAAGAGGTACACACCGCTTGCTATGTGTTTAATAGAATACTTTTGAGGCCCGGCACCAAACAAACTTGTTATGAATTGTTGTTTGGTAGATTCCCTCAAGTTAAACATTTTCCTGTTTTTGGTGCGAAATGTTTTATTAAAAACACTTATGAAAATTTGGACAAGTTTGATCCGAGATCGGATGAGGGGATATTTGTTGGGTATTCCTCACGTAGCAAAGCTTACCGGATATACAACAAAAGATCCTCGACGATCGAGGAATCACTACATGTCTCTTTTAATGAAAATTTTATTCCTTCTAGAATTTTAAATGATGATGATTCAATGGATGTTTTATGTGATTCTATTGATAATTCTAAGTCTATTGATTCTATTGATTCTATTGATACTAACCCGACTAATGAGGTTGTTGAGAATGTTCCTTGTGATCAGGGAATTCCCAAACGGCTTCATACGGTTCGTGACCATCTCCATGAGCAAATCATTGGCAATATTCATGATAGAGTCAAGACAAGATCGCAAGTCCACCACTTCGCCAATTGTGCCTTTGCCTCCTCGATTGAGCCGAAGAATATAAATGAAGCGTGCGAAGATAGTGCTTGGGTCCTTGCCCTGGAGGAGGAACTCATTCAATTCGAGAGGAATGAGGTATGTGAGCTTGTTCCATTGCCTTCGAAGAACCACACCGTTATAGGAACGAAGTGGATCTTCAAGAATAAAACCGACGAGAACCAAATCGTCGTCCGGAACAAGGCTCGGTTAGTGGCTCAAGGCTATCGACAAGAGGAAGGTATCGATTTCGAAGAATCCTTCGCTCCTGTAGCTAGATTAGAGTCTATTAGATTATTGTTATCTTTTGCATGCCATAAAAATTTCAAATTATTTCAAATGGAGGTAAAAAGTGCATTTTTAAACGGAGATGTCGTTGAGGAAGTTTATGTTTCTCAACCTCCGGGCTTTATTAATGAAAAATTTCCAAATCATGTTTTTAAACTAAAGAAAGCACTTTACGGTTTGAGACAAGCTCCTCGAACTTGGTATGATCGACTAAAGAATTTTCTTTTGGATTTGAATTTTAAAATGGGAGAAGCCGATTCTACACTTTTTGTTAAGCATTCGAATAATGATATACTTTTAGTTCAAATTTATGTTGATGATATCATTTTCGGTGCTACTAACTTCGCTCTTTGCGAAGAGTTTTCTAATGTTATGAAGGAACAATTTGAGATGAGCCACATGGGTGAGCTCAAATATTTCTTAGGTCTCCAAATTCGCCAAATGAACGATGCAATCTTCATCCACCAAACGAAGTACACGGTGGAGTTGCTAAAGCGATTTGGAATGGAGAATGCCTCCGGGAAAAAGACTCCAATGAGTACTACTACACATCTTGATAAAGATACGGGCAGAAAAGATGTAGACATTCGTCTATATCGAGGTATGATAGGTAGTTTAATTTATCTTACCGCTAGTAGGCCCGATATTATGTTTGCCGTATGTATTTGTGCTCGTTATCAGTCTCAACCTAAGAATCCTCACTTAGTAGAGGTAAAACATATTTTTCGCTATTTAAGTTACACATTAGACTTTGGATTACTTTATCCAAAATCTAGCACGTATGAGTTAATCTCATATAGTGACGCAGATTATGCGGGATGCAAATCCGACAGGAAGAGTACTAGTGGCACTTGCCATTTTATAGGAAATTCTCTTGTCTCTTGGTTTTCCAAGAAGCAAAATTCTGTATCACTTTCAACCACCGAGGCGGAATACATTGCCGCCGGTGCAGTATGTGCCCAGGTTCTTTGGATGAGACACACACTTAAGGATTTTGGTATACACTGTGATACTAGCCCTATCATGGTGGACAACCAAAGTGCCATTTGTCTTTCAAAGAATCCGGTGCACCATTCCTGTTCTAAACACATAGATGTCCGACACCATTTCTTAGATGATCATGTTGCTAAAAAGGACATCATATTAGTGTACGTTGAAACCCAGAAGCAAATCACCGATATTTTCACAAAACCCCTAAAGGAGGATTCCTTTGTGCGGTTGCGTCGAGAATTGTGGATTATGGGTGAATCCGAGATATAGGATTCATTTTTATTCAATAATCTTGCATGCTATTCTATTTCGCTATATTTGTTCATGCTAGACTTATTGGATTTTTTCGAGATTTTTGTGAATTTTTGGAATTTATGCTCGAATTTACTCTTGAATGTCGTATTTAAGTTTTTCGATTATTAATGGGGTAGTATGATGATTTTTGAGAGTTGAACGATGTTTCGTCCAAGTGCGATTGGGAGAGAACTCAAAATTTCGTATTCTAAAATTTTTGGACTCATCTAGTCGGTTACAGTTCATCAACCAACCGACTAGATGCACATCTAGTCGGTCAGCTAATGAACTCAGACCGACTAGTTCAAGCTTATAATTTTCCTTTGCTACTGACATCATTTAGTCGGTCCACGTTCACTTACCGACCGACTAGAATGAAAACTAGTCGGTCAGTACTTGAACTTTGACCGACTAACTCTAGCCCTAAAAACTTTGACTGACGGCTGTTTCCATTTAGTCGGTTCAAGCTCATTGACCGACCGACTAGATCGTAATCTAGTCGGTCAGTGCTTGAACTGTGACCGACTAAGTGCGCAGGGACAGTCGGTTCTTTTCACATTCCAACCGACTTATACCTATTCTAATCGATTATTTTTCGATTAAGTCGGTTTCTAATCTCTCCTCTCCAGCTAAAAACCCCTGAGCCCGATTAGCCCCTTCGTCTTCCTCCGTCGATTCCGCCACCGTTCGTCGATCTCCGACCAACTCCGGCTGTGGATCTTCTTGATCTTCCTCCTAGGTATCACTCTCTTGCATCTAGGGTTCTATTCTAAGTCGATTTTACTTCCTAGGGTTTGGTTTCAGCTTATTTCATTTCAGCTCTAGGGTTTCGATCACCAGGGTTCATCGATCTCTTACTTGTGATTGTTTGCACTCGTTTTGTCACACTTATGGCAAAGACGAGAATACCGATCACTCCCTCTGGCCCATCCCATATGACTGTTGAGCCACACCCTAGGGATCCTTCGAAACCCAAACGCCGATCTAAAACAACCCAACCTTCATCGTCTTCGCCTCCTCTGAAGAAGCAGAGGACGGCGACCGCCAAACCCAGTAGACGTTCTCAGTCTAGAAGCCTATTCTCCATACCCCCACTACACCTTCAGATTCAGACACTGAATTTAGACCTGAGACTGAGCCTGGCCGTAAGGAACCCACTCCTCCACTTCGTTCTAGCTCCCGTCAGCCTAAGGGGAAGGCTCCGATGCCAGCTGGTGGTGTCGATATCTCGCTATGTTGCGATGACCCTATGTGTCTAGCGGCATACAACCGTATCAAACATTGCCCGCTGTTATTGGAGCATTTCGTTAAGTTCTCTGACTTCCTTGGCCTAGCTGATCTTCTATCCTATAGTGGACTTCTTGATTACCTTCGTTTTGACCCTAAGGCGAATCCACATCCTTATCCTCGCCTGGTCAAACTTTTCTATGCAAACCGTTCCCGGGGTCAGTACGGTGAGACCCACTCCATCGAGACTACTGTCTTGTGGACTCCTATAGTCCTCACGGCAGAAATCTTGGTGGAATTGCTTGGCTGTTCGTCATCTGGTCTCCTCCCGTCTGATATTTCAGTTGATGATATCTCTTATTTAGATCAGTCCGTTCTCACCGATATCTTCCATGTGATCCCTCCAGCTTTCATAGGTCCCATCGAAGTCATTCAAGCCGAATGCTTGGGTGCTTAATCTTATCCTGAAGTCGTGCTTACTTCCTAAGTACGGCTCATCTTCTCTGCCATCCCAGCCATTCCTAAAGTTGATTTACGCTCTCTTCATGGGTAGCGAGATTAATTGGGCTCGCATTATACTCGATAAGATGGATTCTTTCGAGTGTATTTGCAAGACCACGAAATCTGCGCATATCCCTTATCCTTGTCTGTTGACTTTGGTGTTTCGTCATTTCCACGTGCCTTTGCCTCCTGACGATGATCGTCCACTTGGTCCTCCCCTTTTAACGTGACGGCCGTCAAGAAATCTCTTGCGGCACTCCGTCACGTACAGAGGACGACTCCTTCAGCTTCTCAGGGCACCTCTTCTGCAGCTGCTGCTCCTAGACCTCCCACCACACTTGATGATCTCGCTCGTTCTGTTCGTCGTCTCGAGTCTCGGTATGCTCGTACCGAGGAGATTATGTGTCGTATTGCTCGTGTTATGGGTGTTGAGGTCCCTCCTCCAGTTTCTGAGGATGAGGAGATGGATGATGAGGAGCTCGATGAGCTCGTTGATTCTCTTGCTCGTGGTGCTGAGGCCACTGCTGCTGCTGCTACCACATCTGTTGCTGGAGCTGCCACTTCTTCAGGTGCTCCAGAGTCTTTTGCTCCAGTGGATGAGTCTACTGGTGCTCCAGAGACGTCTGCTCCAGTTGACGTTCCTGTTGGTGCCTCTGCCGTTGGGCCTGCTGTTGATGTTTTCACTCCTGCCCCGACGATTGCTTCTGTTGACACACCACTCCTCCCAGCAGAGCCTGAGTCCACTCCTTCGACTGGACCTACGGAGACTGCTGATCCTACCACTCCTTCTTGAGAGTCTGTTTGGAGGACTCTTCGATGCTCCTTGGATGATTCATCTTTTAGAGAGAGTTTTGGTTTAGGACAGGGTTGGTGATGTTTTTGATGTATTTGGATGTTTTGATGCTTGATGTCGATGTTGTATCATTTTTGGATGTATGTTGATGGTGTTGATGTCGATGATGGATTTTGACATTTTGATGTTGATATAGTATGTGACATTTTGATGTAGTCAATGTATTTTGTGCCTTTGATTGTATGGACTCGATGTATCTTTTGGTTGTACTCATGATGCTTCATATATATATATACATCGTTGTTCTCTTTTACTTCGTTGTGCACATTTTACATTCGTTTTAATGTCTATGATGTTCGATTTCGTCGCTCGACGATAATGACTTGGTTAAAAAGAATTTATTTCTATGAAAACATAGAATTGTTTTCCATGCACTAATTTAACCAAAATGTTGAGATTGGAGAGCACGTTCCTTTACTCAATAAGTGAATTATATTTGGTATTTTGATGATTTCATTTTTCGCTTTTGGATAATGGCCAATTTGGCACACCTTGATTTTCTTCATGTATTTTTTTCCCTGGTGTCTTTTGGACCATCGTCGTATTCTTCGACTCCTGATGTTGGATTTTCTTTAGCCTTGTTGTTGTCGTTGTATGCCCCCCACTCTTTTTGGATAATGCCAAAGGGGGAGAGATAGTAATAATGACAAGGGCAAAATGAAAATTTAACTCTATTGTCTATGAATCTAATTTATTATGTTAGATTCAGGAGGAGTGAAGATATAAAAATGGATTACGATCCTAAATTTCAATAATTGGATCATGTTTTATATCTCTCACTTCTGCTTGATGCGTATTATATTTATTCAATTTGGAATTAACGTGTCATCAATGCAGGGGGAGTAAGTATTTTACATTTGAATCATTATTTTTTATTATTATTTATGTTGGTTTGTCATCACCAAAAAGGGGGAGAATTTTGAGTATTGGACTCCCCGGATTTGGTTTTGGATGATGAGCAAACATAAATAAATCGTGAACTAACACTTTGTGAGCGCATTTATGGAGATCGTCGCCAAATTCACGTGAACATCCAAAGCGACGTCTCAAGACTTCTCAAAGCACGTATTTATATGCCTAAAGCTTCGTTGAAGCTTTTGGACCAACTTTGAAGTCATGAAGATTCGATCGAAGCTTTTGAAGACGGTTTGTCTAGATTTATATTTAGTCTTCTAGCTTTGTTCTTTAGAATGTTAAGCCTTGAGTAGGTATTACCATTTAATCTTCATATCGCTCCTATCTTAGAGCTAGGATCTTAGTAGAAGTCCATTCAAACTTTCCCGAAGCATCGCGCTTCGATTCGGGACTTCTTGTGCATGTTAGTTGGTTCAAGAAGAAGAACCAACCGACTAGATGGTGATCTAGTCGGTCGGAAAAGCTTCTTGGACTGACTAGTTTGTCTCCCAAATTCTAAGCTCTTTACTGTTCACAGTTACTCGGTCTTAGTTGACTCACCGACCGACTAGTTGGTGAACTAGTCGGTCAGTGATGCTTCTTAGACCGACTAGTTGAGCTTTCCCTGTTCATGCCAAGTTACTGTTTATCGTTAGTCGGTCTAAGAACGTTTAGCGACCGACTAGTTGATGATCTAGTCGGTCAACATTTGTTCTTGGACCGACTAAATCAATTTGTATTCAGACTAATAGTTTTTGACTCTTAGTCGGTCTAAGTTAACTGACCGACTGACTAGTTGAGAAACTAGTCGGTCGGAAAGACTTCTTGGACCGACTAGTTCTTTAGGTCTGAAATTTCATCTGTTCACTGTTCATCCTTTAGTCGGTTCATGTTGTTTCACCGACCGACTAGTTGATGAACTAGTCGGTCAGTGGTTGTTCTTTGACCGACTAATTGCTCCAGATTTCCAACCGTTGGGAGTTGACCTAGCTCGATTTTGTGGGACCCTATAAATATAAAGCTTGGTTGTTTCTCTCAAGGTTATAGCTGCTATTGAGAGCCTTATTCAGATTGAAAGAGTTAGAGATTGAAACTCATTTCCAAAGCTCTCTTCCTCACAAGAACTCCAATCTCTCTCACATTTGAGATCTAGAATCCATCTTGAGAGAACTTTGTTCTTGTTGAGCCATCCAAGCTATTGCTTGAATCAAGTCTCCTACTCATTCCTAGGCACCCATTGCTGCTCATATTGGTGGTGCTAGGTCTTGGTGACTTCTCCTTCCTCAAATCCCTCCTTGCCCAAATTTGGTAAGAATACTCAAGGTATAGGGTTTGTGGTAAGTTGTTGTTTATTTCATATAAACTCTTTTATTGCTATTGATTCTCTCGGTTGTGAGAGAAGGTTGTGATCCTGGGTTGTGGGATTCACTATTGCTATTGATTGTATGATTTGATCTTGTGAAGGTTTTTCACAAGGTATTCATAGTGGAAATCTTGGGTTATGGTTTCTAACCTAAGTATCCGGAGGGGATTCGGGTGTTCTGGGACGTAGAATCACCGGGAACAAGTCGGGGAGACTTGGGTGGATCCGAACCCATCATATCCATTGTTTGCATTGAATATTTGTTGTTGTCAATTTTAGCTTCCGCATTTGTTGGTAGTAGTTTGCACGATAATTAGGAATTATACTCCTTGTTATTTTTAAAGTACTATTCACCCCCCTCTAGTACTTGTGCAGTAGCTTTCAGGGCATTACAATTATTGCATTCATTGCTTTTCCATTTAATGAAAACAACTTTTTATCATTATCATCCCATTTATCCTCAGGTTTTGGGATTTCAATATTTTCAATTATTAAAACAGGTGACGTATATCCATTAGCAACAATTTTCCAGACATCATAATCAGCAGACACTAAATATATTTTCATTCTAGCTTTCCAGTATGCAAAATCAGTTCCATTAAATTTTGGGGGTCTGACAGTAGATTGACCTTCAGAAAATGCTGAATCATAAAGACTCATTATAAACTAGACTTAAATGGTCAAGCCTGGTGCTTTGATACCAATTGTAGGATCTAAATAGGGCCTAGAGGGGGGTGTGTGTGAATAGGCCGATGGCCATTATATCGCTAGATAAAAATATTGAAGTCTAAGTACAACAAATAAGTAGAAGCAATAGTAAAGCAGATAACACAACAACTAGAGCAAGCAGATGACACAGAAGATTAACGTGGTTCGGTCTCCCAAGACCTACATCCACCCCAGAACAACATCACTAAATATGTTTCTTCAAGCAGTTACAGCCACACAAGATTAGAACCCCAACTCTAACCACTCTGACTAACTCTATCTCACCAAAGCCCAAAAAATAACAAGACTTATGATGCTCTCCCAATCCGATATGTCCCAACAACTCGGATTACTCAAATCAGTTTAGCAGAAGAAAGAGTAAAACCCAAAAACCAACGTCAAATACAACAACGTATTCACAATAATATAAGATCAAGAGTTTAGAAAGCTCATTTGTGAAGATCCCTATGGTGGTTGTCTTTCAGCATGTCAGTAGCTCCGCAACGCTTCTTTCGGAATGTCCATAGGAGTCATGTAGAGGAAGTAGTCGCTGTCCCCGTGAGAGTAGTCGGTAGAAGCTCCTCAATCAAAGTGATTCCATTTGATGCACAAGAGGAACTGGCTACCTAACTTAGTGTCAGCACGTCAGGGATGAAGTCACGGTCGTAACGCCGCAAACGGTGCTCAATTTGGATCTCTAGAACTCCACTTATTGATGAAAATGTGAAGAGTGTACATGGGTATATATAGGGAAGCAGCTTAACGGGTCTGGCACTGTTCGAGGGGATCAACACGAGGCGGTTTCGCGGGTCAAACCCGCTTTAAATGCGCTGGGACCCGCTCCGCAAAAATCCCTCTGTCAGCAACCGTCCGATCGTGGATGAACGGCCGCGATTAAGCCACGTCCCTTGCAGATCTGCGCTGCTCCGCCCGCCTTTGTTGACTCGGCGCCCGCCAGTGCTGACTCGAGTCGGCAACGTACAGACCGTTGGCTGGTGATTTAACAGCTGAGATGAATCCATGTCGATAGCGGCTGAGCGCGGTATACGGCGCCGCTATTGGAACAATACCGTATGTCGATTTTCAGAGTATTTTCACTGTATTATTGAGTATTTGGCCGTCAAATAATTCCATAAAATTCTGAAAAATTCTCAAAAATCCCAGAGCCCCATATTTACATGTTAGTATTATTTCACTACATTTCACCACTTGTAGAAAAATTTCCTTCATTGTAAACTCTGTATTTCTTCGTATTTCCCTGTATTTTGGCTTCAAACAATTTCCATAATTCCTGAAAAAATTTCCATGATGTTTACAGCCTATGATTAACTCTAGAGTAGAGTTTCATAACTATACTTCATTGTTTGATCATCTTTTCGTAATTCCAAATGTAGTTTCAGCTTTGTATTTCAACGTACTTGAGTACGTACATGTGTAACCTGACCAAACATGACTGTCACACTACATAGGGACCTGAGACACACTTAACACACATATTAATACAGTTTAGTAGGGTTTGTTATCATCAAATATAGTCTACGAGGCTATTTCCAACAGTTGGGTGATCTGCTGCGTCCATGGCCTGGAGCCGACCCTGCCCCTTTTCTTTTACTTTTTCCAGGTTCAGAAGGTCGACCGAGGGTCGTGGCAGCACATCCGGGCCCGAGCAGGGAGGGAGTGCTTGCTTGGCCTGCCCCGTTGGGTGGGAGACTGGAGTTCAAGCTTCGTCTTCGTCGTTTTCTTCAGGGATGTCGTGATCCTAACCGGTTGGGGGGCTGTGTCAATATGACATGACGTTGGCCCTCTCTGATGCCGATCAGGCTGCTGTCCAGATGTTATCGTCTCTGTCCCTAGTAAAGAGGTCAGTCTGGCCTTTGCTGGACGACCTATTCCTTAAGACCATCATGTGGTCCCCCAGTAGGCGTCCCTTTTTCTTTCTGCTTTGCCTCTTGCTTACCCTGATCTTTTTTCTTGTCACAGAGATGGCGGGCCGAGAATTCAGCCGTAATGTCGATGAGCGCATCTGCCGAGGATCTAGCAGAAGTGGAGGGAACCCTCGGGCCAGGCGTCTCGCCACGCAGTGGAGGAGGAAGTGCGCCAGGCCGACCTGGCGGTGGGAAGGCTGGAGCCAACGATCGTGGCTGCGCCGCTTGCCCAGTTGTGGTGGATTCCCCGGTGGTGGAGACCGCGTCTTCCGATCCTCCCCGCTCCATACGCACCGAGGGGGCAATGGAGGTGCCGGCCTGGTGCTTCGCGTGCCCAAGGGTAGTCACGGCGTGGAGCGGAAGCGTTCCCCTCCGGAGTCCGCGGAGCTCAGCGAGAAGAAGAAGAAGATGATGACCGGGGAGATCCACCCTCCCGTGGTTCCCGGGGCGTCGGTTGTCTCGGGTGAGACCCTCCCGCTGGCGTTGGTGGCCGCCCCTGCTGACGCAGCCAAGCCGTCTTTGGCCGGCCCCGGGGGCGCCCTATTGACCCTCCAGGCAGGTCCCAAAGTCATGCCCGGTGACTCGATTTTTGTCGACTGAGTTGTGGCCACCCAGCTAGCACGGAGCTCTGTCCTTCCGAGGGACCGCTCTCTCCTGAAGAGGGCTCCCTCTGATCGTCTGGCAGACGCTTTGGTCTTGGAGCTCCAACAAGTTGGTCTTCCCGTCGTGCTCGATCCTGTCTAGTGGCTCCCCTGGCTCACCACTTTTGTTTTACAGGCCACCGTGATGGCCGTCGAGGTGCAGCACCGTGCAGACCATGCGACCGACCTCGAAGAGTCTTTGGCACGGGAGCACTCACAGGCTGGAGCAGCCGAGGAAGCCCGCATGGAAGCTCGCCACCTACGGCGTCGGGTAGATGAGCTCGCCTCCGAGGTGCTGGACCTACAGGGGGTATTGGCCGACTCTCAGAGGTCGGCCCAGGAGGCGGAAGATGTGTTTCGTCGGGAGAGGGTCGAGCTCTGGAACGAGTTAGGGGCCCTCCGTCAGTCAATGGCCGTGCATCCCTCCTGGCTCGTCGAGGAAGTAGAGAGGGGCTACGAGGGGGTCCTCAGGCCACAGATTGTGGACGCCCTCAGGGAGGTCTTCGACACCTACGAGAACCTCTTGGCCCCCCGGATCGTGGGGGTCTTCCGAGACTCTTCCAAAGGTTCGAGGAGCGTATTTAACAGTCGCTTCCCCGACCCCCGCCAGGTCCCGAAGAGCCTCCCCACTCCGAGCAGGGCGAGGTCACAGAGGACGCCTCCTCCCAGGCCCCGGGCCCCTAGGCGACTTTTCTCCATTATTGTTCCCCTCCCCTTCCCCTGCCCTGTAATACAGAACGATTTTTTGGGGTGCAATGTATAAAGCGTTTGTTTATAAGTCCTTATACCCCTTCTCTTCATGCCATTTTCCTGGTCGTCTGGGAATCCTACTGACAGAGCTGTTTCACGAAGGGGGAGGACTCTTGGTCTTTTGAGCTGCAATTGTGTTCAATCCGGTTGGAGGGGTGATCCGCTGATGTCCCCCCATCATTCGTGTGTATGCGAATGGTCCTCGGGATACCATTCCGATCAGGCTGTTAGACTAGCGCATTGGGGGTGTTCTCAGCCGCCCTACTGTGGCTTTCCCTTCGTTCGCGATCCTCAGGCTGATCGGGTGACTGCCTTGCGGAGGGGGCATGCCATCAGTCTTATGAGCGGCCGGGGGATCGGCATGCTGGAGGAGTTTCCCCCAGCTCTACGGCTGATCGGATCGTTTGAGCTGCTGAGGGAGCTATCCCCAGGCTTATACCCAACCAATGTTTCGACCCACTGGGGGAGTTGCCCCCAGACTTACGGACTTCCATGTTGATCTGCCTGCTGGAGGAGTTGCCCCCAGCCTTACAGTCGATCGGGTCGGTTGGTCAGTGGGGGGAGCTACCCTCCGGCTTACTACCAACCGATGAACCTGCCTGCTGGAGGAGTTGCCCCCAGCCTTACGGACGGGCCTGGTGATCGGCCCATTGGGGGAGTTACCCCCAGCCTTACATTCGATCGGGTCGGTTGGTCAGCGGGGGGGAGCTACCCTCCGACTTACGACCAACCGACGAACCCGCCTGCTGGGAGAGTTACCCCAGCCTTACAGACGGGCTTGGTGATCGGCCCGCTGGGGAGTTCCCCCAGCCTTACAGTTGATCGGGTCGGTTGGTCAGCGGGGGGAGCTACCCTCCGGCTTACGACCAACCGATGAACCCGCCTGCTGGGAGAGTTGTCCCCAGCCTTACGGACGGTCGGGTCGGTCCACATGCCGGGGGCTACCCCCATGCTTACGGTAGACCGTGGGATCGGCCCGCGGAGGGAGTTGCTCCCAGCCTTACGGTCGATCTGTTCGATCGACCCGCCGGGGTAGATGTTCCTAGCCTTACGGTCGATCTGCACGATTGGCCCGTTGGGGGAGTTGCCCCCAGCCTTCTGTCCGATCAGCGTAACAAGCCCTCCCGGGGGTGATTTCCCATCTGCTCCGCAATCGATCGTCGAGTTAGATATAGTGAGAAAAAGCAGAGCTGTACTAACACGGTTCCCTTTCTATTCCTTGAACGTGGGTGTACATTTGGAGGAAAATAAAATGGGAGAGGCGAGGGCAAGCTAATCTTGCCTAGGTGGGGCTGTAGCTGATTGTCCCGCCTGCTCACTCGATGATGCACATGGCTGCCTGAACCACATTCACCTTCTTCCCCTTGTCCATCTGCTTGGATGTCCCCTCCCGGGGGGCGGCGGTTGAGTCATCAACGAAATTCTTTAAATGGCCCCGGTTGACCAACTTCTCTATATCTTTCTTTATGTGCCAGCAGTCGTCGGTGTCATGGCCATTGTCTTTGTGATATTTGTAATATTTCTCCTCGTCCTTCCCGCCTCTCTTCATCCTCGGAGGTGGCCTGCTAAAGCCCCCTTCCTTTTGAGCGTGCGCGAGGACGACGTCGGAGGCGGTGTTCAGCTTGGGGGGTCGTGGCTCCTCCCTGCACTGCCTTCCTTTGGCCATCTTCTCCTGCTGTGGTTCATCAGGGCCACGGGGCTCGCTCTCGTCGCGTTTAGATCCCCGTTTAGCCCCTGCTGGGTGACTTCTGTCCTCCGCGGCCAGCGCTTCTTCCGTCAGCATGTAAAGCTTCGCACGGGCTATGAACTCCGTGAGATCTTTTGGTAGATCATTGTGCAATGACTTTTTTCTGGCCCCCTGTGTCGGAGCCCGTTCTTAAGGGCCATTTTCACGACCAACTCGGGACAGGTCTCCACGTTCAATCTCTCCGTGTTGAAACGGCGCATATAGTGCCTCAGGGTTTTCCCGGGACCCTGCACCACAATGAACAGGAGTTCTGAGTCCGGTTTTACCTGACGTTCGGCCATGAACTGTTTGCAGAAGTGTTGGGAGAAGTCCTTAAAGCTGTCGGTGAAACAGTTGGGGAGGCTGTGATACCAGCTCTGGGTTGATTTCTGGAGGGTGGAGTAGAAGCCTCTGCAGAGCAGGGTGTCGTCGGCCCCTTGGAACGCCATGACTCCCTCATGGTCCATGATGTGGTCCTCCAGGTCGACCGTACCGTCATACTTCTCTAAGGTCGGCACCTTGAATCTTGAGGGCACCCGTGCTTCAGTTATCCTTCGGGTCAATGGGCAACAGTCGCCCCTGGCACCCCCGGGTGCCCACCTATGCTTAAACAGAGGTCGAGCTGTTGCGGCGAGTGAACATGGTCATGCCGGGGGCTCGCTCGAACCCCAGCCGAGATGGGGAAGGGAGTGGGTCGACGGGCGCCTCTATTCTCCCGTTGGTATTCTTGGTTCTTTCGCCTTCCGCGATGGGGACTCTCGCCCCGGCACAGTCAGTCCCCCATGGACCGGCGATCGGTTGATCGCCAATTTGTTGAGCTTGGTTGCCGAGACGAGGCCGTAACCGATTCGTCCCCAGCTTGCTCGGGACACCCCTTCCCCCTCCCGAGGCGAGGTGGGAGTGAGGGACCGCACTGGGACGAAGTTCGGCAGGGTGAATCGCCGTTCTGGGTTAGTCCCTCCATCCCCGTGGTCCACAACCACGGCCGAGCATAAAGGCCGTCGGACTCTTCCCTGATCGGGGGTCCCCGCCGTACCCTCTCCCAGGATAGACGGGTTGCCGACGAGCTGTTGAATCGTAACGGCCAACGTCTGGAGGTTGGCATTAGTCTCCTGGGCAAAGAGACAGAGCTGCTCTTGGGTCACCGAGTGGGAGTCGTCTGTCCCCTCGGTGGTGTGGCTGTACTGGTTCTCGAGTGGACCGTAATCGCCCTCCTCGTGGATGGGCATGCGTCCCGAGCCATTGCAGACTGGTTCCATTTCAGTGGTTTGACGTGGTCTTGTGGTCCTTCCCACAGACGACGCCAGATGTTTACTGGTGTTTTCTCACCACTGAATCGTTGACCAGCGGTTTGATGGTCAACGTGATCAAAGAGTCGGTTGGGATCCCTTGGTCCCTCCAAGCGTGCGTGTTCTCGACGAGGGTTGCACGAGGGCCTACTTCAGCTCGGGAATCGGCTCGCTTGGGTGATCGGGGACCGACGAGATCTTAGTCTGGAGTGTCGGACCTCGGTCAGCGGGGTGCGGAGGGGAAGCCTCGGCACCTAGGTGAGCGCTCGGCCTCGGTCAATCAAGTGCCAAGGGGAAGCCTCGGCGCCTGGGGTATCACTTAGTCTCAGTTGATGGCGATGCTCGCTAGTGGCGAGCGGTCTCATCGTCGTGCGGGCCTTGCTTCGGTGAGTCTCACGCTGAGGGGTAGCCTCGGCGCCTTGAGATCACTTCGTCCTGAACAGAGGAAGAAACTCTTCAAGGGGGCCAGACCTTGATTCCGGCCAAGTTCCCTCCAATGCCTAAGTCAGAATGGATCTGATTGATGCTCGGTGGGATCGGTACGACACGTAAGGAGGCCGGTACGCGAATCCTCAGACCGAACTGGGGGATAAAAGACAATGAGAAAACAAGGTCTTTTAGTAGAATACCTCCGTATTGTGGTATCGGGGGTCAGCCCCTTTTCTTCCTTCATGCCCCCGTCCCTATATAGGGGTTCTCCCACGATTGTCATACCTTCATGCACTCCTATTCTGCCCATGATCCGCCTTCCTCCGGGCGCCTTTATGCGCTATTATAGTGGAGTAATAGAGTCCCTTAATTGACATTTAGGGGGAGCGTTCTAGGGAGCGGTTAACTACCGCAGTCGTAGGCTGACCGGGCGCACGTCGAACATGGGTGATCCGATGTAGGGCTTTCACGGGGTCCTTCGACGGTTGACCCAAAACTCTTTTTGGAGAGTCTTCTTCTTCCTGCGTGAACTTGAGCCGCTTGCTGTTGGGCTTCTCTAAAATAGTCGTATCAAGATCGATCATCATTGCAGCTCAATTCCTCTTTTCGTTAAGGCCATCTGAGCCAAGCTCCGTCAATGTGCCTAGACCGATCGGAGCCACCATGGGTCATCCGTTGATCAGAGTTTCAAGCATCCTCTCAATCGATCTAACTCTTCCTCAACCGAGCTACAAACGTTCTCACTGAGCCACGACTTCTGAGCTAAGGTCATCCCAAATCGACGGAGCAGAGCATTTAACCGAGGGTTCCAACTTGAGCGTATCTGAAAGAGTGCTTCTCTGGTCCAACCGAGAGATCTGTTGGTCAGAGTTCCGAGTTTCCCCTCGGCCGATAAACTCTGAAACCTGAGACCAAGAGTTCTTTCCTAGCATTGATACTAATTACATATATGCATCTATTTGGAATGTCAACGTCCTCTGTGATGGGAGGCTTCTCTTGCAGGCGCAGAGGACTTCAATGGACCTCTACAAGCTTTGCATCACTACCTCATTCAAGTACATTTCTATTCGAGCAATGAGGTTTTCTCCTATGCAGGCATCGGTCATTTCCAGATATTCGGCAATGCATCTGAGATGAGCAACGAAGACTGTGGTCACAGATCATGGATCAGAACTTCGACCAAGCTTGGTCATCCTTGCCTCGAAGATTCGACCAAGTTTGGATCTGAACTCCTCTGAGCTCTAACATCTGAGCTTCGAACTCTTCTAAGCTCGCTCAGTCGATCCTCCGAGCTGACTGGGGCTTGAGGCAAACTCCTCCGAGCTGTTTCCAGACTGGAGCGACTTCCTCCGACCGAGCCACCATCCCTCTAAACTCAAGCCCGTCGTCGGATCTCTACCTACCTAAGCACGACCAGTCTATGGGTCCATCCATCATCGTGTATACAAAGCACAGTCCAAGCTCCGAACATTTCTCTGATCAAAGTTCGCCTGACCAAATTTTCCTATTGTCAGGCCTCGTTCAGACCAAGCAAACTACTGGCGTTCCTCTAGTGCTCAAGCTCAGGGGAAAACTTCTGGCTAGCTCTTCTTCGATGAACGGCGATCATCGTCGGATCTGACCAAACGGCTTGGGGTCAAGGCTGACCCAAGCATTTTCGTCGATTAGATCTACCTCGAGTTAGATCAACTCTGCCATCCGATGAAATTCATCCAACATCATCAGGTCTAAATCGGCCCCAATTGGTCAACCTCGATTGATTAGATGAGACGACGCTCGGCCATCCGAGTTGATCGTCCAAGCTGGTGTTTGTCCATGGCCAACTTCAATCGTCTGTCGGTAGTCATGCCATCTGCCAATATGTCCAAACTCAGACCTTCGATGTTCGAGTCTGATGAACGAGCTCTTCCCAGCTCGCATGATGCAGGCTACATTGGCACGGTGAGCGTGGACCGAACACACGATCTAGTCTCTTCCAACCTTTGAGCTCCGAGCTCTAACTCCGATCTCTGATCCAATGTGCACGATCGACCCAAGTTGTCACTGTCCAAGCTGCATGATTTATCAGATATGCTCCAAGCTCGATTAACTCTGCTCAGGCGCATCGATTGATGAAATCCGATGAAGGTTAACCTACAAACTGCCTCAGTTCGATCGATGGCGCTACCAAGGTCGCTCATCCAACGATCAAACTTGGAAGAAGAGGACATAGAAAATTCTGCCCCCTCCCCGCAATCACAAATTTCCTTAAAATTTTCTACATTCCAATTTGTCTGAAAACTATCAGGAGACAAATTCAAATTGGATGTGACCGATTGTCCAAGGCACCATCCAAGCTTCACCCAATCATAAATCAAACAAGCAAGATATGTGCATCATCGATCCAGCACAAATCACACCAAGATTGCACAAGTGCCAAATTTGCCCTGAGATGCGTCAAATGTCGGATCAAGTTGTAGGTCAAATGCTTACAGTAATGACCAAGCTCGAGCTTATGCCAAGTTCATGATGCTGAAGCATGCCCCTGCCAAGAGGAGGCTGCCGCTTATCAAATACACATGCAACCCTAGGAAGCATGACGAGTTGGGATCCTCCTGGACTTTGCCTTCCTGATACTCAGATGGCACATTGTTCAAATAATTCATTTTCTTTAAAGGCTTGCGAAGCTACTTGTAAGCTGCTCTCGCAGTCACCAAGCTTGGCTTCTCTGTTGAGGCACCATAATGCTGAGCTTCTTCCCGAGCTCTAAGCTCTGGGGGTCGACCAACCTTTACGAGGCTCCAAGTTTCGAGCTTTGAGCTCGGAGCAAGCTCTGAAGCTACCAACCACTTGTAAACTCTTATCCAACTATTGGCAAACTCTTATATCCCTCTTGTGAAACAAACCGCAAAGGCTCGGACGAGGTGATTAAGTTCCAATTTTATTTTCTTTGAACTCATCTTCATTCAAGTATGCTCGTTGTCAATTTTAAACCATTGATAACATGATGAATTGCATATTTCTAAAATGCAAGAGCCCCTCCCAGATAAGGATATATTAGAACTTGCTGTATGTTGCATGGACGCATGTGAAATGACCCATTGCAGGGCAAGAATGACCTACCTGGGACAAAATGACCCATCCAGAGGCAAATATGACCTATCCTGGGCAAGGATGACCTATCTAGAGTCAAGAACGACCCATCCAAAGGTAAAGATGACCTATCCTGGACAAGGATGACATATTTGCATGCAAGAATGACACATCCAGAGGAAAATACGACCTATGTAGGATCACCAGTCCAGTGGGGCCAGTCCAGAACGATCCAGGCATGATGGACAGACTAGAGCGACCCATGCATGATGGTTAGTCCAGAACGACCCATACAGTAGAGCCAGTTTAGAACAACTTATGCAGAACGACCCATGCAGGATGGCCAGTCCAGAAAGACCCAGAACGACCCATGCATGAGAGCCAGTCCAGAATGACCCAAGTAGGATGACCCAAGCAGAATGACCTATCCAGAATCATCTCACAGCTATGATGACGTACATTTTGGTAAAACAAACCCGACCACTCAAACTCTTTACTTCATTTTTTGTTGAACTAACACGTGTTCGATGAGCTGACATATCTTCGATAATGTGCACCATAAGTAGGCATTTGATTGGCCATATTTTCCACTTTACTAAAGTGTGTAGGCCCCCCATATCAGCTCAGGATACCTTGCGAGCCGGTCGGCTATAGCATCGGGGACCACTCCCTCAAGGACCGACCTTACTAGGCTCTAGAGGATAACCCTCATTACCCTTGCAGGCCGCTCGGCCACACGATCGGAGGGTCAATCCTTTGCAGGCTAACCGAGCTACGTGATCGGAGATGAACTCCTTACTCTCGTCGTCGAACGTAGCCAAGGGGCCTCCCCCTCGCCATCAAACAACCCTCGTCGTCAGACATAAGCTGAGGGGCCACGCCCCACCATCTAACGACCCTCGTCAACGAACATAATCGGCAAAGCCACACCCCTCGCCACTAAATGAAACTCGTCGTCGGATGTAAGCCACTGGGCCATGCCCCTCGCCACCGAACGACACTCGTCGTTGGACGTAAGCCACGGGGCCACACCCCTCTACACCAAATGATCCTCGTTAGACGTAAGCCGAGGGGCCACCCCCTCGCCACCAAACGACCATCGTCATCGTACGTAAGCCATGTGACCACCCCTCGTCACCAAACAACCATCGTCGTCGATCGTAAGTCACGGGGCCATGCCCCTCACCATCGATCGGTCGTAAGCCACGGGGCCATGCCCCTTACCACCGAACGACCCTAGTCATCGATCATAAGACGTGTGGCCATGCCTCTTGCCACCAAACGACACTCGTCATTATTCGTAAGCCACGGGGCCATGCCCCTCGCTACAGAACGACCCTAGTCATTGGTCGTAAGCCACGACCCCTGGCCACCAAACAACCCTCGTCGTTGAATGTAAGCTGCAGGGCCACCACCCCCCACCAAACGACCCATGTCGTCAGACGTAAGCCGAGGGGCCACCCCTCATCATCGGACGTAAGCCGAGGGGTCACCCCTCACCACCGAATGACCCTCGTCATCAAATGTAAGCCAAGGGGCCACCCCTTGCCACTGAACGACCCTTGTCATTCGATGTAAGCCGAGGGCCCCCCTCGCCACCGAACGACCCTCGTCGTCGGATGGAAGCCGAAGGGCCACCCCCTTCACCACCGAACGACCCTAGTCATTGGACGTAAGCCGATGGGCCACCCTTCACCACCAAACAATCCTCGTCATCGGACGTAAGCCGAGGGGCCACCCCTCGTCACCGAACGATTCTCGTCGGACGTAAGCCGAGACGATCCTTATTGGACGTAAGCCAAGGAGCCACCCCCTCGCCACCAAACGATCCTCGTTGGATGTAAGCCGAGGGGCCACCCCTTGCCACCAAACGAATGGTTATACGATTGAGAGCCGGTTCCTCGCATGCCAAACAAGTAAAGCGATCGAGGCCGACTACACGAACGAGAGACATACTTCGAAGTCATCAAAACTAATCTGCTGACGTAACTCGACCTCAACTAAAAGCCGAGGGGCCGAATCCCTTTCCTACAAGCTATAAGTCGAGAGGTTACTTTCCTTGCAAGCCAACCCGACTGTTCGACCAAAGTTACTTCTTCCTCATGATTATCACAACACCCGACCTCAACCTTTACAGCGGTTGAGCTCGAGCGATGATGGCCATTGTTACATCATGTATGGCTCGCCATGGTTGGGCCATCGCCACGCCCGCCCATGGCCCATAGCTCCTGGTTTAAACGAGTCAACCGTCACTTCCTTCATGAAGAGCCACTAATGAAGGGTGGTTACAACTCCATCATGGCCCACATTAATAGCCATGAATTAAGCAATTAATGGCTAGATTACTTATGGAGGTTACACATATGGAGCCACTTCATGAGTGGAAAGTTACAAGGCAAATGGAGGGGATAAATACTCCAGATGACCATGGAGAGGAGGGAGGCCCAGAGCCTATCTCAAGGTATCATAATAATCTATCTTCTCCACTCTACATCTCTTCCACTATTTTGAGTCATCTATTGATTTAAGCATCGGAGGGGTTTGGTCTGGCCCCAGACCAGACCCCCTGATGATTTTTCCTGTGATGCAGATCAATGGAGACATCGTTGAGCTAGGCCCGTCTTCACCGAAGGAGCTCGATCATAGCTCACCCCAACCTAGGATCTCCTCTCTACAGGTCTCACTTCTAAGCCGGCGAAGGTTCCTCTCATCGAAGGCGTTCTCATCGGCCCACCATTATTAGATGGCAAAACCCAGTCGTCAACAAAAATGGACCATCAACTCTACAAATGCCATACAAATGCCATTTTCAAAAACTCTACGTGTATCAACACTGTATGCTAAATTGGATGCTGATCACTCCCTATTTTACACCTTTTTTCCCGCATGTTTGCATGCCATTTAGATCGCTCAAATCATGTTTTTCACGGTTTATCGACAACATTGCGATACTCTTCATGATTTGTTGTTTTTGTCGTATTTCAGGAGATTTGGAGTGATTTGGAGTGATTCCGAGATACACCCACTCCAGAGTGTCACCAAAGACTTCCCTGAGGGGTATTTTGAGATTGGAGAGGAGCGGAAGAAGAAAGAACGTCGTAGGAGCGACGAGGAGGCAAAAACACTCAGAATGGGCATTTTCAGTGTCTCACTCGGCCGAGTGAAGGAGTCACTCGGCCGACCAACGAGACCCCGCTCGGCCGGCCAGATCGGACACGCTCCAAGTGTGCACTCGGCCGAGCATCAGAAGCCGCCTCGGCCGAGTGACATATCCTGTCCGCCCGAGTGACACTCAGACGACGGCCATCAAAAACTCCCAAGTTACTGTTTTTTTGTCAGTCTGAGATCAGAAGACCCACTCGGCCGAGTGGCAATTACCGACCGCCCGAGTGAAGATAGCCCATCGGCCGAGTGACGACAACTCACTCGGCCGAGTGACGCCCAAAGTGACGACCCCCAAGGCCCCAGACTTACTGGAATCCTTCAGGGTTTTTCACTCGGCCGAGCGACATTTGTCACTCGACCGAGTAAGCAGCGCTGCCTGTAGCGGAAATCACGATTTTGGAGCTACGCAGGGGCAGTTTGGTCACGAATTTTTGGGCAGTTTTGGGGGGTATTTAACCCCAGATTCTAACCTAGTTTAGGGGGCTTTTTCAATTGCTTTTGGCAGCCTTTTTAGATTAGACTTTTTAGAGTTTGATTCTTGTGATTGGAGAGGAGAGAAAAGTGTTATTTTGTTGGATTCTTGGAAAGCTACATTGGTTTGTCTCCCTCTCTATTAAAAATCCTATTTTTATTGCTATTTTGATTATTGCTATGAATTACATTGCTATTTCTATTGATTATTCTTTCATTAGCAATATGATTTGTGAGTAGTCTTAACGTCTTAGGGCGTGGGGATGAACCCTACGAGCCCAATTTCTGATTTGTGATGATTTGGTAGAACTATTGCTAGAATTGCTATTAGGGTTAGTTTGGGATCGATATATTACGGATAGCTAGGTGTTCATATCGATTGAGATTTGCAAGAGATTGGATCACAATTCGATAGGAAACCCTAGAAATCCGAATTGGGTTGAAATTGAGTCTCCGAAGTATCGGTTTGCAAGAGATTGGACCGATACTAGGATTCTCGATTGCAATTCTATACCGATACCCGTTTGTAAGAGATTGGACGGGTAGGAACTATCCCAACCTAGGTCGTAGCCCGAGTTTGCACGAGAGTGGGCTCAGGATGCGATTGCACGATGACGTTGATCCTAATGCTAGCTTGCCTAGGCTAGGGTTTGCAAGAGATTGGACCCGAGCCTAGGTTCGCTATAGACCGGTAACAGCGCGAGAGCGTGAGCTAGGTTTTACATTCAGTTGCAACTAGTTCACCTGACATTCTACCCTAGCAATTGTGAGACCGATGAATAACAATGACGAGATACGGTGAGTAGCGGGGATTCCCTATTCCCTAGGCGTCTTTATTTGATTTTATATCTCTATACTTTGTTTGAAAATTGTGACAACATCATCGAAAGGCACTTTCCTACTCTTCTGTCCCTATAGCCAGGTTGTTCGGAGAAGGCACTGTCATACGTCCTCCCTGTGTTCGATACCCGCTCGCCGCTACACCGTGCGCTTGCGGTAAAACTACACGGTCGCTCTTTAGGGTGTACGCCCGGGCGCGCTCAAGTTTTTGGCGTCGTTGCCGGGGAGCGGTGTTTTGACAGAGTTTGATTTGGATCACCCGGTTATGTCTCTCCAATCTCTTTCTTTATTGCTTCATTCTTTTCTAACTCTGTTTCAGCCCCATTTTGCAATCCCTCCCGAAATTCTCCACGAAATCTTAACAGGCAAAATGGGGGATGCAATTTCAATGACTGAGTCTGACCAGGGAGATGATGAATCTTTTGCAGAGCTCCTCAAGGAACTTATTGATGAGGTCTACGCTACCGGAGCTTTTGCTATTAATATCGAGGACCCCGTCGAACAACTATTTGCTAGCTTCGTGATGGATCAAATCTCCCTGGATGGGACTATTGGGGGCGATATCAGAGTTGATGTGAGGGACGACAAGCTATATTTTGAAGGCGATAGAACATGTGTCGAAGAGTACTACACTCCCGAGGAACACTTTGAACAAACAGATACTCAGGGAGATACACTCTATGACCCTCACTCTTGCATTTATGAATCTGCTGACGTATATCTTGATCTCATGAATGAACCGGAGCAAGGTGGTGGTCCTATCGATGCAGGCGCAGAATCGGAGAGCGTCTATTCCGATGCACCGTCCTCACTAGGAGGCGAATCTGAGCCCCCATTCGAGAGTGAGCTAAATTCAGATGTTGAAGGAGAAGTCAAATTCACACAAGGTGACGAAGCAGAGGGTGTGGCACCCTTTGAGGTAGAGCTTAAACAACTACCGCCGAATCTAAGGTATGCTTTCTTGGGTAGTAAATTGACCTTCCCGGTGATTGTAAATGCCCACCTCGGCCAAGACAAACTTGAAAAATTATTAGAAGTCCTTAGGGATCACAAGGATGTCCTTGGTTACACAATCTCTGATCTTAAGGGAATAAGCCCTAGGCTATGCACGCACAGGATCCACTTGGAAAACACTGAAGCCTCTTCTATTGAGCCTCAAAGGCGGTTGAACCAGAATATGAAAGTGGTAGTGAAAAAGGAAATCCTAAAATTTCTTGATGCTGGAATTATCTATCCGATCTCTGATAGTAGATGGGTTAGCCCCGTTCACGTCGTCCCTAAGAAAGAGGGGATGACTGTTATAAAAAATGATAAAGGAGAGCCCATTTTTACACGCACTGTCACGGGATGGTGAATGTGCATTGATTATAGGAAACTAAATAAAGCCACCCGAAAGGACCATTACCCATTGCCCTTTATTGATCAAATGCTTAAATGCCTAGCTAAACATAAATACTTTTGTTATTTAGATGGGTATTCGGGGTTCTTCCAAATCCCTTTGCACGAAGATGACTAAGATAAGACCACTTTTACTTGTTCCTATGGTACCTATGCCTACCGTAGGATGCCCTTTGGTCTTTGTAATGCTCCCGCCACCTTTCAGAGGTGCATGACATCCATATTTTCCGATTACATTGAAAATATTATGGAAGTTTTTATGGATGATTTTTCGGTTTATGGAAGTGAGTTTGACTCTTGTTTGGCCAATCTTACTAAAGTCCTTAAAAGATGCCAACAAAATAATCTCACTCTAAATTGGGAGAAATGTCACTTCATGGTCACGGAAGGTATAGTTCTTGGGCACCTTGTCTCCTTGAGAGGAATTGAGGTAGATAAAGCAAAGATTGAGGTAATCGAGAAACTCCCTCCTCCTATTAATGTCAAGGGCATTAGAGGCTTTCTTGGTCATGCGGGGTTTTACCGCCGCTTTATCAAGGATTTCGCCTCGATTGCCCGACCGCTTACTTCCTTGCTTGCTAAAGATACTCCTTTTATTTTTTCAGGCGAATGCTTGCAAGCCTTCAATACCTTGAAGGAAGCACTAGTTTCCGCACCCATCATACAACCACCGGATTGGAGCCTTCCCTTTGAGCTAATGCGTGATGCTAGCGACCAAGCCATTGGAGCGGTATTGGGACAAAGGAAAGATAGGAAGCTTCATGCAATATTCTATGCGAGCAAGACATTGGATGACGCGCAGAAAAACTATACAACTACCGAAAAAGAGCTTCTAGCGGTCGTCTATTCCATCGAGAAGTTTCGCTCCTACCTCCTTGGTTCCAAGGTGATTGTCCACACCAACCATGCGGCATTGAAATATCTTTTAAACAAGAAGGAGGCCAAACCTCGGTTAATTAGGTGGATACTCTTGTTGCAAGAATTCGATTTGGAGATCAGAGACAAGAAAGGTACGGACAATGTTGTGGCGGATCATTTGTCTAGGCTTATTCGCGACAAGGAGGATGAGAGTTTACCTATCGACGACACATTCGTGGATGAGAGGCTATATGCCATAAGGCCCGGGGAAGTTCCTTGGTACACGGACTTCGTAAATTACTTGGCTTATGGAATTAAACCGCATGGGATGCCCACACAACAAAAGAGGAGATTTTTGCATGAGGTCCGTAGCTATTTCTGGGAAGATCCATACCTCTTCAAGATATGCAAAGATAGTGTTATTCGGAGGTGTGTTTCTAAAGAGGAGGCAACGTCTATCATTTTGCATTGCCACGGTATGCCATGCGGGGGGCATCATGTCGCCTCTAAGACAACCGCTAGGATTTTGCAGAGCGGATTCTTCTGGCCAACAATGTTCAGAGACACCCACGACTTTGTGAAGGGGTGTGACAGGTGCCAACAGACCGGGAATATTTCCAAACGTAATGAGATGCCGATGAGGCCCATCCAAGAAATTGAGCTTTTTGATTGTTGGGGAGTGGACTTCATGGGACCATTTCCGTCAAGCAACGGGAACAAGTATATCCTATTGGCCGTTGACTACTTCTCCAAATGGGTGGAAGCAATCGCTACCCCTACCAATGATGCAAGGGTTGTTTCTAAATTTTTCAAGCAGAATATCTTCCCACGCTTCGGGGTGCCTCGTACCTTGATAAGCGACGGGGGAGTCATTTCATAGAAAACAAGTTCGAAACCATGCTGAAGAAGTACGGGGTAAACCATAGAGTTGGCATGGCATATCACCCCCAAACGAGCGGCCAAGTGGAGGTCTCGAATAGAGAGATCAAGCAAATCCTTGAGAAGACTGTAGATCGATCTAGAAAGGATTGGTCAATGAAGTTAAACGATACTTTTTGGGCATATCGCACAGCCTTTTGCACTCCCATCGGCACCACACCGTTTCGACTTGTTTATGGGAAAGCTTGTCACTTGCCGGTAGAGTTGGAACACCGCGCATATTGGGCCATCAAGACCCTCAACTACGATTATAAGAGTGCGGCGGTGAGGCGACTCTTGGACATCAATGAGCTTGATGAGATTACAAGAGATGCCTACGAGAGCTCGAGAATTTACAAAGAAAGGACCAAGATTCTCCACGATGCACGCATAACTGTTACGGACTTCAAAGTCGGAGGCAAGGTCTTGCTATATAACTCCTGGCTCCGACTATTTCCTGGTAAATTGAGGTCAAGGTGGTCCGGACCTTTCACCATCAAGCACATACAACCGGGAGGAGCTTTTGAGTTGGAAAGCAAAGACGGAGCCACATTCAAAGTGAATGGACAAAGGCTCAAGCATTATTCCGATGGAGTCCCTATGGGAGAAATAAGTAGAATATATCTGCTTAAGGGACGGCCGGATGATCTTTCATACCTCCTTGACGAGGTCATTGAGGAGGCGATCCCCCATTCCATCGGCACACTATTGAAGGAAGATTTTGAGGAAGGGCCAGACTTGGGCCAAGAAGAAAAGATGGAGCATTCCCCCGACCCCTCCATGGAAATTGATGAAGGCGACGCTGATGTCGCAAGAATACGAGAGCTCTGCAAGCTCTCAAAGATGAAGACTCCAATGAAAGCCCCACCGATACGAAAATCGGTGTCACCGGTGGAGCCAAGGCCCGGAGCAAGCACTAGCTTGGGGGAGCCACCCCCCAACACTACCCGAGATGAAAGGTCACCGAGGAAGAACACGCCGCCACAACATCCAAATTTAAGCGTTCTTCCCGATAAATTCGACGGGTGCATCTCATATGCACCCAATATCCCGCATTAATTTGAAAGTCCAAGGGGGTCGAGCTCAAGACCTTAAACGAGCGCTTGTCGGGAGGCAACCCGACGGTTATCGCTTTATTTTTACTTTGTTCTTTATTTTTATTTTAGAAATTATTAGTGTTTTGAGTCGTTTTCCTGAAAATTTCGTGATAACGGGTCCTATTTTTCTTTGACAGGAGAGGAGAAAGGGATATCTATCATTAGGAGGATGAACAAGGCGACGAGGAGCGCTCCAGGAATGCACTCGAAGCTTAGGAGAAGGATGAAATCGACTGGAGGAAGAAAAACAGAGATTAGAGCCCAAACGGAGCCAAACAGCAGAAAACAGGATTCACTCGGCCGAGTACACTAGCCACTCGGCCGAGCACATAAGTTCGTCCGCCCGAGTGGCGCACAAACGAGGGAAGTCTGCTGTACCCAACTCTCTGTTTCTTTTCTTGATTTCAGTATAATTTCCACTCGGCCGAGTATATATCTTCACTCGGTCGAGTGAAACTGATACGCTCCTAGGGCAAGTATTGTCGAGTAGCTTGTGCCACTCGGCCGAATGGACTTTTTCCACTCGGCCGAGGGTGGCAAAGCCACTCGGTCGAGTCGTAAGCGGGGAGGAATTTTTGAAAATATTTCCGTTACGATCACTCGGCCGAGTGATACTTTCACTCGGCCGAGTCGTAACTTTTCCTTTATAAGAGGCGCGGGCTCGGCGCGGAATTCGAAGCGACACAAAATTTCATTCGCCCGAACCCGCGCCCCCTCCTCTCCCCCGAACGCTGCGACTCGCCCGACCGCCCTTGCCCGCCGCCGCGCTCGGCCGACCGCCGACGCCGACGACCACCGCCCCTCCGCCCGAGTCGCCGCCGGCGATCTCGCCACCGGTCGAGCTCCGGTAACCCCAAAATCGCCTATTTCCTCCTCTTTCTTGTATTTTTTGACGATCCGCACACTAATCGAGCCCCAAATTCAAATTAACTTCATTATCTATCCATTATACCCCTAACCCCCCGTACATTTTGAATATTACTCGCTGAAATTTTCGTTTGATGTGCATGCTATATTGGGGAGCTTAGGGGAGCCTAGGGGAGCTTCCGGGGAGCGTTTTTGGCTTCGTGGAGGCGGCGTCTTCGCACGCATCAACCATTTTGCTCTCGCGGCGTGTTCTGGTATATTCGCTCCACTCATTTTCGCACGCCGCATTTATTTCGTTTTTGGTGAGCACCCGGGGCCCACATGCCGCCCCGGACATGGCCACGCACCAGGAGAGCTTCCGCCAAGCGGAAGCGGCCGGATGAGCCCGACCCCTCCCACGAGATGGAGGACTCTCCTCCGCCTACACCACCTCACCCCACACAGCCACAGCCTACAGTCCCCGTTCACCTCGCACAGCCACATCCTGCAGTCCCCGTTCACCCCGCACAACCACCGCCTGCAGTCCCCGTTCACCCCGCACAGCCACAGCCTGCAGTCCCCGTTCACCCCGCACAGCCACTCCCTGCCGACCCACTGCCACCACCGGCTCCACTTGTCGGGCCGCTGGGGATTACGTTTCGAGACGACACACACCGTGTCGTTTTCGAGCGCATTTCCCAGCGCTCGATTGTACCGTCCAGGTTCGCTCACCTTGCAGACCTAGGACGCCTGGGGGTACTTGAGGGGATGCTCACGTTGTATGACAATGTGGGTTGGCATGATTTTTTCCAAGTGTCGGCGGACACCTTCGTCCGTCCGACACTTGAGGTTCTGAGTTCTATAGCCCGGACCGACGAGGGATGCTCGTTTAGGTTTATGGACCGAGAGTGCCAGGTCACTCTCGGTATGATGAGAGCATTCTTTTCGTGGCCCGATGTCCCCGGGGCCGACCGTGGTTACGCCCCCACTCACATTCCCCCACCTTCCTTCGATTCCCACGCTTTCTGGGCCCGGATCACGGGTTTGCCAGCTGCCTTTGACCCTAGTAGGGCCAAGGCCTCGGCGATCGTCCACCCCTGCCTCCGCATAGCTCAGCGCCTTATGGCGACTACCTTTTTGGCAAGGTATGAGCCTGGGACGATGTCCACACCGGAGCTTTATATGCTCTACGCGATGACGCGCCCCAGAGCTCTAGCTAGGGGGAGTGACGAGTTGGTCCCCGACGTCGTGATTGATATCGCGAGCTGGTTTTTGGACCGCATCATCGTATCGGTGGGCGCTCGCTCACCGATATGTTGCGGCGGTCTGATCACCCTGCTCGCCCTGATGACCGGCGAGGACCTTCCGGCTGACCTGCGATGAGCACCGGGCCCCACTTCTCTGTCTATAGACGTCATGGCCCGGATGAAGATGCTTCATCCGCACGGCCAGCGGCACTGGGTTTGGTTGCACTGTCCCTACGGTGCTGATTACATGATCCTTCCGAGCCCAGCTCGGACACAGATAGCACCAGCACAGGTGGACTGGCTTCCGGCGATGGATCTCCTGATCCCCGTCGCCTACGTGTTGGATATTGGACTCCCCGGATTTGGTTTTGGATGATGAACAAACATAAATATAACGTGAACTAACACTTTGTGAGCGCAGTTATGAAGATCGTCGCCAAATTCATTTGAATATCAATTACGACGTCTCAAGACTTCTCAAAGCACGTGATCGTATGCCTAAAGCTTCGTTGAAGCTTATGGACCAATTTAGAAGTCATGAAGATTCGAGTGAAGCTATTGAAGACGGTATCGTCAAGTTTTATTTATAGTCTTTAAGCTTCTTTCGTATAATGTTAAGCCTTGAGTAGGTCTTACGGTTTAAATCTTCATAACGCTCATATCTTAGCTCTAGGATCTTAGTAGAAGTCCATACAATCCTTCCCGAAGCTTCGCGCTTCGATTTGCGACTTCTTGTGCATGTTAGTTGGTTCAAGAAGAAGAACTGACCGACTAGATGGTGATCTAGTCGGTCGGCAAAGCTTCTTGGACCGACTAGTTCTTCTCAGTCATTTACAAGCTCTTTACTGTTTACAGTTAGTCGGTCTAAGTTGACTCACCGACCGACTAGTTTGTGAACTAGTCGGTCAGTGATGCTTCTGTGACCGACTAGTTGAGCTTTCCCTGTACATGCACTTTTGAGCCTTAGCTACTGTTTATCATTAGTCGGTCTGCGTTCATTGATCGACCGACTAGTTAATGAACTAGTCGGTCAACTTTCCTTCTTGGACCGACTAGTTTAGTTTTACTGTTCATTCCAAATTTTCACCTATCTTACTGTTTATCGTTAGTCGGTTTATGCTCATTTGGCGACCGACTAGTTGGTGAATTAGTCGGTCAACATTTGTTCTTGGACCGACTAAGTCTATTTCTGCTCAGACTTCAGTTTTATCTGTTAGTCGGTCTCAGTTGAGTAACCGACCGACTAGTTATGAAACTAGTCGGTCAGCTACTCTTCTTAGACCGACTAGTTACTTATGTCTGTGCTTTGATCTTTTCTCTGTTCACTCATTAGTCGGTATAAGTTAATTGACCGACCGACTAGTTGATGAACTAGTCGGTCGGTGGTTGTTCTTTGACCGACTAGTTGGGTTCAGAAAAGAGCCGTTGGAGCTTTAATTGAAACGTTTTTCTCTCTCTCTCTCTCTCCTCTATCCTATAAATACTTGTTGGGCTGCATTCATTGCTGCCAAGGCTGATATTATTGCAAGTTTAGATATCAAGAGAAATCATTCCAAGCTCATTCAAAGCTCATTCTTTCCATTCAATAATCTCTCCTAACTCTTACTTCCAAAGAGAGATTCATTGAGTGTGAAGCCTTCCAAGCCAAGTGCTTGATTCAAGGTCACCAACATCCCCATAGCTCTCCATCGCTGATCTACATCTTGGAGCTAGGTTTTGGTGCCACTTCTTCTTCCTCAAAATCATCCTTGCCCTAATTCGTAAAGCGTTACTCAAGGCATATGTATTTTGTCGGTAAGAAGTTTCTTATTTCATTTCATATTTGAATTGTAAGTTTCACTCTCGGTTGTGAGAGTGTGGTTGTGATCCCGGGTTGTGGGAGTCACAAATTACATTTTGTATGATTTGACTTGTGGAGGTTTTTCACAAGTATTTCATAGTGGAAATCTTGAGTTAGGGTTTCTAACTCAAATATCCGGAGGGGATCCGGGTGGTTGGGACGTAGGATCACCGGGAACAAGTCGGGGAGACTTGGGTGGATCTGAACCCAGTAATATCGTTTGTTAGCATTGTTAATTTTGTTGTTGGCTTCAATTTAAGCTTCCGCAAATTGATTTGGTAGTTGTTTGCACTATAATTAGGAATTATACTCCTCGTTATTTTTAAAGTACTATTCACCCCCCCTCTAGTACTTGTATAGTAGCTTGTAGGGCATTACATTTGGTATCAGAGCCAGATACTTAGCTATGTCTGCCAACGACAACAAGACCGTGCGTCCACCTTCCGACTATGGCACCTTCAGGAACCGTGAAGGAGCATCTTCGGTGATGGAAGGACATTCCTCAACGAGGCCTCCATTCTTCAACGGTACCAACTACGGGTACTGGAAATGCCGGATGGAAACTTTCCTCCGGAGTGCATCTCTATGGAGGACCACGATGAAGGAATACGTCGAGCCCGCCGAAGAAGACTTTGAGAAATGGACAACCGCGGAGGTCGTTGCGGAGGTAAGCAATGCCAAGGCAATGAACGCCTTGCAATGCACATTGGAGCCCGATGACATCAATAAGATATGCACATGTAAGAGTGCATATCAAATTTGGAACTCCCTCCTCATACTACATGAAGGGACGAGTAGGGTAAGAGACTCTAAACTCGTAGTTGTTAACAAAGATTACGAAATGTTTCATATGCAACAGGGCGAGAAGATGAAGGAGTATTACGCTCGCTTCGTCGACATCATAAACGAGTTGGAGGCTCTCGGCAAAACCTACACCCAAAAGGAGAAGTGTTCGAAGCTTATCGAAGGACTTCCTTCTTCTTAGGAAAAGCGTACCTTCGCCATCGAGGAAGGTAATGATATGAACAAGTACACCGTAGTTCAACTAATGGGTACTTTAATGTCATACGAGGTACGCAAGGATAGCAAGCTAAAATTGCAGGAAAAGATGAAGTCTTACCTAAAGCAAGACGAGCCAAAGAAGAAGGCTATTGCTTTTAAGGCCGCTCCATCCACATCCACATCAACCGATGATGAAGACTCGGAAAACGAGTTGGACTTGGAGTCCATGGCACTCATGGCCAAGAAGTTCAACCGTTTCTTCCGAAAAGGTAACTACAAGAACAAAGCTAAATTTGGTTCTTCTAACGCCTCCTTCTCTCCTTTGTGTTTCGAGTGCAATAAGCCAGGACACATGAAAGCGGAGTGTCCTCTCAACAAGCAAAAGGAGAAGTGGAAGGCGCCGAAATTCGATAAGTCCAAGAAGTACAAGAAAGGGAACAAGAAGGGACTTGTTGGAGCAACATTCACCGACTCCGAGGATTCCTCAAGCGGAGAGTCGGACGATGAGCAAGTGGAGCAAGCGCACATGTGCTTCATGGCAAGAGAGGAGCATGATCAAGGATCCTCCTCTTCCGATGATAGTGAAGATGAAGGCGATGAGGTAACTATGGATGACCTTAGGAATGCTAATTCTCAATTATGGTCTAAGTACACTAAATTACTAAATAGATATACTAAGGTAAAAGATGACCTAGCTAGCATTCAAACCTCGCCTAAAACTATCATCACCAACAACGACACCGTTGTTGAAGAGTTAAGAAATGAGATTGTTAATCTCAAATTTAAACTTGAACATGTTAGCATTGAAGATCCGGAGGAACACAAGATAGCGGATTTAACTTCTCAAAACTCGACTTTGAGTATTGAGAATGAGAATCTTAAATCTCGTGTTTATGTGCTCACATCGCAAGTATCCAACTTGGATATTTCTATGCGTTCTCTCACCGAGAAATATGAGAACACATTAGGCCGAATTAATAAATTCAATAAGGGTAAGGACCATTTGGATAAAATCCTAAGTGACTTACTTCCAGCCAATCACCCCATTGGCTTGGGGTATACGATGAGATGTTCATCCAAATCGGCCACTACTTTTGTTAGGCCAACTTCCGGTGACTCAACGAGTGGTAGCAAACACTCTATTGGTAGTTCTTCTACCAATGGTGCTCCCACCTCGTCCACACCCTCTTTCGGAAAGAAACCCACTTTGGGTGGACCTCCAAAGAAGGGGCATGCTTATATGTACACCAATACCATGCCACGTAGGAACACACGTCCTACTCCACCGGCTCACACATATGATGATTTTTATGCAACACATTCACGGGCACGTGCACACCATGTGAGACACCCTCACGCACGTGTTCCCCCACATGCATATGTTCACCCACCTCATCATATGAATAATTCTCGTCGTGCACCATTCCATCATGTTCCTTATGCATATCCACAACATGCATCACGTAGAAATCAACGTCGCATGCATGCACCCAATAGGATGAGGGCTCCCAAGATTTTCACTATTTGGAGCCCAAAGGACACAAGCATGGATGAAAAACAAGTGTAGATGAATGCTTATTTTTCGGATGTTGTGCATAGTAGAAATTATGTGGGGAAGTCTAAGTCCAATTGGACTTGGCTTCCAAAGGTCTAATCTTTTGGACCCAATGACCTTGGGTACCATGATATGAAATTTTCTATCTTTAGGTACTCAAGGAAAAGAAAAAGAAAAGGAGCAACAAATTTAAATTTAGCTCCAAGGGGAATTGGATACTCGATAGCGGGTGTTCAAAACACATGACGGGTGACGCTCAATTGCTCTTCGGAGTGGTTCCCATTGCAAATGGAAACAGCGTCGTATTTGGAGGCAACGAGAGCGGAACCATCATAGGTGTTGGTAAAGTGGGTAACCCATCAAAACCCTTAATTAGTGATGTTTATCTAGTTAATGGCTTAAATCATAATCTTATTTCAATAAGCCAACTTTGTGACAAAGGTTACAAAGTTAGCTTTGCGAAAGGATTGTGTCATATTTTAAGAAAAGATAATAATAAATTATTATTTTCCGGCACTCGTCATAAAGATATTTATATTTTGGATCTTCCTAAGTCTTATGAACAATGTCTCGTTGCCAACACAAGTGAACAACACTTATGGCATCGACGCTTTGGACATGTGAACTTTGGAACACTTTATAAGCTTTCAAAATTAAATTCCATTAAAGGTTTTCCGAAGCTCGTTTTTGAAAAGAAAAGTTTTTGTGATTGTTGTCAACGTGGCAAGCTTCCTAAATCTTCATTTAAACCTAAGAAAAGCATTTCTACTAAACGGCCACTAGAGCTATTACATCTAGACTTATTTGGGCCAACTAGAGTTGCTTCCTTAGGAAATGCAAGATATGGACTTGTCATCGTAGATGATTATTCGAGATTTACATGGGTGTTTTCATTATGTAATAAAAATGAAGCTTTTGAAAACTTCACAATTTTTGTTAAGAAAGTACAAAATCTCTTAGGAACCACCATTGTCACTATTCGTAGTGATCATGGAGGTGAATTTGAGAATGAGTCTTTTGAGACATTTTGTGATGAAGTTGGTATTACACACACCTTCTCTTTCCCTCGTGCACCTCCTCAAAATGGTGTAGTTGAGAGAAAGAATAGGACGCTAGTGGAGTGTGCTCGCACTATGCTTGATGATAGCCAACTTGGCCATCAATTTTGGGCGGAAGCGGTACACACCGTTTGCTATGTGTTTAATAGAATACTTTTGAGGCCCGGCACTAAACAAACTTGTTATGAATTGTTGTTTGGTAGGTTGCCTCAAGTTAAACATTTTCGTGTTTTTGGTTCGAAATGTTTTATTAAGAACACGTATGGTAGTTTGGACAAATTCGATCCAAGATCCGATGAGGGGATTTTTGTTGGATGTTCTTCGTGTAGCAAAGCCTACCGGATATTCAACAAACGAACATCAACGATCGAGGAGTCGCTTCATGTCTCATTTAATGAAGGATTTGTTCCAACTAGAATTTCAAATGATGATGATTCTATGGATGTTTTATGTGATTCGTTTGATAATTCTAAGGCTAATGATTCTATTAATTCTATTGAGACTAACCCATCTAATGAAGTTGTTGAGAATGTTCCTAGTGACCAAGGTATTCCCAAACGGCTTCATACCGTTCGTGACCATCCTCATGAGCAAGTCATTGGCAATATCCATGATAGTGTCAAGACGAGATCGCAAGTGAACTACTTCGCTCATTGTGCCTTTGCCTCCTCGATAGAGCCAAAGAATGTTAATGAAGCATGCGAAGATAGCGCTTGGATCTTAGCCATGGAGGAGGAACTCATTCAATTCGAGAGGAATGAAGTTTGGGAGCTTGTTCCATTGCCATCGAAGAACCACACCATCATAGGGACAAAGTGGATCTTCAAGAACAAAACCGACGAAAACCAAGTCGTCGTCCGGAACAAAGCTCGGTTAGTTGCTCAAGGCTACCGTCAAGAGGAAGGTATTGATTTCGAAGAATCCTTCGCTTCGGTAGCTAGATTAGAATCAATTAGATTATTATTGTCTTTTGCATGCCATAAGGATTTTAAATTATTTCAAATGGATGTTAAAAGTGCATTTTTAAATGGAGATGTTGTTGAGAAAGTTTACGTTTCTCAACCTCCGGGCTTCATAAATGAAAAATTTCCAAATCATGTTTTTAAACTAAAGAAAGCGCTTTACGGTTTGAGACAAGCTCCTCGAGCTTGGTATGATCGCGTAAAGAATTTTCTTTTGGATTTGAATTTTAAAATGGGAGAAGCCGATTCTACACTTTTTGTTAAGCATTCGAATAATGATATAATTCTAGTTCAAATATATGTTGATGATATCATTTTCGGTGCTACTAACTTTGCTCTTTGCGAAGAGTTTTCTAATGTGATGAAGGAACAATTTGAGATGAGCCACATGGGTGAGCTCAAATATTTCTTAGGTCTCCAAATTCGCCAAATGGACGATGCAATCTTCATCCACCAAACGAAGTATACGGTGGAGTTGCTTAAGCGATTTGGAATGGAGAGTGCCTCCGGGAAAAAGACTCCAATGAGCACGACTACGCATCTTGATAAGGATACGGGCGGTAAGGATGTAGACATTCGTCTATATCGAGGTATGATAGGTAGTTTACTTTATCTTACCACAAGTAGGCCCGATATTATGTTTGCCGTATGCGTATGTGCTCGTTATCAGTCTCAACCTAAGGAGTCTCACTTAGTAGCGGTAAAACGTATTTTCCGTTATCTAAGTTATACACTTGATTTTGGATTACTCTATCCGAAATCTAGCACATATGAGTTAATCTCATATAGTGATGCCGATTATGCGGGATGCAAATCCGAAAGGAAAAGTACTAGTGGCACTTGCCATTTTATAGGAAATTCCCTTGTCTCTTGGTTTTCCAAGAAGCAAAATTCCGTATCACTTTCAACCACCGAGGTAGAATACATTACCGCCGGTGCCGCGTGTGCTCAAGTTCTTTGGATGAGACACACACTTAAAGACTTTGGTATAAACTGTGATACTTGCCCTATCATGGTTGACAACCAAAGTGCAATATGTCTTTCCAAGAACCCGGTACACCATTCCCGTTCGAAACACATAGATGTCCGACACTACTTTTTAGATGATCATGTTGCTAAAAAGGACATCATTTTAGTGTACGTTGAAACCCAAAAGCAAATCGTCGATATTTTCACGAAACCCCTAAAGGAGGACTCCTTTGTGCGGTTGCGTCGAGAATTGGGGATTATGGGTGAATCTGAGATATAGGATTCATGTTTCATTCAATAATCTTGCATGCTATTATATTTCGCAATATTTCGTTCATGCTAGACTTATTGGATTTTTCGGGATTTTTATGTGATATTTTGAATTTTTGCTCGAATTCATGTTTGAATGTCGTATTTGAGATTTCGATGTTTAATGGGGTAGTTTAGATGATTTTTGAGAGGATTGTGATGTATCGTCTAAGTGGTTTAAGGAGAGAACTTCATTATCAATTTTTGGACTCATCTAGTCGGTCTCAGTTCATTAACCAACCGACTAGATTCGCATCTAGTCGGTCAGCTAATGAACTCAGACCAACTAGCTCTAACTCTCAACTTTTGAACTCCTTTAGTCGGTTTCAGTTCAATCACCAACCGACTAGATTCGTATCTAGTCGGTTAGTAAGAGAACTCAGACCGACTAACTCAAGCTATTTTGAGTTTCCTCTCCAGCTTAACTCTTTAGTCGGTTCAAGCTTACTTATCGACCGACTAGATTGAGTTCTAGTCGGTCAGTACTTGAGCGCAGACCGACTAATTCTTGTTCAGGAAATCTTCGACTGTTCTCTGTTTGCAACTAGTCGGTTCAAGCTCATTGACCGACCGACTAGATCGTGATCTAGTCGGTCAGTGCTTGAACTGTGACCGACTAGTTGTGCCAGGGACTGTTTGGTCTTTTGAGCTCTCGACCGACTTAAGTTCATTTTAGTCAGTTCGTTTTCATTCTAGTCGATTGTTTTTTAATTCTCCAGCTCAAAAACCCTGTTCCTCCCTCGTGACCCTTCGTCTTCCGGCCTTTTTCCGATCATCTCCGCCGTCGCCGGCCGTCGTCTTCCTCCTAGGGTAACCCCCCCGCTCCCTCTCCTGTCTAGGGTTAGTTTCCTATTCATAGGGTTAGGGTTAGTTCGTTTTCTGTTAGGGTTTCTATTTGATTTCAGCCTAGGGTTTGCTAGGGTTCCGGCCATCTAGGGTTTCTTCGCTTTGATCTCTCGTGTCTCGTGTAGTGCCGCGATTATGGCCCGTACACGTATCCCGATCACTCCATCTAGCCCCTCGCCGATGACCGTAGAACCTAACCCTACGGATCCCGTTCAACCTTCGAGAACCCCTCCAAAACGCCGTGCCAAGACCACCCAACCCTCTTTGTCTTCGCCTCCTCGTAAGCGTAAGAGGACGGCGACTGCGAAACCCCGAGCCAAATCTCAGCCCAAGCCCAAGCCTGTAGTTTTTCGTGCTCCTACTCCACCCGGTGCTTCGGATTTCGACACCGAGTATATCCCCGAGCCTGAGACTCATAGGGAACCTACTCCTCCTACCCATCCCGAGTCTAGCTCCCGACCTCGTTCGTCTACCCGTAAGCCTAAGGGAAAGGCTCCGATGCCGGTTGGCGGTGTCGATATCTCGTTGTGTCGCGACGACCCTATGTGTCTCGTGGCTTACAACCGTATCGAACATTGCCCACTGCTTCTGGAGCATTTCGTCCAATTCAGTGACTTCATAGGGTTAGCTGATCTTCTTACGTCCTCGAGTCTTCTCGATTACCTTCGATATGACCCGAAGGCGAATCCTCACCCCTACCCTCGATTAGTGAGGCTATTCTACGCCAATAGGATCCGGGGTCAGTACGATGAGACCCACTCTGTTGAGACGACTGTTTTGGGGACTCCTATAGTCCTCACAGCAGAAATCTTAGGAGAGATTTTGGGTATCTCTTCGTCTGGCCTCCTCCCCTCAGACATTTCTGTTGAGGATATTTCTTCCCTTGATCAGACGGTCCTTTCTGAGATTTTCCATCAGATTCCTCCCGCCATGATTGGCGTACCCTCCAAATCTTTCAAGCCAAATGCATGGGTCCTCAATCTGATTCTGAAGTCGTGCTTGCTTCCCAAGTATGGCTCCTCATCTCTACCGTCCCAGCCCTTTCTGAAGCTGATCTATGCCATATTCATGGGGAGCTCGATTAATTGGGCTCGCATTATACTCGATAAGATTGATTCTTTCGAGTGTATTCGCAAGTCCTCTAAATCGTCTCACATCCCATTTCTGTGCTTGTTGACCCTTGTTTTCCGTCACTTCCGTGTCACCTTGCCTCGTGACGATGAGCGTCCGCTTGGTCCTCCCCTGAACGCGACAGCCGTCAAGAAATCTCTTACGGCACTCTGTCACGTTCAGAGGACGACACCTTTAGCGTCTGCCTCTGCCTCTGCCTCTGCTGCTCCCTCTGCCACCCTTGATGATGTCGTTAGGTTACTTCGTCGTCACGAGTCTCGTTTGGCTCATACCGAGGAGGTAGTTTGCCGTATGGCTAGTCTGATGGGTGTTCAGCTTCCTCCTTCTGTTTCTGAGGTTGAGGAGATGGATGAGTTGGCTGAGGAGGACATTGAGGAGCTTTTTCGTGCTTCCACTCGTGCCCCCGAGGGCCCTTCTGGTACTGCTGCTGCTGGTGCTACCTCTTCTGGTGCTGCTGTTGCTGCTTCGTCTGCTGGTGCCCCCGAGAGCACACCTGTTGCCACTGCTCCTGCGGTGGATACTCCGACTGGTGCTCCTGAGGCCACTACTGTTGCTGCTCCTGAGATTGCCACTTCTTTCGTCGCTCATGCTGACATTCCGGATGTTCCTGCTGATCCAGTCACCACCTCTGCTCCTGCTGAGCCTGCAGTTGCTTCTGATCCTCCCGCTGCCTCTTGAGTTTCTTTGAGGCCTCTCCCGATACTCATTGGATGACATATCTAGGTGTGAGAGATGTTAGGTAGGATAGTGTGGGTGGCTATGTATTTTGGATCTTTTTGATGTAATTTTATGATCTTGTTGATGATGTGTTTTGGATCATTTTGATACTTTTGATGATGGTGTATATTTTTTTTGACACTCCGATATCTGTGATATGATGATGTATTTTGTGCACCGATCGGTGGATCGATGTTTTGTATGTCGGTGATGTACTCTGGTTCATATTTTATATATATATACATCGCACTTGACATTTCATTCTATTGTGCACAATCTATAATTTTTTTATGTCTCTGATGTTTGATTTCGTCGCTCGACGATATTAACTTGGTTTAATAGAAATTTCTTCTATGGAAACGTAGAATTGTTTTTCATGCACTAAATTAACCAAGAATGTTGATATTGGAGAGTATATTCCATAACTCAATCCGTACAAATGATTTGAGTTTTGATGATTTCGTATTACGATTTTCGACTATGGTTTCATTGACACGTCTTGAGGATATTCGTATTTCTTTTGGTGTCACTTGAACCGTCGTCGTATTCTACGACTCCCGTGCTTTTTTATTTGAGGCCATTGTTGTTGTCGTTGTTATCCTCCCGCTCTTTTTGCTTATGCCAAAGGGGGAGAGATATAATAATAACGATGTGCTAAATGAAAATTTAAAGCATTTTTCCAAGAATCTAACTTGATGTGTTAGATTCAGGGGGAGTTAAGATATATAAATGGATTTTCAAATCCGATATTTCAATAACCTTCATTTGGTATTCAATATTTCAATAATCGATTCTTATTTTATATACTTCACTCGTCTGCTTGATGCGTATTATTTTTGTTTAAATTGGAATTAACGTGTCATCAATGCAGGGGGAGTAAGTAAATTTCATTTGAATTATTATTTTTGATTATTATTTATGTTGGTTTGTCATCACCAAACAGGGGGAGAATGTTGGATATTGGACTCCCCGGATTTGGTTTTGGATGATGAACAAACATAAATATAACGTGAACTAACACTTTGTGAGCGCAGTTATGGAGATCGTCGCCAAATTCATTTGAATATCAATTACGACGTCTCAAGACTTCTCAAAGCACGTGATCGTATGCCTAAAGCTTCGTTGAAGCTTATGGACCAATTTAGAAGTCATGAAGATTCGAGTGAAGCTATTGAAGACGGTATCGTCAAGTTTTATTTATAGTCTTTAAACTTCTTTCGTAGAATGTTAAGCCTTGAGTAGGTCTTACGGTTTAAATCTTCATAACGCTCATATCTTATTTCTAGGATCTTAGTAGAAGTCCTTACAATCCTTCCCGAAGCTTCGCGCTTCGATTCGCGACTTCTTGTGCATGTTAGTTGGTTCAAGAAGAAGAACTGACCGACTAGATGGTGATCTAGTCGGTCGGCAAAGCTTCTTGGACCGACTAGTTCTTCTGAGTCATTTCCAAGCTCTTTACTGTTTACAGTTAGTCGGTCTAAGTTGACTCACCGACCGACTAGTTTGTGAACTAGTCGGTCAGTGATGCTTCTGTGACCGACTAGTTGAGCTTTCCCTGTACATGCACTTTTGAGCCTTAGCTACTGTTTATCATTAGTCGGTCTGCGTTCATTGATCGACCGACTAGTTGATGAACTAGTCGGTCAACTTTCCTTCTTGGACCGACTAGTTTAGTTTTACTGTTCATTCCAATTTTTCACCTATCTTACTGTTTATCGTTAGTCGGTCTATGCTCATTTGGCGACCGACTAGTTGGTGAATTAGTCGGTCAACATTTGCTCTTGGACCGACTAAGTCTATTTCTGCTCAGACTTCAGTTTTATCTGTTAGTCGGTCTCAGTTGAGTAACCGACCGACTAGTTGTGAAACTAGTCGGTCAGCTACTCTTCTTAGACCGACTAGTTCCTTATGTCTGTGCTTTGATCTTTTCTCTGTTCACTCATTAGTCGGTATAAGTTAATTGACCGACCGACTAGTTGATGAACTAGTCGGTCGGTGGTTGTTCTTTGACCGACTAGTTGGGTTCAGAAAAGAGCCGTTGGAGCTTTAATTGAAACGTTTTTCTCTCTCTCTCTCCTCTATCCTATAAATACTTGTTGGGCTGCATTCATTGCTGCCAAGGCTGATATTATTGCAAGTTTAGAGATCAAGAGAAATCATTCCATGTTCATTCAAAGCTCATTCTTTCCATTCAATAATCTCTCCTAACTCTTACTTCCAAAGAGAGTTTCATTGAGTGTGAAGCCTTCCAAGCCAAGTGCTTGATTCTAGGTCACCAACATCCCCATAGCTCTCCATCGCTGATCTACATCTTGGAGCTAGGTTTTGGTGCCACTTCTTCTTACTCAAAATCATCCTTGCCCTAATTCGTAAAGCGTTACTCAAGGCATATGTATTTTGTCGGTAAGAAGTTTCTTATTTCATTTCATATTTGAATTGTAAGTTTCACTCTCGGTTGTGAGAGTGTGGTTGTGATCCCGGGTTGTGGGAGTCACAAATTACATTTTGTATGATTTGACTTGTGGAGGTTTTTCACAAGTATTTCATAGTGGAAATCTTGAGTTAGGGTTTCTAACTCAAGTATCCAGAGGGGATCCGGGTGGTTGGGACGTAGGATCACCGCGAACAAGTCGGGGAGACTTGGGTGGATCCGAACCCAGTAATATCGTTTGTTAGCATTGTTAATTTTGTTGTTGTCTTCAATTTAAGCTTCCGTAAATTGATTTGGTAGTTGTTTGCACTATAATTAGGAATTATACTCCTCGTTATTTTTAAAGTACTATTCACCCCCCTCTAGTACTTGTGCAGTATCTTGTAGGGCATTACACTACGTGCTTGAGGCCGAGGAGGCCGAGGAGGCTGAGCAGGCCCATGCTGCACACGCTGCACCCGTTGACCCCGTGGCCCCTCAGCCTATCCCTGATATTTCTGCTGCTCCTGCCACCGCTGTCCACACTTCTGACGGTGTCGGGAGTACACTTGCTGAGACCGCCTCCACTACCACCACTCCCACAACAGCTGGCCCTCTGTCCGTTGATCCCCTCTGCTCCGCACTACCCGAGCGCCCACCTACTTTTGTTGAGAGCAGAGAGCCTTCTTTCGCTGCGGTCATGGAGACCGTGGCCAGTATGATCTCCGCTGGGATTTCACCTTTTGGACCCCACACTGCCTCCCCAGCGGTTGTCACCTCTGTCACCTCTGTAGCCGTACTATCTGAGAGTGTCATGACGTCTGTTCCCACGTCTGTGTCACCGACCTCTCTTGCCGCCTCGTCGTCACTTTTATACTCCACTTCCGCTGCTGCTGCTTCCACCTCACATCAGCCTGCGCCCCAGCCTCGCACTGAGGCTGGGCCCCCACTTGTGAGCACATCACCCTTCCTCCACATGCCTGCTGAGCCCATCCACTACACCACCCGAGTCCGCCAGCCCCGTCCTGCACAGCACAGACACGTGCGTCCCTCTACACCACCTCCGCCCGACACTGTACTTCAGAGCATTCGTGCTCTTGAGGGGGCGGTGAGTGCCCTCAGAGGTGACCTCAGGGCCATGTCTGCCACCGTCACCGCTATGGCCAGCCGCTTCGACCTACTTCCGGGCATTCACTATTGCCTCACTCAGATTCTCGAGCGGCTTCCTCGCGTACCGACCGTCCCCACACCCAACCAGCAGGTACCCACACCCACTCCCACACCCACCCAGCAGACTGTTCCCCAGCCACCACCACCACCACCACCGCCTCAGGACGGAGACGGCGCCACACCACCCTCTTAGGCACCCTCGATGCCATTGATCTTTTTTTGCTGTCATGCTGCCCGTCTCTGCTTGGTCCTGATGATTTTTGCCCACCCCCTCCCCTCACTGTTTTGGTTCCACTTTTTGATCATATCTTTCTATATCGTTTTTGGGAGAGAGGGAGAGATTTTTGGTATGACACTCTTATATCTGCTTCACTCCTATATCTGCATACATCATGTCCGCATCATATTTTCATTTCGTTATTTTCATTTTCTTTTTCCTCATGCATGCATCCTCCCCTTCCCCTCACATTACACGTCTCTCGGTGTGCCACACTTCGCACATTGAGGACACTGTGCACTTTAGCTTGGGGGAGTGAGTTCTCACGATTTTCGATTTACCACCTTTATTTTTTAGTTTTTTCACGCCCTTTTCCGCATTTGCACTCACTTTCATCCCTTTTTCTTTTTTTTACCATGCATCACGTTTTTCTTATTTTCTTCGTGTGTCGCATTGTAAATAGTTTTATTTTTCCCTCTTTATCTTTATTTCTTTCATCTCATGCTAGAGATGACTTTTCTGTGATGATGATGACGTGGAGTTAGCTTTCTCTATATGTATGCTTTATTTGTCATGTCTTAGCTTTTATTTCCGATATCATATGCTATGATTTGCCTTGCATTCAGAGATAGTAACCCACACTTTTTCCGTATGAAAATGGATGAATCTCTATTATTAGCTGAGTCTGAATATTCATATGTATGCTATCGTAGAAAACACACCAAGATTCACGCATTGGATGCTTATATATGGAGTACCGTTTTCTTTTCCTATATCACTTCTATTTGCATGACTTGTACACTTCACTTCAGGATGATTGAATGATGTTAGCTATGATGAATCTGGATTAGTTAGCTTTTTTGTGATCGAAACCGAGTAGATTAGATTACCCTGCTGAAGTTGTCGTGCACGTCTTATAGAGTGAACTGAGAGACATATTTATTTCTTTCTCCACATACCTTGAACTTTAATTCTCTATTTTAAAATCATTGGTGAATCTCCCCTTAGCGATTCTAATATTTGGCATTTCCTCCGTTATTAAATTCCTAGCTCCAAATTTCCCAAAACCCAAAAGAAAAAGAAAAATTCTTGTACACCCTTCTCTCTCTTTTGATTTGGGATCATTTGTGTATATGCTATTGAAAAAAAAAGAAGAAGAGAGAAAAGAAAAGAAAAGAAAAGGATTTGAGAAAAAGAAAAGAAAAGAGAAAATAATCTCAATAAACGATCCCATCTCATATACTCTCTCTTTCTTCCCTCTTTTCATTTTTGTGTTTTTTTATTTTCTTTTGCATTTGGAGCTTCAAAAGAAATGGGGAATGTAAATATTGTTTTTTATATGCCACCACGCTTATAGATAAGCTTGGGGGAGAGAATCCAATGATGTGTGAGAGAGTGACTACCTGACGGTGCATGACAACCTAGGCTAAGTAATATTCTATACTCGGTGAGATTGTTTTAGCTTCATAAAATCCAGAAAACCTACGCCTAGCATTAATTTCATGAAATCCACGCTTTTCTATTCTTTCTATTCTATTGCGTGATATTCTTATACTCCTCATAAAAAGCATTCAATTGAAAAGTGTGTGATCTGCGATATTGTATACCGCTTTAGATGATTCAGACAATGTTAATCTTAGAATTATTCCGTTCTTCATGCTATATCAATATTCTTGGGTTTTCATTTCTATTTGCACCATTATACTATGATATCGAAATAAAAGTCTTTGATATGTGTTTTACATTCGGTGCATGCTATATGCGTAAGCAAAACCCACGTCCTGAGAAAAATGATCTAGCAGCTTCCCTCTTCTCTTTCTTCTTTCTTCTTCGTTTTTCGTTTTCCGTTTTTCCATCGTTTTCATTTTCTAAATTCACCGGGTTCACCTTTTACTTATCTTCCTCGAGGACTAGTAAGAGGTAAGCTTGGGGGATTTTGATCACTCCGTATTTTACACCTTTTTTCCCGCATGTTTGCATGCCATTTAGATCGCTCAAATCATGTTTTTCACGGTTTATCGACAACATTGCGATACTCTTCACGATTTGTTGTTTTTGTCGTATTTCAGGAGATTTGGAGCAATTTGGAGTGATTCCGAGATACACCCACTCCGGAGTGTCACCAAAGACTTCCCTGAGGGGTATTTTGAGATTGGAGAGGAGCGGAAGAAGAAAGAACGTCGTAGGAGCGACGAGGAGGAAAAAACACACAGAATGGGCATTTTCAGTGTCTTACTCGGCCGAGTGAAGGAGTCACTCGGCTGACCAACGAGACCCCGCTCGGCCGGCCAGATCGGACACGCTCCAAGTGTGCACTCGGTCGAGCATCAGAAGCCGCCTCGGCCGAGTGACATATCCTATCCGCCCGAGTGGCACTCAGACGACGGCCATCAAAAACTCCCAAGTTACTGTTTTTTTGTCAGTCTGAGATCAGAAGACCCACTCGGTCGAGTGGCAATTGCCGACCGCCCGAGTGAAGATAGCCCATCGGCCGAGTGACGACAACTCACTCGGCCGAGTGACGCCCAAAGTGACGACCCCCAAGGCCCCAGACTTACTGGAATCCGTCAGGGTTTTTCACTCGGCCGAGCGACATTTGTCACTCGGCCGAGTAAGCAGCGCTGCCTGTAGCGGAAATCACGATTTTGGAGCTACGCAGGGGCAGTTTGGTCACGAATTTTTGGGCAGTTTTGGGGGGTATTTAACCCCAGATTCTAATCTAGTTTAGGGGGCTTTTTCTATTGCTTTTGGCAGCCTTTCTAGATTAGACTTTTTAGAGTTTGATTCTTGTGATTGGAGAGGAGAGAAAAGTGTTATTTTGTTGGATTCTTGGAAAGCTACATTGGTTTGTCTCCCTCTCTATTAAAAATCCTATTTTTATTGCTATTTTGATTATTGCTATGAATTCCATTGCTATTTCTATTGATTATTCTTTCATTAGCAATATGATTTGTGAGTAGTCTTAACGTCTTAGGGCGTGGGGATGAACCCTACGAGCCCAATTTCCGATTTGTGATGATTTGGTAGAACTATTGCTAGAATTGCTATTAGGGTTAGTTTGGGATCGATATATTACTGATAACTAGGTGTTCATATCGATTGGGATTTACAAGAGATTGGATCCCAATTCGATAGGAAACCCTAGAAATCCGAATTGGGTTGAAATTGAGTTTCCGAAGTATCGGTTTGCAAGAGATTGGACCGATACTAGGATTCTCAGTTGCAATTCTATACCGATACCCGTTTGCAAGAGATTGGACGGGTAGGAACTATCCCAACCTAGGTCGTAGCCCGAGTTTGCACGAGAGTGGGCTCGGGATGCGATTGAACTATGACGTTGATCCTAATGCTAGCTTGCCTAGGCTAGGGTTTGCAAGAGATTGGACCCGAGCCTAGGTTCGCTATAGACCGGCAACAGCGCGAGAGCGTGAGCTAGGTTTTACATTCAGTTGCAACTAGTTCACCCGACATTCTACCCTAGCAAGTGTGAGACCGATGAATCACAATGACGAGATACGGTGAGTAGCGGGGATTCCCTATTCCCTAGGCGTCTTTATTTTATTTTATATCTCTATACTTTGTTTGACAATTGTGACAACATCGCCGAAAGGCACTTTCCTACTCTTCTGTCCATATAGCCAGGTTGTTCGGAGAAGGCACTGTCATACGTCATCCCTGTGTTCGATACCCGCTCGCTGCTACACCGTGCGCTTGCGGTAAAACTACACGGTCGCTCTTTAGGGTGTACGCCCGGGCGCGATCAGATGCAAATGCCATTTTCAAATTTTGGATGTTGTTGCGGGGTGGAACTCACGTACAATGAATTTGTATTATGGGGAACCAAGGGCACTGTGGTTATGCTAATGGCGGGATTAGAGTAGGCTATTTGACAGGGGATTAGAGGGGTGATGAGACAAAGCTTGCGGTGGAGGCTGACCACGGTATCGAATCCGGTGGGATGCAGGGTGGGATCCGAACTGCCTAGGTTGGGGGCGAGTGCGACCGTCGTGACGAGCTAACCTGCGCGAGGAGCAACTCGTCAGAAAGGTCGGGTTGGGGATCCAACCCTTAGCCTCTCCGATGCCTAAGTCAGTAATAGGACTTAAAGTGGGGGCTAGGCACGCAGGTCGGGCTGAGGGTGAGCCGACCTTGCGTGACGAGCTATGAGTGGAAGAACAAAGATATGGACGACCTTTGCTCTTGTGTGTGATTAACGAGAATTGAGAGTGAATTTGCCAACCCCCTCACCGTAAGAAGTGAGTGGGTATTTATACTTGATGGGAGGCGGTTAGGTGGGGCTGACCTGGCATGCTGACTCGACGTGCTGAGCTGGCCCTGATGTCAGCAGAAGCTTCGGACGATGATGTCAGGAACAGGAGTATCAGCCACGCTTTTGTCAGACGGTGCAACGGCCAGGGGTGATTTTGTCAGGGTGTTAGGGCCGAAAGCATTAAGTGTCAGGGGGCGCAGCGGCCAGGGGGGTGCTTTGTCAGATGGTCAGGCGACGTAAGTGTCAGTCGCATCCTTAAACTAGGTTGTTTGTCGTGTCCGATGGGCCAAGGGTCTAGCGGAGCGTTTACCCATGGCTGGGTTCGAGAGGAGCCGCCGGGCCGGCCTGATCGGGGGGTGTTCAGCCTAACCGTTCACATTTTTGGGTAGGGATCCTGGATCACCGGTGGGGGGAACGGGTGTGCCTCTGTCAACATCCGAGGCTGCACTGTCCCGGCGTGCCTCGAGCACAATGCTCCTGGCAGACTGAGCGAGAACAGTTAAGCGCCTCTGTCGGGGGGGGGCGAGGTGAGGTGTGCCCATCCCCCATAGTCTCGGACTTTCGGATCGGCTGACGCCCTACATGTCCTTGAAGTTCAGGCGAGGGGTACCCTGACGTTGGGTCGGCCGCCCGTTTGGGAGGGGCGAGTCAGTGAGGTATATTAGTTGTTCTGGGAGAGAAGTCGGACTACCACGATCTTTAGGTCATAAAAATTGCCCCCGGCATTCGAGCCCGAGGCGGGAGCCCGGCTCGGCTCGGATGGCGAACTGCTCCGCCTGTTTCGAAATGTCGATACGGATCTCGGCCCGCGCTCGGGGGCGACGACACAAGCTTGGGAATTCCCGCCCTATTGGTCATTATTACGATTTGGAAGGGCAGGGGAAAACGAAGTGCCTCCGCTATAGGATTCGTGACGCGTGGCTGAGGTGACTCTCACACCAGTCGAGGCGTCAGGGATATTCTGATGGGCACCGCGTGGCGGTGTATCGACGGTCGTGATGACCCGGTGCCTTATTTTATAAGCAGGGGGGGTGAAAGTCGACGGGAGTTTTCCTCCATTTTCGATTTTTCTTCGGTGTTTCTCGCTTTCGTCCATCGCCTGTTGGCGTGGCAGCGACTGCCGCCGGGGATCTACTTTCGATCGTCTTCTCGACCTGATGGATCCGCTAGGTAGTTTTTCCACTTTCCAACCGATGGCTTCTCATTTCAAGTTCGGAGGCGGCAGCAGAGTGGGGGAGGAGGAGCCTGTGGAAGAGGGGGCATTGCCGCGGGGGGTGCGGTGGCCTCGAGAAAGGGGGTCGTGGTGCACCGTCGTTCCAAGGGCAATTGGGGCCCTCAAATGTAGGTTGGATATGATCAACATCAGGGAGATTCGCGTGCAGTTTGTGCGTCTGCCCTATGAGGTATGGGTCCCTGGGCCCCGAGGAAATGGTGTGCTCGCCTGGAGATAAAGAAGTCGGGGTTTACGCCCAGTCATTTGAGTTGGGGCTCCGTTTCCCGATCCACCCGTATCTCCTCTATCTATTGAATTTCCTTGAGCTACCGATCTTTGCCCTGGCGCCCCGCTCTTGGGGCTTGCTGGTGGGGTTAGTCGTCTTGTGCCTTGCCAGCTCCCTGAGCCCGTCCCTGGCGTTGTTCCAATATTTCTTCGTAGTTTGGAAGAGGGGGATGTATCACTGTGTCTGCGCTAGGAGGGGACATGAGCTTGTCCTCGGGGTGCCCGACGATGTCAGCGGTTGGATGGAGGAGTTTGCCTTCGTGATGATGTCGGTCGACGTGGTGTTTATGTCGAACTGGGGGGCACGAAACTCTCTAGTGAATGAAAGGGTGGAACTAACTGGGGATGATCTAGTGAAAGCACAGATTCTGGGGGAGCTGCTCGAGGCGCACCGTCAGTTAGCGAGTCTGACGCAGAACCATCGGCTCGCCCAGGACTTTTGGTCCCTAGGTACCTTTGACTTTTGGTGAACCCTTAGGTAGGCTTACCCTGATCTCTTTTTTCTTTGTAGGTGGGGACGTGATGTAAGGGCCAGAGGAGGTATTGGGGTCAGCCGGAGTCCCGGTCGCGGAGAACGCTGGCTCTTGCGAGAAAGGCAAGGGGGTGGCAGGTGAAGAGGGATCTCGAAAACGAGGGGGCGAGGTCTCAGGTGAGGAGAGAGCGAATCGGGGACGAAGGGCATCCGAGTCGGGTCCCTCTACCAGTCGGTTCGGCGAGGTTCTCTCCACTGGTTTGTCCGCGCGGGGGTGGATCCCCCCTATTGCCGCGGGTACCGGAGGTAGTCGAACCTCGAAAGGCACCCCCGGTTCAGAAATGGCCGTACGGAATCCCTTTGCAGGATATGGGAAGGTCGATGAGCCCGAGTTGCGAGAGAGCCCTCATCCATTTCAAGAAGACTCGAGACGAGGTTGAAGCGTTCTCGGACGACCGTCTCCATAAGCTGCCCTTTCAGGTGAGCCGTGATGAGTCGATATTCGAGGACGCCGGGGTGGCGATGCGCCTCGCGGAGTATTGCATGCTGCCGCGGGACCGTGAATCCTTGACCCGCGTGGGGGTGGAGCGGTTGTGCGGCTCTGCTGTATGGCACATCATGCAGGTAGGCCAATTCCCTCGTCTCGCTCTCAGACTTTCTTTACTTTTGTCCAGCTGACCAGGGTCTTTTTGTAGATGGTTACGGCTATGGTGTCCCTGCAGCGCCGCACTCCAGTGGCCGCCACAAAAGCGGCTCTTGATAAAGCGATGGCAGACCTAGGCGAGGTCGGGGGAAGCTGAAGGACACAGAAGTGGAGCTGGATAGGGTTGTGGCGGCCTGCGAGGTAGAGAAGGGGCAGGCCGCGTATTTTGATTCGTCGAAAGCTACGGACGAGTGTCAACTCCTAGAGGTGACGTGGGAGAGGGATGACATCCTGTCGAAGCACGTCAGAGAGATGGCTAGCAAGGAGAGGGTGATCGAGGTGCAGAAGGGGCAGATAGCCGGCCTAAAGGAGACCATCGAGGCGGAGAAGAGGGAGAAGGGTATCCTGAAGAGGCGGCTGGAGGAGAAACGGGAAGTTGAGAGCGGTGTGATCGAGGCCGCCATCTGCCGTTACCATGATGAGCATGTTGTTCCGATGTTGCAAGAGGCTAAGGAAGCGGGAGTTCACCAAGTGGGGAGGGATATGAGGGCTCGGTCGGCGGAGAGACGTCGTCACTGAGAACGTAGGGTTATGGAATCTTGTTTCTTCTTGTATGAGGGTTAGACTCGACGTCTTGTTGTATCATGTGACAGGATTTATGGATGGCTTTGCCATTTAGTTAAACATAATGAATTGATCTTGTGTTGGTTTTTCTTCTTCCTCGTTATGTCTGTAGGTCGTTTGTTTGTGCGGGACATAATTGTCCCCAACTTTGCTGTGCCGAGGATAGTCGAGTCGTCGGTAGAGGGAAGTTGAGACGTACCATGTATGTCAAGGGTTTGATGCGAAGCAAAGTGTGAGTCCTAGGAATGTCGAAACGGGGCGAGGTGGATCAGTCCGCCTAAACGATCGCTAAGCGTTGAAGCCGAAGTTTGAAATCGATTGTGCGGTGCCCCTTGCTTGGGCCGCATCGACGGAGTCGGGGCCTGTCCTAGGCCTGGGTGAGGGATAGAAGGCATGATTTCGAATTGGCGTAATCATTTTGACGGGGAATGGGCAGGAACTGAAGCGGCTTGTTGGCAGCCGCGTGAATATACGTCATCCTTGCGATTCGACGGCGGGCGGAAATCGAAGCGGCCCGACCACTTCAAGGCTGACACATGTCAGAGGTGACGGCTGCCATTACTCGAAGCGTCAGATCGCACAGATCGACGCGGGAGAGAGAGCGGATTGATGACGCGTGGCGTGAAGCCGATGGTCATGATCCTTCGTGGTGTCACATATAAAGACCTCTGGGTGGGGAGCAAGGCAGGATTTCTTGCTGGGTGATGGTTTTCCAAGCAGCTGCGGTTGTCGGAGATTTTGTTGCTCTTACCAGAGTTGCCCACGGAGAGTCGGCCACCACCGCAGCTTTGCAGTCCAAGCCGTCGGTGCCACTCAAGTAAAAGGTCTGTTTTTGTTGATGTCTTCCTCGACGTCTTCGTTTCACGTGTCGGGGTCTAGGGTGGTGGGGGAAGGGAGCTCTGCCGTGAAAACTGGGGTGGTGCCCATAGAGATTGCGGGCGTGAAGTCGGTGCTGAAGAGGTCCATTTCTAAGATCTTTGAGTTGTATGTTCGGCAACCGTATTCTGTCCGTGAACCGACCGCGCAAGAGAGGGTGTGTTTCACGTGCGACTACGAGGTGGGGGTGTATGTGTCCGACTTCGAGCATGGGTTGCACTTCCCCCCCATCCGTTGGTGTTAGATGTATTGAATTTCCTGGGGCTGCCCCTGTTTTGTCTGATGCCAAATGCCATTAGCGTGGTTGTGGGTTTCCTTGTACTGTGCGTGAGCAACCAAGTTTGTCCCTCGCTGTCTTTATTTCATTATTTCTTCGCGGTGAAGAGGCTGCGGTCCTATTATTATCTCTCCACGAAGAGGAGCCATCCGCTCCTCAGAGGGTTGCCGGAGAAGATCAAGGGGTGGTGCAAGCAATATGTGTTTGTCTCCATACCCGAGGATGTGCTGATGAGATCGGATTGCGGAGAGCTGAATCCCGAGGCAAAGGAGGGGGTCGAACTGGGAGACGAGGAGAAACAAGTAGCCCAGTTTCTAATGGTTATCCCGGAGGAGGGCCGTGACTACAGGACGCTCGCCAGGGCTGAAATGATAGATTTGCATATCTGGCCCGAAGGTACAATAGAGTTTGTTATTAGTGCGTCTGAAGTGCATACCCTGAGCTTTCTTCCTTTTGCAGGTCGCACCATGAGTCTATTGCTTGAGGAGATGATGAAGCGAGTTGAGGAGCAGGCGGGGCAGAAGTCGAAGAAGGCGGGCCCCAAGAGGTCGCGTGAGGAAGCCGTGGTGGAGGGTTCGAGGAGGGGGCAGGCGTCTGTAAAGATGAGGAGGCTGCCTGTGACCTCGTCCATCGCTGATGCTCAGGTGCGGGGGAAAGTCGGTCAGCATGGAGGGGGGTCCGGTACGGGGATTGCGCCCTCCGTTATCGATCTGGAAGTCGGGGGTGTAGGGCTGACAAAGTGAGGGATGGATGCCCCTAAGACCCGGTCGCCTAGCCCCAGGGTATCCCTCAATGTGGAGGGGATGTCAGCTACCGACCGACTAGAGGGATCTGGCGTGTCCGGTGTCAGGGCCAAGTCGACTGGCTGGGACGGCTGGCCCTACAGCTGTCTGCTGTTCGTGCTGGAGAGGACTGCCGAACCCAGCTGTGAGGCCTCGCTCGTTCGTTTCAAGGCTAAGAGGGCCGAAGTTGAGGGCTATCCTGACGAGGCTCTTCATCGGACGCGGTTCAAAGTGAGGGACGACGAGTCCATTTTTGAAGATGGTGGCGTGGCGGCGAGGTTAGCGGAGAATATCTTATTGCCCCGTGATAGGGTGGCGCTAGAGGCTGTGGAGCATGAGGGTCTGTGTGGAACCGCGGTGTGGCATGGCGTGCAGGTAGGCTGGATGAATCGGGTGAGGTTTATTAGGTGGTTTTGTTGAGTACCTCAACCGGGTTTTCTTTTGCTGTACAGGCTACCACTTTGATGCTCGCAGTTATGAGGCACACTCTGGCCATAAATAAGGCCGAGAGCACCGTCGCCAGAGTGGCGGCCGAACTCGTCGCGTTTTGTAAGAGTGCCGGCGAGCGGTTGGGGAAAGAGAGGGAGCGGTGCGGCCAGTTTGAGGCGGAAGCCCAGCGCCTGAAGGGGATCCTGGCGGATTGTGAGATGCAGGCCACCTCTGCTAGGGACCAGGTGAAGGAACTGGAGAACGCGCTTGAGTAGGAGGAAGCGCGTGCGGCGGGCCTGGCAGACCGAGCGAAGGCCGCCAAGGAGGAGATGATTCGGAAGTTCGAGGAGTTTCGGTCGTATCAGGAGGTGACCTTCGTCCCCGCCCTCGCAGACGCGATGTCCTGGGGTTTGGAGAAAGGCCGTGAAGAGGGTCGCGAGGAGGGTCGAGCGGAGGGGTGGGAGGTCTGCTTGCTCCAGATAAAGGAAAGGGTGGCGAGCTTGTCCCTGCCAATTGAGCTCGACATCGACGTGCTCGTGGCTTCCGAAGACGAGGAAGAGGCGAGGGATGACGAGCGAGTGATCGTCGGAGAAGGCGGGGGCGTCGAGGCAGAGACTGGCAAAAAGGGGGGCGACATCTAAGAAGCTGACGGGAGGGATGTCGCGACTAGTGGGGGCGAAGTAGGCGAGGGTAACGCACCAGAGTAGTTTTGTATAGATGGGGTGGGCGAATGTTTTGTGTGGGGTCGACCCCCGTTATTTTTGTAATTTTCGGATTCCGACTATGTGGAAATTCCCTTTGTTGGTTGTGTTTTGTTATTGTTATCTCTTGCCTGGCGTAGCGTCGAGCTACGTTTGTTCCCTTTGGTTGAGTCTCTTATGAAACGGTGGGCAGCCCGTAGAATGTCTTTTCCTCCTCCAGATTCGGGGCGGTGGGGGGAAATGAGTTTTGAGAACTCGTCCTGCTGTTTGATGGGGGTCGTACTGGAGTTAAAACCTACTTGAATAATGTTTCATAGTTCGCATGGGATTGTCGATGTCACGGTCTTTACAAGATTTTGACAAAAGAAATAACGGAGGTCGACTTATTGTCTAGCTGCGGAGTCCTGATCGGACTTGGTGTGCACTCCACACTGCGAGTGGGCTGGGAAGCCGATGTATTCCGATGTAGACTACGTTAGGATGGGCGGACTCACTTGCCCGGCACGGGTCTTCTGCTTTTATCATTGCTTGGCGCGTCCCCCTTTCCTCTTCAAGTCCCTGAAGGGTTGCAAGGTTTCTCTGGGGAGATAGGGGTTGAGGGGCGGGGTGGCCTTTGGTGGCTGCTCTATCCGCGGGGCTTTTGCCCTTCCGTTGGTCAGAGTAGTAGAGGGACGAGAGCAGATAGGTGCGGTTCGCCGCCGGTCCTCTTCTTCCCTTGCCGTAGATTGTCCAGGGGAAGTCAAGGAGTGGAAGGCGGGGCACCCTTCATGTAAGGGGAATAGCCTATCGGCGTGGCAGGCCGTCGGGAGGCGAGCCCGTCGGGGATGGTACGTCCCAGCGGAGGCTGAAGTGCCCAATGGGGTGATTTGACAGGGCTGCCCCTTCCATCGGGTTGTCGACCCGCTGTGCCAGCATACGTAGGGCGTCAGCTGAGGGGCGTGGTCCGCCATTGGAGCCCCAGTTCCCGTGTCTTAAGTTGTCCAAAGGAAGTTGGGGAGCAGCAGGCAGGGCACCCCTCGTGTAAGAGGAATAGCCTATCGGGGATCATCGTGCGGGGGGAGACCGCCCACCGGAGCGGTCGGGGTTCCTCGTCCTTCCTCCATCTTCTTGGAGGGGATTGGGGTTGACCTACCCTCACACTATCTTTTTCATTCTCTTCCTTCGAAGAGTTGGGGGGAGTATTTATAGGGGAGCTCTTTGGCCGTTCCCCTCCAATTAATGCGATGAGCTAGCGCCGTTAATGGGCTCAATTGAATCGTGCCCTTCGGGAACTGCTCCCAACAGGTGGCACGAGACGTGACTCGTCATCCTCTGTCTCTCGGAGAATGTGTCGTCATTAATGGCGCTTGCCCCAAATGTCTCTTCACTTTCACAGGTCACATCAGCGACGTGCTTTATCAGGACCAGGCGTTGCTCATCGATCCTTGACCTGTGCGAGGGTCGCCTTTATCCGTGTGACATTATTATTTCCTAATGTTCGGGTTAAGAGATCACAGGTCCACTTTGGGAGGGCGGGTAGTTCGGCCCTTGCTCCTCTCTGGTTTGGGTGGCAAGGATTGGTCTTGCCCCGGAGTCTTTGAGAGGGCGGGTAAGGGCCGTCGCCTCCCCGCAGCCTCTATAGTCGGACGGGGAGTGGGCGTCGCCTACCCCGCCTACGGCGCTCCGGTTTGGGTGGAAAAGCTCCGTAAGCTTTCCCCAGAGGTCTTCATTTGGTGGGGAGGAGCGAGTGCGTAGCTCGGCCCGTGCCCCACTCCGGTTTGGGTTGCAAGGATTGGTCTGGCCCCGGAATCTTTGAGAGGGCGGGTATTGGGCCGTCGCCTACCCCACATATGGCGCTCCGGTTTGGGTCGCGAAACTCCGTAAGCTTGCCCCGGAGGTCTTCATTTGGTGGGGGGAGCAAGTGTGTAGCTCGGCCCGTGCCCCTCTCCGGTTTGGGTGGCGAGGATTGGTCCTGCCCTGGAGTCTTTGAGAGGGCGGGTATTGGTCCGTCGCCTCCCCGCAGCCTCTATAGTTGGACAGGTATTGGGCCGTCGCCTACCCCGCATATGGCACTCCGGTTTGGGTGGCGAAGCTCTGTAAGCTTACCCCAGAGGTCTTCATTTTGTGGGGGGGAGCGAGCGCGTAGCTCGGCCTGTGCCCCTCTCCAGTTTGGGTGGCGAGGATTGGTCCTACCCCGGAGTCTTTGAGAGGGCGGGTATTGGGCCGTCGCCTACCCCGTATATGGCTCTCCGGTTTGGGGGGCGAAGCTCCATAAGCTTGCCCCGGAGGTCTTCATTTGGTGGGGGGAGCGAGCACGTAGCTCGGCCCGTGCCCCTCTCTGGTTTGGGTGGCAAGGATTGGTCCTGCCCCGGAGTCTTTGAGAGGACGGGTATTGGGCCGTCGCCTCCCCGCAGCCTCTATAGTCGGACGGGTATTGGGCTGTCGCCTACCCCGCATATGGTGCTCCGGTTTGGGTGGCGAAGCTCTGTAAGCTTGCCCCGGAGGTCTTCATTTGGTGGTGGGGGGATTGTAACGACCACTTTTCGTCGTACGTTGTTCGTGCACGTGCTTTTGGCCGTGCACGTGTTTGTTTTAGACTTTGTTTATTTGTGAACACTTTCGTGTGATATGCCGTTGTGAACGTCTCTGAGAATGTTAAATAGTGGCACTATTTTGGAACGACGTTTCTCGAGTCGTTTTCTCACAATTTAAACTTATTCGATGAGACGTGGCGATTTTCACTTTTGACGGGAGACGTTTCTATTTTTAGTTTCGTCGTCCGACGTCAAAATTGAGATCCGTCTTCTTAGTTAGCTCACTCTCGTCATCACGACCACCCCGATATTTATTTTATAATTTTTGGAGTTTATTTGACCACTTTTATATTTTTAACAAGTTTTATAATATTTTTAATAATTACGTTTTAAATTAATTCCGGCCAAATAAAATTTATTTGAGTTTTAAACGTTTTAAAGAATTTTTGAGCCAATTTCCAGCTCATTTGGACCAAGTCAAATCCTTGGGTGAGTTGGAGAAGTTGAATTTCAAATTTTAAATTATTTTAAACTTCTAATCCTATTAGATTTAGCCCTAGACCAAGTCAACCCATCTACACTATATAAACAACCCCTAGGAAGACCCATTTTCGCAAGAAATTAACCCTAGCCTCTTCCAAAACCCAAATTTGACGTTGCGACGATTCGTCGCAACGTTGCGACGAACGGCTGCCGCACGACCGACGTTTCCCCTCCATTTCCCTCGGTCTGACCGAGGCCCTCGCCCGCACAAGCGCCCGCTCCGCACCCAGTCGCCCGCCGCTCCATTGCAACGCTCGCACCCCGCTCCGACCGAGAGAACCCATCGATCTGACCGACCCGTTCCACCGCTCCGCATCGCAACCCCCGCTCCGCTGCAGCCCAAGCGCCCGACCGACCCGCCCGCTGTGTCTGACCGACCCAAGCGCCCGCATCGCCCGCTCCCCTGCTCCGTTGCAACCCCCGCAGCGTGCAGCACCTGCTCCCTCGCATCCGCAGCGCCCGACCGAAGGGTTGCTCCGCACCGACCGAGAGCACCAAGGCCGCACCGACCGCAGCGTTGTGCAGCGCCTGTTCCTAGCGCCTGACCGATGGAATCTCCCGTATTGGCTGGGTACGACCGAGAGCCATTCGCCGCAACCCTGCAACCGTCGCACCACTTGCCACCGTGGGCCCCCCAAGTTCTCCAGAGGTATTGTGTGTCCCCCTAAGGTCCCTAGGACTACTGTGGGCCCCACCTAGGTGCTTTCTCTCCGACGATTCGCCGTTGAAGCCCGTCGTCGCACGTGCTAGCTTTGGAATCTGGAATCGTCGCTCCGGATGATGCTCTGAATTTCCAACGAGGAATCTATATTGGAATCAGGACTTGGAGCGCGATCTTTTATTCCAACCCCCGGCGTCGCTACCCGACGCCGGTGTAGCTTTCGCGTCGTGTTGAGGTAACGCTTTGCACCCCTAGGACCCCCAACCCATTGCCTGCTAATCAAGACTAAAATCAGTATTTTTAAAGTATTTTAAATGTTTTAAATTCAATAATGAAGATTAATAATATGGACTTTAGGCCGGTGGACTTGTGCACGTAGGGTAATTGTGATTTTTGGACTCATTGGACGGTGTGCTCAGACGTCGTACTTGCAGGCAAGTGAAACTTGTCAACTCTTGTGTAGGGCCATGTTTTTAGGCCACTTCCTTGTTTTCAGCGTAAAAGAGACTAGTCAGTGAAATGATAGCTGGCTAGACGCCTACTTGATCTAGTTTGACAACGAAACTAGATCAATCACCTAATTGATCTAGCTTGACAACGAAGCTAGATCCAACCCTTTAAACTTGTTGTTCATGCATACTAAACTGTCACGTTTACTTTCCTTATCTGTACGCACTTTTAACTGCCATGCATTGCATTCTACATGTCATCCAAGTTGATTGTTGCATTCGTAACACACGCTGCAATACTTGTACTCCTTGAATACTACTTCCAGGGAAACGGGCCTCATGTGTTGGTCAAAAGCCAATGCCCGGTTTCCTGGTCCGGCTAGGTGCACCCCTATGCCATACTTGTAAAAACACTTCCTGGCTCGTGATCCAGAAGCGAGCATTCCACGTTCGGGGGTAAGGCCCTGGCTCGATACACGTGGAGGGGTAGGGATAAACGTTCACTTGAGCTTAGGAGTGGCCTGATCAGCCCTCTAGCCAAAAGACGGAATCTCTGTGCACGAGGTGCTTACTTTACTTGTCTTGTACTTGTCTTGTGAATGATTCATGTAATACTTGTCATCCATGCCATGATTAAATGCCATGCTCGTACTTTACTTTACTTTACTTTACCTTACCTGTTGCACTCATTACTTTAACGGCCATGTCATTGCATCATGCTAGAACTGCTAGGTTGCTTTACTTTTACCTACTTTCAGTTTCCTTGCACAAGTCTCTTGTAGACTTGCTGACATGTGCCCCTTGCTCTTTTGGGTGTCACATGTTAGACCCTGAGCCAGAGACCGTTGCTGAGTACGTGATGTGTTGCTGACGCTGAGCCTGAGTCCATGTCTGCCTAGGAGGAGTTTTTTGGATGTCAGTGATCTTTCTTGGTGACTTTGCTAAGCTTTCTTTTGTTTTAGGTTTCGGTGCGTGTCGCCTTGTTTTGTACGATGTACTTTTGTTGGCCATGTTTGGGCCTTTAGACTCTCTTTTATTTCAGCCTGGTGGCTTTTCTGTGATGTTGGAATTTATATTTATGGATATTCTGAGATTATTCTTCCGTCTCAATTCATTATTATTATCTTTGTTTCGCTCGCGTTGCAAGGACCTGCAGTTTAAAATTTGATTGACGCTTATCGGACTTGCAGCTTTGCAGCTTCAAGTCTGAGCGGACCTTCTCACGCTTCGCCTCCATATTTTTGGGAAGCGGGGCGTGACAGGTTTTGTTGGTGGCCCATGCAGGTCCAATCTTGCAATTGCGAATTAACGGAACAACGATAATAACGGAATGTCCATTAAATAAATTACAACATCCGAGTCATAAACCTGGAGTCTAGTCGTTTTCTTATGGCACTAGGTGGTAAGAAGACTTAGTTAGACGTCTGTGCTTGCTATTTAGAGGCCCCTGATTGATAGTTAGACCCCCTTCTAGCAATTGACTTAATCGTCGTAGGAGTTACCTTAGTGGTTCATGACTACCCCTGACCATATTAGACTTCTAGAATTTCCATCGGTCGTTCGCTTTTGGGTTCATCGATTTCGGACCAAGCTGAACGCATTTCTTTACCGTCTAACCTTTAGAAGTCTTAGCGCTTAGTTTTTAATCTTTAGTTGGTCGACCGTAGGAGTTCCCCGTAGACTCTTCTGATTCATATCCTAGGCGTATGAATGTTTTGATCTCCAACCAATTTCCTTGCCTCGATTCACGAGATCGCCTCATGACGATCGTCGTCCATTTTCGAACCTCTCCATTACGAACCTTGAAACTCTTGAAAGTATTTTTTCGACTCCCTCCTTTCCGAAGTTTAACCTTGTTCCAAATCTTAATGTATATGTACTTATACTTCATCCTCCTTCGTTGATTTAAAATTTTAAAAACTTTTGTCGGAAATTTTGAACTCTAGCTTATAATATTTTTTCCAGCTTATATTTTTCGTACTTATGTAAATGCGTTGCCCCTTCATATATTAATTTTATTCTGGACCGTACTTTTGCTTTGCCCAATTCGATTTATAATTTTCCTTCTTATTTGTGTTATACGAATGATGCGTCATGTTTACTTTAATATACTTTCGAGACACACGGAATTTCAGCTTTCAGCAAGTCGATTTTATGCCCGACGTTTTCTCCACTTCAGATTCTTTTGCAAAATTACTATTTTCATAACCACATCCTGCTTTAGACCCTCCAAGATTTAATTTTAAGGATTTGCTATTCGATCTTGATAATTCTTATACTAAGTCGTTAATATTATTTTTCCGTGCACCATACATACTTTCAATTATTTTTATATCAGTACCAGACTTGTTGTGCTCGTATATTAAGAACCTTGTGTAAATCTGTTTCTCATTTTTGGCAAACCTTGGTTCTCTAAAAGTAGTTTCAAATTGATTATTTTCAATTTTCCATAGCCTAAAGTTTTGAAAGCATTTAACCTGATTTTTAAATTCTTCCGTTGCTTGATTCCATTCTTGACTTTCAAAAAATTTTGACGACATTATATTAAATTACTGACGTATAAAATTTTTCTAAACTACGTCCTTAATATTCGTGTAAATGATTTTACTTCCTTTTATAATGATTTTTTAAAACCAATAGACCATTTTCTCTTATTATGAATATTCGACTCAAATTTATTTTGAACAACTTGTTTTATCGATCTCCAAATATTTCTTTTCAGACTGGGATTTCAACCTTTGAAGTACAACAGTTTTCATATTTCGCGTATTTTAGCTTATGCTATTTACCCTATCTTCTTTTCTGTATCCTATTTACGCATCACTACATCTCCCTTTCCTCAACCTAAACATCACCATTGAGCCAATGTTTTCCCTAACCAAGCCGTCTCCTTGTATTCGTCCTATCTGAACTCGTGCTTATCGATCCTTCCCTCGTCACGCTCTCGACCTCTCTTTATTGCTTAGGCCTTAGGGTCCGTCAATGTCTGTGTCGACTCTTAATTGTTAGTAGGCCCTTGGACCTTGTGAGGTAGTCGTAGTGCACGTACCTAAGTGGTGTACATGGGCTTGAACGAGTGTACCCCCATAGTATATTGATGCTTGCCTATTGTGTGGTACATATATGTAAATACTCGGAGTAATTCGTGATAGTATGAAGTTGTTGTGTGTTAGTAGTTATAGATTTGGGTGTAGTTAGCTATACTATACTAGGGATGCCTGTGTATATAAGAGTTAGCGTTGGAATGTCTAATGGAGTGTATGAAGTTAGAGATACTTGTGATGGTTGAAATAAATGATTGGTAAGGCAATGTGTATGATAGGTGTGATAATAATAAGCGTACGTATAGTTACGTAAGTAGGCCTATTGAGTGACCCATATGTTAGTACGTGTAAGTATGTGCTCGTAGGTAGATATATATTGTGCTTGGACGTAGGAAGTTATGTTTCGTTGCATGAGTATATAAGTGATATACATATGGTAGTAGGGTTATAATTTTGATTGGTATTGTTTGCTTTCGCGGGATGTTGCATGCGTGCATACCGTGAGGTATACACGACTATTGCACATCTTAATTATGTACGTATAGATGTGTTAGTATACTAATTATAGGTAGTAGGCTATGGTATGAATATGTACATTACTTATGTGAGACTATAGAGTGAATGTTTGTACTAGGGAGGGTATTATAAATATGTGGGTGCTGATGTCTGTAATGTTATTAGTATGGTATATAAATTGATTTAACTATGTGAGTATTGCCTGACTAAATATTAAGTGTGATTGATTTATGGAATGTATATGGTTGTATTGGTAGATGTATATATATGGGAGTGGTATCGGTATAGGTATAAATGTCGTGTTACGTATATAGAATATTCCGATATATGTATTGAGTCTCACTCAAGCTTGAGTGGGTATACTCTAAGTATATTGAATGTATGTCTGAAGTTTGAATATAGCGATGTTTGATGTATGTATAGTGATAGGAGTATTTGTGCCTGGTTGTGTTACGCACATGATTGTGGGTCGCTACACCAGTATATAGTTATAGGTGTTGGTCTTGTGGTATAACTAATTACTAAGGACTTCCTCATGTGAACGTACGTGTACTAGCTAAAACTAGGTGTGTATGTGTGCTAGTTATATAATGGTATGATTGGTGTATGTAAATGAAATTTAGCGTGTATGGGTGTGCACCATGCACGGGTAAGTATGTGCTTAGTTATAGGTATTGATGACTATGATATATGTGGTGTGTCGTAAATACAGTTATAGGACCATACATGATGTGAATATATGGTGAACTATTTGCATGTATTTGAATGACTATATATTGTGAAACTATAGTAGTGGTGAATATATATATATATATATATATATATATATATATATATATATATATATATATATATATATATATATATATATATATATATATATATATATATATAGTGAAACTTGACTTAATTATGGTATGGTGTGACTACATGTGTTGATGTGTTTGGTGTTGGATGAATACTAGGGATTATTAGAGGGTAGTATACCCTTGATGTTTGTGCATAGGTAGCTACATATATGTAGAGCAATGATTGTATTTGCTAAGTGGGACACTATCCTTATATGAGTATCTGAAATATTGTTTTGTGATTAGGTGGGTAGTAGTTATATAAGGGGTGCATGCTTATATATATGATTGAAATACGTGTATAAGTTTGACTGACTATAATAGGTATAAATGTATAACGTACGTGAATATATATAAGTATATATACGTGTTGGTAGTATTAATGTTTGACTACCTAGTGCATATATAAGCACTTGTAATGACTATATCTGGTTGAATTATAATATGACTTGATTGGGGTAGTTACTAGAGCGACTAGCTATACTAGAAAGTCCGAGGACGGACTTTATCCTAAGGTGGGGAGGATGTAACGACCACTTTTCGTCATACGTTGTTCGTGCACGTGCTTTTGGCCGTGCACGTGTTTGTTTTAGACTTTGTTTATTTGTGAACACTTTCGTGTGATATGCCGTTGTGAACGTCTCTGAGAATATTAAATAGTGGCACTATTTTGGAACGACGTTTCTCGAGTCGTTTTCCCACAATTTAAACTTATTCGATGAGACGTGGCGATTTTCACTTTTGACGGGATACGTTTCTATTTTTAGTTTCGTCGTCCGACGTCAAAATTGAGATCCGTCTTCTTAGTTAGCTCACTCTCGTCATCACGATCACCCCGATATTTATTTTATAATTTTTGGAGTTTATTTGACCACTTTTATATTTTTAACAAGTTTTATAATATTTTTAATAATTACGTTTTAAATTAATTTCAGCCAAATAAACTTTATTTGAGTTTTAAACATTTTAAAGAATTTTTTAGCCAATTTCCAGCTCATTTGGACCAAGTGAAATCCTTGGATGAGTTGGAGAAGTTGAATTTCAAATTTTAAATTATTTTAAACTTCTAATCCTATTAGATTTAGCCCTAGACCAAGTCAACCCATCTACACTATATAAACAACCCCTAGGAAGACCCATTTTCGCATGAAATTAACCCTAGCCTCTTCCAAAACCCAAATTTGACGTTGCGACGATTCGTCGCAACGTTGCGACGAACGGCTGCCGCACGACCGACGTTTCCCCTCCATTTCCCTCGGTCTGACCGAGGCCCTCGCCCGCACAAGCGCCCGCTCCGCACCCAGTTGCCCGCCGCTCCATTGCAACGCTCGCACCCCGCTCTGACCGAGAGAACCCATCGATCTGACCGGCCCGTTCCACCGCTCCGCATCGCAACCCCCGCTCCGCTGCAGCCCAAGCGCCCGACCGACCCGACCGCTGTGTCTGACCGACCCAAGCGCCCACATCGCCTGCTCCCCCACTCCGTTGCAACCCCCGTAGCGTGCAGCGCCCTGTAACGACCACTTTTCGTTGTACTTTGTTCGTGCACGTGCTTTTGACCGCGCACGTGTTTGTTTCAGACTTTATTTGATCGTGAACACTTTAGTGTGATATGCCGTTATAAACGTCTCTGAGAGTAGTAAATAGTGGCACTATCTTGGAACGACACTCCTCGAGTCGTTTTCCCACAATTTAAACTTACTCGATGAGACGTGACGATTCTCACTCTTGACGGGAGACGTTTCTATTTTTAGTTTCGTCGTCCGACGTCGAATTTGAGATCCGACTTCTTAGTTAGCTCACATTCGTCATCATGATCACCACGATATTTATTTTATAATTTTTGGAGTTTATTTGACCACTTTTATATTTTTAACAAGTTTTAAAATATTTTTAATAATTAATTTATAAATTATTTTCGGCCAAATAAAATTTATTTGAGTTTTAAACGTATTAAAGAATTTTTGAGCCAATTTCCAGCTCATTTGGACCAAGTCAAATCCTTGAGTGAGTTGGAGAAGTTGAATTTCAAATTTTAAATCTTTTTGAACTTCTAATACTATTAGATTTAGCCCTAGACCAAGTCAACCCATCTATACTATATAAGCAACCCCTAGCAAGACCTATTTTCGCAAGAAATTAGCCCTAGCCTCTTCCAAAACCAAAATTGGACGTTGCGACGATTCGTCGCAACGTTGCGACGTTCAGCCACCGCACGACCGAGAAAACCACGCCCGTTTCCCCGCTCCGACCGAAGGCCAACCCCGCATCCGCCCCGCTCCACACGCAGCAGCGACCGACCGCTCCGTTCCCTCGGTCTGACCGAGGGATTGGCCCGCATCCGCTTCGCATCCAAGAGCCGCACAGCGCTCCACATCGACCCGCCTCGTCGCCCCGCTCCGCACAGCGTCTGACCGGTCGCCCCGCCCGTAGCGACCGACGATCGCAATGTTGCAACGTTGCAACGTTGCAGCCCCGCTCTCCAAGCGCCTGACCGACTCTCCCCATCGATCTGACCGAAGGAAATCTCGCACCACAGCCACCCCGCAGCCGCTGCACGCCCCAAGCGCCGTTTCCCTGTGTCAGACCGAGCCAAGTCCCCGCACCGAGGCTGTACGACCGAGAGCCACTCATCGCAACCCCGCATCTGTCGCACCACTTGCCTCCGTGGGCCCCCCCAAGTTCTCCAGAGGTATTGTGGGTCCCCCAAAGGTCCCTAGGACTACTGTGCGCCCCACCTTGGTGAGTTCTCTTTGACGACTTGCCGCGTACGACGTCGTCGCCCGTCGTAGCCCGTCGTCGCACGTGCGAGCTTTGGAATCTGGAATCGTCGCCCGGGTTGATTGCTCTGAAATTTCCAGCGAGGAATCTAATTGGAATCTGGACTTGGAGCGTGATCTTTTATTCCAACCACCGGCGTCGCTACCCGACGCCGGTGTAGCTTTCGCGTCGTGTTGAGGTAACGTTTTGCACCCCTAGGACCCCCAACCCAATTGCATGCTAATCAAGACTAAAAATCAGTATTTTAAAGTATTTTAAATGTTTTAGCAATCACTAATCAAGATTAATAAAACGGATGTAGGCCGGTGGACTTGTGCACGTAAGAATCGTGACTTTGGACTCGTTGGACGGTGTTTTCTTGACGTGATAATTGCAGGCAAGTGAAACTTGCTTAGGGCCATGTTTTTAGGACACTTCCTTGTTTTTAGCGTAAAAGAGACTAGTCAGTGAAATGATAGCTGGCTAGACGCCTACTTGATCTAGTTTGACAACGAAACTAGATCCGTCACCTAAATGATCTAGCTTGACAACGAAGCTAGATCCAACCCCTTAAACTTGTTGATCATGCATGCTTAACTGCCACGTTTACTTTCCTTACCTGTACGCTTTACTACTTGCCATGTCATGTCATCCATGCATTGAATGTCGCATTCGTAGCACACGCTACATACTTGTACTTGCTTGTCCCGGGCTAGGTGCACCCCTACGCCATACTTGTTAAAACACTTCCTGGCTCGTGATCCAGAAGCGAGCATTCCCGTTCGGGGGTAAGGCCCTGGCTCGATACACGTGGAGGGGTAGGGTTGAGCGACCACTCAGTGTAGAAGTGTGCCCGTACAGCCTCTTCAGTTGTAAGGCGTGAACTCTGTGCACGAGGTGCTTACTTTTCTTGTCTTGTACTTGTCTTGTGAATGTCATGCCATGCTCGTACTTTACTTCGCTTTACTTTACCTGTTGCACCCATTACTTTAACTGCCATGTCATTGCATCATGCTAGAACTTTTAGGTTGCTCTTACTTGTACTTTCAGTTTCACTTGCACAAGTCTTCCAGACTTGCTGACATGTGCCCCTTTCTCTTTGGGTGTCACATGTTAGACCCTGAGCCAGGGACCGTTGCGGTGTACGTGGTGTTTTGCTGACGCTGAGCCTGAGTCCATGATTGCCCAGGAGGATTTTGGTGGACACCGGTGACCATTCTTTGAGTCTTTGTTGAGCTTTATTTTGTTTTAGGCCTTTTGTTAGTTGTTGGTGCGTAGCACCGTTGTTTTGTACTTTGTACTTTTGTTGGCCATGTTTGGGCCTTTAGTCTCTTTTTCTTTCAGCCAGGTGGCTTTTTCTGTGATGTTGAAACTTATTTTATGGATATTCCGAGATTATTCTTTTGTCTCATTTCATTATTATTATCTTGTTTCGCTCGCGTTGCAAGGACCTGCAGTTTTAAATTTGATTGATGCTTATCGGACTTGCAGCTTTGTAGCTTCAAGTCTGAGCGGACCTTCTCACGCTTCGCCTCCACGTTTTTGGGAAGCGGGGCGTGACAGGTTTTGTTGGTGGCCCATGCAGGTCCATTCTTGCAATTGCGAATTAACGGAACAACGATAATAACGGAATGTCCATTAAATAAATTGCAACATCCGAGTCATAAGCCCTGAGTCTAGTCGTTTTCCTATGTCACTAGGTGATAAGAAGGCTTAGTTAGACGTCTGTGCTTGCTAAGTTAGAGGCCCTGATTGTAGTTAGACTCCGTGTCAGCAATTGATTTAATCGTCGTAGGAGTTACCTTAGTGGTTATTGTCTACCCCTGACCATATTAAACTTCTAGAATTTCCTTTAGTCGTCGCTTGGGTTCATCGATTTCGGACCAAGCTGAACGCATTTCTTTACCGTCTAACCTTTAGAAGTCTTAGCGCTTAGTTTTTAATCTTTAGTTGGTCGACTGTAGGAGTTTCCGTAGACTTTCCTGATTCATATCCTAGGCGTATGAATGTTTTGATCATCCGACCAATTTCCTTGCCTCGATTCACGAGATCGCCCCGTGACGATCGTCGTCAATTTTCAAACATCGCCATTGCAAAACTTGAACCTTCTGAAAGTATTTTTTTAATCTTTTCTTCCACTAATTTTAATTTTGTTCAAAATTTTAATATACCTATACTTCATCCTCCTTCATTGATTTAAATTTTTAAAACGTTTGTCGGAATTTTTGAATACTAGCTTATGGTATTTTCCCAGCCTATATTTTTCATACTTATGTAAATGTGTCGTTCTTTCATATATTAGTTTTACTTTTGCCCTGCCCAATTTTATTTATAATTTTCCCTCTTATTTGTGTTATTCGAATGATACGTCGTGTTTACCTTAATATACTTTCAAGACACATGGAATTTCAGCTTTCAGCAAGTTGGACTTTGCTCGTCGTTTTCGCTACTTCAGATTTTTGCAAAATTACTATTTTCATAGCCTCTTCCTGTTTTAGACCCTCCCTGATTTGATTTTAAAGATTTGCTATTCGATCTTGATAATTCTTATGCTATGTTACTATTATTTTCTTTCCGCTCACCATACACGCTTCTAGAAAAATTTCTAAACCAAATTGAATTTCAATTATTTTTATATCCGTGCCAGACTTGTTGAGTTCGTATATTAAGAACCATGCGTAAATCAGTTTTTTCATTTTTGGCAAACCCTGGTTCTCTAAAAGCAGTTTCAAATTGATCATTTTAAAATTTTCCATATCCTAAAGTTTTGAAGCATTTAACATGAGTTTAAATTCTTCCGTTACTTGATTTCATTCTTTGACTTTCAAAAACTTTTGACAACATTATATTAAATTACTAACGTATAAGATTTCTAAAACCTCGTCCTTGATATTCGTGTAAATGATTTTACTTCCTTTTACATTGATTTTATATAAACCAATAAAACATTTTCTCTTATTATGAATATTTGACTCAAACTTATTTCAACTCGCTTTATCGATCTTCAAATATTTTATACAGATGAGGAATTCCAATTTTTTTTGAAGTACAACAGTTTTCAATTTTGCGTATTTTAACTCATGCTAATTACCCTACTTTCTTTTTCCCCTCCTACATAAACATCACCCTTTTCCCTCAAACTAAACATCACCATTGAGTCAATGTTTCGCCTAACCAAGCTGTCTTCTTGTATTCGTCCTATCTGAACTCGTGCTTATCGATCCTTCCCTCGTCACGCTCTCGACCTCTCTTTATTGCTTAGGACTTAGGGTCCTTCAATGTCTGTGTCAACCCTTAATTGTTAGTAGGCCCTTGGACCTTGTGAGGAAGTCGTAGTGCACGTACCTAAGCTGTGTACGTGGGCTTGAATGAGTGTACGTATATTGATGCTTGCCTATTGTGTGGTATATATATATATACACGGAGTTATTCGTGATATTATGAAGTTGTTGGTATGTTAGTGTTTATAGATTTGTGTGTGGCTAGCTATACCATACTAGGGGTGCCTGTGTATATAAGAGTTAGCGTTGGAATGTCTAATGGAGTGTATGCGGTTAGAGAATACTTATAATGGTTGAAATAAAATGATTGGTAAAGCTATGTATATGCTAGGTGTGATGATAATAGGTGTACATATAGATAAGTAAGTAGGCCTAATGAGTGACCTATATATTAGTACGTATGTGTATGTGCTCGTATGAAGGTATGTATTATGCTTAGACACAAGTAGTTATGTTTTGTTACCTGAGTATATAGGTGATATGCATAGGATATTAGAATTATAATTTTGATTGGTATTGCTTGCTTTGCGGGATGTTGCATGCGTGCATACCGTGAGGTATACACGACTATTGCACATCTTAATTATGTACGTGTGGATGTGTTAGTATACTAATTATAGGTAGTAGGCTATGGTATGAATATGTACATTACTTATGTGTGACTATAATATTTGTACTAGGGAGGGTATTATAAATATGTGGGTGCTGATGTCTGTAATGTTATTAGTATGGTATATAAATTGATTTAACTATGTGAGTATTACCTGACTAAATATTAAGTGTGATTGATTTATGGAATGTATATGGTTGTAATGGTAGACGTATAAATATTGGAGTGATATTGGTATATGTATGAATGCCATGTTACGTAAATAGAATATTCTGATATGTGTACTGAGTCTCACTCAAGCTTGAGTGGGTATACTCTAAGTACATTGAATGTATGTCTGAAGTTTGAATATAGCGATGTTTGATGTATGTATAGTGATAGAAGTGTTTGTGCCTGGTTGTGTTACGCACATGGTTGTGGGTCGCTATACCAGTATATAGTTATAGGGTTGGTCTTGTGGTATAGATATTTATTAGGACTTGTTGTGTGAACATATGTATACTAGCTAAACTAGGTGCATAGAGGTGCTAGTAATATAATGGTATGATTGGTATGCGTAAATGAACTGTTAGTGTGTATGGGTGTGCACCATGCACGGGTAAGTATGTGCTTAGTTATAGGTATTGATGACTATGGTATATGTGGCGTGTCGTAAATACAGTTATAGGACCGTACGTGATGTGAATACGTGGTGAACTACTTGCATGTATTTGAATGACTATACATTGTGAGAATATGGTTGTAGTGAATATATATTAGATATAGTGAAACTTGAATAATAATGGTATGGTGTGACTACATGAATTGATGTGTTTGGTATGGGATGCGTACTAAGAAATTATTAGAGGGTAGTATACCCTTGATGTTTGCGCATAGGTAGCTACATATAGGTAGAGCAATGATTGTATTGGCTAAGTGTGAGACTATCCTATATAAGTATCTGAACTATTGTTTTGTGAGTAGTAGTTATATAAGGGATGTATGCTTATATATATGATTGAAATACATGTATGAAATTGACTGACTATAATAAGTATAAGTGATAACGTACGTGAATGTATATATATACGTGTTGGTAGTGTTAATGTTTGACTACTTAGTGCGTATATAAGCACTTGTAATAGCTATACCTGGTTTGAAATATAATGTGACTTGATTGGGGTAGTTAATAGAGCGACTAGATATATTAGAAAGTCCGAGGACGGACTTTATTCTAAGGTGGGGAGGATGTAACGACCACTTTTCGTTGTACTTTGTTCGTGCACGTGCTTTTGACCGCGCACGTGTTTGTTTCAGACTTTATTTGATCGTGAACACTTTAGTGTGATATGCCGTTGTGAACGTCTCTGAGAGTAGTAAATAGTGGCACTATCTTGGAACGACACTCCTCGAGTCGTTTTCCCACAATTTAAACTTACTCGATGAGACGTGACGATTCTCACTCTTGACGGGAGACGTTTCTATTTTTAGTTTCGTCGTCCGACGTCGAATTTGAGATCCGTCTTCTTAGTTAGCTCACATTCGTCATCACGATCACCACGATATTTATTTTATAATTTTTGGAGTTTATTTGACCAATTTTATATTTTTAACAAGTTTTAAAATATTTTTAATAATTAATTTATAAATTATTTTCGGCCAAATAAAATTTATTTGAGTTTTAAACGTATTAAAGAATTGTTGAGCCAATTTCCAGCTCATTTGGACCAAGTCAAATCCTTGGGTGAGTTGGAGAAGTTGAATTTCAAATTTTAAATCTTTTTGAACTTCTAATCATATTAGATTTAGCCCTAGACCAAGTCAACCCATCTATACTATATAAGCAACCCCTAGCAAGACCTATTTTCGCAAGAAATTAGCCCTAGCCTCTTCCAAAACCAAAATTGGACGTTGCGACGATTCGTCGCAACGTTGCGACGTTCAGCCACCGCACGACCGAGAAAACCACGCCCGTTTCCCCGCTCCGATCGAAGGCCAACCCCGCATCCGCCCCGCTCCGCACGCAGCAGCGACCGACCGCTCCGTTCCCTCGGTCTGACCGAGGGATTGGCCCGCATCCGCTTCGCATCCAAGCGCCGCACAGCGCTCCGCATCGAACCGCCTCGTCGCCCCGCTCCGCACAGCGTCTGACCGGTCGCCCCGCCCGCAGCGACCGACGATCGCAACGTTGCAACGTTGCAACGTTGCAGCCCCACTCTCCAAGCGCCTGACCGACTCTCCCCATCGATCTGACCGAAGGAAATCTCGCACCACAGCCACCCCGCAGCCGCTGCACGCCCCAAGCGCCGTTTCCCTGTGTCTGACCGAGCCAAGTCCCCGCACCGAGGCTGTACGACCGAGAGCCACTCGTCGCAACCCCGCATCCGTCGCACCACTTGCCTCCGTGGGCCCCCCAAGTTCTCCAGAGGTATTGTGGGTCCCCCAAAGGTCCCTAGGACTACTGTGGGCCCCACCTTGGTGTGTTCTCTTTGACGACTTGCCGCGTACGACGTCGTCGCACGTCGTAGCCCGTCGTCGCACGTGCGAGCTTTGGAATCTGGAATCGTCACCCGGGTTGATTGCTCTGAAATTTCCAGCGAGGAATCTAATTGGAATCTGGACTTGGAGCGCGATCTTTTATTCCAACCCCCGGCGTCGCTACCCGACGCCGGTGTAGCTTTCGTGTCGTGTTGAGGTAACGTTTTGCACCCCTAGGACCCCCAACCCAATTGCATGCTAATCAAGACTAAAAATCAGTATTTTAAAGTATTTTAAATGTTTTAGCAATCACTAATCAAGATTAATAAAACGGATGTAGGCCGGTGGACTTGTGCACGTAAGAATCGTGACTTTGGACTCGTTGGACGGTGTTTTCTTGACGTGATAATTGCAGGCAAGTGAAACTTGCTGAATCTTGCTTAGGGCCATGTTTTTAGGCCACTTCCTTGTTTTTAGCGTAAAAGAGACTAGTCAGTGAAATGATAGCTGGCTAGACGCCTAATTGATCTAGTTTGACAACGAAACTAGATCCGTCACCTAAATGATCTAGCTTGACAACGAAGCTAGATCCAACCCCTTAAACTTGTTGATCATGCATGCTTAACTGCCACGTTTACTTTCCTTACCTGTACGCTTTACTACTTGCCATGTCATGTCATCCATGCATTGAATGTCGCATTCGTAGCACACGCTACATACTTGTACTTGCTTGTCCCGGGCTAGGTGTACCCCTACGCCATACTTGTTAAAACACTTCCTGGCTCGTGATCCAGAAGCGAGCATTCCCGTTCGGGGGTAAGGCCCTGGCTCGATACACGTGGAGGGGTAGGGTTGAGCGACCACTCAGCGTAGAAGTGTGCCCGTACAGCCTCTTCAGCTGTAAGGCGTGAACTCTGTGCACGAGGTGCTTACTTTTCTTGTCTTGTACTTGTCTTGTGAATGTCATGCCATGCTCGTACTTTACTTCGCTTTACTTTACCTGTTGCACCCATTACTTTAACTGCCATGTCATTGCATCATGCTAGAACTTTTAGGTTGCTCTTACTTGTACTTTCAGTTTCACTTGCACAAGTCTTCCAGACTTGCTGACATGTGCCCCTTTCTCTTTGGGTGTCACATGTTAGACCCTGAGCCAGGGACCGTTGCGGTGTACGTGGTGTTTTGCTGACGCTGAGCCTGAGTCCATGATTGCCCAGGAGGATTTTGGTGGACACCGGTGACCATTCTTTGAGTCTTTGTTGAGCTTTATTTTGTTTTAGGCCTTTTGTTAGTTGTTGGTGCGTAGCACCGTTGTTTTGTACTTTGTACTTTTGTTGGCCATGTTTGGGCCTTTAGTCTCTTTTTCTTTCAGCCTGGTGGCTTTTTCTGTGATGTTGAAACTTATTTTATGGATATTCCGAGATTATTCTTTTGTCTCATTTCATTATTATTATCTTGTTTCGCTCGCGTTGCAAGGACCTGCAGTTTTAAATTTGATTGACGCTTATCGGACTTGCAGCTTTGTAGCTTCAAGTCTGAGCGGACCTTCTCACGCTTCGCCTCCACGTTTTTGGGAAGCGGGGCGTGACACGCCCGCTCCCTCGCATCCGCAGCGCCCGACCGAAGGGTTGCTCCACACCGACCGAGAGCACCAAGGCCGCACCGACCGTAGCGCTGTGCATCGCCCGTTCCTAGCGCCCGACCGATGGAATCTCCCGCATTGGCTGGGTACGACCGAGAGCCATTCGTCGCAACCCCGCAACCGTCGCACCACTTGCCACCGTGGGCCCCCCAAGTTCTCCAGAGGTATTGTGTGTCCCCCTAAGGTCCCTAGGACTACTGTGGGCCCCACCTTGGTGCGTTCTCTTTGACGACTTGCCGCGTACGACGTCGTCGCACGTCGTAGCCCGTCGTCGCACGTGCGAGCTTTGGAATCTAGAATCGTCGCTTCGGTTGATGCTCTGAATTTCCAGCGAGGAATCTATATTGGAATCAGGACTTGGAGCGCGATCTTTTATTCCAACCCCCGGCGTCGCTACCCGACGCCGGTGTAGCTTTCGCGTCGTGTTGAGGTAACGCTTTGCACCCCTAGGACCCCCAACCCATTGCCTGCTAATCAAGACTAAAATCAGTATTTTTAAAGTATTTTAAATGTTTTAAATTCACTAATGAAGATTAATAATATGGACTTTAGGCCGGTGGACTTGTGCACGTAGGGTAATTGTGATTTTTGGACTCATTGGACGGTGTGCTCAGACGTCATACTTGCAGGCAAGTGAAACTTGCCAACTCTTGTGTAGGGCCATGTTTTTAGGCCACTTCCTTGTTTTCAGCGTAAAAGAGACTAGTCAGTGAAATGATAGCTGGCTAGACGCCTACTTGATCTAGTTTGACAACGAAACTAGATCCGTCACCTAATTGATCTAGCTTGACAATGAAGCTAGATCCAACCCTTTAAACTTGTTGTTCATGCATACTAAACTGTCACGTTTACTTTCCTTATCTGTACGCACTTTTAACTGCCATGCATTGCATTCTACATGTCATCCAAGTTGATTGTTGCATTCGTAGCACACGCTGCAATACTTGTACTCCTTGAATACTACTTCCAGGGAAACGGGCCTCATGTGTTGGTCAAAAGCCAATGCCCGGTTTCCTGGTCCGGCTAGGTGCACCCCTATGCCATACTTGTAAAAACACTTCTTGGCTCGTGATCCAGAAGCGACCATTCCAAGTTCGGGGGTAAGGCCCTGGCTCGATACACGTGGAGGGGTAGGGATAAACATTCACTTGAGCTTAGGAGTGGCCTTATCAGCCCTCTAGCGAAAAGACGGAATCTCTATGCACGAGGTGCTTACTTTACTTGTCTTGTACTTGTCTTGTGAATGATTCATGTAATACTTGTCATCCATGCCATGATTAAATGCCATGCTCGTACTTTACTTTACTTTACTTTACCTTACCTGTTGCACTCATTACTTTAACGGCCATGTCATTGCATCATGCTAGAACTGCTAGGTTGCTTTACTTTTACCTACTTTCAGTTTCCTTGCACAAGTCTCTTGTAGACTTGCTGACATGTGCCCCTTGCTCTTTTGGGTGTCACATGTTAGACCCTGAGCCAGAGACCGTTGCTGAGTACGTGATGTGTTGTTGACGCTGAGCCTGAGTCCATGTCTGCCTAGGAGGAGTTTTTTGGATGTCAGTGATCTTTCTTGGTGACTTTGCTGAGCTTTCTTTTGTTTTAGGTTTCAGTGCGTGTCGCCTTGTTTTGTACGATGTACTTTTGTTGGCCATGTTTGGGCCTTTAGACTCTCTTTTATTTCAGCCTGGTGGCTTTTCTGTGATGTTGGAATTTATATTTATGGATATTCTGAGATTATTCTTCCGTCTCAATTCATTATTATTATCTTTGTTTCGCTCGCATTGCAAGGACCTGCAGTTTAAAATTTGATTGACGCTTATCGGTCTTGCAGCTTTGCAGCTTCAAGTCTGAGCTGACCTTCTCACGCTTCGCCTCCATATTTTTGGGAAGCGGGGCGTGACAGGGATCGAGCGCGTAGCTCGGCCCGTGCCTCTCTCTGGTTTGGGTGACGAGGATTGGTCCTGCCCCAGGGTCTTTGAGAGGGCAGGTATTGGGCCTTTGCTTCCCCGCAGCCTCTTTAGTAAGACGGGTATTGGGCCGTCGCCTACCCCCTATATGGCGCTCCGGTTTGGGTGGCGAAGCTCCGTAAGCTTGCCCTAGAGGTCTTCATTAGGTGGGGGGAGCGAGCGCGTAGCTCGGCCCGTGCCCCTCTCCGGTTTGGGTGGCGAGGATTGGTCCTGCCCCGGAGTCTTTGAGAGGGCGGGTATTGGGCCGTCGCCTCCCCGTAGCCTCTATAGTCGGACGGGTATTGGGCCGTCGCCTACCCCGCATATGGTGCTCTGGTTTGGGTGGCGAAGCTCCGTAAGCTTGCCCTAGAGGTCTTCATTTTGTGGGGGGGGGGAGCAAGCGCGTAGCTCGTCCCGTGTGCCTCTCCAGTTTGGGTGGCAAGGATTGTCCTGCCCTGGAGTCTTTGAGAGGGCGGGTATTTGGCCGTCGCCTCCCCGCAGCCTCTATAGTCGGACGGGCATTGGGCCGTCGCCTACCGCGCATATGGCATTTCGATTTGGGTGGCGAAGCTCCATAAGCTTGCCCTGGAGGTCTTCATTTGGTGGGGGGAGTGAGCGCGTAGCTTGGCTCGTGCCCCTCTCCGGTTTGGGTGGCGAGGATTGGTCCTGCCCCGGAGTCTTTGAGAGGGCGGGTATTGGGCTATCGCTTCCCCGTAGACTCTATAGTCGGACGGGTATTGGGCCGTCGCCTACTCTGCATTTGGCGCTCTGGTTTGGGTGGCGAAGCTCCGTAAGCATGCCCCGAAGGTCTTCATTTGGTGGTGGGGGGAGCGAGCGCGTAGCTCGGCCCGTGCCCCTCTCCGGTTTGGGTGGCGAGGATTGGTCCTGCCCCGGAGTCTTTGAGAGGACGTGTATTGGGCCGTCGCCTCCCCGCAGCCTCTATTGTCGGTCGGGTATTGGGCCATCGTCTACCCTACATATGACGCTTTGGTTTGGGTGGCGAAGCTCCGTAAGCTTGCCCTGGAGGCTTCATTTGGTGGGGGGGAGCGAGCGCGTAGCTCGGCCCGTGCCCCTCTCCGGTTTGGGTGACGAGGATTGGTCCTGCCCTGGAGTCTTTGAGAGGGCGGGTATTGGGCCGTCGCCTCCCCGCAGCCTCTATAGTCGGACGGGTATTGGGCCGTTGCCTACCCAGCATATGGCGCTCCGATTTGGGTGGTGAAGCTCTGTAAGCTTGCCCCGGAGGTCTTCATTTGGTGGGGGAGCGTGTGTGTAGCTCGGCCCGTGCCCCTCTCTGGTTTGGGTGACGAGGATTGGTCCTGCCCCGGAGTCTTTGAGAGGGCAGGTATTGGGCCGTCGACTCCCTGCAGCCCCTATAGTCGGACGGGTATTGGGCCGTCGCCTATCCCGCTTATGGTGCTCTGGTTTGGGTGGCGAAGCTCTGTAAGCTTGCCCAGGAGGTCTTCATTTGGCGGGGGGGGGGGGGGGGAGGGGGGCGAGCGCGTAGCTCAGCCCGTGCCCCTCTCCGGTTTGGGTGGCAAGGACTGATCCTACCCCGAAGTCTTGTGTCTTAAGCTGAAATTTTCAGGTGGAGATAGCGAGATTTGAAAATGCGAAGGGAGGAAGATATTTCATTCGAAACTTATGACTTCTGGTTACACTTCAATTGGTGCTCTGCGTTCCTCGGAGGGATCAGCCCGCCCTCATCAAGGGGGCTAGGACGGGTGCGTCAGGTCTGGTCCTCCTCTGCGGCCCCAGGTTCCTCTGCGGTTCCCTCAACGGGTGTCGGCCCTCGGTTGCAGAAATCTTCCCTCTCATAAAGGAGATCAGCCAACAAGGTTTGCTCCGGACCCTTGTGTTTGGTCGATCCCACGTAGCAGCTCCTGGACAGCTTCTGGCTCCCCCGCACTAACCCCACCCCTCGTGGGATCAGGAACTTGACCATCTGGTGGAGCAGGCTGGGGAGTGCTCCGATGGTCTCCATGTACGGTCGCCCTATGATCCCGTTATACGCCGACGCGAAGTTGACAACAACTAACAGCGTCATGCGGGTGACAACCTGTGGTTCCTCTTCGAGGGTTACTGGTAAGGTGATCACCCCCACGATAGGGGTCGAGTCACCGGTGAAGCCGACGAAGGGCTCGGTGCAAGGTTTCAGGTCCGCCTGCCTTAGTCCCATCTTCTCGATTTGTCGACATAAATAGGATATCGCAAGAGCTCCCAGTGTCGATCAGGAGGCGGCTGATGACAACCGTCCCAATCTGGGCCTCGATGCCGATGGCGTCGTCATGCGACAGCTCCATTCCCTCCAGATCCTTGTCGCTAAAGGTAATAGGAGGGCGGGCTACCCTCCTCCCCCTCGTGTCCCCGCCGAGACCCGCCGTCATCACTTGCCGCGCGTACGCCTTCTTGCTTGACGACGAAGCTCCTCCGGAGGACGGTCTGCCACATACCGTGTTTATGCACATGACCGGCTTCGGGGGAGGGGTTCCTCCCGCTCATGATGCGGTGGAGGATCTGCTCTCCATGCCCTCTGGTGGTTCCCATCCTCTTGGTCCGCTCTCCTGCCCCCGACGAAGCCCCCGAGGTGGCCTGCCTGGATCAGCTGCTCGATCTCCCTCTTGAGGGTGAAGCAGTCGTCGGTGTCATGCCCGTGGTCCCGGTGGTACCGGCAGTACTTTTGGAAATCCCGTCACGCCGGGTCCGACTTCATCTCTCTGGGCGGCTCTGGCAGCAGTCCGGCCCTTGTCGCCGCGGCCAACACCTCTATTATGGGGGCGTTGAGCTGCATGTAGTGGGCCCGCAGGGGCCCCTCGAGCCTTGGGACGGCTCGGGTGGGCTCTTGGGTCGGGGCGAACTCTCGGGCCGTGCCTGGGTGATCTTGCGGGCGACGCCCCGTCGGGCCGCGCCTGGGTTGGGCCAGCTGGTCGCGCCCCCGAGACCCATCTTCTTGCCTAGGTCGTAGATGCGATCGAGGCTCGCCTTGGGGCGGCTTCGCTGGGGGAACAGTTTCTTCATGTCGGGAGTCTCCTCGGCTAGCGCATGCCTATCCGCCATAGCGACTAGCGCCTCGTAGTCGCCCGACGGATCTCGGATCAGGGATTTGTGGAGGCTCTGTGTCCACAGTCCCGTCTTGAAGGCTAGCATGGGCACCTCATCACCGCAGGTTACCCCCGCCCGCCTCTCCTCTTGGAAGCGGCGCAGGTATTTCGTAGTCGTCTCTCCTTCCCCTTGGACTATCGTGCTGAGGTAGTCCAAGGGCTTCTTCTTCGTAAGTCTGGCCCGGAACTCTTGGCAGAACTTATGGGACAGTTCGCCAAAGCTCCCAATCGATCTTGCTGGTAGGCCGAAGTACCAATCCAACGCCGTGTCCCTCAGGCTTTGCGGGAAGAGCCGGCACAGGAACACGTCATCCACATCCTACGCCTCCATTACCCCCCGGTATTGTTGTACGTGCGAGAGGGGGTCGCCCCTTCCATTGTAGGTGGCCAGGTGGGGGGCCTTGAATCTGACGGGTCTCGGGGCGGACGTGATCCATCGCGCCAGTGGCGTAGCCTCCTCAGGGTAGGCGGGGCACTCTGGTGCATGCCCTCTCCGCCATTCCGGCGTTTGTCTCCGGTCGCGCCTCGATTGTCGACGGTTGTTGTGCCATGGAGAATAACAAAACGGTCACCTGGGGGGACTTCTTCCACGGGTCAAGGACTCGGTGGGCAGCGGGCTACTGTCATCCCAGTACCATCGCCCTCCGGCCGTCTCCCCCGGGACCTCTCTCCGCTCCTGATTCTCCCTCAGGAGCCTTTCGCGTTTGGCGGCGAGGAAGTGGAGTTGTCGACGAACGGCTTCTTCGTCCAAACGGTCAGGGGAGAGATGCCGACAGGGCGGACTTCACCCCCGAGGTGGAGACCTGGCGAGCGACGGGTAGCGATCGTCCATGTGTCACCGGCCCATCGTCGACACCTCTGGGATCACCTGGTTCTCTTCGTTCTCCTTCCGGAGCCTTTCGTGTTACGAAATAATGAAGCGGAGTTGGCGTCGGGCGATCTCGTTGTCCCGGAGGGCCTGTCGGGCGGCCTCAGTCGCTTCTCCCGAATGCTTTTGCACGGCAGCCGTATCCTCCCGGCGCCTTCGCAGCCACGTGATCTCCATCTCTTCTTCCAAGAGCTTCCGTTGGGCCGCAATCTCCTTGGCGAGCCCCTGGCCTTCCCACTCCTCCTCGAACTGAGGGTGAAGATTCCGTCTCATGTTCAGGGGCTCCGTGGGGCCGGGGGCGCTTCCGTCCCTGTGGCTGCGAAGCCCGCCATCGCCTTAATGAAGGCCTCCAAGCCCTGTTGTATCGCGCGGGTCGAGCCCTGGGCTGCCTCGACCTCTACCCCAGGGGGAGGGTCAGTCGTAGGAGTCATTGGTTGGGAGAGTGGTTCCTGATCCATGGAATCCTTGCCGTGGTCAGTGTTTCGGGTGATTGGTATGGGGTCTGACATGGGAGTGACCCTTTATTCCCACAGACGGCGCAAATTGTTGCGGGGTGGAACTCGCGTACAATGAATTTGTATTATGGGGAACCAAGGGCACGATGGTTATGCTAATGGCGGGATTAGAGTAGGCTATTTGACGGGGGATTAGAGGGGTGATGAGACAAAGCTTGCGGTGGAGGCTGACCACGGTATCAAATCTGGTGGGATGCAGGGTGGGAGCCGAACTGCCTAGGTCGGGGACGAGCGCGACCGTCGTGACGAGCTAACCTGCGTGAGGAGCAACTCGTCAGAAAGGCCGGGTTGGAGATCCAACCCTTAGCCTATCCGATGCCTAAGTCAGTAATAGGACTTAAAGAGGGGGCTAGGCACGCAGTGTAATGCCCTGAAAGCTACTGCACAAGTACTAGAGGGGGGGAATAGTACTTTAAAAATAACAAGGAGTATAATTCCTAATTATCGTGCAAACTACTACCAATAAATGCGGAAGCTAAAAATGACAACAACAAATATTCATTGCTAACAATTGATATGATGGGTTCGGATCCACCCAAGTCTCCCCGACTTGTACCCGGTGATCCTACATCCCAGAACACCCGGATCCCCTCCGGATACTTAGGTTAGAAACCCTAACCCAAGATTTCCACTATGAATACCTTGTGAAAAACCTTCACAAGATCAAATCATACAATCAATAGCAATAGTGAATCCCACAACCCGGGATCACAACTTTCTCTCACAACCGAGAGAATCAATAGCAATAAAAGATTTTATATGAAATAAACAACAACTTACCACAAACCCTATACCTTGAGTATTCTTACCAAATTAGGGCAAGGAGGGATTTGAGGAAGGAGAAGTCACCAAGACTTAGCACCACCAATATGAGCAGCAATGGGTTCCTAGGAATGAATAGGAGAATTGAATCAAGCAATAGCTTGGATGGCTCAACAAGAACAAAGTTCTCTCAAGATGGAGTCAAGATCTCAAATGAGGGAGAGAATGATTTCTTGTGAGGAAGAGAGCTTTGGAAATGAGTTTTAATCTCTAACTCTTTCAATCTGAATAAGTCTCTCAATAGCAGCTCTAACCTTGAGAGAAATGACCAAGCTTCGTAGTTATAGGGTCCCACAAAATCGAGCTAGGTCATCTCCCAGCGGTTGGAAATCTGGGGCAATTAGTCGGTCAAAGAACAACCACTGACCGACTAGTTCATCAACTAGTCGGTCGGTAAAACAACATGAACCGACTAAAGGATGAACAGTGAACAGATGAAATTTCAGACCTAGATAACTAGTCGGTCCAAGAAGACTTTCCGACCGACTAGTTTCTCAACTAGTCGGTCGGTCAGTTAACTTAGACCGACTAAGAGTCAAAAACTATTAGTCTGAATACAACTTGATTTAGTCGGTCTAAGAACAAATGTTGACCGACTAGATCATCAACTAGTTGGTCACCAAACGTTCTTAGACCGACTAACGATAAACAGTAACTCAGGTGAAAAATTGGCTTGTACAGTAAAGCTCAACTAGTCGGTCTAAGAAGCATCACTGACCGACTAGTTCACCAACTAGTCGGTCGGTCAGTCAACTAAGACCGACTAATTGTAAATAGTAAAGAGCTTAGAATTTGGGAGACAAACTAGTCGGTCCAAGAAGCTTTTCCGACCGACTAGATCACCATCTAGTCGGTTGGTTCTTCTTCTTGAACCAACTAACATGCACAAGAAGCCCCGATTCGAAGCGCGATGCTTCGGGAAAGTTTGAATGGACTTCTACTAAGATCCTAGCTCTAAGATAGGAGCGATATGAAGATTAAATGATAATACCTACTCAAGGCTTAACATTCTAAATAACAAAGCTAGAAGACTAAATATAAAGCTAGACAAACCGTCTTCAAACGCTTCGATCGAATCTTCATGACTTCAAAGTTGGTACAAAAGCTTCAACGAAGCTTTAGGCATATGAATACGTGTTTTGAGAAGTCTTGAGACGTCGCTTTGGATGTTCACGTGAATTTGGCGACGATCTCCATAACTGCGCTCACAAAGTGTTAGTTCACGATTTATTTATGTTTGCTCATCATCCAAAATCAAATCCGGGGAGTCCAATACTCAACATTCTCCCCTTTTTGGTGATGACAAACCAACATAAATAATAATCAAAAATAATGATTCAAATGTAAAATACTTACTCCCCCTGCATTGATGACACGTTAATTCCAAATTGAATAAATATAATACGCATCAAGCAGAAGTGAGAAATATAAAACATGATCCAAGTATTGAAATTTAGGATCGTAATCCATTTTTATATCTTCACTCCCCCTGAATCTAACATAATAAATTAGATTCATGGACAAAAGAGTTAAATTTTCATTTTGCCCTTGTCATTATTACTATCTCTCCCCCTTTGGCATTATCCAAAAATACCAAATATAATTCACTTATTGAGTAAAGGAACGTACTCTCCAATCTCAACATTTTGGTTAAATTAGTGCATGGAAAACAATTCTATGTTTTCATAGAAATAAATTCTTTTTAACCAAGTCATTATCGTCGAGCGACGAATTCGAACATCATAGACATTAAAACGAATATAAAATGTGCACAACGAAGTAAAAGAGAACAACGATGTATATATATATATATATGAAGCAACATGAGTACAACCAAAAGATACATCACTCCATAACATCAAAGGCACAAAATACATCGCATACATCAAAATGTCACAGACTATAACAACATCGACATCAAGCATCAACACATTCAAAAACATCAAAAACACCACCAACCCTGTCCTAACCCAAAACTCTCTCTAAAAGATGAATCATCCTAGGAGCATCGGAGAGTCCTCCAAACAGACTCTCAAGAAGTAGTGGTAGGATCAGCAGTCTCCGTAGGTCCAGTCGAAGGAGTGGACTCAGGCTCTGCTGGGAGGAGTGGTGTGTCAACAGAAGGAATCGTCGGGGCAGGAGTGGAAACATCAACAGCAGGCTCAACGGTAGAGACACCAACAGGAACGTCAACAGGAGCAGACGTCTCTGGAGCATCAGTAGACTCATCCACTGGAGCAGAAGACTCTGGAGCAACTGAAGAAGTGGCAGCTCCAGCAACGGATGTGGTAGCAGCAGCATGAGTGGCCTCAGTGCCACGAGCAAGAGAATCAACGAGCTCATCGATATCCTCATCATCCATCTCCTCATCCTCAGAAACAGGAGGAGGGACCTCAACACCAATAAGACGAGCAATACGACACAGAATCTCCTCGGTACGAGCATACCGAGACTCGAGACGACGAACAGAACGAGTGAGATCATCAAGTGTGGTGGGAGGTCTAGGAGCAGCAGCTGCAGAAGATGTGCCCTGAGAAGCTGAAGGAGTCGTCCTCTGCACGTGATGGAGTGTCGCAAGAGATTTCTTTACGGCCGTCGCGTTCAGGGGAGGACCAAGTGGACGCTCATCGTCAGGAGGCAAAGGCACGCGAAAATGACGAAACACCAAAGTCAGCAGACAAGGATAAGGGATATGCGCAGATTTAGTGGACTTGCGAATACACTTGAAAGAGTCCATCTTATCGAGTATAATGCGAGCCCAATTAATCTCGCAACCCAAGAAAAGAGCGTAAATCAACTTGAGGAAGGGCTGGGATGGCAGAGATGATGAGCCGTACTTTGGAAGTAAGCACGACTTCATGATAAGATTAAGCACCCAAGCATTCGGCTTAAATGACTTCGATAGGACACCAATGAAAGCAGGAGGGATCACCTGGAAGATATCGGTGAGAACGGACTGATCCAACGAAGAGATATCATCAACAGAAATATCAGACGGGAGGAGACCAGACGACGAACAACCAAGCAACTCCCCCAAGATTTCTGCCGTGAGGACTATAGGAGTCCCCAAGACAGTAGTCTCGATGGAGTGGGTCTCACCGTACTGTCCCCGGATACGGTTTGCATAGAAAATTTTGACCAGGCGAGGATAGGGTCGAGGGTTCGCCTTAGGGTCAAAGCGAAGGTAGTCAAGGAGTCCACTATAGGAAAGAAGATCTGCTAAGCCAAGGAAATCAGAGAACTTAACGAAATGCTCCAATAACAGCGGGCAATGTTCGATACGGGTGTATGCCACTAGACACAAAGGGTCATCACGACATAGCGAGATATCGACACCACCAGCTGGCATCGGAGCCTTTCCCTTAGGCTTACGTGAGCTAGAGCAAGGTGGAGGAGTGGGTTCCTTATGGCTAGGCTCATCCTCGGGTCTAAACTCAGTGTCAGAATCAGATGGTGTAGTGGGGGTATGGAGTATAGGCTTCCTAGACTGCGAACGTCTACTGGGTTTGGCGGTCGCTGTCCTCTGCTTATTCAGAGGAGGCGAAGACGATGAAGGTTGGGTTGTTTTAGGTCGGCGTTTGGGTTTCGAAGGATTCCTAGGGTGTGGCTCTATGGACATAGGAGATGCACCGGAGGGAGTGATCAGAATTCTCGTTCTTGCCATAAGTGTGACAAAACGAGATCAAGCAATGCAAGAAAACGAAATCAAGCAACCCTAGATTCGAAATAAGCTTAAACGGAAACTCTAGGAAGTGAAATCGACCTAGAACGAAGCCCTAGATGCAAGAGAGGAGAGGAGGGATACCCTAGGAGGAAGATCGACGGAGATCCACGGCCGAAGTTGGTCGGAGATCGACGAACGGCGACGGAATCGACGGTGGAAGACGGTCGGAAGATGTAGGGTCGGGGGTTTTAGCTGGAGAGGAGAGAGAGCGTCGATCGATTAAAATGAAAAACAACCGATTAGAATAGGTATAAGTCGGTCGGAATGCAAAAAGACACGACTGTCCCTGAGCACTTAGTCGGTCACAGTTCAAGCACTGACCGACTAGATGACGATCTAGTCGGTCGGTCAATGAGCTTGAACCGACTAAGTCGAAACAGTCGACAGACGAAAAATTTAGGGCTAGAGTTAGTCGGTCAAAGTTCAAGTACTGACCGACTAGTTTTCATTCTAGTCGGTCGGTAAGTGAACGTGGACCGACTAAATGATGTCAGTAGCAAAGGAAAATTATAAGCTTGAGCTAGACGGTTTGAGTTCATTAGCAGACTGACTAGATGTGCATCTAGTCGGTTGGTTGATGAATTGAGACCGACTAGATGAGTCCAAAAATAGATAAATGAGTTATCTCCTAAATGTACTTGGACGAAACATCGTAAACCTTTCAAAAATCATCATACTACCCCATTAAACATCGAAAATCTTAAATACGACGTTCAAGAGTAAATTCGAGAATAAATTCCAAAAATTCACAAAAATCCCGAAAGAATCCAATAAGTCTAGCATGAACAAATATAGCGAAATAGAATAGCATGCAAGATTATTGAATAAAAATGAATCCTATATCTCGGATTCACCCATAATCCCCAATTCTCGACGCAACTGCACAAAGGAGTCCTCCTTTAGGGCTTTCATGAAAATATCGGCGATTTGCTTCTGGGTTTCAACGTACACTAATATGATATCCTTTTTAGCAACATGATCATCTAAGAAATGATGTCGGATATCTATGTGTTTAGACGGGAATGGTGCACCGGATTTTTTGAGAGACAAATGGCACTTTGGTTGTCCACCATGATAGGGCTAGTATCACAATGTATACCAAAATCCTTAAGTGTGTGTCTCATCCAAAGAACCTAGGCACATGCAGCACCGACGGCAATGTATTCCGCCTCGGTGGTAGAAAGTGATACGAAATTTTGCTTCTTGAAAAACCAAGAGACAAGAGAATTTCCTATAAAATGGCAAGTGCCACTAGTACTCTTCCTGTCGGATTTGCATCCCGCATAATCTGCGTCACTATATGAGACTAACTCATACGTGCTAGATTTTGGATAAAGTAATCCAAAGTCTAATGTGTAACTTAAATAGCGAAAAATACGTTTTACCGCTACTAAGTGAGAATCCTTAGGTTGAGACTGATAACGAGCACAAATACATACGACAAACATAATATCGGGCCTACTAGCGGTAAGATAAAGTAAACTACATATCATACCTCGATATAGACGAATGTCTACATCTTTTCCGTCCGTATCTTTATCAAGATGCGTAGTAGTGCTCATTGGAGTCTTTTTTCCGGAGGCACTCTCCATTCCAAATCGCTTTAGCAACTCCACCGTGTACTTCGTTTGGTGGATGAAGATTCCATCGTTCATTTGGCGAATTTGGAGACCTAAGAAATATTTGAGCTCACCCATGTGGCTCATCTCAAATTGTTCCTTCATAAGATTAGAAAACTCTTCGCAAAGAGCGAAGTTAGTAGCACCGAAAATGATATCATCTATATAAATTTGAACTAAAAGAATATCATTATTCGAATGCTTAACAAAAAGTGTAGAATCGGCTTCTCCCATTTTAAAATTCAAATCCAAAAGAAAATTCTTTAGGCGATCATACCAAGCTCGAGGAGCTTGTCTCAAACCGAAAAGTGCTTTCTTTAGTTTAAAAACATGATTTGGAAATTTTTCATTAATAAAGCCCGGAGGTTGAGAAACATAAACTTCCTCAACGACATCTTCGTTTAAAAATATACTTTTTTACATCCATTTGAAATAGTTTGAAATTTTTATGGCATGCAAAAGATAACAATAATCTAATAGATTCTAATCTAGCTACCGGAGCGAAGGATTCTTCGAAATCGATACCTTCCTCTTGTCGAAGACTTGAGCTACTAACCGAGCCTTGTTCCGGACGACGATTTGGTTCTCGTCGGTTTTGTTCTTGAAGATCCACTTCGTTCCTATAACGGTGTGGTTCTTCGAAGGCAATGGAACAAGCTCCCATAACTCATTCCTCTCGAATTGAATGAGTTCCTCCTCCATGGCAAGGATCCAAGCACTATCTTCGCATGCTTCATTTATATTCTTTGGCTCAATCGAGGAGACAAAGGCACAATTGGCGAAGTGGTGGACTTGCGATATCGTCTTGACTCTATCATGACTATTGCCAATGACTTGCTCATGGGGATGATCACGGACCGTATGAAGCCATTTGGAAATTCCCTGATCACTAGGAACATTCTCAACAACCTCATTAGTCGGGTTAGTATCAATAGAATCAATAGAATTAGAATTATCAATAGAATCACATAAAACATCCATTGAATTATCATCATTTGAAATTCTAGAAGGAATAAAATTTTCATTAAAAGAGACATGTAGTAATTCCTCGATCGTCGAGGATCTTTTGTTGTATATCCTGTAGGCTTTGCTACATGAGGAATACCCAACAAATATCCCCTCATCTGATCTCGGATCAAACTTGTCCAAATTTTCATAAGTGTTTTTAATAAAACATTTCGCACCAAAAACACGAAAATGTTTAACTTGAGGCAATCTACCAAACAACAATTCATAACAAGTTTGTTTGGTGCCGGGCCTTAAAAGTATTCTATTAAACACATAGCAAGCGGTGTGTACCGCTTCCGCCCAAAATTGATGGCCAAGTTGGCTATCATTGAGCATTGTGCGAGCACACTCCACAAGCATTCTATTCTTTCTCTCAACAACACCATTTTGAGGGGGTACGCGAGGGAAGGAAAACGTGTGTGTAATTCCAAGATCATCACAAAAATTTGAGAAAGACTCATTCTCAAATTCACCTCCATGATCACTACGAATAGTGACAATGGTGGTTCCGATGAGATTTTGTACTTTCTTCACAAATGTTGTGAAGTTTTCAAAAGCTTCATTTTTATTACATAAGAAAAATACCCATGTAAATCTCGAAAAATCATCTACGATGACAAGCCCATATCTAGCATTTCCTAAAGAAGCAACTCTAGTTGGCCCAAATAAATCTAGATGTAATAGCTCTAGAGGCCGTTTAGTAGAAATGCTTTTCTTAGGTTTAAATGAAGATTTAGGAAGCTTGCCTCGTTGACATGAGTCACAAAAACTTTTCTTTTCAAAAACAAGCTTAGGAAAACCTTTAATGGAATTTAATTTTGAAAGCTTAAAAAGTGGTCCAAAGTTTACATGACCAAAGCGTCGATGCCATAAGTGTTGTTCACTTGTATTGGCAACGAGACATTGTTCATATGACTTAGGAAAATCCAAAATATAAATATCTTTATGGCGTGTGCCGGAAAATAATAAATCATTATTAACATTATTAAAAATGTGACACAATCCTTTCGCAAAGCTAACTTTGTAACCTTTGTCACAAAGTTGGCTTATTGAAATAAGATTGTGGTTTAAACCATTAACAAGATAGACATCACTAATTAAGGGTTTAGATGGGTTGCCCACTTTACCAACACCGACAATGGTTCCGCTCTCATTGCCTCCAAATATTACCCGGTTCCCATTAGCAATGGGCACCACTCCGGAAAGCAATTGAGCATCGCCCGTCATGTGTTTTGAACACCCGCTATCGAGTATCCACCCATCCTTGGAGCCAAATTTAACTTTGTTGCTCCGTTTGTTTTTCTTGAGTACCTAAAGATGATTATATCATTTCATGGTACCCAAGTTCATTGGGTCCTCAAAGGTTAGACCTTTGGAAGCCAAGTCCAATTGGACTTAGACTTCCCAATATAATTAATATTATCAATTACATTCAAAAAATAATCATTCATGTAGATTTTTTTTTCATCCATACTTGTGTCCTTTGGGCTCCAAATTGAGAATATTTTGGGAGCCTTAATCCTATTGGGAGCATGCATGCTTTGTTGATTTCTACGTGATGCATGTCGTTGGTAGGTAAAAGGAACATGATGAAATGGTGCATGTGGATAATTATTCATATGACGATGTGGGTGAACATATGCATGTGAGGGAACACGTGCGTGAGGGTGTCTCACATGTTGTGCACGTGCCCGTGAATGTGTAGAATAGAAATCATCATATGAGTGAGCCGGTGGAGTAGGGCGTGTGTTCCTACGTGGCATAGTATTGGTGTACATGTAGGCATGGCCCTTCTTTGGAGGTCCACCCAGAGTGGGTTTCTTTCCGAAAGAGGGTGTGGACGAGGTGGAAGCACCATTGGTAGATGAACTACCAATAGAGTGTTTGCTACCACTCGTCGAAGCACCGGAAGTTGGCCTAACAAAAGTAGTGGCCGATTTGGATGAAGTTCCCATCGTATACCCCAAGCCAATGTGGTGATTGGCCGGAAGTAAGTCACTTAGGATTTTATCCAAATGGTCTTTACCTTTATTGAATTTATTAATTCAGCCTAATGTGTTCTCATATTTCTCGGTGAGAGAACGCATAGAAGCATCCAAAGTGGATACTTGCGATATAAGCACATAAACACGAGATTTAAGATTCTCATTCGCAATACTCAAAGTCGAGTTTTGAGAAGTCAAATCCGCTATCTTGTGTTCCTCCAGATCCTCAATGCTAACATGTTCAAGTTGAGTCTTGAGATTAACAATCTTATTCTTCAACCCTTCAACAACGGTGTCGTTGTTGGTGATGATAGTTTTAGGTGAGGTTTGGATGTTAACTAGCTCACCTTTAATCTTATTATATCGTTCAAAATTTAGCATATCTATTCCATATTTGCTCATTATCTAGTCTAAGGTCATCCATAGTTACCTCATCGCTTTCATCCTCGCTATCATTGGAGGCAGGTTCTTGAACATTTTCCTCGTTAGCCATGAAACATACGTGCGCTTGCTCCACTTTCACATCATCCGACTCCCCGCTTGAAGAGTCATCTTCGGAATCAGTGAAACCGACAAATCCTTTCTTGTAGCCTTTATTATACTTCTTTGATTTGTCGTACTTCGGCGCCTTCCACTTTTCCTTTTGCTTGTTTTGTGGACAATCCGCTTTGATGTGTCCTGGCTTATTGCATTTAAAGCACAAAGGAGGAGAGGCATTAGTAGAAGTAAATTTAGATTTGCATTTGAAGTTACCTTTTCGGAAGAAGCGATTGAACTTCTTTGCCATGAGGGCAATGGATTCCATGTCCATTTCGTCTTCCGAGTCCTCGTCATCGGTAGAGGTGAATGGAGCCGCCTTGAACGTAATCGCCTTTTTCTTAAGCACGTCTTAGTTCAAGTAAGACTTCATCTTCTCTTGTAACTTCACCTTGCTATCCTTACGTACCTCGTATGACATTAAAGTACCCATTAATTGAACTACGGTATACTTGTTCATATCGTTACCTTCCTCGATGGCGAAGGTACGCTTTTCCCAACTAGAAGGAAGTCCTTCTATAAGCTTCGAACATTTCTCCTTTTGGGTGTAGGATTTGCCGAGAGCCTCTAACTCGTTTATGATGTCGAAGAAACGAGCATAATACTCCTTCATCTTCTCACCCTGTAGCATATGAAACATCTCGTAATCTTTATTAACTACAACGAGTTTAGAGTCTCTTACCCTACTCTTCCCTTCATGTAAGATGAGGAGGGAGTTCCAAATTTGATATGCACTCTTACATATGCATATCTTATTGAAGTCCTCGGGCTCCAATGCGCATTGCAAGGCGTTCATTGCCTTGGCATTGCTTACCTCCGTGACGACCTCCGCGGGAGTCCACTTCTCGAAATCTTCTTCGGCGGGCTCGACATACTCCTTCATTATGGTCCTCCATAGTGAAGCACTCCGGAGGAAAGTTTCCATCCGGCATTTCCAGTACCCGTAGTTGGTACCGTTGAAGAATGGAGGCCTCGTTGAGGAATGTCCTTCCATTACCGAAGAAGCTCCTTCACGGTTCTTGAAGGTGCTATAATCCGAAGGTGGACGCACGGTCTTGTTGTCGTTGGCAGACATAGCTTAGTATCTGGCTCTGATACCAAATGTAATGCCCTGAAAGCTACTGCACAAGTACTAGAGGGGGGTGAATAGTACTTTAAAAATAACAAGGAGTATAATTCCTAATTATCGTGCAAACTACTACCTCAAATGCGGAAGCTAAAAATGACAACAACAAATATTCAATGCTAACAATTGATATGATGGGTTCGGATCCACCCAAGTCTTCCCGATTTGTACCCGGTGATCCTACGTCCCAGAACACCCGGATCCCCTCTGGATACTTAGGTTAGAAACCCTAACCCAAGATTTCCACTATGAATACCTTGTGAAAAACCTTCACAAGATCAAATCATACAATCAATAGCAATAGTGAATCCCATAACCCGGGATCACAACCTTCTCTCATAACCGAGAGAATCAATAGCAATAAAAGAGTTTATATGAAATAAACAACAACTTACCACAAACCCTATACCTTGAGTATTCTTACCAAATTAGGGCAAGGAGGGATTTGAGGAAGGAGAAGTCACCAAGACCCAGCACCACCAATATGAGCAGCAATAGGTGCCTAGGAATGAATAGGAGACTTGAATCAAGCAATAGCTTGGATGGCTCAACAAGAACAAAGTTCTCTCAAGATGGATTCTAGATCTTAAATGAGGGAGAGAATGATTTCTTGTGAGGAAGAGAGCTTTGGAAATGAGTTTTAATATCTAACTCTTTCAATCTGAATAAGTCTCTCAATAGCAGCTCTAACCTTGAGAGAAATGACCAAGCTTTGTATTTATAGGGTCCCACAAAATCGAGCTAGGTCATCTCCAAACGGTTGGAAATCTGGGGCAATTAGTCGGTCAAAGAACAACCACTGACCGACTAGTTCATCAACTAGTCGGTCGGTAAAACAACATGAACAGACTAAAGGATGAACAATGAACAGATGAAATTTCAGACCTAGATAACTAGTCAATCCAAGAAGACTTTCCGACCGACTAGTTTCTCAACTAGTCGGTCGTTCAGTTAACTTAGACCGACTAAGAGTCAAAAACTATTAGTCTGAATACAACTTGATTTAGTCGGTCCAAGAACAAATGTTGACCGACTAGATCATCAACTAGTCGGTCACCAAACGTTCTTAGACCGACTAACGATAAACAGTAACTCAGGTGAAAAATTGGCATGTACAGTAAAGCTCAACTAGTCGGTCTAAGAAGCATCACTGACCGACTAGTTCACCAACTAGTCGGTCGGTGAGTCAACTAAGACAGACTAACTGTAAACAGTAAAGATCTTAGAATTTGGGAGACAAACTAGTCGGTCCAAGAAGCTTTTCCGACCGACTAGATCACCATCTAGTCGGTTGGTTCTTCTTCTTGAACCAACTAACATGCACAAGAAGTCCCGATTCGAAGCGCGATGCTTCGGGAAAGTTTGAATGGACTTCTACTAAGATCCTAGCTCTAAGATAGGAGCGATATGAAGATTAAATGATAATACCTACTCAAGGCTAAACATTCTAAATAACAAAGCTAGAAGACTAAATATAAATCTAGACAAACCGTCTTCAAACGCTTCGATCGAATCTTCATGACTTCAAAGTTGGTCCAAAAGCTTCAACGAAGCTTTAGGCATATGAATACGTGTTTTGAGAAGTCTTGAGACGTCGCTTTGGATGTTCACATGAATTTGGCGACGATCTCCATAACTGCGCTCACAAAGTGTTAGTTCATGATTTATTTATGTTTGCTCATCATCTAAAACCAAATCCGGGGAGTCCAATACTCAACACGCAGGTCGAGCTGAGGGTGAGCCGACCTTGCGTGACGAGCTATGAGTGGAAGAACAAAGATATTGACGACCTTTGCTCTTGTGTGTGATTAACGAGAATTGAGAGTGAATTTGCCAACCCCCTCACCGTAAGAAGTGAGGGGGTATTTATACCTGATGGGAGGCGGTTAGGTGGGGCTGACCTGGCATGCTGACTTGACGTGCTGAGCTGGCCCTGCTGTCAGTGGAAGCTTCGGACGAGGATGTCAGGAACAGGAGTGTCAGCCACACTTTTGTCAGACGGCGCAACGGCCAGGGGCGCTTTTGTCAGGTTGTCAGGGCCGAAAGCATTAAGTGTCAGGGGGCGCAGCGGCCAGGGGGTGCTTTGTCAGATGGTCGGGCGGCGTAAGTGTCAGTCGTGTCCTTATACTAGGTCGTTTGTCGTGTCCGATGGGCCAAGGGTTTAGCGGAGCGTTTCCCCATGGCTGGGTTTGAGAGGAGCCGCCAGGCCGGCCTGATCGGGGGTGTTCGGCCCAGCCGTTCATATTTTTGTGTAGGGATCCTGGATCGCCGGTGGGGGGACGGGTGTGCCTCTGTCAACATCCGAGGCTGCACTGTCCGGGCGTGCCTCGAGCGCACTGCTCCTGGCGGACCGAGCGAGAGCGGTTAAGCGCCTCTGTCGGGGGGCGAGGCGAGGTGCGCCCATCCCCCGTAGTCTTGGACTTTCGGATCGGCTGACGCCCTACAGGCCCCTGAAGTTCAGGCGAGGGGTACCCTGACGTTGGGTCGGCCGCCTGTTCGGGAGGGGCGAGTCAGTGAGGTATATTAGTGGTTCTGGGAGAGAAGTCGGACTCCCACGATCTTTAGGTCGTAACAGATGTTATACTCTATAATAATGTTACGACCTCAAGATCGGTCCAGACAATCTAAGCCTATTGGTTCAAGGCCCATGTCTTAGCCCGCCGAATCTCCATAACGATGCCTAGATCATCGAAGCTCACCGGGATGCAAGGAAGCTCGCCAAGGGAAACGACAAACTCGCCATCAGAATCAGAAGAGTCCTCCAGTTGATCGCACCAGTCTACATCAGCTCGCCCCGGTGTAGCTCGCAGCCAGGACAGCTCGCCCGTAAGAAGCTCGCCCAAACGCCGCTTACCTACCAAGCTCGCCCACAGAGGAAGACGACATGCCAGTACCAGTTCAACTATAAACAAGCCTGACAAAAGTGCATCTGGCTGCTTTGCCGCCTGACGGCCGGACAAAAGCACGCCTAGCTGTTTCGCCACCAGACATCCTGACAAAAGCGTCACCTGACATTTACGGCTCTGACCGCCTGATAAAAGCACGTCTGACACATTCGGCCTTGACGGCAACGGTCGGATCCCAGACACCCCGGCCCCGCCAGCTCAGCAGAAGCAACCGACTCTAGCATCCTATACCCATTCTCCTCCAACGAGAAAGGGGTTGTGTAATGGCCCTAGTGACATATACAGTAGGGTGTATATGTTTGTGCTCCAGTATGTGTGTATGCGTATACACATGTGTGTATATATGTAGTGTAAATAGTAAATATGTAGTGTGTATAGTAATTATCTATTGGTTGCTTACATGTATGCCTATATGGATGGATGCTTGCCTATATAAATTTGTTATCAAGATATAGATGGTTGCTTGAATGTGGATGTCTTGGGTGCATATGTGGTTGATAATATGTGAAGTAGTGTGTATAGTAAATTAGTGCTATGGTCGTATGTCTTGTAGTAAGTATTGTTGGTATGTAATGTGTGTGTGTACTAGTACTCTTTGTATATTATTATTAGTAAGATAGTATTATTGATGATGGGTGACCCTCTTGTATGAATGGCACGTTTGTTAATAGTTATAAGCCGGAGGTGTGTGTAGTAAGTTATGTAATTATTTGGTCAATGTGTTAATTATAATTGTAATAAAATTAATTGTAGTAGTTGCTAAATAATGTGATATAGTGATATGTGTTTTATATTTGTATTGGCTTTATATGGATGGCATATGGTATAGTTTTCCATCTAACTTGGAGGGTGTTTTTATAGAACGGCATTATGGTCTTTTAGGCTAGCATGGCATCTTCTAGTCCTTTTGACCTTTGACCGTTAATAGTTAAGTAATAATTAGTGAGTGTGTGTCTGTATAGTAATTGGTTCATTAGTAAATTAGTTAAGGTGTGTGTATAGTAAAGAGGTGGGTGTGCATAGTAGAGAGTGTGGTGTGTGTATATTAGAAGAGGGATGTGTGTGAAGTAATGTAGAGATTTTCATCTCTTTGACTTTTCAACCATGATTAAAAAAAGGATAGGGATTTAAGAAAAGAGAAAAGGAATTGGAAAATGAGGAAAGAAAAAGAAAAGAAGATGAAAGAAATGAGATAAAATTCTAGACTTCCTTTATTTCTTTCTTCTTTCATTTTTCTTTCCATTTCTACATCTTTCTCTCCCTCTCATTCTGTCATGGCCGAACCTCTCCCCATCTCATTTCTCTTTAATTATTTCCTTAATTTGCATGCTATTCATGGTAATTAAGAGGAAGGAAGAAGAAATGAAAGAAGGCTCTTAAAGGGAGGAATCAATGATTTAATGGGATGATTTAAAGGCATGAGATGGCCTCCTTATTTGGTAGGAATCCAACTCTCTTTAGTATGTTATTTGCATGACATTTTTGAATTAGAAATCTCATCTTGTTGTAGAATTGCATCCCTTTATTAAAGTTAGCCTCCCTATGAATGTGTGATGTTAAATTTAGCTTCTAATTAATTTGTTGATGAAGTAGCTTCTTGTTAATTTAGCTTCTTGTTAATTTGTTGTGTAATACTTGTCAAGATGCTATCTTTATTGGGGTTTTATGAAAAGATGGTGTCTTTGTGTTGTTAGCCCACCTCATTTGTTAAATCAATGGGAAAGTTGTAATCCTTATTGTTTTGTTTGCAAGTTGGTCTCTTTTTATACAAGTTGTCATCTTTATTAAAGTTCCATACTCTAGTTGATATGTGGATGAAGTAGCCAAGTTTAGATGTCCCTTTATTATGGAATCATGTGCAAAGTTACTAACTTTATGGCAATGTTGTGCTAATGAGATTAAGGTTGTGTACTCCTCATTTCATGAGGGAGTAAGGTTGCTAATTATTTCGACCATGGGCCTTGTTGGGTATTTGTGATGATTTAATGGAAGCATGAGAGAAGAGATGAAAGAGAGAGAAATACCAAATTGTTATATGCCAACTTAGGAAATTATCAAGTGGTTAGCATCTTTCTTATGTTATATGCCAACTAGGAAAAGTCTAGTTGTTAAATGGTTGCATTTTAAATGAAGACATAAGTTAAGTAGTTTATATGTGGTACATTTTAATGTACACCATCCTAAGTTTGCATTTCATTGGTTGCATTCTATAAGATTACGTTCTTTGAATCACATTGGTTGCATTTTGTGTAATTTTAATTAAGACTAGCTACTTATTAATATGGGCATAATCTTACATAAATGTTGTATCCCTAATGCTTGCATTTTAATTCAAGTTACATTTTAACTTGTGCTTGATTCAAGTTGTGTTCTAATTGCATTTTCATTTCTTAGCGCATTTTAACTCAACTTACATTTGTGTTCATATTTTGGTTGCTTTTTAATTCAAGTGGTGGAACTTGTTTAGCTTGGTGGCATTTAAAAAAATGCATGTGGTTTAATTGACATGGAGTATGTTTGTGGATATGTGTAAAGAGATCATATTATTTCCCTTTAAAGGTTTGCATTTGGGTGAAAATGAATTGCTAAGGTAAGTTGGTTCATATGAATGGGAGGCAATGTTAGTTTGTACTTTGGCCAAGGGCATGTTATGATGAAGAAGGGAGATGTGGTTGTAGTTGTCCACTTATTCATGAAACTCTCATGTCATTCATTATGTTGCATGTTCTTTCCTCTAATTTTTGAGCATACTAGCTTATTCGTTCCTTTATGTCCTCTTAGCAATGCATGCAATGTGTTAGTTTTGTTGTTTCTAATTTGTCACTCTTAGGTCATTTTAAAATTGGTAAAGATGCAAATCTAAATGTGGTATGCTATGTTGCCTGACTTAAATGCTAAGAAATGAATAAGTCCTCTTAAATGAGGGTGACACGGGGATTGGGGGACACTATGTAGTGGAGAAAACATGAGAGGCGGGACAGTTATGGTGGTTGGTGGCCCTCCTATCCTACCCAAGTGGCGAGGAGTGGCGGAAATGAGGAGAATTGGAGAAAATGTGAAGGGGAAATAAGGAGAAAACATGGCTCCTTTGTTAACAGCATTGCACACTAGGCCGAGTGCCCAGCTAGCTGGGAGTTTGCCTGTGTCACCCGAACTGGGGGTGAGGTCCAGTCCCAAGAGGGTCTACCCACTACTTAGGGTCCAAATCACTACTAGATAACTTTCATTACTTTTGTAGCATTATTAAATGTTGCTTACTTGTACGTTCTTTACTTGTAGCCCTTCCATGTTGTATACCCTTGTTATATACATCACCTATTGTAGTTATTGTCGCTTGCATTTATTTTACTTATGTTGTCTCACTCTCTTGTTGTTGTACCTTCGTTTAAGTTATACATTCAATGCTTTATGTCATACACGTCTTTCCCTTTAGCTCATTCAATACTTCATTTGCACCTTGCTATGGATGCATGTAAAGTAGTTGCATTTTCATAATGGCATACTAGTGGGAGTTGGCATATCCTACTGGGTCACGCTGTGACGTGTCTCCATTGACATTTCAGGTTGGCTCTTAGAGTTGGAGGTCCTTTAGCTCAGCTGGTTGGAGTTGAGGGTGAGATAGAGAGATTTGGGTGTATGTTCTTGTGCCTGGGGAGATGTGGGTTTAATGTTGTATACGAGATTTGTATACGATGTTGTACATGGATAGTTGTTATATATATATATACTAGTCATTACCCGTGCCCATAGGTCACGATTTATTTAATAGCTGAGTTTTTCTCCCCCACAAATTTCAAGTTCCCCCAAATTTCAAGTTTTCCCACAAAATTTCAAGTTTCCCCCCAAATTTAAGTTTTCCCGCAAAATTTAAGTCCCCCATAAATTGTCATTACCACCTAGGACAAACTTGCCACGTAGGACAAAGCCTTGTCCTAGTAAGATAAGATTCAAAATCTTCATAGAACTGGAAATAAAATGACCGGAAGGGGTGAGAATAAAAAGTGTGGGTGTGTGTGTGTGTGGGAGGGTCCATAGGCAAAAATACAAAAACCGGGGTTGTATGTGCAAAATTCCCCACCTCCTCTTTTATCCCTCAAAATCTCATCTCTTATATTTTCTATTATTCAATTTCCCTGTTTTATATAATAGATATCCAAATTCTCTTATCCAATTTCTCATGTCCAAATTCTCTTATCAATTTCTCTTGATAACATCCGTCTTTTATATAATAGATATCTCTTATCCAATTTCTCTTGTCCAATATCTCTTATCCAATTTATCTTGATAACATCTCTCGTTTGTAATATAGATATCTCTTATCCAATTTCTCTTGATAACATCACTCTTATCCAATTTCTATTGTCCAATATCTCTTATTCAATTTCTCTTGATAACATCCCTCTTTTATAATATAGATATCTCTTATCCAATTTATCTTGTCCAATATCTCTAATCCAATTTCTCTTGATAACATCCCTCTTTTATAATATAGATATCTCTTATCCAATTGCTCATGTCCAATATCTCTTATCCAATTTCTCTTGATAACATCCATCTTTTATAATATAGATATCTCTTATCCAATTTCTCTTTTCCAATATCTCTTATCCAATTTCTCTTGATAACATCCCTCTCTTATAATATAGATATCTCTTATCCAATTTCTCTTGTCCAATATCTCTTATCCAATTTCTCTTGATAACATCCATCTTTTATAATATAGATATCTCTTATCCAATTTCTCTTTTCCAATATCTCTTATCCAATTTCTCTTGATAACATCCATCTTTTATAATATAGATATCTCTTATCCAAGTTCTCTTTTTCCAATATCTCTTATCCAATTTCTCTTGATAACATCCCTCTTTTATAATATAGATATCTCTTATCCAATTTCTCATGTCCAATATCTCTTATCCAATTTCTCTTGATAACATCCCTCTTTTATAATATAGATATCTCTTATCCAATTTCTCTTTTCCAATATCTCCTATCCAATTTCTCTTGATAACATCCCTCTTTTATAATATAGATATCTCTTATCCAATTTCTCTTTTCCAATATCTCTTATCCAATTTCTCTTGATAACATCCCTCTTTTATAATATAGATATCTCTTATCCAATTTCTCTTTTCCAATATCTCTTATCCAATTTCTCTTGATAACATCACTCTTTTTATAATATAGATATCTCTTATCCAATTTCTCTTTTTCCAATATTTCTTATCCAATTTCTCTTGATAACATCCCTCTTTTATAATATAGATATCTCTTATCCAATTTCTCTTGTCCAATATCTCTTATCCAATTTCTCTTGATAACATCCCTCTTTTATATTATATTTATATATATATATATATATATATATATATATATATATATATATATATATATATATATATATATATCAGTGTTGACATATATACGTGTAGAGAAGATGAGAGATGGCGGCTCTGGCGATAAACCTAGGGTTTCCTTTGCGGATGTTGGCATTGGCATTGGATCGCGATCTTCTTGCGATGATGCTACTCGGGGCAACACGGTTGACTCTGCGGCTAGGATCCCTGTTGTGGACGAGCAAGGGTGGAAAACTGTCTCACGGCGGCGGCATGGAAGCAAAGGTCAGGGACTCACGGGGCATCGAAGTAGATTGGGTGGCATCGGGACACACGGGGGTGGAAGCAAAGGTCAGGGGCGAGTGGGTAGACCGTGGATCAGGGGGCCTTCTGTTGGTGGGGAGTCACCTTTACCACAGGGACCTGCACGCCAGGTGCTTGGATTAAAGCCTATTAGACCGAATGTTCTACTCAAGTCCTCTGGGGATAGACATTCGTGGTCTGAGATTTGCACAAATAGGAGGAGCTACGGAGCTAAAGTTGCGATGTCTTATGTGGCCCCTTCGATCAAAGAGGATGGTTCTGAGGTTGTTCGTATTGCAAACACTCAAGTGGCCCGGGGGGCAGGGCACTGGGAGAACACTCTTGTGGGTTATGTCTTGGGGGACGTCCCCTTCCATGGACAGATCTGTGCCTGGGTGGATAGGCTATGGAATTTGAAGAAAAGGATTAAAATTTTCAGTCGGGAAAATGGCTTCTTTTATTTCAAATTTGAGGATAGAGCGGAACGTGAAAGAATACTGCATGGAGGACCATGGATGTTCGACGGCAAGCTTGTTGTATTACAGAATTGGAGCATTTCCTTAAAACATGAACGTGACCTTCTTTCCTCTGTTCCTATGTGGGTGCAGATCCATGGTGCTCCACTATGGATGTGGACCCTAGAGATCCTTAATGCTATAGCTTCAGGGATCGGGATTCCCATTTGCCTGGATAAATTGACGGCCAAATTAGAAAGAATTTCATATGCCAGATGCCTCATTGAAATTGATGCAAAGAAGCCAATTCCCAAAACGGTGGAAGTGGAGATTGAGGATGGCACTTCGATCTCTATTGATGTAAAAATAGAGGGGGAGCCGCCAAGATGCTCTAACTGCGTCTGCTTCGGACACTCTACAAACCAATGCCCTGTTGTAGAGTTGCCTTCAATCCAAGACCACCCTGATAGCTTGTCGATGAATTCTGCAAACAATAAGGGTAAGGAGAAGCTATTGAATGTTGTGGAGGATGAGGATTCTGATGTGGGTGACAAGAATATCTTGGAAGTTGGTTCCTGTTTGAATGGGACAAGTGATACTCAGCGTACTGTCTCAAATGATTGCCCTTCATCAGTTCAAGCTACCGATGTTGGTCTGAGTGAGACTCCAAGCATTCCTCCATCCAAGTCTGTTGCGCCTGCTCTAATATCTGATACACTCAGGATGGTGGATGTTGAGATAGAGGGAGTAATCAGTGGATTTGAGAGGCCTTCAGCTGTGGGTTCTGTTGATGCAGTGCCTATTAAGCAAGTATTGCTGGAGAATGTTAATTCCATTGCAAGTGTCCCTACGCAAAATGTTGATGTCCTGAATGCAAACTTTGCCCTAAAAGAGCCTGGGAGTTACACCTTACAAGAATGTGGACATGCTGTTGCTGGAAACCCAGTAAATCCTCCGTCCTCAACTTCTCTTGAGCCCCCAGTAACTAGTATGGCCAGAGCTCCTAGTCCTCATGACAAATCAATTCCTGTAACACCTCACCAAATTGCCGGATCATCTGACTCCCAGGAGGATTCTTGTGGCGAAGCTACTTCCGACATGATCCCTGAAAGACTCACCATCGAAAATCCTGAATGGGCAACTGAGGAAGCCAGTTGGTTGTTCACCCAAAAACCAGCTACAATGAGGGCCCGAAAAAATGATGCTGACTCCAACTCTGAAAGTTCCATACGGAAGAGCTCTAGACTGAAGGAAGCAAGTCTAGGCCGTCAACATAAACCCCCTCAATGACTGTTTTTCTCTGGAATACAAGGAGCCTCAACAGCCCAGTTAGGCGCAGAGATTTGAAGGATAGGCTTCGCAAATGCAATCCAACTATTGTGGTACTTCTGGAGACCAAACTGAAGGTTGATTCAGTTAATAAACAAAAGTGTCTGCCTAAGAACTGGAGTTCAGTAGATAATTTTGATACTACTAAAGGTGGGCGTATTTTGATTGGTTATGACCCTGTTGTCTGGCGGATTGATCCAATCTCCAAGTCGCAGCAACATATCACAGTTAGATACCTGAACTCTGGTGGATTTTCAATGGTATTGACCGCAATTTATGGGTTTAATACTATTAACGAACGTAGAGAACTCTGGAGTTGTTTGAGGAAGGATGTCGGTCAACTAAATTCGGATGCTTGGGTTGTTGGTGGAGACTTCAACTGTGTTATGTACGCAAAAGATAAAGTTGGTGGACGGAAAGTGCTTGGGAACTTGACTGATGCCTTCCAGAATTGCATTAGTGACTGTGAACTTAAAGAGCTCAAATCTACAGGAGGTCGACTTAGCTGGTGCAACAAGCGGTTGGGGAGTGGCCGGATTGCCGCGCGGATTGATCGTGTTTTCAGCAATATTGCATGGAATTCGCAACTCCCAGACTCTTTCTTTGAATACATTGACCCAAGCACTAGTGATCATTCCGCAATGGTAATTTATTTGCATTCTAAGGTACCCCCTCTCCCTAAACCATTCAAAATTTTCAATTATTGGATGCGGATCCCTGGTTTCACACAATTGTTGGAGTCTAGCTGGAGCTCTCCAATTCATGGGAATCCTATGTTCATTGTCACTCAGAAGCTCAATAGGCTTAAGCATGAATTGCGCACCTGGGCTAAAGAGTATTCTGAATCAAACATCATCTATAAATGCCGGAAGGAACTGGAAGAGCTCAGGAATTTGCATACCCATTCGTCTCTTGATCTGCAGATCAAAGAACATAAATTGACTTTTGAGTTGTCTAAGCTTCTTGGGATGGAAGAAGAAATGTATCGACAAAAAAGCAGGCAAGAGTGGCTGTGTCTAGGCGACAAAAATACCAAGTTTTTTTATGGAAGTGCTAAAGCTAGACAGGCCCACAATAGCTTAAGTCACCTAATTGATGCAAGTGGAAAACAAAGCAAGGCGTATGATGAGTTAAAAGTTGATGCTCCTATTTTCTACAAAGATTTATACAACCAGGATTCCTATTGGCAAATTTTCCCAAAATTGGTCCCTAAAAAGAAAGTTTCCCCTGAAGCTAATTCTTGGCTAGATAGAGGTGTTACCAAGGAGGAGGTTAAGAATGCAATCTTCCAAATTGGAGCAGATAAAGCCCCTGGTCCCGACGGCTACAACGGTTTCTTTTTCCAGCGTAACTGGGGGTTGATTGGTGAGGAGGTTACTGCTGCTGTACTGTATTTCTTCAGCAAAGGGGTTATGGTTCGGCAGGTTAATCATACTTTTTTAACTCTGGTTCCCAAGAACTCAAATGCATCTGGATTAGGTGACTACCGACCAATAGCATGCTGCAATGTTCTTTATAAAATCATCAGTAAAGTTTTATGCAACCGCATAAAGAAAGTTATCAATGAGCTCATCTCCCCTAATCAGTCAGCTTTTCTCAAAGGCAGACTTCTAGCTGACTGCTCCTTGCTTGCCCATGAACAGATCAGAGATTTCAGCAATCCTATGGGGGCTAGGGCTTGCTTAAAATTGGATCTTCGTAAGGCTTTCGACAGTGTGAACATGGAATTTGTTTACTACATATTGCATCAATTGGGATTCAATCACACTTTCATCAATTGGATTAAAGAATGCATCTCAACACCGTCCTTCTCTGTCTTGATTAATGGCACTCCAGCAGGATTCTTCGATGGGAATAGAGGTTTGCGCCAGGGGGACCCTTTATCCCCTTACCTCTTTGTTATAGTGATGGAAGCTTTCTCCCTCATGGTTGATAAGGCTATTGCTACTCGTACTATCTTGCCTATGCGGCGGTCCGGCTCCATATCCCACCTTCTATTTGCTGATGATTTACTTGTCTTTTGTAGAGCAAATACTCATTCTATCCAAGGCCTCAAAACTCTCCTGGAGGGTTTCAGCCTCCAATCAGGGCTGCATATAAACTGGGAAAAGAGCTCGGGTATCTTCAGTAAGGGGACCAAGAATCCGGGAAGCTTGGCTAGCTGTCTTGGGATTAGACTGGCATCTACTATTACTACTTACCTTGGGCTCCCACTATCTTCGAGATACCCCAAAGCACCAATGTTCAGCAGGTTGGTTGATAAATGCAAAAAGAGGTTATTGGGTTGGACTTCCTCCACTTTATCTATCTCGGGACGTATTGAATTGGTGAGATCAGTAATCTATGGTATGGTCTCATTCTGGATGCAAGCTTTTCGCCTGCCAGTTTCTGTTATTCGTACCATCTCCTCTGCTTGCAGGCGATTCATTTGGGGCAACACAGGCTTATGGTCTTGGCGAGAAATGTGCACGCCAAAGTCTGAAGGAGGAGTTGGGTTACGGCTCCTGTCTGATATAAATAATGCATATGGAGTTCGGCTCGTATGGCGCTACCTCACAAAGAGAGGGGTTTGGGCAGATTATATGAAGAATTCCTATGGGGACCCAAACACTTTTTATGTTGCTAAGAGAAAAGCCACACAGTCAGGCACCTGGAAATTCATGTTGCATTGTAGAAACATTTCTGAAAAGCTTATAAAAAAGGAAGTTAGAGATGGGAAAACTACTTTGTTTTGGCATGATCACTGGCTTCAAGGGGGTCCCATTAAACACCAACTACCAATACCACATGGTGAGAGTAATAGGGTAGTTGCAGACTACTGGAATGGGAATCATTGGATAGCCGGCACTCTAGGGGATAATCCGCAGCTGAGAATTACACTGGAGCAGCAAAAATTAAGCCCGGGTGCGGACTTATGGCGCTGGAAGTTGAAGAACCAAGCTCAGGCGGGAATTGTTGGTGGGGCAAATGCGGAAACTGTTGATTCTAGTAGAGGTGAGTTCAAACTTAGTGATGCCTGGAATGCAACCCGGGTGAATGGAATCAAATTTAATTTCTGCAGCTTGGTCTGGCACAAGCACAGTGTACCTAAATGGTCCATTGCCATATTACGTGCCTTCAAGGGGAAGATGCTCACCAATGATATACTGAACAAATGGGGCCTCAGTGTCCCAAGTGGCTGTGTACTCTGTGATGGCATGGAGGAGGAGTCATCTAAACACCTCTTCTTTGAATGTGATTTTTCAAGTTACTTGCTTCGGCGAAGTCTACTCAAACTTGGGATTACTACCACTATTCCACCGAACCTAGCAGAGGTTGGTTCCTACTATTTGAATACTTTTGGAAACAAGTCTAGCCTGAGTCTGTTAGCTAAAGCAACACTTGGCGCTATTGTCTGGCATATCTGGAGGGAAAGAAACAGACGAATCTTTGAAGGGAGCAGGAAATGTAAGACATTGCTATTTGAGAACATCGCCTCTGATATCAGGATTGCCTTACATGAACTTGATAGATCAGATGAAACGGCAGCTGAGGCTATGTCAAACTGGGAGTTTCGTGACAATGGATAGGTCCAGATACTCTTTCTTACCTTTAGTAGGCTATGTTACTTGCATTTGGATTTAGGGAATATGTCCCTGTTAGTAGAAAGTGACGGTGCTTGTACCCAATCCTTTCTCTAACAGTACATATGTCCCACTGTACTTTGTAAACTACTTTCGTTGTTAATATTATCTTCCTTACCTTTCAAAAAAATATATATCAGTGTTGTTGGATTGTTGTCTCTTTTGTGTTTCTGGGTTGTCTGGAATGCTATAGGTACTATCCCAGCAGTGCGCAGTGGACCTGCTTGTGTTTGTATTTTGTATTTCCCTCCATAACACTCACTGCTCTGGGAATACCTGGGACAGATTCGTACTTCCTGGGTATCCTGGGGAGCGGGGCGTTACAGGTTGGTTGGTTGAATTGGTAACAAATTCCTAACACATCTAATATCTTCCACATATTCATACTCTCCATACTAGTCTGCCACGCAAGCGCCGATCTGCCTTTAAGATCACCTTTCGTGTCTGACACCCTTTCTTCTGTCACCTATTGACTTAAGCATCGAAGGGGATGTAGGCTGAATGCCGGCCCGGCCTCTCTAATGAGTTGTTCCTCTTGCATGAAGTTTTCCCTCCTGCAGGAAGTTTGCCCTCCTGCCTCCAGACGAGCATCTCGCATCACATATCATCCTTCACCAGCGGTCGAGCTTCCTTCACCAAACAATGGGCGACCTACCCCTCTTGGCGGGTGACTCAGAACCTCATCCTTAAATCATCCTCATGCCAAAGTTAACCTTGTCATCCCACCCCAAAACTTGTAACCATCGTGCCCTTGGTTCCCTATATAAATACAAATTCAGTGTTAACGGATTTACCCTGCAACATTTGGCACCATCTATGGGAACTTAGGGTCACACCCATGTCAAACCCCACACAGTTCAATCCTAGCCTCGACAGGGGCAAACAGCCCATGGGGGATGAGATGTGTCCTCTCGAAGGGGCTCCCCTGGCAGATGTACCCCTTGAGGGGATGGCGGAGGCTAGTCACGCCTCGACCTGTGCTGTTCACCTAGGCTTTGAGGCCTTCACGAAGGTGATGAATGACTGGTGATTGGGTGGGGCCGGGACGTCTATCGTCCCCCCGTACCCCTGAGCGTGAGGCGCAGCCTTCACCCTCAGATTGAAGCAGAAGCATCTGCCTAGCGGAGGGGGCTCAATGAAGTGATATCGGCCCAGCAGAGACTCCTCGATGTGGAGATGGAGGCCCCTCATCAAAAGAAACTTGAAGAAGAAGCTGATGTCCTACCGAGGCAACTTGATGATGAAGCGGAGGCTGTCGCTGAACAAATACGGGTCGATGAAGAGATCGCACGTCGACAGCTGCGATTCATCATCGCCCTGCGAGAGAGGCTCTGGGAGGACAACCAGAGTGTTCCAAAGGTGTCACCTCCAAATCGATGGCTCACCCACAGTTCACCGTCGGTGGATATCTCTCCCTTGTATGGGGTGCCCCGGGGTTGGCTCGCCCACCGTCCTGGCCTGGCGACCGTCGACGATGAGGACGTGACAAAAGACGGACTCATCTGAGGCGGAGGAGGGATGCCGCTGAATGCAGAGGTGGTTTATCCGGTGACTCCAGTGATGGACGAGGTGGTGTATCAGCCCCCGAAGATCGCCTGGGCGACCCCCCACCCAGAAGCGGCTAACCCCCTGGCCAGACGGGTGACCACGGCCCGGATCCCTTGCAGATTCAAGCTTCCTTAGCTTGAGCTATATGATGGCACGGGTGATCCCCTCCAGCATGTACAACAGTACAGAGGGGCCATGGAGATTCAAGGCGCGGATGATCCGCTCCTATGCCGAGGTTTCCATATGACTTTGAAGACGTCGGCACTGGAGTGTTACAATGGACTGCCCACCCGCTTTGTCGAATTCTTCAACGACCTATCCCACAAGTTCTGCCAATAGTTCATGGTAGGACGTAGGAGGAAGAAACCATCGGACTATCTATTCTCGATGGTGAAGAAAGAAGGGAAGTCGATCAGGACGTTCTTGCATCTCTTTCAGGAAGAAAGGCTTAGCGTGGAAAGCTGCAGAGATGAGCTCGACATGGCGGCCTTCAAAAAGGGGCTGACCAATCGAAGCCTTCATAAGTTGCTCCTCCAAGATCTGCCCACCGATCTGGATGCCCTCTTTGCTCAGGCAGAGAGATTCATGCTAAGCGAGGATACTCTTGGAGTGAAGAGGTTGGCTGCCCCAGGTGGGACGTCCCGTAGCGAGCGGCAGCCTGATGGTCGATCAAGGCAGGATGACCGCTCTCGACGGCACGACCAACTCTGCAACCAGGGGCAGGACCAAGGAGGCCACCGACCTTAAGATCGTACCGGGCCAGCGCGAGGGTTCGCCATACCCAGGGCGCCCCCGTCGGCGGTCGGCAGGATCGAAGGGTGGCAGCAGGCCCACTACACGCAGCTCAAAACCCCCGTGGTCGAAGTATGGGCAGCGGCAACGAGAGCTGGACTTCTCTGAGACCCTCCTCAGGGGAGGAGGGTGGTCCCAACCATGAGGGATCAGTAGAAATACTGTCGGTTTCATCATGATCATGGTTATGATACCGACGAGTGTTTCACTCTAAAGAGGGATATTGAGAGACTGATCTAGGAAGGCCATCTCCAAGGCTTCATGGAGGGGAGGAGGTAGACCCGTGATGAAAGAGCACCCCCGGGAGCACAACGGCCCAACCGGCCCCAGAGCACCGAGTGAGACGGCCCTTGCTAGCCCAGATCGGTCATGTGCATTGACATGATATGCGAGGGCCATCCTCAAGTGGCACCTCATCTTCGGCCAGAGAGGCATACGCCAAGCAGGTGATGATGACGGGCGTGGGCGACGAAGCAAAGCGGAGGAGAGTAGCTCGGCCCCCCATCTCATTCTCAGACGATGACCTGGAGGGGGTCGAACTACCTCATGATGATGCCATCGTCATCGAAACACAGATTGAAATGGCCATAGTCAGCCATCTCTTGATCGACACCGGGAGCTCGTGCGACATTCTTTTTATGTCGATGATCTAGAAGATAGGGCTGGAGCAGGCCGATCTGAGGCCGTGCGTGGCTCCGATTGTCTGCTTCACCGGCCACTCGATACCCATCGTCGGAGTCATCACCCTGTCGATGTCTTTAGGGGAGGAGCTAAGGGTCGTCACTTGGATGACACAGTTCGTTGTCGTCGACATCACCTTGCCGTACAACGGAATCATCGAGTGGCCATTCATGACCGCCATCGAAGCTCTCCCCTCACTACTGCACCAAATGATCAAGTTCCAGACTCCGTAGAGGGTAGGACAAGTATGAGGGAGCCAAAGACTATCTCGAAGCTACTACGTCAACTCTACCAAACACAACGTGCTCGAGCAAGCCCAGCTGGTCGAGCTCGGTAATCATCAGGAGGACGTCGATGATCAACCGGGGAAGACAGCAAGCTAACCCGCCATATGGAAAATGAGCTTTTTACTCCTACAATCTACAGTTTTGTAAATATAACTATCATTTTCCTCGTATTTTCTTAAATATCGCCATCTCCATTTTGAAATTTTAGCTTTCAAATATTCTCAAATTCCGGGGCAGGCTGACAAGCTTCGCCCCTGATAGGATCGTCGTTGGGTTAACGAACGAGCTACGACTCGCACTCTTCCATCCCTCAACTCCGGGGCAAGCCTAACGGCTTCGCCCTCGATAGTGTCGCCGGGTGGGATTAGGAATGAGCGACGGCTTGCACCCTCCCCATCCCTCCACTTCGGGGTAGGCTGACGAGCTTCTCCCTCGATAGGATCACCGGTGGGTTAAGGAACGAGCTACAGCTCGCACCCTCCCCTCCCTTAACTCTAGGGCAAGCTTGACAGCTTCGCCTTTGATAGTGTCGCTAGGTGGGACAAGGAACGAGCGACGGCTCGCACCCTCCCCATCCCTCAACTACGGGGAAAGCTTACGAGCTTTGCCCTTGATAGCCTCCGGGTGGGTTAAGGACCGAGCTACGGCTCGCACCCTCCACATCCCTCAACTCAGGGGCAGGCTGACGAGCTTTGCCCTTGATAGGATCACTGGTAGGTTAAGGAACGAGCTACGGCTTGCACCCTCCCCTCTCTCAACTCCAGGGCAAGCTTGACAGCTTCGCCCTCGATAGTGTCGCCGGGTGGGACAAGGAATGAGCGACGGCTCTCACCCTCCCCATCCCCAACCTCTGGGGCAAGCTTACGAGCTTTTCCCTTGATAGGATCCAGGTGGGTTAAGGACTAAGCTACGAATCACATCCTCCCCATCCCTCAAACTCTGGGGCAGGCTGACAAGCTTCGCCCTCGATAGGATCACCGATGGGTTATGTAACGAGCTATGGTTGCACCCTCCCCTCCCTCAACTTCGGGGCAAGCTTGATGGCTTCACCCTCGATAGTGTTGTTGGGTGGGATAAGGAACGAGTGACGGCTCGCCTCCCCATCCCTCAACTCCGGGGCAAGCTTACTAGCTTCACCCCTGATAGGCTCCAGGTGGGTTAAGGAACAAGTGATGGCTTGCACCTTCCCCACTTCTCAACTCTAGGGCAGGCTGATGAGCTTAGCCCTCGATAGGATCGCCGGTGGGTTAAGGAATGAGCTCCAGCTCACACCCTTCCCTGCCTCAACTCCAGGGCAAGCTTGATGGCTTCACCCTCGATAGTGTCACCGGGTGGGACAAGGAACGAGTAATGGCTTCACCCTCGAACCCTTCCCATCCCTCAACTCCGGGGCAAGCTTACGAGCTTCGCCCTCGACAGGCTTCAGGTGGGTTAAGGACCGAGATACGGTACGCACCCTCCCCATCCCTCAACTTCGGGGCATGATGATGAGCTTCGCCCTCGACAGTATCACCGGTGGGTTAAGGAACGAGCTCCGGCTTACACCCTCCCCTCCCTTAACTCCGGGGTAAGCTTGACGTCTTTGCCCTTGATAGTATCGTCGGGTAGGACAAGGAATGATCGACGGCTCGCACCCTCCCCACCCCTCAACTCCGGGGCAGGTTGGCGAGCTTCACCCTCGATAGGATCGCCGGTGGGTTAAGAAACGATCTACGGCTCACACCCTCCCCTCCCTTAACTCCAGGGCAAGTCTGACAACTTTGCCCTCAATAGTGTTGCTGGGTGGGACAAGGAACGAGCAACGGCTTGCACCCTCCCCATCCCTCAACTCTGGGGTTGGCTGACGAGCTTCGCCCTCGATAGGATCGTCGGTAGGTTAAGGAACGAGCTACGGCTCACACCCTACCCTCCCTCAACTATGGGGTAAGATCGATGGCTTTGCCCTCGATAGTGTTACCGGGTGAGACAAGGAACGAGCAACGGCTCGCACCCTCCCCATCTCTCAACTCCGGGCAAGCTTGCAAAACTTCGCCCACGAAAGGCACCAACTCCATAACATTCCACTTCTCCGGGGCCTTAGCCACTTCCAAGCGAAAACTTGGCGGCATACACATGGAAACAAAAGCGACGAAAAACAACACAAACACAAAAGACAAACAAGGAGAACCGCATACGGTATATTTCTTTAAAGCTGAAATTTATACATTTACATCAAAACTCTCTACAATAGGTCCGGTGCACGGCCCCCCCAGACCGGCCCTACTGATACAACCGCACCCCAACGGTTAAGAGGCAGCCCCTCCCCCGGTGCGTCTACTTCCTCCTCCTCCTCGTTGGAGGCCACTGTCAGCTTGGAGAATTCTATCTCCAAGGAAGGGTACATCTTTGCCAGACGCGCTTCCACCCTCCTGAAGCCCACCTGCATCCCTTCTTCCACACCCTCCGCCTTCATTGACCTCATCATGGGGAGGTACTCCTCCTCTTGGTATTTGCAAATGGCCCCATCCCTCTTGGCCTCCAGATCGATCGTCCTCAGTGTTGCCACCTCCCGCTTCAGTACGGCGATCTCCCTCCCCTTGTCTACCGCCTCCCATTTCAGTGCGTCGATCTCCATCCCCTTGGCCTCCATCTCCCCGGCATGCTCGTTAAGTGCGGCTACCCTCTGAGTCTCCTCCTCCCGAAGCAGCCGCTCCCACTTCTCGGACTCTGCCCGCTGGGTCCTATACCATCCCTGGAGCTGCTACAGCTGGTCCTCCCTATATTGCAGCTTCTCAACGACCTCTTTGAATTGGGGCTCCAACACCCGCAGTTTGCCAGTTGCTGCCTCGAGATCAGCCTTCTTCTTCTCGTAGTTCGTCTTGAGCATGTTCAAGGCAGTATGGCGATGCAAGGACACCATTGTCATGACCGTTACAGGAAAAACAGAAACATAAGCACTCGAAAAACAAGGAAGACCGGCAGTATGGAGAAGGGAGAGCGACAAACCTGCATACTATGCCAGATTGCCGTGTTGCAGAGGCGCTCTGGACCAACTTTGGCAAGGGACGCCTGATCCCTTGGCAGTAGGCAGTTCTCTGCCAGGCGAGCTACGACACTGGCATCATCAAACATAGACTCCATGTTACCCATTGGGTAGCTCGTCTTATAGAGCCCCTCCTTCGGGATGGCATGGACTTCGGCCTTGCCGCCTTAAAGTGGGCGACCATGGGCTCGCAACATGAATGCCCACGCTTCCCCTGCTCCCAAGGATGGCATCCATAAGGCCAGCGCTCGATCAAAACCCTGTCGGCCCGCCCCACAGTGGGTCCCTCAGCTGTCGAGCTCCGAGACATCATCTATCTTTCATCGGTGCCACGGTCGACAGAGCCACCTGGCGCCGCTTCACCAATAGTGGGGGGAGGAATGCTCACCACAGGCGTTTCCCTCGCCCTCTTGGCACGCTCGTACCTCTTGCCCCCGATGACGACCCTAAGGCCCCTCTTCTACCCCGATTCACTCGACGAGTCATTCGTTGCCACCTTTTTGCCCTTCTCCTGGGTAGATGGCTTCTCGGCCACCGGCTCCGAGGTCGCCGGCTCCCTTACCTCCTCATCAGTTCTTCCCACGTGCAAGGAGAAAAAAGATCAGGGTGAGCCTATGGGGAGAAGCTAACCAAGATCGCAAAACCTTCGGGCCAGAAATTTTGGGCGAACTGGTTGCCCTTGATGAAATTCGCGAACTTTCAGATCGCTTCAGGGATTCCTCCAAGGCCTTGGATTTCTCCAGATCCTGCCCTTCCAGGGGTTCCCCCTTATTCACTAAGGGATTCGACGTCCCCCAGTTCGAACCCAACACCAAGTCCGCCGGCATCGAGACGAAGACAACCCTCTCTTCCCATTCTTCCCCCTCGTTTGACACCTCAAGGATGAGAGGCTGGCCCTTCCTCGCAAGAACAGAGTGGTACACCCCCTTCTTCCTCGGCATGAAGTAATGCTGGAAGAGCGATATGCTCGGACTTAGCCCGCTGATGGTGCAGAGGACGACGAAGCCCACCATTGAGCCGATGGAGTCCGATGTTAGTTGGCAAAGAGGAAGTTCGAGGAAGTTCATCAGGTGGAGGAGATGGGGGTTGAGCAAAAACCACATACTGAGTTTGAAGGTTGCACAATAGACCCCGACTTCATTGTCTCATGGCGAGCAAACCCTCTCTTGGGGTTTGGGAAGGCGAACTACGCACGGTGGTCGAATAAAGTTGGAGCGGATCTCGGAGAGGTTAATGGTATTTGTCTTACATGAGATGGTCCTGACCCTCACTGGAACCATACCCCTGGCTCTATCGGAGCCTGATCCGAGCCCTCGCTCTCTCATCCCAGGCCCTCCAGCACTCCCCTCAGTATTCAAATCAAGAGATGAAGAAGCGAAGCCAATGACAAATAGAGAAGTTACCTAGAAAGGAAGAAGACCACCAGAGCTCCGATGAAGAGATGGCTGACGATGGGAACCCTCGATAGCAAAGAAGAGAAGGAGAGAAACCCTTTCGAATTCGAATGCAAAAGTTTTCAACCTTTCCCCCTCTCCACTTTTTATACTGGGCGTCGGCCGATCTCAACCGTCGAAGGTGCCCCACGTGGCAAGATTTGAGATGGAAGTATTGACTTAGATTCTCCCACAAGACCATACACGGCACATGTCGAGCCCCGAGTGGCGGAGGTGCTTCGAAACCCCCCCACTACCGAATCGTCATAATGACCTCCGAGATTCAGCAGTCAATTCACATTTAATGATGTAGCTGTCATCTATTGGAAAGAAGTGCGTCATCCAAGACGATCTGGACTTCCCGTCTCGAACTCGAATGACAGAGGCAATTGTTACGACCTCAAGATCGGTCCAGCCGATCTAAGCCCACTGGTTCAAGGCACGTGTCTTGGCCCACCGAATCTCCATAACAATGCCTAGATCACCGAAGCTCGTCGGGATGCAAGGAAGCTCGCCAAGGGAAACTACAAGCTTGCCATCAGAATCAGAAGAGCCCTCTAGCAGATCACACCAGTCTACATCAGCTCGCCCCGGTGTAGCTCGCAGCCAGGACAGCTTACCGGCAAGAAGCTCGCCCAAACGTCGCTCACCTACCGAGCTTGCCCACAGAGGAAGACGACTTGCCACTAGCAGTTCCACTACAGATAAGCTTGATAAAAGTGCACCTGGCCGCTTCACCGCCTGACGGCCTGGCAAAAGCACGCCTAGCCGTTTCGTCGCCAGACAGTCTGACAAAAGCACCACCTGACATTTACGGCTCTGACCACCTGACAAAACACGTCTGACACATTGGAACCTGATGCCAATGGTCGGATCCCTGACACCCTGGCCCTGCCAGCTCAGTAGAAGCAACCGACTCCAGCAGCCTATAAATACCCCTTCTCCTCCAACGAGAAAGGGGTTGGTTGGTTGAATTGGTAAAAAATTCCTAACACATCTAATATTTTCCATATATTCATACTCTCTATACTAGTCTGCCATACAAGCACCGATCTGCCTTTAAGATCACCCTTCGTGTCCGATACCCTTTCTTCTGTCACCTATTGACTTAGGCATCGGAGGGGCTGCGGGCTGAAATCCGGCCCGGCCTCTCTGATGAGTTGTTCCTCTTGCAGGAAGTTCTCCCTCCTACCTCTAGACGAGCATCTCACATCTTGCATCATCCTTCACCAGCGGTCAAGCTTCCTTCACCAAACAACGGGCGACCTACCCCTCTTGGCAGGTGACCTCAAGAACCACATCCTCAAATCATCCTCAGGCCAAAGTTAACCTCGTCATCCCACCCCCAAAACTTTTAACCATCGTGCCCTTGGTTCCCCACATAAATACAAATTCAGTGTTAGCGGATTTACCCCGCAATAAATACAAATTGGATGCAAATTCCATTTTCAATAACTACTACTTTTGGAAATTGTTGATACTGTGAAAATGCAATTTCAAATTGGATGCAAATGCCATGTCCGTCAAAGGCATTTTTAAATTGTTGATACTGTGAAAAGGCATGTTGATACTGTGAAAAGGAATTAACAACAACTCTACGTGCATCAACACTTTGGAGAAAAGGCATCAACACTGTATGCCAAACAACTCTACGTACATACTCTACAAAATTTTCAAATTAAAATGGCATCAACAAATCTAAGTGCATCAAAATTATGGTGCATCAGGCATCTACAACTCTGTAAACATACTGTGAAGAGATAGAGAGTGGGGGAGCAACTGCATACCAACCAACTTGCCATGTCCTTTGCTAGATCCCCGTCGCGACCCTGTATCACTGACCAGCTTGGACCGTCGGTCAGGTCAACACAGTCCAGATTCTGCGAAGAATTGAATTGGTTCTATTCAGCGTTTCGTCAAACAGGTGTTGAATGATGCAGCCATGCCGATGTTAGCTCGGCCCAGGAGGGGATAAACTAACAAATACGAATTTCAGGGAGAAAGAAGTTGCGGCACCATGAAGTTGTTCGATCGATACATGGACTCTAGCCGTGAAGATGCATCACCTGAACTCTATTTGATGAAATACGAATTTCATGTAAAAAATAACAGATAACCAAAAATAAAAATAAAAATAGGGTGACTTACACCGTGAAGATGTAGTAGAGAGTCGTGGTTGCGGAGCTCTCCAGTCACCGACGATCTAAGGGAGACTTTGAAAAATTTATCGTGATGGTGGTCTTACCAAGTAGACGAAGGAGGAGGAGCAAGTGATCTGTGAAGGAGGAGGAGCAAGTGATCTCTGGAGGAGGAGGAGGAAGTCTGTGAACAAGATGGAGGTCTTACTAGGCGGGGCTCTTGTCCAAGGAGAGAGAAAAAGAAGGAGGAGCAAGTTGATCAATGAAGGAGGAGCAATTGTCCAGCAGTGCTCCTCAACTTCCCTTAAAATGATTTCAAGCGGGGCTTTTCAAAAAAAAAAATAGTTCAGCTCATTTCTATCCAAGTTTTCAACAGGCCAAACTCATTTAAAGTTCCAAGTTTTCCCCCAAGTTTTCAAACATCCCCCCCCAAATTTTTCAAAATTTTGCTTGTCCTGAGTAGCATTTTGTTCCAATGGTTGTCCTAGTCAGCAATTTGTTTGTCCACATATGACAAATAAGGCCACGTCGGACAAAATTCAAAAAGGTCCTCATTTGTATAATAGACGTTCTAAAAACGCTGGTATCAGAGATCAAAAAATCATCATATATGCACAAAATGCTAACAACTAAGGGGTTAAATACGTAATATTTACCCTGAATTACACCACAAACTAGCTTTTTGCTAGTCTCTAGCAAAAGGAGTGACTAAATTGGATGCTTAATAAGAATATCAAATTCTATCAATCATCTATGGCATGGATCAAAAATGCATTTTCAATCATGATTTTTAACGTCAATATACACACTCTATGAAAAATATTAATCTCATGACATTTTCCTTAGTTTAGCTTGAATAAGTAATATACAATCATCGTTTTGCATAAGCCAAGGTAGATCACAACATCATGTCATAATTTCCTAACTTCCAAGGAATTGTTCACTTAATACAAAGATTGTTCGATTCATAAAAGTTGAGCTTACTTTATTTATTCATTATGTTTTTTCTTTTCTTTCCCGTTTTTATAAGACTTAGAATGATCCATATAGCGAGTTTTCGGTTAATGACTCTTAGGCTAGACAACCTTCAAGCATTATGCTTAGAAGAGCCCCTCAAACCTAATAACTCAAATAATCTAAGTTTTTATTATCTCTTTTTTCTAATGCACTCATTATCGTCCATTTTCGATGCGAATCTCCAATGCTTCTTGAGGAACAAAGACCCGGCTACTTAATAAAACTCAAGAGAACGGTGCATTATATTCTTTTTCTACTTTTTTTCTCCTTTTTTCTTTTTTCTTTTGCAAGCAACTCAACCACCCATTCCTTAGACATAAACTTTAGCATATATAATGGCCAAATTTCTATTCAATTTGAAAACCAATCCAATCAATCGTATCTTTTTAAATTTATGCATCACAATAACTTGCATAAAAAAACTTCAAACTATTTCAAGATACTAGGCATGGCAATTGAAAATTTCTCATAAAAGACGTGTTAATGAGTAATTCCATGAGAGAAAGATAATTACTTCAAGGCATAAACATTTTTAAGAATTCAATCAATGAATAATCATACGATAAAGTGATACTTGAGAAAGGGTTAAATGATAAAAAAATAGAGATTAAATCAATTCCCTTTTTTATTTTTTTTTGAAAAAAACTCCTAAAAATCATTGTAAAATTCTAATACTCTTTCAACTTAAAGATGAACATTGTCCCCAATGTTGGCAAGATAATACTAGAGATAAGAACCTAGAAACTTAACAATAAAAAGTGTAGAATAAAGAATGAAAAATCTATGTACTACTAAGTAAAGGAAGGAACACACCAAATTAAGTTCCACCCAGAGGTGGTTGTTGAAACGACATTGGTGTTAGGAACTCCTCAATCAATTCCACCTCTTTCTCCTCCAATCCATGTTATCATTCTTAGCATTAAGTTCATGCACCGCTATTTCCAAGTCCTCTTTTTGTGATTTCCTCCTGTTTCATGCAACAAATAAGATGCATTAGTAGCATGAGATTGCAATTTCCCATCAAGGAAAATGTGTTGCCCATAATCATCATGAAAAACCAATGTGCTTACCTCTTTGTCGCACAAGTCCAAATCATAGTCATAATCAGTCATATGCATGGATTCAAACTCTTTTTCAAAATGCTCATTGATTATAGTTTCAATCAGATTTTTTTCCTCAATTCTTCGAAAAGCTGGTAATGCACGGGGGGGACGCCATCCAATCGGCATCGAACCCGGGTGGCCTCACAGGAAAGCGAGTGATTATGTCGCTGGAGCAATCAGATTTACCTTACAAGCATTGAAAAATATTTAGGTCTAATGTCATGCTACCAAACGTGATTTTCATATTTCCATTCCAACAATTAATTATGGCATTACTAGTTGCAAGGAAGGGTCGTCATAAAATAATTGGAGTCGGGTTACTGGTTTAAGGCCCTTGGCAATCAAGCATAATAAAATTGACCGAGTAAAAGAACTTGTCCACTTAGACTAAGAACATCCTCAATACACCCTCTTGGCACCTTCCCCAATCTTATCCACCAACTAAATTATAAATGATGTCTTATTCAACTCCCCAAAACCTAGTTGCAAGAAAACAGTATAAGGCAATATGTTAACATTCGAACCCAAATCAAGTAAAGCTTGTCCTATTCTTTTAGTGCCAATAGTACAAGTAATAGTAGGTGCACCTAGGTTTTTGAATTTGGGTGGGGTATTGTGTTGAACAATAGCACTTACCTGTTTCGTGAGAAAAGCTTTCTTTTTACGTTTAATTTCTTTTTTACCATGCATAACTCCTTCAAGAACATAGCATACACATGTATTTGATTTAACGCGTCAAGTAGAAGGATATTACTTTTTACCTATTTGAATATATCTCCAATCTCTGCTTGATACTTATCATTTTTTGGCGGGAGAAGCCTCTGTGGAAATGGAGTGAGATGTGAATATGGTTATGCCTCTTTTTCATTGGCATCCTCCTCTTTTTCTGCACTTTTCCCCTCATCTTGAAAATTTTGTGGTACTTGTTCTTCTTCTTTTTCCTCAACTTTTTGCTGATGCCTAGGCGGTTCTAGCTTTTCAATTTCTCTTTCGCTATGTAATGTGGTTATCACTTGGCATGATTTAACATTGTTACCTGAAAAAGAAGAAGAATTTGTAATAGGGTTTGCAACAAGTTGGGCTGGTAATTTACATTTTTCTAGATATGCAGCAAGTTTTGAACGGTTTTCATTGAGTTTCTGAATTTTTTGATTTTGCAACTGTATCATTTGATAAAGTATGGTGTGTTATCATTGCTTTACTTGTTTTTACCTAGATATTGTGGGTGATTTGGATGGGAATAAGGAGTAGTCGCTTGTTGCTATGGGGCACATCTTAAGTTTGGGTGGATCTTCCAACTAGAATTGTAGGTGTTCAAATTAATCCCTTGACTGGATACACAATTTACTTTAGTTTGAGAATTTCTTATGGTTTCTTTGACAACTGGAAGTGCTGGGCAAACAAAAGCCTAAGGCCATGGGCCATCACATACGGGGCATGTTTGTTCAACCACTTTCACTACTCTAAGATCAACACCATGTGTCCTTCTCATTACCTCAACCTCCACTGATGCTTCAAATGCATCATCATGATTCAAAGTGTGTATACCACCTCATAGAGACTGAGATGGCTTTGTCCTATCATAATCTGATGTCGTCTCCCACCTTCATGTTTGCTCTACTATGTCTTCCAAAATTTTCCTGCTTCATTTTGTGTTTTATCGAAAAATGCACGTTGCACGATCATCTCAATATACTACTTTGTTGATGGTTGTAAACGATCATAAAAGTAGATGATGATATGGCCTCGATCATATCAATGATGTATGCATGCTAAAAATAAATCCTTGAATCTTTCCCACGCTTGGTTGAATGTCTCTATGCTCTTTTTTGTTGAAGTTCATGAATCATTGAATCTTTCCCAAGCTTGGTTGACTGTTTCTTTGCTCTTTTGGTTGAAGTTCATGATCTGCTTCTTCGAGGCTTGACTCTTGTTCAAAGTAAAAAAATTCTTTAGGAATTCACATTGCAACTCTAACCAAGTAGAAATAGATTTGGGATGTAATGCATTCAACCAATTTTAGCCTTATATTTCAATGACAATGGAAATAGTTTAAGATAGACATCATCATGACTAAGTTTTCCATCAAGGCGTGTGGCACACACTTCCTCAAAAGTTCTAAGGTGTTGGGAGGGGTTTTCACTCTCTAAACCATAGTAAGTTGGTAGGATTTGAATTATCCCAAGTTTTGAATGAACGACTGAGCATCATCATTCAATACAATGAAAGAGTCAGTGACTATTCTTGTGGGCATGTATATGGCTCTCAATGGCAGATCAACCTCTTGGGGAGGGTTTGTAAGGTGAGTTTCATTGTTGTTAGCCATGCTATCAGTTCTTGTTAATCTATGTGAATTATGAGGCCTATGCCACATAAACTATTAAGAAGACTCAAAGATGTGTTCTCTTCTTTTTTTAATAAGAAAAAAAGGAAGAATAAGTAAATAAAATAATATAAAGATATAAAGTGGAAGGATCCCACCGAATATTCCTCAAAATAAACTGAAATTATGGATCGAAGATACCGTTAACCCCGACAACGGCGCATTGACTTGTCTCAAAGGATGTGAGCGCTTCTCCCAAGTATATGAGATCGAACAAGTAAAAAATCTAGTGAGATCAGGATCGTACCCACATGACAACTGACCTACAATACCACAAATTTCAATTGTTAAGGAAAATGATTTAGTGAGAAAGCTACCACCTTTCGAATGTGAAATAATGGTGGGAAAAGTTTTAAGTAGTCAAAAGTGCTCCTAAAAATAACTACAGGGAAGTCGATGCTAGGGTATCAACATGAAGAATATGTGTCGTTTGTAATTATGTTAGGGTGTTTGTAATCAATGAATATTAATTTCTTTTAATTGGTTAATTAATTGGTTCATAGCGTTTGTAATCATGATTCATAGGTGAGTACGGATAACTGCCCTTTTGGGTCACTCTGGGTATGCACACATAGATGTAGCTCGCGGTACATCGTCCTTTTAAAACCCTCACAGTATGTGTGTGAATCAAGATCTAGAACGCTAGAAACAATTGCTTAACCTAAATAACACAACATTTCATCCGGCAAGGGCATAAGAACGTTGAAAAATATAACGATCAAGATCATAAAACAACGCCATGTGTAATCAAGTGAATCATTAATTTCATGAAGAAGTTAAACTTGGGTTCCCTCAAGGGTCACTATATGTCTGCAAAGATCATATCATAAATAAGCCTGCAAAGGCCATATTTGATTTAAACATGCTAATAACGATCATAATCAAATATAATATGTTGAAATTAATGAAATACTCGATATGTCATGAAAATATGGTGAAAAGACAGTAGTACTAATGAACACATAGTCCTAAGTACATCACAACTAACACATAAGAGTTTTAGCCAATCATTGAAAGAAAAGAATCAATTTTCATTAGCAAATACATCATCTTTAACTCAAATACAAAGTATAAAAGTAAATACAAGAGAGAAAGATAGGAATTTTATCACCAAATCTCTTCAATTAAACCCAAGATCTTCTTTACAAGTGTGTAGCTCCAAAGCCCTTAAAAATTTATGCAAATATACTCAAATACAGCTCTGAATACTTGGCAGAAGACTCTAAATACAGCCCCAACTATGCATAGTTATTTTAATAGGTTTAGTCGATCGGCAGATCTCAAATCCTTGATAAATATGCTTTAACTTTGCTGCCCGCATTCATAGCAATCCCTGACCGTACGATCAAAGAGGGATCACTCCAAGAAGTGCCACAAGGCTAGCGGATACCAACCGATCTACTCCAAATCTAATTCATTTTCTGCTCGCATGTCGACCATTGGATCGAGTCGGGATCGCCCTACATGCTATCACATGGCCTTGTTGTATCGACCAACTCTGGATCCACATGCTACGAGTGTCGACCGTTGGATCGAGTGGGATCGAACGAGATGCTGATTCGTGTCCCTACCTGCTGACCTACTTTGCTTTGCAGCGCCAGAATTCTCATCCGTTGGATCATTAGGTGACGACTCAGATTGAGCCACGTTACCCAAGCAGGGGGCACGTGCGACGCATATGCCCTCTATTTTTTAATTTTTTAATTTTTTAAATAGTGTGTTTGCCTTTTAAAAGTTGTAGAAAATAGCACTGAGCTCAGAAAAATATGGAAAAATCGCCGTTGGACTCGAAAAATTGACATCTTCACCTAAAAATAAGAGAAGACAAAAGAAATAAAAATAATATTTTGTGCAAAAAATAAAGATCGTCCTCTAATATTAAATAATGTTCTAAAACTCTTGTATCAGATCAGAGACCAAATAATCATCATATATGCACAAAATGCTAACAAATGAGGGGTTAAATAAGCAATATTTAGCCTGAATCAGTGTACTATATCTGAAGGCTCATTGATATGCTCCTATTTTGCATGAATTATTTTATATTTTTATGACGCATTTCACCCTCCAAACCCCTATTTTATACGCCTTTACGCTATTATTTGGAACAATATGACTTTCGAAGCGTTTATGCCCATTTCAGGGATTTGGAGCGATATTGGAGCAATTTGGAGTCAATGAGACGATCAGTGACGTGAGAGTACCTAGAAGACTCATGATGACATGCCTGAGGTGCCAAAGAAGAAGACGAGAGGAGGAGAAGAGAGCGAAAGATGAGAAGCTCAGGACATCTTTAGCTTCACAGGCGACTCGACCGAGTAGCAACAGCTACTCGGCCGAGCTGACACGCAGGTTTAGCACGGAAATGGCCACGACCAAATCGATCGAGTAGGGGGGCTACTCGACCGAGCACGAAGGCTACTCGGTTGAGTAAGGCAAGCACTCATATTTTCAGACAACCTCTCACTTTATTGAGATCTTCTATCATTCCAGTTGGAAACATATTTTTCACATATTTTGTATGGATAGTAGACTTCATGATGGTTCAAATGTTGCTAAGAATGCTCCAATCAGATGTCGGATGAAATCTGAGGAATTTCTGCAAGTTGATGCTGCAGTGCTGAAATCAGCACTCGACCGAGTGCTCTGTTCTACTCGACTGAGCAGGACTCCTACTCGACCTGAGTAGCGATGCAACCAGAGTGATGATTCTGCGCTTCTGCCTAGGACCCTGCAACTCGACCGAGCAGGTCACCTACTTGACCCGAGTAGCGACGTGACCAGCAAGCTGGTTGGGGCCCAGAACTTATGTTGCGGCCAGAATTGATTATGGGCATGAATTTTAGAGGGTTTCTTAGGTTATTTGCCTGGGTTTTGAGGGGACTATGTATATGGATTGTAGCCGTCATTAGAGGAGGAGGTTGGATCTTATTTTCTTAGGAGTTTGTGGAGACTTTCTTTTGGAGTTAGGCTATGCCCTATGCCCCTCCCTTGTATCAAGATAAGTATTTTTGTTCTCTTTAATTCTATTTTAGTTTTTCTTATTGATTGCTTATTGAATATCTCTTTGATGCAGCAATGAAGTTTTCTATTGTTCTTATATCTATTGCTATGATCCATGAGTAGTCTTATTTAGGGCTAATGGATTAGCCCATAGATTTTAGGATTTAGATGCAAAGTTATGATTTTTAGGTTGCGTTGGTATAAAAGGGACGTATTTTGGTCGATCTTGCAAAGTTTGTAGGAGAACTCATACTGAGATCGTGCCCACGGTCGGTGGAATCGATTGGCTTAAGGAGTATCATACAAACTTAATTAGGGAGTTAGTAGATTCAATTAGGGCTCGTGACCATGCCCGGTCGTGTCTTGATGGGATCCACCGATGAACTATATTACTAATTGACGGCTACTGTCATTGCATCAATGAGACCACCAAAATACATCTCAACTCTAACCCACGAGAGTGGCATGAGTTGAGATCATTCTGACCAAGAGAGTGGCATGAATATTGTCGATTCTTAATGCACGTATCGTGTGCACCTATAGCGAGAGCGGGGTTAATACGATACGTTAGATTCATGGTACTTAGAGCGATGAATTCCACATCCTAGATGCGACAATCCCTAATAAAGACAATGCAACGTAAGAGTCTTAACCAAGCATCGACATCCGACGATCCTAGTGGTGAGTCCTAAAGCCCTAGTCTTTTCTCTATTTTATTCTTTTCTTTGTATGGAGTCAGTTTGCGATATCGAGTGACACGACCTTCACATCCATCACCATTAGGACACTCCACAATCCACATCTACTAATAAATCTGCAAGTCTAACTCAACCTAGCAGTTGATATGTAGTATTGCACAGCTTCCCCGTGTTCGATACCTGCTTGCCACTATACCGTGTGCTTGCGGTAAAACGACAACATTTCAGAGTTAATTTCAGGCCGATCAAGTTTATGGTACCGTTACCGGGAGGCATTCTGCCATATTATCTATTTATCATAATTAGGTTAATTAGACTGCGAAAAAAAGAAATAAAAGAGATTTTTCCCCACCCCTGCTATTATTATTATCTTTATCTCTCTTTGTAATACTTACATCTTTTCTAGGTTGCTCATTTCTGTGATTGTTCAGGTTTTATTTATTCGAAGATGTGTGGGGGGTTACACTCCAATGACCCAAGCATTTAGCGCGGCAGTCAACTTTTCCCAAGATGACAAAGAGAGTCTCTGCCAAGCTTGGGGGAGGTACAACGACTTATTATGTGGGTCACCGTATCGTGCATTCAATGATGAAGATCTATTTTGTCACTTTGCTAGAGGGCTAAAGGGTCTCTCACATTAGTGTATGCGAATGATGCACATGGGAAAGTTCAGTGATCTACAGTTGGCAACAGCCTTGGAATAAATAATAGATGAGGCTCGATCTACCGATTTACTAACCGTTATGGCAGGTAAACCATCCGATAAAGTATTCATTGATTTCGTTATGGCTAATGTCTCGGATGCAAGTACTATCATAGACGGAGTGTATGTTTCTCTTGAAGGTGATCGTTTCCACCTTTACACCATCAACACTCCATAATTAAAGACATCTGAGCTGCTAGAGGAGGACACACAAATGGACCTTTTGAGAAGCATTATGGATGTAGTTAGATCCACCGGTCCATTGACAATAACGGCAGGTGATCCTTCTGAATGTGAAATTCACAATTTTATTATTCATCACATCTCTTCTACAGGTATCATTGATGATGGAGTCCATGCTCGAGTTGAGGGGGACAAGAAACACTTTTATACCGTGGTTGAGATACATAAGCCCACAAAGCAGCCTGCAGCACCAGTAGAAATTATTGAGGAGGTCGTGCCTACAGTAGCGGAGCAGACCATTGAGGAGGACGTGACTTGGAACAATGACATCTACACACAGATGGAGCCCGAATTATGCCTCCCACTCAGGGAGACCTCTTTACCCACTCCATTTCTAAATCATGTATCCCATTTGATATTTATTTTGATTAAGATCTTTTTGACACGTCATACCTATTGCAGGACACTTACAATTATGGACCGGAGGTATGCCTGGACGTGTCCTTGCCTGAAGAACTTGACGAGCATGATGAGGAGACGCCTGAATAGGTGATAAATGCATTTGATCAGGATATACCTGAGGAGCCTGGAGAGGACACCATGGAGAGAGCGTACATGGTACTTGAGAGTATAGATTTATTTCCAAGGAAGTGTTGTCAACTATCCCTAATTTAAATATTTATATTGATGACCCTCTATGTGAAATATTTGTTCAGGGGAAAAATCCTTCACAACGGACTGATGCATTCCGCTCTTCGTAGGATACAGGTGGACGCCTATGAGGAATGCTAGGGGATGCATTGCTTGAGTTTGTTGGTGTTAGTGGCTACACAAAGCTGGCAGAGCCACAGAAGGTGCTGATAAGGCAGCTGGATGCACCGATGCAGATACTGGATCCGCCTTTTGCTATAGGTGATATCAATCCAGTAGTGCAGTATTGTTTGCTTTAAATAAACACGAAGCCTTTTGAAAGTGAGAGGACTGTATATATTTGCTTGATTAGTTTGTTTAGAATAAATATCACCTCATATGACAGCACCAATAATCTTTTGCATCCTAAACCCATTATATATATTAATTGCCCACTTCACATTTTGATATGTCCAACCATTTTGCTCACCACCATCGAGCATTTCTTTCATGTAAAACCTTAATTTCTTATTCGTTTGACTTGATCTCGCTTGGCGAAGCCGTGACATTTTTTATTAATTCATTTGAATAGGATTGTTTGGTATAAGCTTGGGAGAAGGCGCTCTCATGCATCATTGCATGTGCATGTAGTTGCATTAGGATTTCATGATATTCATTTCATCATTTTTCATTCACCCCCTCTTATTTATCGTTGTTCGTCATAATTACCTTTTATGATCACATTGAGGATAATGTGAAGTTTAAGCTTGGGGGAGTGCATTTCCATGCCATTTAGTTGCATTTTACTTCATTTTAGGATTCTTAGAATTTTTCAAATTTTTGCATCATCTTTTCAATTTTTCCATCTTATTTTCCTTTTATATGTTTTCATGCATTATATTGTGTGCTTGTTTTTCTTTTCCTTCTTATCTTTTGTATTTATTCTTTATTCTCTTTTCCTTCTTTTGTTAGAAATGTTCCTTATGATGATATCTCTTATTGCTTTAGTAGCCATCACGATGCTTATATCTCTTGCCATGCTATTTGGAGTATTTCAGTATCATGCTATCCATGTGCTTGCTTATATATTCTTTTGATGATTCCTCTATGTAAATGCATGATACTAATTGAAGCTGAATGTATGCAATAGCATTTAGTATGCTTTTGTTGGAAATGCACTAAGATTCACGCATTATTAGTATATCTGAAGCATGTGTTTTATTGTCTTATTCACCTTCTGTTGCATGCCTGATATGATTGTACGCTTTACCGCTTGACTTCACTATTTATTGAGATGATTAAGAATATCCATGCTTACATATGAGTTTTAGTTGCGGTATTATCATATTAAACCATTTGTGCACATCTTATGAGTGAACCGCGTGTTACATTATTTCCTTCTCCACATATATCTTTTTATTCTCTACATGTCTCTTGAGTTCACCCCTTGCAGCTACTCATACCGCATATATTCCCAAAAATCCATTGCAAAAGAAAAATTAGCTCCAAAAAGTTCAAAAAGCCAAAAAGGAGCCAAAATCCAAAAATACATATCATATACCTCCTACAAAAATCCAGAAAGAAAAATGAGAACAAAAAAGAAAAAGAAAAATATTTCTCTATCTCATTATTGGAGCCACAAAAATTGTCACGTCCCGCTTCCCAAAAATACGGAGGCGAAGCGTGACTAAGGCCCGCTTGGGCTGAAGCTGTGAAGCCCGGGCCCAATAAGCGTCTGTAGGGGGTACCATTTAAAATTTTTCAGGTTCTTGCATTTATAAAGTTCGTAACAACAAAAAGTACAGGAAGAAAGTTGCATTCATTAACAATAAGAGTTAATATCCAGCGAGTACAAAAGTATAAAAAGAGAAGCCTAAGCATGGCAACAACTACCAAAAGGGAGCAAACGAAAAGTAGTAACATCTGAAAGGCAGCGACGGAAAAGACCCCAAGGTCTGGTCCTCGTCAGGCACGTACTCTGGGTCGTCGTCCTCGGGCTCCACATACTCCAGTAAGTCTGCCTCGTCCACGAACTTTGGCTCGAAACCTGACGCACAGCACCCAAAAGAAAGGAAATATACGTCAGGTAAAGTCTACAAAAAGGGTTAGACTCTACTGCAAGTGTACTGAACTATTAAACAATAGTTTACTGGTTGATTAGCATGCTGGGGTTATAACAAAGTAAGCACTGCAGAAAAGTAAAGCGTAGCAAGCAGTAGTCGTAGCGGGTGCTACCGACTACGGGACTAACCTAAACGGGTCGTGACAAGACGTGACAAGACCAGCAAGACAGGGCAGGACAAGACAAGACACGTGTGACTCGAAGGGTTCACGCCTTACGTTTCGAGGGGGATCAGACCCTCTCCCCGTACGCACGCTCAACCCTACCCCAAACCCAAGTGCTCAAGACAAGACAATATATGGCCACTCACTCTGCTAGGTGAGTGCCTCTAACCCCACGATCGGTAGCGTATCTCTCACTCTGCTAGGTGAGCGATGGATGCCTCGTAGGTGAAACTGTACTACTGTATAGGACCACTCACTCTGCTAGGTGAGAGTCTCTATCCTCTCGGTCTGCTAGGACATTCACTCTGCTAGGTGGGTGCCGAGCTTCCCGTAGGTGTTCCGTAACAAAGATCACCCACACTACTAGGTGAGCGTCTCATTGCCCACAGGCTACACAAGACACGACGTGCAAGATGTTCATGACAGGGCAAGGGCAATGTTGTTCTACGGTGTCCACACACACGCACATGCAGATGAAACCTATAGTAGTAGTTGTTGTTGATTCTAGGGGGGTCCACACACACGCATACACAAGATAACCCTACGGTGTCAAAAGTTGTTGTTACGTCTAGACTTCGTCGTCAAGTCTAGGTTGTCAGGGCATACCGGACGCTATCATTTCATGACCGGTTCTATTGTTCACAGTCTAACAATTCTAGCAGTTTAAGACCAAGGCACGGTCAAAAGTGCAAGTGAGTACACTTGCCTGTGGTGGTGAGTGTGTCGTCCGTCCGGGGCGTCTCGTCCAGGCGTCGCATCCGCGGTAGTCTGTCTCGTGATGTCGTCCAACAAGCGGAAGTCGGGTCTGAACGGCAAAACATCGGCGTCGTCTGGAACTCCTCGGCCGTGGGTAGCGCAGTGAGATACCTCTGGACAGAGGTGTGGTGGCGTGAAATCAGCGAGCTAATAGCGATCCTCCTCCCGTTGCGAGTAGCGCAATGGATCTTCACGATAACGGCGACGTCGGCTAAAAGTACGTGCGTGCAGAAACGCACGTGAACTCTAAGAGTCCAAGGGGGCTGTCGATAGATGAAGTGGGACCAGGGGAAGATGCTCGGCCTGATGGGTGGCCCACGGCATGAGCGTACGGCGGTGGGTGGCCGTGAGAAGCCGGAGAGGACATATTCGTGCAACGTCCGTTATCATGCCTCTCAGCGGAATTCCAGCAACGAACAGCAAAAACGGGAATTTGCAGAAGGTAAAGGACTTCAAGATGAAGCTAACGGCAGTGGAGTTGTCGCCGGGGGTGGTCGGAGGTGGCCGTGCACGGGCGGCAAAGTTCAGCTTCCAGATCTGCGAAAAACAGCCGATACGGTGTGTTCCGATGAGGATTCCGGGAGATACAGGTGGGCTATGAGTGTGAGGGAAGTTGCAGTTAGTAGGGGGATTCGATAGGAGTCTAACGGCAGTAGGTTGGTCATCGTAGGTGGCCGGATGGACGGTGGGCGCGAGTTTTCCCGGCGGTGGCGCAGATCTGTAAAACTGTCGTTTGGTTTGTGTTTGAAAACGTTTTGAGGGAGATAGAGATGAGGGAAGAGGGTAAGGGGAGTTGGAGATGATTGGGGGGTCAAAGGAGAGTTCGACGGTGGTGGAGTTCGTCGGAGGCGGTGACCGGAGGGCGGCGGCCGGCCGTTTTTCCGGCGGTGTGGCCATGCACAGAATTTCAGCCAAAACTTGGGTTATCTCATGGGTTTTTAGAGCTTTTGGGAGGTGGAGATGGAGGAGGAGGAGAAGAAGGTGGTGGCCGGAGGTGGGGGCTTTGGGGCTTCCGTGGCGGCGCAAAATTTTTGGAGAAGAGGCGGCTAGGGTTCAAAAACATGGGTTCTAAAATTTCGGCCTGGTTGCTTGCGTTTTGAAGAGATGAGGTGCTAAACACCTATAGGCTTTAAGGATATTGTGGGAGAGAGATAGAGATAGAGAGAGTGTAGTTAGGAAAAAGAGGAGGTGCCAATAGTGGCTGAGTTATTTCCCATGATACGGATAGAGATAGGGAGAGTGGAGTTAGGTAAAAGAGGAGGTGCCAATAGTGGCTGAGTTATTTCCCATGATACGTGGGAGTGAATTGAGGGATGTGATTAAGATTTGTTTAAGTTTGAAATTCAAATGGATTAAGGGCTAATCAACGGTTGAAATTAATTAGGGGATATCTTCCACCACGGCCATCGGAAAAATAATCCGAAAATACCGGGACGATCGTGGAGACGAGAAGTACGGGGCTACGGGGTCCGATTACGTGCTACACCTACCAGAAATTATCGTAAAATCGGGAACCGCGTATTGGTGCCAAAAGACCAAAATGCCCCTACCATTCAAAGCTGTTTTGCGAGAAGACGAGCCGTGGGATGACGTTCCCAAAAATTACTATAAAATTCTACACTTCCATACGGTCACAACGGTATATCACAGCGTATATACCAAAACCAAGAAAAATTCAAATAAAATACGTACACAGAAAGTACGTGCACGTAGAAAATACAAATGATCGGAAAGCGGCCGTTACATTCTACCCACCTTCGAAATGATTCCGTCCTCGGAATCACTTATACTAATAGTAATAATATCTATACACACTTACACCCACAACTCCCATATCTACACATAGTGATCGCTAATCCTTTAACTTCAAACAACGTTCCTCAAATAATCCATCATAACCCGTCTCTCCAGTGGCTGATGCTACAACTAGAATCACACCCAAACACTTAACTATAAATCCACATTAATGTCTATAATTCAACAATCATCACGTCCCCAATATATTCTCCATCATATTAACTCCATAAATTCATTCTCCATAATCTATGAACCATCAAGCCACATCTATCCTGACCCCTATCATCTAATCTCTTAATCATACCAAATCCGTCTACCTAACCATTTATTCGTATCAACACGTCATGTTACTTCCAACGTCTTCTCACGCCAACCTAACATTCAGGTCTTAATGCTTTAAATGTTCTAATCATTCTCAATCATACTATACCTCCATATCTATCACTCGTCCAAGTTTCAAGTCTGATAAGTTATCATCTCCCCGCATATAATTTCATCCGACCAGAATTCTCCATTGAGTCCATCACACATCGATATTATAAATAAGTCTTGGACACCTCATTCTTTTCATCCAAGGAAATCTAATCGAATATCCGTGTGTTCGAAAATCAATTAATCATCGCTACGACATATCTCACCTCACTCTAAGCCTACCCGCAAACATAATCCTGTAGCAATAATAACCTGTTCTAATACTATAACAAAAATGAAAATAACACTTCAAAGAGGGAAGAAGAGGAAAGAAATTTTAAGGCCAAAGACATATTTTTTAAAAAAATTAACATGCGGGAAAACGCGTGGAGTTGTGGTAATGGATGGGAGAAGATAGGTGGGTTGTGATCTTGTGGATTAGTTTCAAAACTTTAAAGATTTGATTTGAAAGGAAACAAAAAGTTTTGAAACATACATAAGCAGCCGAAATAAGCTAAGCTATAATACGGAAGTCTAGGTCTAAGGAATTTGTCTGCTATGACGTTATCCACACAAATATGAATACCATCATTCAGACAACTCCATATGTATATCACGGACCACACTGAGTATACATACAAGACACAAGAGACAATTATCAAGATCCTAAAGGTAACACACTCCTTCAGGTCTACACACTCTACCTATACTCATGCACCACGATGACATCACAAACCAAAGGGCCCACTACTAAACTAGAGTTGCCACAGGTATCGACGAGCACTAATGTCTAAACAATAGAAAGGAAGCCGAAACCAAAAGCAAAACGGAACAAGATCGAAAAGAAAAAAAACGAGTTTGGATAAGGCGAGGATAATGAGATAAATGGTTGAATGGAACTAAGATATTGCTCAAAATAATTAAATAGATGAAAGAAGAATTATGTGTAAAATATGGTATCATATACTTTATACTTATCTAAAAATGTAGAACTAGTGAGCAGATGGTAGAAAATATTGCAACTCGGAAAAAAAGTTAGACGAAGGAAAAAGAGGAGAGTGAGGTAGTGATTGTTTTGCAAATGAAAATAAGTTTAAACAAAGATTCTTGAAGTATAAGCACGATGAACATAGGGCTGTTTTATATATATATATATATATATATATATATATATATATATATATATATATATATATATATATATATATATATATATATATATATATATATATATATATAAAGTTCTCTTTGGTTTAGAAAATATTCTAAAAGTACGTACGGTAAGTGGTTAGAAATAAATTTTTGTAGTTTAGAAAAAGAATAATATATATATTGAATTATCAAAATGATAACAAGGTTTTAAAACTGAAATACGAAAGATACCGATTTCAAAATAAGTACGAGATTGTAACTAAAAAAAACTTACGACCAAGAAGGTTTCAAAATCAGAGAAAGAATATTTTTTTACACAACCGAAAGTAAGAAATTTGAATATTTAATAAGGGTTTTCAAAGAAGTTAAACCAAGCAAAGAATTTAATGAGGAATTTCGAAAATACTCTAAGAGGAAACAGAATTTGAAAACGGGGAAGGTTTCGAAGAATTAACGACGATCGTCGGGAATCGATCACGTGATTCAGGAGGGGAAAATGATCGCATGATGGATACACCTAGGATATGATTCATGAAAGCTGTGATGGATCTCTACGACCGATAACGCAAAAAGTGTAATAATCAGGAAGGCGCTAGAAGTCAGGGATTCTAGTTATCGGGCCGTCTAAAGATCAGGAGAACTCAGCACCAAAACCGTCTAATGAACTAGACTGTAATAGACAGATTCTCAGGAAAAGTTCCTAAAAGAATCAAGATTACGTTCTGCTAGGCCCGAAGTCGATGGACCCGAGCGAACGACTAAAAGAAGGGCTCTAGAAATCTAACACGGTCAGAGTCAAGTGAGGGCTACTAGGGTATCCTAAGACGTGTATGACTAAATCTTAACCAAGGTGCCTGACTATCAAACCTGGATGTCTATCTAAGTCTTCCTACCTAATTTAGACTTGTACATGGATATTAAATGAATGCAGTACTCTTATTGTTTCGAACTTTTTTGCATGACCTGCATGGGCCACCACTAAAACCTGTCATGCCCAGCTTCCCAAAAATATGGAGGCGAAGCGTGACTAAGGCCCGCTTGAGCCGGAGCTGTGAAGCCCGGGCCCAATAAGCGTCTGTAGGGGGTACCATTTAAAATTTTTCAGGTTCTTGCATTTATAATGTTCGAAACAACAGAAAGTACAGGAAGAAAGTTGCATTCATTAACAATAAGAGTTAATATCCAGCGAGTACAAAAGTCTAAAAAGAGAAGCCTAAGCATGGCAACAACTACCAAAAGGGAGCAAACTAAAAGTAGTAACCTCTGAAAGGCAGCGATGGAAAAGACCCCAAGGTCTGGTCCTCATCAGGCACGTAGTCTGGGTCGTCGTCCTCGGGTCCACGTACTCTGGTAAGTCTGCCTCGTCCACGAACTCTGGCTCGACACCTGACGTACAGCACCCAAAAGAAAGGAATTGTACGTCAGGTAAAGTCTACAAAAAGGGTTAGACTCTACTGCAAGTGTACCGAACTATTAAACAACAGTTTACTGGTTGATTAGCATGCTGGGGTTATAACAAAGTAAACGCTGCAGAAAAGTAAAGCGTAGCAAGCAGTAGTCGTAGCGGGTGCTACCAACTATGGGACTAACCTAAACGGGTCGTAACAAGACGTGACAAGACCAGCAAGACAGGGCAGGACAAGACAAGACAAGACACGTGTGACTCGAAGGGTTCACGCCTTACGGTTCGAGGGGGATCAGACCCTCTCCCCGTGCGCACGCTCAACCCTACCCCAAACCTAAGTGCTCAAGACAAGACAATATAGGGCCACTCACTCTGCTAGGTGAGTGCCTCTAACCCCACGATCGGTAGCGTATCTCTCACTCTGCTAGGTGAGTGACGGACGCCTCGTAGGTGAAACTGTACTACTGTATAGGACCACTCACTCTGCTAGGTGAGAGTCTCTATCCTCTCGGTCTGCTAGGACACTCACTCTGCTAGGTACGTGCCGAGCTTCCCGTAGGTGTTCCGTAACAAAGATCACCCACTCTACTAGGTGAGCGTCTCATTGCCCACAGGCTACACAAGACACGACATGCAAGATGTTCATGACAGGGTAAGGGCAAAGTTGTTCTAGGGTGTCCACACACACGCACACGCAGATGAAACCTATAGTAGTAGTTGTTGTTGATTCTAGGGGGTCCACACACATGCACCCACAAGATAACCCTACGGTGTCAAAAGTAGTTGTTGTTACGCCTAGACTTCGTCGTCAAGTCTAGGTCGTCCGGGCGTCCCGGACGCTATCATTTCACGACCGGTTCTATTGTTCACAGTCTAACAGTTCTAGCAGTTTAAGACCAAGGTACGGTCAAAAGCGTAAGTGAGTACACTTGCCTGCGGTGGCGAGTGTGTCGTCCGTCCGATGCGTCTCGTCCAGGCGTCGCGTCCGCGGTAGTCCGTCTCTTGATGTCGTCCAACAAGCGGAAGTCGGGTCTGAACGGTGAAACGTCAAAGTCATCTGGAACTCCTCGGCCATGGGTAGCGCAGCGAGGTACCTCTGGACAGTGGGGTGGCGGCATGAAATCAGCGAGCTAATAGCGATCCTCCTCCCGTTGCGAGTAGCGCAACGGATCTTCACGATAACGGAGACTCGGCTAAAAGTACGTGCGTGCGGCAACGCACGTGAACTCCGAGAGTCCAAGGGGGCTGTTGATAGATGAAGTGGGACCAGGGGAAGATGCTCGGCCTGATGGGTGGCCGACGGCGTGAGCGTACGGTGGTGGGTGGCCGTGAGAAGCCAGATAGGACATATTCACGCAACGTCCATTATCACGCCTCTCAGCGGAATTCCAGCAACGAACAACGAAAATGGGAAGTTGCAGAAGCTAAAGGACTTCAAGACGAAGCCAACAGCAGTGGAGTTGTCACCGGGGGTGGTCAGAGGTGGCCGTGCGCGGGCGGCGAAGTTCAGCTTTCAGATCTGTGAAAAACAGCCGATACAGTGTGTTCCGATGAGGATTCCGGGAGCTACAGGTGGGCTATGAGTGTGAGGGAAGTTGCAGTTAGTAGGAGGCTTCGATAGGAGTCTAATAGCAGTAGGTTGGTCATCGTAGGTGGCCGGATGGCCAGTGGGCGCGAGTTTTCCCGGCGGTGGCACAGATCTGTAAAACTGTCGTTTGGTTTGTGTTTGAAAATGTTTTGAGGGAGATAGAGATGAGGGAAGAGGGTAAGGGGAGTTGGAGATGATTGGGGGTCAAAGGAGAGTTCAACGGTGGTGGAGTTCGCCGGAGGGGGCGGCCGGAGGGCAGCGACCAGCCGTTTTTCCGGCGGTGTGGCTGTGCACAGAATTTCAGCCAAAACTTGGGGTTATCTCATGGGGTTTTAGAGCTTTTAGGAGGTGGAGATGGAGGAGGAAGAGGAGGAGAAGGTGGTGGCCGGAGGTGGGGGCTTTGGGGCTGCCGTGGCGGTGCAAAAATTTTGGAGAAGAGGCGGCTAGGGTTCAAAAACATGGGTTCTAAAATTTCGGCCTGGTTGCTTGCGTTTTGAAGAGATGAGGTGCTAAACACCTATAGGCTTTAAGGATATTGTGGGAGAGAGATAGAGATAGGGAGAGTGGAGTTAGGGAAAAGAGGAGGTGCCAATAGTGGCTGAGTTATTTTTCCATGATACGTGGGAGTGAATTGAGGGATGTGATTAAGATTTGGTTAAGTTTGAAATTCAAATGGATTAAGGGCTAATCAACGGTTGAAATTAATTAGGGGATATCTTCCACCACGGGCATCGGAAAAATAATCCGAAAATACCGGGACGATCATGGAGACGAGAAGTACGGGGCTACAGGGTCCGATTGCGTGCTACACCTACCAGAAATTATCGTAAAATCAGGAACCGCGCATTAGTGCCAAAAGACCAAAATGCTCCTACCATTCAAAGCTGTTTTGCGAGAAGATGAGCCGTGGGATGACGTTCCCAAAAATTACTATAAAATTCTACACTTCCATACGGTCACAACGGTATATCACAGCGTATATACCAAAACCAAGAAAAAGTCAAATAAAATACGTGCACGAAAAGTACGTGCACGTATAAAATAGGAATGATCGGAAAGCGGCCGTTACAAAAATACTTGGGAAAGCCAAGGCAAAAATTCCATTTTCTCCTATCCTTTTCCTTTAGATGCGATTCCTCAAGCTAAGCTTTGGGGGTGTGAATTCATTTGACCATAAGAGTAAGTACGCCATTAGAGTGGAGTGGTACACTAATGGGGAAGTTTGATAATGCTGAAACTTAGCAAAATACTTTAGTTATGGAGATTTCTTATGATTCGATATAAATATGTGAATGTCGTGATTGATTCCATTCTCCATTGCATGCTTGGTGTGATTCTTGTATGTTTCTATTATATCTTTTGATTGAAAAGTGCATCACCAACAATTGTATATTAAATTCTATGAATCGCATGATGTGAATATGAGTTGATTGCCTGAATTTAGAGAGTCCCTTTTGTTGTTCTTAAAAGCTTACAAGTACCATGTTTAAGTTAAGGTATGAAATCTTTATAGCATGTGATTCATAATTTTCTTTGTTATCGTGATGTGTAGCTTTTGGCTTGAGATCTGAGAGAAGAATCTAGCGACCCCTTCCACTTTGTATTCTTTTTCATTTTCTTATTTTTACCTCTCGGTGAGCTTCGTATTCATCTTCCTCAAGGACGTAAGAGGTAAGCTTGGGGGATTTTGATATGCTGCCATTTTGCATGAATTATCGCATATTTTCATGACGCATTTCACCCTCCAAACCCCCATTTTATACGCTTTTACGCTATTATTTGGAACAATATGACTTTCGGAGCGTTTATGCCCATTTCAAGGATTTGGAGCGATATTGGAGCAAGTTGGAGTCAATGAAACGAACGACGACGTGAGAGCACCTAGAAGACTCATGATGACATGCCTGAGGTGCCAAAGAAGAAGACGAGAGGATGAGAAGAGAGCGAAAGATGAGAAGCTCAAGCCATCTTCAGTTTCACAGGCAACTCGACCGAGTAGCTACACGTACTCGACCGAGCTGACATACAGAGTTAGCACGGAATCAGCTATGACCTACTTGATCGAGTAGGGGGGCTACTCGACCGAGCGCGAAGGCTACTCGGTCGAGTAAGGCAAGCACCCAGATTTTCAGACAACATCTCACTCTTTTGAGATCTGCTATAATTCTAGTTGACAAATTATTTTTCTCATATTGTTTATGGATAGTAGATTTTATGATGGTTCCAACGCCGCTAAGAACACGCCAATCGGAGGTCGGATGAAATCTAGGGAATTTCTGCAAGTTGGTGATGCAGTACTGAAATCTGCACTCGACCGAGTGATGTGTTCTACTCGACCGAGCAAGACACCTACTCGACCCGACCAGTGACACAACCAGAGCGATGATTCTGAGCTTCTCTCCAGGACCCAGCAACTCGACCGAGCAGGTGACCTACTCGACACGAGAAGCGTCGCGACCAGTGAGCTGGTTGGGGCACATAACTTAAGTTGCGGCCAGAATTGATTTTGGGCATGAATTTCAGAGGGTTCCTTAGGTTATTTGCTTGGGTTTTGAGGGGACTATATATAAAGATTGTAGCCGTCATTAGAGGAGGAGGTTGGATCTTATTTTCTTAGGAGTTTGTGGAGACTTTCTTTTTGAGTTAGGCTATGCCATAGGCACCTCCCTTGTATCAAGATAAGTATTTTTGTTCTCTTTAATTCTATTTTAGTTCTTCTTATTTATTGCTTATTGAATATCTCTTTGATGCATGCAATGAAGTTTTCTATCGTTCTTATATCTATTGCTATGATCCATGAGTAGTCTTTTCTAGGGCTAATGGATTAGCCCATAGATTTTAGGATTTAGATGCAAAGTTAGGATTTTTAGGTTGCGTTGGTATAAAAGGGACATATTTTGGTCGATCTTGCAAAGTTTGTAGGAGAACTCGTACTGAGATCGTGCCCATGGTCGGTGGAATCGATTGGCTTAAGGAGTATCATATAAACTTAATTAGGGAGTTAGTGGATTCAATTAGGGCTCGTGACCATGCCTGGCTCGTGTCTTGATGGGATCCACCGATGAACTATATTACTAATTGACGGCTACCGTCATTGCATCAATGAGAGCCACCAAAATACATCTCAACTCTTACCCACGAGAGTGGCATGAGTTGAGATCATTCTGACCAAGAGAGTGGCATGAATATTGTCGATTCTTAATGCACGTATTGTGTGCACCTATAGCGAGAGCGGGGTTAATACGATACGTTATATTCATGGTACTTAGAGCCATGAATTCCACATCCTAGATGTGACAATCCCTAATAAAGCCAATGCAACGTAAGAGTCTTAACCAAGCATCGACATCCGATGATCCTAGTGGTGAGTCCTAAAGCCCTAGTCTTTTCTCTATTTTATTCTTTTCTTTGTGTGGAGTCAATTTGCGATATCGAGTGACATGAACTTCGCATCCATCACCATTACGACACTCCACAATCCGCATCCACCAATAAATCCGCAAGTCTAACTCAACCTTGGAGTAGATAGGTAGTATTGCACCGGTTCCATGTGTTCGATACCCGCTTGGCACTATACCGCGCACTTGCGGTAAAACGACATCGTTTTAGAGTTAATTCCAGGCCGATCACTCATTAATGAAGAAGTTAGCCCTGGTAGAATCACATCAATCTCCTTCTCACGAATCTCCTGGTGGAGTCTCCACAAAGTTGTAAGGATAAGCACCACTAGAAGCCGACTTAGTGCATTGGTACAACATTGATCTTTACAGGGTAGTATTGAAGATCAATGTCATAATCTACAATCAGCTCGATCCATCATTGTTGTCGCATGTTGAGGTCCTTTTGAGTGAAGATGTAATTCAAGATCTTGTGGTTCGTGTACACCTTTACATGCTCTCCGAGAAGGAAATGCCTATATGTATTCAAAGCAAAGATGACAACTACCAACTCCAAGTCTTGAGTAGGATAGTTCCTCTCATGATTCTTTAGCTGTCTTGAGGTGTAAGCCACAACCCTTCCATGCTGATGTAGTACGCACCCAAGACCTTTGCCGGATTCATTGTATAATATCACAAATCCTCTTGTCTGGTCGAAAACGATAAGCACTGTCATTGCAATCAAACTCTTCTTCAGCTCTTGAAATGCCTAATCCTAATCCTTTAACCAAGCATAGCTCACATCCTTCCACATCAATTGGGTCATGGGCTCTGCAATCTTGGAGAAGTCCTGGATGCTGTAGTAACCAACTAATCCCATGAAACTCCATATCTTTGGTATATTCTTAGGAGCTGGCCACCTCTGAATTATAGCTACCTTCTCTAGGTCCATCGAACTGCCTTCTCTTGATACCACATGTCCTAGAAACCCCACCTTAATCCAACCAAACTCACATTTGCTATACTTAGAAAATAGTTGATGTCGCCTCAAGGTTTATAAGACCAACCTCAAGTGCGATTCGTGCTCTTAGACGCTATTAGAGTACACAAATATGTCATCTAGATAAACCACTACAAATTTATATAGATACTCATACAACACCTAGTTCATAAGGCTTGTAAATACCACAGGGGCATTGGTCACACCAAAGGGCATTACCAGGAACTCGTGATGTCCATATCTGGTGTTGAAAACAGTCTTATGAATATCTTCCTTATTCACCTTCAATTGATGGTAACCATTCCTCATGTCCACCTTCGAGAAGACACTCGATCTTCCAAGCTGGTCGAGTAGATCATCGATGCGTGGAAGGGGATACTTGTTCTACACTGTCATCTTGTTCAATTCCCTATAGTCCACGCACATCTGTTTGGATCCATCCTTCTTCTTCAACAATAATATCAGAGCAATCCATGATGATGTGCTGGGTCGTATCTAACCTTTCTACAAAAGGTCGTTCAACTGAGTTTGGACTTCTTCAAACTTGATCGGTGCCATGCAATAAGGGGTCCTGGAATAAGGTTGAACTTTGGGTACTAACTCAATCGCAAACTCTACGACACGATCTGGAGGTAATCCTGTAAGATCATCCGAAAATACATCCGAAAACTCACGTACTACCTCTGGTCTTTCTGGTGCAACATCCATAGCAGTTAGTATGTTGTTTATGAACCTGGCTCTGTACTTGACATGTCCTTCTGATCTGCACTTGTTGGCAAACTAGAATCTTGGGTGGTTTGGAATCTTGAACACTATTCTCCTGCATCGGCAGTCAATCACGGCATGAAAGGTCCTTAGCTAATCCATGCCAAATACTACATCGAAGCTTAGTATCTCAATCACTTAGAAGTCGGCATAGAGATCTCATCTGCAAATCATTATGTGATAATCAAGATATCTGATGGTCATCTTCAATACTCTACTACCTATCTTAATCTCCTAACTAGAAGCGAGCAACGAAACAGGAATAGCATGTTGGTTGATGAAACGTGTCACCATAAAACACTGGAAAGTTCCTGAATCAAAAGGTGCAAGGGCAGGTCTACTAGCTACTAGCACAATACCTACGGTTGTGGAAACTAAGTATAAGCATGTAGTGTCTAGTATAGCAAACCAAACGAAATTATAAACTCATACATGTGATGCAATGACATGTAGCTTTGGCATCCTCTACTGTCATAGTGAAAGTCTGGTGCATAGGGGCTGGAACATGTGGTCGATCCTGCTGGACTCCTCTCTGCTATGGTGGGGGTTCACATTGGGTGTTCCATGCTGGTGTGGTAGCTGGTGCTGTAGTTGGTGCTGTCTTTTGTGCTGGTGTCACTAGTCTATGTCCCCTCTATGGGCATTCTCTGGCATTGTGGTCAGCTGCACCACAAATCAGGCACTGATTTAGAAGATATCCGCACTCTGCCTTGAGGTGCCCTAGATTGCCACAGTAGTCGCATACAGTTTGGTCTTGGTGTTTCTGTGGTCGCTGTGATTGCTATGGGGCTGGACTCTTGAATTGCATATGTTGTACTGGTCGAAACATCTATCGGGTAGGAGGCGGAGGTGGTTGTCTCAGGGGTGTCGTTGCCTGTCACTTTCATTCTACCTTCCTCTGCAAGTATTCGTAGTCCCGAGCGGTAGAGAGTACTTTTGTGTGGGTCTTTAGCTTGAATCCCACCAACTACTCTTGAATCTTGATGTTTGAACCATTTTGGAAGCACTAAGCTCGATCCAACGAATCAACCACCATGTTCTTTTTGCAAACCTACAAAGAAACTTGTTAACAGAATTCATACGTCGTATAAATCAACTCTACGTATCCAATATGCACCTGCTGAGCCTAGAAAACTCAGCGATGTATTACTCCACCATCATGGAGCCCTGCCTCAGGTTCATGAACTGTGCCTAAAGCTCCCTCTTTGCCTCTGGTGAGGAATACTATGCATTGAAGATCTCCTTGAAAGTGTCTCACACGATTGGTTAGACCAGACGATCTTCTTCATAATCCCACCATGCTCTAGTGTCCTAATTCAGTTGCAGCTTATCCATATCCACCCACAAGTCTGGCATGACACGTGCAGCTCTTAGCATGTCGGTGGTACATCGTAGCCACTCCTGTACCATAAGAGGGTCTTCTGTTCCCTTAAAGATTGGCAGGTGTAATGAACGAAACTGTTGTACTCCTCGTACATGCTTGAGCTCTCGTTTTATCACCAAGATCATCTCTTGCAGAGTCTGATCTAAAATTTGGACTACCGATGGAGGATACTCAACATGGTTGCTGTCATTGTTGTCGTTGCTACCATTTTTGTTGTCGATGTTGTTGTTGAGATTATTATTGACGTTATTGTCGACGTCCTTGAGGGTGCCTGATCCACTCATTTGCCTTGGTCTTTCATTATGTTTTCCTGGATGATGATCATATTACTCCAAGTGGTACATCCACAACGAGTGTTTGCTCTCAACATTATGTACTTCAAAGAAGAACGTTAGGTTAACTGAGTATTTTATACATATTTCTCGTCTGCTATATATTCCTCACGGGATAATTGCGCAAACCTACATGGGTGACCACAACCTATAACGTCCCATGTACGGGTGATATTACAGAGACTATAGTTGTGCAGGTCTTGCAGGTACCAAGAAAGACAGAATAGATGCACAACAGAAAATGTTATATATAACAATACTCAATACCCATCATAAAAGGGGGTTACAAAAACATATATCAAAATAATAGAGTAAAATCACAATTCTTTCATTCAGAATGAATACAATAACATGCTAGTAGAAATAAATAGCTCCCATCACTAAGTCCAACATCAAAAGTCAGCGGTCTATACTGGAAACTCAGTGTCCTTGTAGATCGGTGCCCATTCATTGGTTGGCTCAACACATGTGGAAACCACATAATCGAAAGAATGAAGTAGACGATATTTACAGTAGTAATCAGTTATGTTATTAAATGCAGACCTAACAGAGTAGCAATAGATTGAGTAAAGAGGGTAGTCAAGCTAACGTATAAAGGTCGAGTCACATTTCTTAACTTAAACTTCCAGTTACTAAGGTCTATTTTATTTATTAACTCATATTTAGAATACTAGAGGGAGAATTGAGAGCTACCTCCTACCACGAGTGAGCTCACTTGGGCCATAAATCATTGATCTAAACAAGTTCAGTAGGAGATCCAGTCAAGTTCAGCAGCGATCGATTATTTAGTTAGTCCAAACAAAGCTCTCAGTTGTCTCATTCATCCTTTAATTACGAGCTCCCAAAACCCTATGTGTTCACTTTAGTTTTAGTTCAGTTCATTATTTAGGTTACATAGTTTATTGTCTATCCAACCTAAGTTATGTAGTTCGGTCAAGCGTTCAGTCAGTATCCATAATAATTAGTTTGCTATTTCAGTAGTTCAGTAGTTCAGTATCTACCTGCACGACATCTTCTACACAACTTAGTCACTATCAATATTAGTTCGGTTGATCTCTGTTGTAAAACAGTTCAGTCAAGTCTACTGTACAATAGCTCGGCTAACAGTCACAAATTATATATGCAATTCATAACCAAGCAGACCTTTAAAAAACAGTATTAAATAATGCTTAGCTAAAAGATAACTTATTACAGAAGAAAAGGAAAACGTAGCTCGGTATCAGATTCAATGTCTGCACTTATTCTATCAGACATTACTATTCTGCCAAGTCTAGAGACTGACAGCCTGTTAATAAGAACAACACTGAAAATAGGTCGGTAGCTTAGTGATAGTTCGGTAATCTATTGTTCAGACCAATGACAACAAAATAGGTTTGTAACAGTCAATCGGTAATAGATCAGACTGGCAGTACTAGATCAGATCGGTAGTTAAGTCAAAAGTAACCGTTCGGTAACAAGATAGGCTGAAAATTAAATATACTAAACATGTTGGAGAACATAGTGATTCAAAATTCAACACAAAGCATGTAAGTAGGTCGCATAAGTATAAAAAAATAGGCCGATAGCCATGGTTAATATGCAATAACAAGTCAGATCGACAAAAACTACTGGTCAGGTTGACAAGTAACATAGACCTAGTTAATAATATCAATTAGGTCGGTCATAGCTATTAGGTTTTTTAGGGACCCTTAGATCATAAATCTATGCCCGTCCTACGTCGGATGGACGATAGAAACAAAAATAGCAGCGCAAATCAGATTTATTAAACAATTTAATAAAAAGCCATAAGGATATCATGGACACTACACAGGATCTCAACTATCTTGGGGTAGGTATGACCAGCCCCAAAATAGATTTAAACTACTGCAACAATATAAATATGAAAGCACTAAATGAACATATCCGAAACTTCCCTTCTGCAGAAAACGAAGCTTCGTTTTCAGCAACTATCTTTCACTCCCCAAATCAATCCGCCTTCGCGCCTCCAAAACTGGTCCACCCGAAGTGAGCCGACACAGTGCCTCCGAGACAATCACTGTAACGACTGGTTTTCATGTATCTGGATTTATTATATTATATTATATGTTTTGGTGGATTTTCTCCTCATGTGTGGTTTTTGTCCCCGTAACTTTCATTTTCGATCGTTTCGTCATATTTTCTTAGCTTTTCCGTTGATCGTCGATTTCGGAGTAAGTCATTCGTGACGGGCTTCGTATCGGTCATATCTTATTGTTAGATCAAGCCTAGGAGTCTTAGGAATCAATCCCGGAGCTCCGCGCTCCATATCGAAACTTTTGGTGCTTATTAGTCGGTGTAAGAAGGGGCACTGACCGACTAGATGACGATCCAGTCGGTCGGAAATCCTTCTTCAAGCGACTAGTTGGCTTTCTAAATTTCTCAGTAGTTACTGTTTGTCGTTAGTCGGTCTAAGAACGTTGGTTGACCGACTAGGTTGCAAACTAGTCGGTCAGCAATGCTTCTTTAACCGACTAACTCAATTACTAATTTTTGGTATCTGTACTGTTCATTCTTAGTCGGTCTAAGTTCATCTTTCGACCGACTAGTTGTTAAACTAGTCGGTTAAGTTTTATACTCAGACCGACTAATTCTTAGTTCTTCTGTACAGTCGAGTTACTGTTTACTCTTAGTCGGTCTAAGAACGTTCATCGACCGACTAGATGTCAAACTAGTCGGTCAGTAGTTGTTCTATGACCGACTAACTCTTAGTTCAGGTTTTCGACTGGAGCTACTGTTTACACTTAGTCGGTCTGCGTTGGTCAACCGACCGACTAGTTCTCAAACTAGTCGGTCAACACTTGTTCTTTGACCGACTAAGCAGTGCAGGAAACCCTAGTTTTGCCCTAGCCGCCACCAAACTCTATAAATACCCCTCCAAACGTTTTCTTCTCCTCCCTCACGACCTAAAACCCTAGTTTCTCCCCCATTGAGCCCCCTTCTACCTCAAACCCTTATTCCTTCATTCCAAGCTCAAAATCCATCATCCAAACTCTCCCTCAACACATTCTACCTCTCATCTTCCTCAAAATCCCATCAAATCCCCCAAAACCCTATTTCTCCAAACTTCTCCATCCATTCCCAGATCTGAACCCTAGGTTCCCCGGAGCATTTCTTCCGTCGCCGTGGTTGCTCGGCATCCTTCTTCCATTTCCTATACGGTAATACTCGAATTCTTTAGTTTTAGCATAACCCATTTGTGTTCTTATGAAACCCTAATGAAATGAATATTGTTTGTTGATTGTTTCTCCATAGCAGCGACTTCCCCGTAGATTAGCATCCACGAGACGAACCTTCGTGATCGTCATCCCCGGTGCTAGGCAAGTGAAACTTGCCACTTAGGGTTTAGGCCATGTTTTAGGCCATTTGCTTGTTGTAGGCGTAAAAGAGGCTAAGCGACGAAATGATACTCGCCTAGGCGCAAAATTGAGGAACTAGCTTGACAACAAAGCAAGATCCGACATTTATCATGTTGCACAATTACCATGTCATGTTTAATTTCCATTAACGGTACGCAAATTAATTGTCATGTCATTGCATTCTTTAAGTGTTTCCGTGACTGCGTAGCTTCGCTACAATGCTTGTGTTTCCTGGCTCGTGTTCCAGAAGCGGACCATGTGTTGGTTGATAGCCAATACCTGAATTGCTTGTTTCCGGCTAGGTGCACCCCTATGCCAAATGCTTATAAACCGTGAACTAGAATGCAAGCTCCTATGCGGGGCAACCCTGGCTCATTTACTGAGCTCGTGTGCAGGGACCCTGGCTCGTTTACATGTGGGTATTGGGGGTAAGCGTTAAGCGGCCAATCAACTGGGAGTCTGCCCGATCAGCAACTGCAGTAGTAAGGCGTAAACTCTGGGTTTTGGGGTAGTGTTAAGCGGCCAATCAGCGTGAATGCCAAACCATTCAGCTGTAAGGCGTAAACATCTACAAACAACTTGAAACGTGACTAGTGAATTGATTGAGATTGTTAGTAGCTTGGCTACTCTTGTCTTGTCCCGATAATTGTTCTCTTGTACTTATTGTTCACCATGTCTTGCTTGTGCACTCATGTTATAACTGCCATGTCATGCATACTAACTACTAGGTTGCTAGTTGCCTTACTTTCAGTTTCCTTGCCCAAGTCTTTTAGACTTGCTGACATGTGCCCCTTTACTCTTTTGGGTGACACATGTTAGATCCTGAGCCTGAGTACCTTGTTGAGGACGAGGTGTTTGCTGACGCCGAGCCCGAGCTTGTGTTTGACGGGGAGTACGTGGACTCTGTGGACCAGTCCTAGTGTCTCCGTTGTGTTTTCCCTTTTTGTTTAGACTGATGTTTTGTTGTCGGTGCGTAGCATCTATACTTTGTTACGTTGTTGCTTTTGTTGGCCTTGTTCTGGGCCTTTAGACTCTTTCTTTTAGCCTAGTGGCTTTTCTAGATGTTGAACTTAATTTTCATGTTGGACAAATCATGAGATATGAGAATTTTATTTCTGTCTCTCCTTGTGTTATTATTGTTGTTTCGTTTGTGGTTACAGGGACCTGCTTATGTTTTATTGACGCTTATCGGGTTTGGGGCTTCACAGCTCCACTCTCGTGCGGACCTTTTCACGTCTCGCCTCCGTTTTAGGGAAGCGGGGCGTGATAGGTTTTGTTGGTGGCCCATGCAGGTCCTTCTGTAACTGCGATTTTTGGAATGACGATAATAATATTAGAATGTCCAATAAACTAAGTTCGACGTTCGAGTCATAAGCTATGAGTCTAATCTGCTTCATTTTCTGTGTCACTAGATGGCAGGAGGCGATTCACCCATGGTGGAGGTAGTGGTGCGCTCCCTCATGATGAGGAGCCTGAGCGGGAACCCACCAACGGAGAGATGATGCGGATGATGCTCCAGATGATGCAAGTGCAGCAGGGCGTGCTCCTGCAAGTTCAGAATGCTCCACTTGCTCGAGCTGCCCGGGCACTTCTGGATGTCCCTCGCTCCAAGCCGGGAGCGAAGCAATTTCGGGAGCTGGGTCCCGCATATTTTGATGGGTCTGAGGGTCCTCTGGCTGCCGATGAGTGGATTCGGAACATTGAGGATAATTTGAAGATGGCCAAGATCACCCCGGCTGGATGGGTTGATTTGGCGAAGAGGCAACTCAAGGATAATGCTCGGAACTGGTGGGATGCGAAAGAGAAGATGTTGGTGGAGCCGATAGCTTGGACTACATTTAAGTCCAGGTTTGATGAGGAGTTCTTTTCGAAGGCTGCTAGGAAGGAGATGCTGCAGCGCTTCATTGATCTGAAGCAAGGAAGCTTGACGGTGGACATGTACCACCAAGAGTTCACTAGGCTGAGTCGGTTCACACCGAAGATGGTGCAAGATGCTGATGAGAGGGCTCAGAGGTTCCTGCAGGGACTTGCTTTGGAGCTCCAGAGTTTGGTGTCTTCTTCTGATCTGGACTCTTATCAGAAGGTTCTGGTCGCTGCCAGGAGGCAGGAGCTGAACCTGAGTCAGAGGAGAGGACATGTTTCTGGTGCTGGGAAGAGGCCTATGGAGCAGGCCAGGGCGGTGGTTAGGCCTGGTTTCAAGCTTAATCAGCCAGCTCGGTTCAAGAGGCCAGGAGGGCCTATTCTGAAGACTTGCCATTTCTGCGGTAAGCCTGGCCACATCAAGGATCAGTGTAGGAAGTTTCTGGGCCAGTGTTTGGTTTGTGGTGATGCTTCTCATGTCGCGAAGGATGATCGGCATGCGAATCAGCTGCGGAGGGCACCTGTTGCAGCACAGCCGTTGCAGCAGCGAGCGTCTGTTCCTGCTGGACGTGGAGCAGCTCTTGTTCCATAGAGGCAGGCTTTTCAACAGGCTATTCCGCCGAGGAGGCAGGCTTTTTCTGATGACCGCTGTGGAGAGCGAGGCTATGGATGAGGTTATCGCAGGTAATCCTCAATCTGGCTGTTACTTTCCTAGCTGGTTTTGATTGTTAGATTGTGTTATTTGCTTGAACATGATTGTTTGCTAGGATAGGGTTTGATTGTTAATTGCTTGATTAGGTGTGGTTTTGGTGTGCACATTTCCTGCACGAGTCCTCTTTGACTTTGGTGCATCGATGTGCATTATTTCTCAGAGCTTCGTGGAGAGGCATTCCTTGTCGACGTCCCCTCTTCCCAAGAGTTGGAATATCGTTACAGGGAATGTCGTGGTCTCGGTGCATCTTGGTTGCAACTCTTGCTCGTTGGTGGTCTGTGGACATGAGCTTTTCGCAGATTTCATTGTCCACGACATCATCAACTATGATGCAGTTATTGGGATGGACTGGCTTGCGAGCTTCTATGCTACGATCGAATGTAGGAGGAAGAAGGTGGTGTTTGAGATTCCCAGACATCCAGTATTTGAGTTCAGCCGTGGTAGCAGCTCGCTTGGTCTGGTCAGATTTCAGGCCAGACCGGTGGAGGTTGTGGCTATGCAGATGGAGCTGGAGAGGCCAGCTGTTGTGCGGGATTTTGATGACGTCTTCCTTGAGGAGATGTCTGGTTTGCCACCAGATCGAGCTCTAGAATTTTCTATTGATCTTGTTCCAGGAGCACAACCGATCTCGAAGGCGCCGTATCGTATGGCGCCTGCAGAATTGGAAGAGTTACAGAAGCAGTTGGATGAGCTTTTGCAGAAGGGTTATATCAACCCTAGTGTGTCTCCATGGGGAGCACCGGTGTTGTTGGTGAAGAAGAAGGATGGTTCGCGTCGCTTGTGCGTGGACTATCGGGAGTTGAATGCGGTGACCATCAAGAATAAATACTCGTTGCCTCGCATCGATGATATTTTTGATCAGCTTGGAGGTTCGAGGGTGTTTTCTAAATTGGATTTGAGGAGTGGTTACCATCAGTTGAAGGTGAAGAAGGGTGATGTTCTGAAGACAGCGTTCAGGACGAAGTATGGACACTATGCGTTTGTGGTTATGCCTTTCGGCGTAACTAATGCACCCGCAGTTTTCATGAATCTGATGAACCTGATTTTCTACGACTTTTTGGATAAGTTTGTCATTATCTTTATTGACGACATTCTGATCTATTCAAAGTCGGAGGAGGAGCATGCCTCGCACTTAAGGACGGTACTGGAGATTTTGAGGAAGCATTGTTTGTATGCTAAATTTTCGAAGTGCGAGTTTTGGCTGGACAGAGTTGCTTTTCTCGGGCATGTGGTGACTGGAGATGGTATTTCAGTAGATCCCGAGAAGATTAGGGCCATCAGAGAGTGGCCTGTTTCGTCGTCTGCGTCTGAGATCCGGAGTTTCCTTGGTTTGGCGGGATATTATCGGTGCTTCATTAAGGACTTTTCCCGTATTGCTGAGCCGATGACCAGGTTGACGCGGAAGGATGTACCTTTTGTTTGGTCGGGTGATTGTGAGAGTGCTTTTGATGTTCTGTGGGAGAGGTTGACGACTGCCCCTATTCTTGTTGTGCCTGATCGCAGCGGTGGATTTGAGATCTTTTATGATGCTTCTGGCAAGGGTATCAGTTGTGTGTTGCATCAACACGGGCATGTTGTGGCGTATGCGTCTCGTCAGCTCAAGGTTCATGAGAAGAATTACCCGACGCATGATTTGGAGTTGGCTGCCATTGTGTTTGCTCTTAAGATTTGGAGGCACTTCTTGCTGAGTGAGAAAGTGAAGATTTTCACCGATCACAAAAGCTTGAAGTATATTTTTACTCAAAAGGAGCTCAACATGCGACAGCGTCGATGGTTGGAGCTCATAGCGGATTATGATTTTGACTTGCAGTTTCACCCTGGCAAGTTGAATGTGGTTCCTGATGCGCTGAGTAGGCTTCCAGCGGTGATGATTTTGACCTCGCAGTGGAGATTGCAGCAGGATTTTTGCGAGTCTGGTGTTGAGATTGTTCTTCCTGGGGAGGCTTCTTCGTTGATGTGTATGCAGATACAGTCGACGATTGTGGATCGGATCAAGGCTGGCCAGGCTGAGGATCCGAAGCTGGTGAAGATTCGGGAGTAGGTGGAAGCCGGTCTGCGGACTGACTTTCTGATTCATGAGGATGGCTCGCTGATATTTGGAGCCAGGTTGTGTGTGCCAGCTGGGGATATCAGAGAGGAGTTGATGGTGGAGGCACACAGTTCGCCGTATTCTGTGCATCCTGGTGGCACCAAGATGTACCAGGATCTTCGTCTAAATTTTTGGTGGCATGGTATGAAGAGGAGTGTGGCTCGGAGTGTAGCCAAGTGCTTAGTTTGCCAGCAAGTGAAGGCGAAGCATCAGCGTGCAGCCAGGTTGCTACAACCGCTTCCGATTTCGGAGTGGAAGTGGCAGCACATCACTATGGATTTCGTGACTGGACTTCCTCAGAGTCCGAAGCAGAATGATGTGATTTGGGTGATCGTAGATCGATTGACCAAATCTGCGCACTTTATTCCGTTCCGAGTGGGACAGTCCACTGAGGCGCTAGCGAGGAGATATATGGAGGTAAATTCTTTTACTCTCCGTTTTTATTTCCTTTTCCTAGTTTGGATAGTGATGTAATGTGAATCATGCAGGAGGTCGTGCGACTTCACGGAGTCCCTGTGAGTATCATGTCGGACAGAGACACGAGGTTCACATCTCAGTTCTGGCAGAGTTTGCAGAAGAGTTTGGGTACGCGTCTGAGTTTCAGCACGGCGTACCATCCGCAGATGGATGGTCAGTCCGAGAGGACGATTCAGATTTTGGAAGACATGCTGAGGGTGTGCATGTTGGATTTCAAGGGTTCGTGGGAGGACCATCTACATCTGGTGGAGTTCTCTTACAACAACAGCTTCCAGGCGAGTATTGGCATGGCGCCTTTCGCCGCTCTTTATGGGAGGAAATGTCGATCGCCATTGAGTTAGGATGACATTGGTGATCGGGAGCTGTTGGGACCTGAGATGATTGTGGAGGCCATGGATATCGTCAGGAGCATTCAGGAGAGGTTGAGAATTGCTCAGGACCGTTTTAAGCATTGGGCGGATGCTAAATGTCGTCCTTTGGAATTTCAGCCGGGAGACCATGTGTTTCTGAGGATTTCCCCGAATCGTGGTGTGATTTGTTTTGGGAAGCGAGGGAAGTTGAGCCCGCGATACATCGGACCGTTTGACATTCTAGAGAGAGTTGGCGAGGTAGCTTACCGCTTAGCCTTGTCGCCATCTTTGGAGGGAGTTCACAATGTTTTCCATGTGTCGCAGCTTCGTCGATACATTAGCGATCCATCTCATGCTGTGGATTTCTCGGAGATTACCGTTCGCCCCGATATGACGTATGACCAGCAGCCAGTGCAGATTCTGGACAGGCGTCAGAAGTCACTTCGGAACAAGGTTGTCAACCTTGTGAGGGTGATGTGGCGACACGGCTCGCCTGGAGAGTCTACTTGGGAAAATGAGGATGAGATGCGAGAGCGTTTTCCACTTTTGTTCCCGGACACGTGAGTGTTGGGAAATTTCGAGGACGGAATTTTTCTTAAGTTGGGGAGGATGTAACGACTGGTTTTCATGTATCTGGATTTATTATATTATATTATATGTTTTGGTGGATTTTCTCCTCATGTGTGGTTTTCGTCCCCGTAGCTTTCATTTTCGATCGTTTCGTCGTATTTTCTTAGCTTTTACGTTGATCGTCGATTTCGGAGTAAGTCATTCGTGACGGGCTTCGTATCGGTCATATCTTATTGTTAGATCAAGTCTAGGAGTCTTAGGAATCGATCCCGGAGCTCCGCGCTCCATATCGAAACTTTTGGTGCTTATTAGCCGGTGTAAGAAGGGGCACTAACCGACTAGATGACGATCCAGTCTGTCGGAAATCCTTTTTCAACCGACTAGTTGGCTTTCTAAATTTCTCAGGAGTTACTGTTTGTTGTTAGTCGGTCTAAGAACGTTGGTTGACCCACTAGGTTGCAAACTAGTCGGTCAGCAATGCTTCTTTAACCGACTAACTCAATTACTAATTTTTGGTATCTGTACTGTTCATTCTTAGTCGGTCTAAGTTCATCTTTTGACCGACTAATTGTTAAACTAGTCGGTTAAGTTTTGTACTCAGACCGACTAATTCTTAGTTCTTCTGTACAGTCGAGTTACTGTTTACTCTTAGTCGGTCTAAGAACGTTCATCGACCGACTAGATGTCAAACTAGTCGGTCAGTAGTTGTTCTATGACCGACTAACTCTTAGTTCAGGTTTTCGACTGGAGCTACTGTTTACACTTAGTCGGTCTGCGTTGGTCAACCGACCGACTAGTTCTCAAACTAGTCGGTCAACACTTGTTCTTTGACCGACTAAGCAGTGCAGGAAACCCTAGTTTTGCCCTAGCCGCCACTAAACTCTATAAATACACCTCCAAACGTTTTCTTCTCCTCCCTCACGACCTAAAACCCTAGTTTCTCCCCCATTGAGCCCCCTTCTACCTCAAACCCTTATTCCTTCATTCCAAGCTCAAAATCCATCATCCAAACTCTCCCTCAACACATTCTACCTCTCATCTTCCTCAAAATCCCATCAAATCCCCCAAAACCCTATTTCTCCAAACTTCTCCATCCATTCCCAGATCTGAACCCTAGGTTCCCCGGAGCGTTTCTTCCGTCGCCGTGGTTGCTCAGCATCCTTCTTCCGTTTCCTATACGGTAATACTCGAATTCTTTAGTTTTAGCATAACCCATTTGTGTTCTTATGAAACCCTAATGAAATGAATATTGTTTGTTGATTGTTCTTCATAGCAGCGACTTCCCCGTAGATTAGCATCCGCGAGACGAACCTTCGTGATCGTCATCCCCGGTGTTAGGCAAGTGAAACTTGCCACTTAGGGTTTAGGCCATGTTTTAGGCCATTTGCTTGTTGTAGGCGTAAAAGAGGCTAAGCGACGAAATGATACTCGCCTAGGCGCAAAATTGAGGAACTAGCTTGACAACAAAGCAAGATCCGACATTTATCATGTGGCACAATTACCATGTCATGTTTAATTTCCATTAACGGTACGCAAATTAATTGTCATGTCATTGCATTCTTTAAGTGTTTCCGTGACTGCGTAGCTTCGCTACAATGCTTGTGTTTCCTGGCTCGTGTTCCAGAAGCGGGCCATGTGTTGGTTGATAGCCAATGCTCGAATTGCTTGTTTCCGGCAAGGTGCACCCCTCTGCCAAATGCTTACAAAGCGTGAACTAGAATACGAGCTCCTGTGCGGGGCAACCCTGGCTCATTTACTGAGCTCGTGTGCAGGGACCCTGGCTCGTTTACATGTGGGTATTGGGGGTAAGAGTTAAGTGGCCAATCAACTGGGAGTCTGCCCGATCAGCAACTGCAGTAGTAAGGCGTAAACTCTGGGTTTTGGGGTAGTGTTAAGCGGCCAATCAGCGTGAATGCCAAACCATTCAGCTGTAAGGCGTAAACATCTACAAACAACTTGAAATGTGACTAGTGAATTGATTGAGATTGTTAGTAGCTTGGCTACTCTTGTCTTGTCCCGATAATTGTTCTCTTGTACTTATTGTTCACCATGTCTTGCTTATGCACTCATGTTATAACTGCCATGTCATGCATACTAACTGGTAGGTTGCTAGTTGCCTTACTTTCAGTTTCCTTGCCCAAGTCTTTTAGACTTGCTGACATGTGCCCCTTTACTCTTTTGGGTGACACATGTTAGATCCTGAGCCTGAGTACCTTGTTGAGGACGAGGTATTTGCTGACGCCGAGCCCGAGCTTGTGTTTGACGGGGAGTACGTGGACACTGTGGACCAGTCCTAGTGTCTCCGTTGTGTTTTCCCTTTTTGTTTAGACTGCTGTTTTGTTGTCGGTGTGTAGCACCTATACTTTGTTACGTTGTTGCTTTTGTTGGCCTTGTTCTGGGCCTTTAGACTCTTTCTTTTAGCCTGGTGGCTTTTCTGGATGTTGAACTTAATTTTCATGTTGGACAAATCATGAGATATGAGAATTTTATTTCTGTCTCTCCTTGTGTTATATTGTTGTTTCGTTTGTGGTTACAGGGACCTGCTTATGTTTTATTGATGCTTATCGGGTTTGGGGCTTCACAGCTCCACTCTCGTGCGGACCTTTTCACGTCTCGCCTCTGTTTTAGGGAAGCGGGGCGTGACAGGTTTTGTTGGTGGCCCATGCAGGTCCTTCTGTAACTGCGATTTTTGGAATGATGATAATAATATTAGAATGTCCAATAAACTAAGTTCGACGTTCGAGTCATAAGCTATGAGTCTAATCTGCTTCATTTTCTGTGTCACTAGATGGCAGGAGGCGATTCACCCATGGTGGAGGTAGTGGTGCGATCCCTCATGATGAGGAGCCTGAGCGGGAACCCACCAACGGAGAGATGATGCGGATGATGCTCCAGATGATGCAAGTGCAGCAGGGCGTGCTCCTGCAAGTTCAGAATGCTCCACTTGCTCGAGCTGCCCGGGCACTTCCGGATGTCCCTCGCTCCGAACCGGGAGCGAAGCAATTTCGGGAGCTGGGTCCCGCATATTTTGATGGGTCTGAGGGTCCTCTGGCTGCCGATGAGTGGATTCGGAACATTGAGGATAATTTGAAGATGGCCAAGATCACCCCGGCTGGATGGGTTGATTTGGCGAAGAGGCAACTCAAGGATAATGCTCGGAACTGGTGGGATGCGGAAGAGAAGATGTTGGTGGAGCCAATATCTTGGACTACCTTTAAGTCCAGGTTTGATGAGGAGTTCTTTCCGAAGGCTGCTAGGAAGGAGATGCTGCAGCGCTTCATTGATCTGAAGCAAGGGAGCTTGACGGTGGACCTGTACCACCAAGAGTTCACTAGGCTGAGTCGGTTCACACCGAAGATGGTGCAGGATGCTGATGAGAGGGCTCAGAGGTTCCTGCAGAGACTTGCTTTGGAGCTCCAGAGTTTGGTGTCTTCTTCTGATCTGGACTCTTATCAGAAGGTTCTATTCGCTGCCAGGAGGCAGGAGCTGAACCTGAGTCAGAGGAGAGGACATGTTTCTGGTGCTGGGAAGAGGCCTATGGAGCAGGCCAAGGGCGGTGGTTAGGCCTGGTTTCAAGCCTAATCAGCCAGCTCAGTTCAAGAGGCCAGGAGGGCCTATTCTGAAGACTTGCCATTTCTGCGGTAAGCCTGGCCACATCAAGGATCAGTGTAGGAAGTTTCTGGGCCAGTGTTTGGTTTGTGGTGATGCTTCTCATGTCACGAAGGATGGTCGGCATGCGAATCAGCTGCGGAGGGCACCTGTTGCAGCACAGCCGTTGTAGCAGCGAGCGTCTGTTCCTGCTGGACGTGGAGCAGCTCTTGTTCTACAGAGGCAGGCTTTTCAGCAGGCTATTCCGCCGAGGAGGCTGGCTTTTCTGATGACCGCTGTGGAGAGCGAGGCTGTGGATGAGGTTATCGCAGGTAATCCTCAATCTGGCTGTTACTTTTCTAGCTGGTTTTGATTGTTAGATTGTGTTGTTTGCTTGAACATGATTGTTTGCTAGGATAGGGTTTGATTGTTAATTTCTTGATTAGGTGTGGTTTTGGTGTGCACATTTCCTGCACGAGTCCTCTTTGACTCTGGTGCATCGATGTGTATTATTTCTCGGAGCTTCGTGGAGAGGCATTCCTTGTCGACGTCCCCTCTTCCCAAGAGTTGGAATATCGTTACCGGGAATGCCGTGGTCTCGGTGCATCTTGGTTGCAACTCTTGCTCGTTGGTGGTCTGTGGACATGAGCTTTTCGCAGATTTCATTGTCCACGACATCATCAACTATGATGCAGTTCTTGGGATGGACGGGCTTGCGAGCTTCTATGCTACGATCGAATGTAGGAGGAAGAAGGTGGTGTTCGAGATTCCCGGACATCCAGTATTTGAGTTCAGCCGTGGTAGCAGCTCGCTTGGTCCTGTCAGATTTCGGGCCAGATCGGTGGAGGTTGTGGCTATGCAGATGGAGCTGGAGAGGCCAGCTGTTGTGCGGGATTTTGATGACGTCTTCCTTGAGGAGATGTCTGGTTTGCCACCTAATCGAGCTCTAGAATTTTCTATTGATCTTGTTCCGGGAGCGCAACCGATCTCGAAGGCGCCGTATCGTATGGTGCCTGCAGAATTGGAAGAGTTGCGGAAGCAGTTGAATGAGCTTTTGCAGAAGGGTTATATCAACCCTACTGTGTTTCCGTGGGGAGCACCGGTGTTGTTGGTGAAGAAGAAGGATGGTTTGCGTCGCATGTGCGTGGACTATCGGGAGTTGAATGCGGTGACCATCAAGAATAAATACCCGTTGCCTCGCATCGATGATATTTTTGATCGGCTTGGAGGTTCGAGGGTGTTTTCTAAATTGGATTTGAGGAGTGGTTACCATCAGTTGAAGGTGAAGAAGGGTGATGTTCTGAAGACAGCGTTCAGGACGAAGTATGGACACTATGAGTTTGTGGTTATGCCTTTCGGCGTAACTAACGCACCCGCAGTTTTCATGAATCTGATGAACCTGATTTTCTACGACTTTTTGGATAAGTTTGTCGTTATCTTTATTGACGACATTCTGATCTATTCAAAGTCGGAGGAGGAGCATGCCTCGCACTTAAGGACGGTATTGGAGATTTTGAGGAAGCATCGTTTGTATGCTAAATTTTTGAAGTGCGAGTTTTGGCTAGACAGAGTTGCTTTTCTCGGGAATGTGGTGACTGGAGATGGTATTTCAGTAGATCCCGAGAAGATTAGGGCCATCAGAGAGTGGCCTGTTTCATCGTCTGCGTCTGAGATCCAAAGTTTCCTTGGTTTGGCGGGATATTATCGGTGCTTCATTAAGGACTTTTCCCGTATTGCTAAGCCGTTGACCAGGTTGACGCGGAAGGATGTAACTTTTGTTTGGTCGGGTGATTGTGAGAGTGCTTTTGATGTTCTGAGGGAGAGGTTGACGAATGCCCCTATTCTTGTTGTGCCTGATCGCAGCGGTGGATTTGAGATCTTTTGTGATGCTTCTGGCAAGGGTCTCGGTTGTGTGTTGCATCAGCACGGGCATGTTGTGGTGTATGCGTCTCGTCAGCTCAAGGTTCATAAGAAGAATTACCCGACGCATGATTTGGAGTTGGCTGCCGTTGTGTTTGCTCTTAAGATTTGGAGGCACTTCTTGCTGAGTGAGAAAGTGAAGATTTTCACCGATCACAAAAGCTTGAAGTATATTTTTACTCAGAAGGAGCTCAACATACGACAGCGTCGATGGTTGGAGCTCATGGCGGATTATGATTTTGACTTGCAGTTTCACCCTGGCAAGTTGAATGTGGTTCCTGATGCGCTGAGTAGGCTTCCAGCGGTGATGATTTTGACCTCGCAGTGGAGATTGCAGTAGGATTTTTACGAGTCTGGTGTTGAGATTGTTCTTCCTGGGAAGGCTTCTTCGTTGATGTGTATGCAGATACAGTCGACGATTGTGGATCGGATCAAGGCTGGCCAGGCTGAGGATCTGAAGCTGGTGAAGATTCGGGAGCAGGTGGAAGCCGGTCTGTGGACTGACTTGCTGATTCATGAGGATGGCTCGCTGAGATTTGGAGCCAGGTTGTGTATGCCAGCTGGGAATATCAGAGAGGAGTTGATGGTGGAGGCACATAGTTCGCCGTATTCTGTGCATCCTGGTGGCACCAAGATGTACCAGGATCTTCGTCTAAATTTTTGGTGGCATGGTATGAAGAGGAGTGTGGCTCGGAGTGTAGCCAAGTGCTTGGTTTTCCAGCAAGTGAAGGCGGAGCATCAGCGTGCGGCCGGGTTGCTACAACCGCTTTCGATTCCGGAGTGGAAGTGGCAACACATCACTATGGATTTCGTGACTGGACTGCCTCGGAGTCCGAAGCAGAATGATGTGATTTGGGTGATCGTAGATCGATTGACCAAATCTGCGCACTTTATTCCGTTCCGAGTGGGACAGTCAACTGAGGCGCTAGCGAGGAGATATATGGAGGTAAATTCTTTTACTCTCCGTTTTTATTTCCTTTTCCTAGTTTGGATAGTGATGTAATGTGAATCGTGCAGGAGGTCGTGCGACTTCACGGAGTCGCTGTGAGTATCATGTCGGACAGAGACACGAGGTTCACATCTCAGTTCTGGCAGAGTTTGCAGAAGAGTTTGGGTACGCGTCTGAGTTTCAGCACGGCGTACCATCCGCAGACGGATGGTCAGTCTGAGAGGACGATTCAGATTTTGGAAGACATGCTGAGGGCATGCATGTTGGTTTTCAAGGGTTCGTGGGAGGACCATCTACATCTGGTGGAGTTCTCTTACAACAACAGCTTCCAGGCGAGTATTGGCATGGCGCCTTTCGCCGCTCTTTATGGGAGGAAATGTCGATCGCCATTGAGTTGGGATGACATTGGTGATCGGGAGCTGTTGGGACCTGAGATGATTGTGGAGGCCATGGATATCGTCAGGAGCATTCGGGAGAGGTTGAGAATTGCTCAGGACCGTTTTAAGCATTGGGCGGATGCTAAACGTCGTCCTTTGGAATTTCAGCCGAGAGACCATGTGTTTCTGAGGATTTCCCCGAATCGTGGTGTGATTCGTTTTGGGAAGCGAGGGAAGTTGAGCCCGCGATACATTGGACCGTTTGACATTCTAGAGAGAGTTGGCGAGGTAGCTTACCGCTTAGCCTTGCCGCCATCTTTGGAGGGAGTTCACAATGTTTTCCATGTGTCGCAGCTTCGTCGATACATAAGCGATCCATCTTATGCTGTGGATTTCTCGGAGATTACCGTTCGCCCCGATATGACGTATGACCAGCAGCCAGTGCAGATTCTGGACAGGCGTCAGAAGTCACTTCGGAACAAGGTTGTCAACCTTGTGAGGGTGATGTGGCGACACGGCTCGCCTGGAGAGTCTACTTGGGAAAATGAGGATAAGATGCGAGAGCGTTTTCCACTTTTGTTCCCGGACACGTGAGTGTTGGGAAATTTCGAGGACGGAATTTTTCTTAAGTTGGGGAGGATGTAACGACTGGTTTTCATGTATCTGGATTTATTATATTATATTATATGTTTTGGTGGATTTTCTCCTCATGTGTGGTTTTCGTCCCCGTAGCTTTCATTTTCGATCGTTTCGTCGTATTTTCTTAGCTTTTACGTTGATCGTCGATTTCGGAGTAAGTCATTCGTGACGGGCTTCGTATCGGTCATATCTTATTGTTAGATCAAGCCTAGGAGTCTTAGGAATCGATCCCGGAGCTCCGCGCTCCATATCGGAACTTTTGGTGCTTATTAACCGGTGTAAGAAGGGGCAGTGACCGACTCGATGACGATCCAGTCGGTCGGAAATCCTTCTTCAACCGACTAGTTGGCCTTCTAAATTTCTCAGGAGTTAATGTTTGTCGTTAGTCGGTCTAAGAACGTTGGTTGACCGACTAGGTTGCAAACTAGTCGGTCAGCAATGCTTCTTTAACCGACTAACTCAATTACTAATTTTTGGTATCTGTACTGTTCATTCTTAGTCGGTCTAAGTTCATCTTTCGACCGACTAGTTGTTAAACTAGTCGGTTAAGTTTTGTACTCAGACCGACTAATTCTTAGTTCTTCTGTACAGTCGAGTTACTGTTTACTCTTAGTCGGTCTAAGAACGTTCATCGACCGACTAGATGTCAAACTAGTCGGTCAGTAGTTGTTCTATGACCGACTAACTCTTAGTTCAGGTTTTCGACTGGAGCTACTGTTTACACTTGGTCGGTCTGCGTTGGTCAACCGACCGACTAGTTCTCAAAGTAGTCGGTCAACACTTGTTCTTTGACCGACTAAGCAGTGCAGGAAACCCTAGTTTTGCCCTAGCCGCCACCAAACTCTATAAATACCCCTCCAAACGTTTTCTTCTCCTCCCTCACGACCTAAAACCCTAGTTTCTCCCCATTGAGCCCCCTTCTACCTCAAACCCTTATTCCTTCATTCCAAGCTCAAAATCCATCATCCAAACTCTCCCTCAACACATTCTACCTCTCATCTTCCTCAAAATCCCATCAAATCCCCCAAAACCCTATTCCTCCAAACTTCTCCATCCATTCCCAGATCTGAACCCTAGGTTCCCCGGAGCATTTCTTCCATCGCCGTGGTTGCTCGGCATCCTTCTTCCGTTTCCTATACGGTAATACTCGAATTCTTTAGTTTTAGCATAACCCATTTGTGTTCTTATGAAACCCTAATGAAATGAATATTGTTTGTTGATTGTTTCTCCATAGCAGCGACTTCCCCGTAGATTAGCATCCGCGAGACGAACCTTCGTGATCATCATCCCCGGTGCTAGGCAAGTGAAACTTGCCACTTAGGGTTTAGGCCATGTTTTAGGCCATTTGCTTGTTGTAGGCGTAAAAGAGGGTAGGCGACGAAATGATACTCGCCTAGGCGCAAAATTGAGGAACTAGCTTGACAACAAAGCTAGATCCGACATTTATCATGTTGCACAATTACCATGTCATGTTTAATTTCCATTAACGGTACGCAAATTAATTGTCATGTCATTTCATTCTTTAAGTGTTTCCGTGACTGCGTAGCTTCGCTACAATTCTTGTGTTTCCTGGCTCGTGTTCCAGAAGCGGGCCATGTGTTGTTTGATAGCCAATGCCCGAATTGCTTGTTTCTGGCTAGGTGCACCCCTATGCCAAATGCTTATAAACCGTGAACTAGAATGCGAGCTCCTGTGCGGGGCAACCCTGGCTCATTTACTGAGCTCGTGTGCAGGGACCCTGGCTCGTTTACATGTGGGTATTGGGGGTAAGCGTTAAGCGGCCAATCAACTGGGAGTCTGCCCGATCAGCAATTGCAGTAGTAAGGTGTAAACTCTGGGTTTTGGGGGTAGTGTTAAGCGGCCAATCAGCGTGAATGCCAAACCATTCAGCTGTAAGACGTAAACATCTACAAACAACTTGAAACGTGACTAGTGAATTGATTGAGATTGTTAGTAGCTTGGCTACTCTTGTCTTGTCCCGATAATTGTTCTCTTGTACTTATTGTTCACCATGTCTTGCTTGTGCACTCATGTTATAACTGCCATGTCATGCATACTAACTGCTAGGTTGCTAGTTGCCTTACTTTCAGTTTCCTTGCCCAAGTCTTTTAGACTTGCTGACATGTGCCCCTTTACTCTTTTGGGTGACACATGTTAGATCCTGAGCCTGAGTACCTTGTTGAGGACGAGGTGTTTGCTGACGCCGAGCCTGAGCTTGTGTTTGACGGGGAGTACGTGGACACTGTGGACCAGTCCTAGTGTCTCCGTTGTGTTTTCCCTTTTTGTTTAGACTGCTGTTTTGTTGTCGGTGCGTAGCACCTATACTTTGTTACGTTGTTGCTTTTTTTGGCCTTGTTCTGGGCCTTTCGACTCTTTCTTTTAGCCTGGTGGCTTTTCTGGATGTTGAACTTAATTTTCATGTTGGACAAATCATGAGATATGGGAATTTTATTTCTGTCTCTCCTTGTGTTATTATTGTTGTTTCGTTTGTGGTTACAGGGACATGCTTATGTTTTATTGACGCTTATCAGGTTTGGGGCTTCACAGCTCCACTCTCGTACGGACCTTTTCACGTCTCGCCTCCGTTTTAGGGAAGCGGGGCGTGACAATCACTCATCGAAGAATGTTTCACTTGAGTATGATCCGCGTCAAGGACTTTGGATCTAATCCAATCCTCCACCTCGTCTTGCTAGGACTCGAACGGAGGAACGAAAGAATTAAAAGAGGAGAGAATAATTTTTGTCTCGGATCGAGCGTGCTCAAAACTTTTCGGAGCTACTCGAATCAGAGACTTGGTGTAAATTTTCCAAGGGGGTTCAACCCCTATTTATATAGGAAGACGGACCCCCTCCTCGTCTCAAGAGCAATGTGGGACTAATTAATTATAGGGGAGAAAATTAAGTTAGTTTGCCTTAACTAAGACTAAACTTCAACTAATTCTCTCTCTCTCTCTCTCTCTCTCTCTCTCTCTCTCTCTCTCTCTCTCCGTTGAGCTTCGCAAGTGATACAACCTATCAAATCGAAGAACTCTGAACGGTGAACACATAGAAACAAATGACGCTCCAATCCGACTTCGTTTGACCCCTCAAACGATAGCTCAAATACAAGTTAGGGTTTCTCAAATGTAGGGCCCACCGTGGGACCCACTGGCCAGCTGGGCACGCCCAGCATTTTGGGCAAGGCCGCCCACGCGGGAGGGTCTGACCTGCCCGCATGAGCAGGCGGGTTTAGCTCGCCTGCCACGCAGGCTAAGCCCGCGTGGCAGGCTCGCCCCGCTCGCAGCCGGCCAGGCAAGGCGGGCTTGACCCGCCCGCCCATGCTGGGCGGGCTAGCCCAACCCGCATGGGCTGGCCTGGTCCAGAACTGGGCAAAAGCCCAGTTCCGGCCATTTGTCCCTTTTCTGGAGCTTTATAGCTCCTATAAAGCTCTGATTTAAGTGCGGTATTTTTCCTTACATTCATGGAAAAATTCTCTTCATTTCTATGCATCATATTGTTTAAAATATTCTAGTAAACATTTTACGATATATTTTAAACTGTTTTGCATCATATTTATAATCCCTTATAGCATTCTACTAATGCTTATATCGCAATCATTTTGCAACATTATTAATTCCCATTTAATATATACTTAATGTCACAAACTCTTTGTGACTTTAATTATTCCCGTGCACTCGAGTGCACTCCTCCTGAATTCATCTTATTACTAAGATGCAAATCCTACCCGGTGTGAGACCCTACAGACTGACCCTACTACAGGTTGGGGCTCGAAACCCCAAGACGACAGTGACCACGAGCAGCAGGTGTCGCCCCTGTTTCGGCATCATAATTACGTGATTGACATATTGACAAAAGTGTCGTCGGGATCACTCTAACTGTGTCCATGATGAATACCGCAGTTTTAGTCCCTTCATCATAACTATGTCACTGCATATCCTAGGGTATGGTAAACCGCCAACCCTACTAGCTCGCACTGGTCAACATACTTCGGTCTTTGGTATGTCCATGTTGTACTTCCTACAACATACCCCGGCAGAGGTTTTGCACAAAGAACCGTACTGAGCCTGTGACACTAACTTCCTATTAACGGAAGAGACGAATCCTATCTTGATCACTACTTACCTCGTACGCTTTAAGTGTCACCAAACCTAAGACCTTTCAACGAGTGAATACTCGAGGCTAGATCATAGATCTAAGTGACACCGTTCACGCACAGGTTCGTACAATGACCTCAAGTCTTAAGGACCAACTTGCCTATCATTACTAAGGAGTTATCAATGACAGTTTAGTTACTGTTAACCATTTTATAACCCTTTATTGGGTCGTTCAGTGGACTCATTCTCCAATGAGCACCTGTGCCTTGTCTCTGACTTCACCAGGTCGAATGATTATGAGATCATCATTACCCTTTAGGGTAAGACAAAGACATAATGGTCTGTCTAATGTGCCGATATACTTTTCTCGACACATCTATGACCATGAACGTTTTAAGACTTAAGTTCCTATCGGTCATTCACTTCCCGTAATCGAGATCTGCATCAAAATACATGTATGACCTTACTTTAAGTATAAGGAAATTATCCAAGTATTAAAAACATTGTATCCATACTAGGATAATTAATACCATTTATTTGAACAAGATGTTTTCTAGGATAAATTGCCTTGAGGGATTATATCTTCCTACATCTCCCACTTGCACTCATGCCATTTATCTCGGTATCTCATACCGCTATAACATATCAGTCTCTACGGACGTTCATATGTCAGAGCCTAAAGAATGGATCTGCTAAAACGTATCTATTATGCAGTATTACGGAGTCTTATTACTTATACACCATTGATCACACATGGGTGTTTCCATGAAAACGTCTTTGGATCTCATCGAACGATTTTTTCTCTCTTATGTATAGCTAACGATTAGCATATACTACTTTATATAAGATTTATTATTTCATACTAGTCAGTCATATCATATCATATTCCAATATTCATGTGTCATTTATGTCCAACACATTAATGACACCAAATATTCTATATCTCTAACATAAACAAAACCTTTTTGATTGTTTGTCACATATTGATGTTTTTAAAACTAGGAACTTTACTTAGCCCAAAACGGAACCAAGCAACATGCTAGCTCCCACTGACTTTGAGAACTTTCTGGTCATAATACTACAACTTGACTTTTTAAATCTCATTTAGAATGTTAATTATTAAGTATAACCAGCAATTTGAGCTGAATGAGTTAAAATGGAATGTGCTTTTGTCAGTTTGTTTAATGAATAAGTTATATCAAAATCCGTCTCTAGGAATCTTGATGACAACTTACTCAATCATAACTACCCACACTATCTTTTCCTTTATTTGCATTAATATTCTAACTTGAAGTATTACATGCAGTCAAACAAGAACTTTTCTTATTATGTGCATTATGAAGATCACATCTAATGTATATGTGCCTAAAATATACTCATTACTATAGATTGGTTAAAATACTGACTGCTCCAGTCAATCGCATCAACTCAGAAACATACACAACAACTCAGAAATTCACCAGAGTATACCCATCAAGATATCAAAATAATGACTTTATTTAAAGAAAATTGTTCAAAAAAACTTCATCCAAAATGACATTCATTTCAATCATTGTTCAAGCTCACAATGCTTCATTTATTTAAAATAAAAAGCAGATTATATCCTTGACATCTCTGAAGTCCTTGACGGCCCCAGCAGTAACGATTACTCTCTTTGCCGACCGTTCCATGAAATTCAACCACTCCACAGTTTTAAGCACATGTAGACAATATATAAATGTTTAGTAAATATACTGGTATCACATACCATGTATTAAGCTTTATGGAAATTCATATACTCTTTAACAAAATATGTACCTGAAGTTGAGGCGTCACCATGCCCTATTTTCTCTGCAAGGTAAGCATTGCAAATTCTCTTCCAGTGTCCAGGTTTATGTCAATGGTAACACTTAGACTCAGAAGATGCCCCCTTTTTCTTTTTCTTCTCATGCTTAGCCTTGGCAGGTTGAAGGATCTGCCTCTTCTTACCCTTGCCCTTGGGCTGGTAAGAAGAAGCAGTGCCGACAACCAACACTAGTGGGTCCTTCTCGATTCTCTCCTCGAACTGCTGGAGCATGTTCAGGAGGCTTGGAAGCTCCACCTCAATGTTGTTCATTATAAATCTTGTAATGAACTGGTTAAAAGCAAGATTCAAAGACTTTAGGACTATGTCAGTGCTCATCTCATGATCAAGGACAAATCCTAGCTGGGCTGCATCCTCAATGTACCAGATCATCTTGATCACTTGATCGTGGACGGGGCCTATCGTCATCTTCGTTTCCCAAAGGTTGTATGTGGACTCGAATCTGGCAGCCCTAGAATGCTTACCATACAATTCTTTTGCATTTAATAGCATGGTCTGAACATCCATATGTTCATGCTTTCTCTGCAGATCATTATTCATCGATGCCAGATTAAGGCACCTGACCTTCACTGCATCCCTTTGCCATAGCTTGTAGGACTCCTTTTGTTCCTTTATGGATTCGTCGTCGGATTTCTCAGGAGCAGTTTCCGTCAACACATAACCGATTCCAGCTAACGAGAGAACCAAATTAATGTTCATTAACCAGTCATTATAGTTGGTTCCATTCAACACTTTCTTCTCGATGATAAACTTAAGTACAGACTCCATACTACATTTATAGACGTTTGAATTAGCATATGCTCTTTTATAGTTTAAAATATTTTTATTAAACTATATTCTCCCACTATTTTAATGAACAGTTTAAGCCATAATAATTAACAATTTATTATATTTAAAATTTATGGAAGATGGTTCCAACCACCCTGAGCTTCACAACCTTGAGGAGACTCAACAAATTGATCGGCTCTGTAATTGGTAAATGAACACTTCATCGATCACATCACATGTGAGTCCCTATAGGTTTTTTCCCTAGACACGTAAGATCTTGAGGAGATTCAACAAACCTTAATGACTAGTCTAGTCGAACCCTTATTTTCATGTATAAACATAACTTACACTGACACTCAAGGAGAGCCGATGTAGTAGTTTGGGTTAAGACCAGACTACATCATATGAATTTATGGAGTCGATTTCTAAAAGAGACCATGTCATAGCTTGAGGAGACTCAACAACCATGACAGGCGTCTTTTAGTCCCCTAATACTAAAATAAGGAGGGCTACGGTTAATCTTGAAGAATATTTTAAACGGATTAGACTAATATAATCGATGCTTTCACATAATAACAATTCATATCATTGGTTCAACAGAACACGACCAGCGATTTGCTAAGACATGATCACTATCCCCAGTCAAGCTATGGTGATCCACAACACTAGTCAAACTACGCTAGATCGGATCATGGTCCTTTAAGGATTTGAATTATTTATATGTGTTGACATCGATTAAAATGGCTTCATTAAAACTAGTTAATCCGATTAACTAGTTGAATCCTATAATTCGAAATTATTAGGATTGGTTAATAACTTAATTAGAGTCCTTATCAACTATAAGGATTAATCTTGCTATCCTAATCAAGTATTAGGGATTTAATAAATTCAAATTACAACAATTTAAAATATAGCATTTTATCAAAATTATTATCAGAACGATTAAAATAATAATTATTGGAAAGGGCTACCTTAATCAGGAATAAGGAATTTGATTATTGTAATAATTTATTAAAACATAGCATGTCCATCTAAAATTTACCTCATAAGTTTTAGAAAATATTTAATGGCTATCCTAGGAGTTTTTCTTGAATTATCACATAATATGGAAGAAATTAAAATAACCATTAAAATACATCAACTAAATTTTATCTCATAAAATTAGTATGATGACTAGCAACTTAAAATATCTCATAAAATTAAGTTACAATACTTTTTAATAATTATCTCATAATTATAAGCATTAATAACAACGAAATTTATCTCATAAAATTTAGCATGCAACTTAAAAGATTTATCACATAAATATAATATCAAGCATCTAAAATTTTATCTTATAAAATTAAGTTGTAGCATGTTTAGATAACACATTATCAGCATGTTCTTAGCATTCATATTCTTTGCAGAAATTAGATTAGTATAGACCTAGGCTCAGATAAAATTGTTGGATTTTTAGGGACGTTTAGGGCATAAATCTATGCTCGTCCTACGTCAGACGGACGATAGAAACAAAAATATCAGCGGAAATCAGATTTATTGAACACTTTAATAAAAGCCCCTAAGGACATCATGGACCCTAGCCAGGATCTCTACTATCTTGGGGCGGGTCTGACCGGCCCTAAAATAGATCTAAACTACTACAACAATATAAATATGAAATCATTAAATGAACATACCCGAAACTTCACTTCCGCAAAAAATAAAGCATCGTTTTCAGTAACTATCTTTTACCCCCCGAAGCAATCTGCCTCCCTGCCTCCAAGACTGGTCCACCCGAAACAAGCCGACACCGTGCCTCCAAGTCAATCACTCGCCGAAGAAAGTTTCACTAAAGTATGATCCTCGTCAATGACTTTGGATCTAATTGATCACTCCTTATTTTACACCTTTTTCTGCATGTTTTCATGACATTTTGATCGCCCATATTGCGTTTTCCACGATTATTCGACGATATCACGATGCTTTTCACTATTTCTTGTTTTTGTCGTATTTAAGAAGATATGGAGCGATTTGGAGCGAAAACGAGATCAAAAGGAGTTTCACGCACTTCGGAGTGTCGCCCATGACTTATTTGAGGAGTAATCAGCGATAGAGGATGAGCGGAAGAAGAAGGAATTCCATAGGATCGACGAGGAGGCAAAAAGGAGAAGAAAGGAGCCAAGATACAGCCCACTCGGCCGAGTACACTACTCACTCGGCCGAGTCAGAAGCTGTACTCGACCGAGTAAATCGGATACGCACAGCAAATTTTCAGTGTTTACTCGACTGAGCAAGGAAGTCCACTCGGCCGAGGAAGAAAGCTCACTCGCCCGAGTGGTACAGAGAATTCGTCCAGAGAAAGGCCCAACTTACTGAAATTTCTGAGGAAGCCCACTCGGCCGAGCATGATTGCTCGCTCGGCCGAGTGAAGAAGCCCACTCGGCCGAGTCACCCAGAGAGACAGACCCCTGAAGATCACAAACTCTCTGTTTTTTATCAGGCCTGTCACTCGGTCGAGTGACATGAGCCACTCGGCCAAGTGACCCTCTCTGACTGCTACGCAGATTTGAATTTCTGGGCTGCACAGGGGCAGTTTTGTCACGATTTTTTGGACGATTTTGGCTTGTATTTAAACCTAGTTTTTACCCTAGTTTTAGGAGAGACTTGAATTATTTTTTAGAGACTTCTATTAGGTTTTTGACGGCTATTCTTTTCTGAAATCTCAGTTGGAGATCATTGGCGACAACATTGGTTTGTTCTTTCTTGCTAAAAACTCATTTTTATGAATTGTTTCTTCCTTGCAATGAATTGTGCTATGATTCCATCTATTATTTATGAGATTTTCATGATGATTAGTGAGTAGTTCTGTCGTTCTAGGGCATGGGGATGAACCCTATGGACCCGATCTTTGAATTGTGATGAATTTATAGAATTGTTGCTAGAATTGGTAATGGTTAGGCTGTGATCGATTTATTACAAGTAGCTAGGAATTCATATCGATTGGGATTATCAAGAGATTGGATCCCAATTGATAGGAAGGCCTAGATATTCGATTTAGATTAATAATTGAAATTATCTAGATTTGGTTTGTAAGAGATTGGACCAAAGCTAGGATTTTTATTATACATCTATACTAATATTCGTTTGCAAGAGATTGGACGAATACAAACTATCATAACCTAGATCGTAGCTCGAGTTTGCACGAGAGTGGGCTCGAGATGCGATTGGACGATGATGTCGATCTTCACGCTAGCGGCTTAGGGTAGGGTTTGCACGAGAGTGGGCTATATCCTAGGTTTGCTATAGACCGGCAATAGCGTGAGAGCGTGAGCTTGGTTCTACATTAAGTTGCGACTAGTTCACCTACATTCAAGCTTAGTAACGATGAAGTTTATGATTCACAAGGATGAGAGACGGTCCGCAGCGGGGAATTCCTATCCCTAGACGCCTTTATTATATTGATATTTTCTTGCTATTTGAATGATTGTGACAACAACATCAAAACTACTTTTGTTCTCTTGATAGCTAGGTAATCAAAGTATGATACTGTCATTTGTCCTCCCTGTGTTTGATACCTGCTCGCCACTACACCGTGCACTTGCGGTAAGACTACAAGTCGTTTTCCGGGTGTATATCCGTCCAATTTTTTGGCACCGTTGCCGGGGATCTCACTTGATAGTATTCGAATTTGCTCACCCTGCTATATTCATCTTTCATTCTTTTTTTTCCTTTTTGACTTTATTTGATGCCCAAAATTTATGTGCTCCCCCAGTATTTTCCATAGAATCTTAAACATGTAACATGGGAGACGCGATGATGAGAACTAAGTCTAGCCTGGGAGATGATGATTCCTTCACAACTCTTTTGAAGGAACTTGTTGATGAAGTCCAAACCACTGGGGCTTTTGCAATCGATATCGAGGACCCTATTGAGCAACTATTTGCTAGCTTTGTGATGGATCAAATCTCTCCGGAAGGAACTATAAAGGGCAACATTAAAGTCGATGTGAGGGACGACAAGTTATACTTTGAAGACAGTAATGCATGCATCGGAGAGTACTACACTCCTGAGGAGTCCACTTGGCATACCGAGATTTAGGGAAGTACACTTTACGATCCTCCCTCTTACATTTATGAACACACTGACACATATCTTGATCTCAGATGTGGACCAGAGCAAAGTGGTAGCCCCATCAACATCAACGCAGAGCTGTGCAGTGTCTACTCCGATGCACCGTCCTCACCAAGAAGAGAATCTGAGCCGGCATACGAGAGCCCACTCCCAGAAAAGGAACTAAACTCAGGTGTGACTGAAGACGCCATGCTTTTGCGGGAAGATGAAGTAGGGGGTACATCGCCCCCTGAGGTAGAACTGAAACAATTGCCTCCGAATTTAAGGTATGCTTTCTTGGGTAATTAACTGATCTATCCGGTAATTGTTAATGCCCACCTCAACCATGACCAGCTTGAGAGATTATTAGATGTCCTTAGGAGTCATAAGGATGTCCTTGGCTACACCATTTCTGATCTAAAAGGAATACGCCCTAGGCTTTGTACGCATAGAATCCACTTAGAAAACACTGAAGCCACCTCCATAGAGCCTCAAAGGCGGTTAAATCCTAACATGAAGGAGGTGGTTAAGAAGGAAATCCGTAAATTGCTTGAAGCCAACATTATCTATCCTATTTCTGATAGTAGGTGTGTTAGCCTTGTTCATGTCGTCCCTAAAAAGGGGGGATGACCGTCATAAAAAATGATAAGGGAGAGCCCATTTCTACACGCACCGTCACGGGATGGCGAATGTGTATAGACTACAGTAAATTGAATAAGGCCACCCGTAAGGATCACTACCCATTGCTCTTCATTGACCAAATGCTTGAGCGCCTTGCCAAACATAAATTTTTTTGCTATTTGGACGGGTATTCAGGATTCTTTCAGATTCCCTTGCATGAAGATGACCAAGAAAAGACCACTTTCACGTGTCCCTATGGTACATATGCTTACCGTAAAATGCCCTTCGGACTTTGCAATGCCACCACCACCTTCCAAAGGTGCATGACATACAGTTTTTTCGATTACATTGAGAACATTATGGAAGTCTTTATGGATGATTTTTCTGTCTATGGTAGCAAGTTTGATTCATGCTTGGCTAATCTCACTAAAGTCCTTAAAAGATTCCAACAAAATAATCTTACTCTTAATTGGGAGAAATGCCATTTCATGGTCACCGAGGGCATAGTCCTTGGGCATCTTGTCTCATCTAGAGGGATCGAGGTTGATAAGGCAAAGATAGAGGTAATTGAAAAACTTCCTCCCCCTATTAATGTCAAGGGCATTAGGGGATTTCTTGGTCATGCGGGGTTTTATCGCTGCTTCATTAAGGATTTTGCCCTTATTGCCCGACCTCTTACCGCCTTACTTGCTAAAGATGCTCCATTTGTCTTTTAAGGGGAGTGCTTGCATGCTTTTAATACATTGAAGGAAGCCATCATCTCCGCCCCCATTATACAACCGCCAGACTGGAGCCTTCCCTTTGAGCTTATGTGTGATGCAAGCGACCAAGCAATTGGAGCGGTGCTAGGACAAAGGAAGGACAAAAAGCTTCATGCAATATTCTATGCAAGCAAAACATTGGACGGGGCACAGAAAAATTACGCCACCATCGAGAAAGAGCTCTTGGTGATTGTCTACTCCATCAAAAAGTTTCGCTCCTATCTCCTTGGATCCAAAGTGATTGTGCACACCGACCATGCGGAATTGAAGTATCTACAAAGCAAAAAAGAGGCCAAGCCAAGATTAATAAAATGGATACTTTTGTTGCAAGAATTTGACTTGGAGATCAGAGACAAGAAGGTCACGGACAACGTAGGGGTGGACTACTTGTCTAGACTTGTTCGTGATGAGAAGGATGAAAGCCTACCAATTGATGACACTTTTGTCGACGAGAGGCTGTTCGCCATTAGACCCGGAGAAGTACCTTGGTATGCGGACTATGTGAACTATCTGGCATGCGGGATAAATCCATGCGGGATGGCCACACAATAAAAAAGGAGGTTCATGCACGAAGTCCGCAACTATTTTTGGGAAGACCCGTACATCTTCAAGATATACAAGGATGGTATTATACGGAGGTGTGTTTCAAAGGAAGAAGCCACATCTATCATTTCACATTGTCATGATATGCCTTACGGGGGACACCACGCCGCCTCCAAAACCACCGCAAAGATATTACAGAGCGGGTTCTTTTGGTCGACCATGTTCAAGGATACGCATGACTTCGTCAAGCATTGCGATAGATGCCAACGGACAGGAAATATATCAAAACGGAATGAGATGCCGATGAAGCCCATTTTGGAAATTGAGCTATTTGATTGTTGGGGAGTGGACTTCATGGGGCCTTTTCCGTCAAGCAAGGGAAACAAGTATATCCTATTAGCGGTGGACTATGTCTCAAAATGGGTAGAAGCCATTGCCACCCCAACTAACGATGCAAGAGTAGTATCCAAATTCTTCAAGCAAAACATCTTCCCGCGGTTTGGAGTGCCACGTACTTTGATAAGCGATGGAGGGAGTCATTTTATAGAAAACAAGTTTGAAGCCATGTTGAAGAAGTATGGGGTGAATCATAGAATCAGTATGGCATACCACCCTCAGACAAGTGGACAAATGGAGGTGTTGAACCGGGAGATTAAAAAAATTCTAGAGAAGACCGTCGATAGATCTAGAAAGGATTAGTCCATGAAATTGAATGATGCACTATGGGCATATCAAACGGTCTTTCGCACTCCCATTGGCACCACCCCCTACCGTCTTGTTTATGGGAAAGCTTGTCACTTGCCGGTGGAGTTGGAACACCGCGCATATTGGGCTATCAAGACCTTTAATTATGACTACAAAAGTGCGGTGGTGAGGCGACTCTTAGACATCAATGAGCTTGACGAGATTAGGCGGGACGCTTACGAGAGCTCAAGGATTTACAAGGAAAGAACTAGAATTCTCCACGACGCACGCATCACCGTTACAGAAATCAAGGTTGGAGACAAGGTACTCTTATACAATTCTAGACTCCAACTTTTTCCCGGAAAGCTAAGATCACGATGGTCTGGACCATTCACAATTAGACACATACAACCGGGAGGAGTATTTGAGTTGGAAGGAAAAGACGGTGCCACATTCAAGGTAAATGGACAACGGCTTAAGCATTATTCCGAAGGAGCCCCAACTGGTGAAGTGAATAGCATATATCTACTCAAGGGACGGTCCCATGATCTTTCATACCTCCTCGATGAGGTGATTGATGAACCTATACCGCATTCTATTGGCGCCCTACACAATAACGGCTTCGAAGAAGGCCAATCTTCTAGTGATGGAGAAAAGTTGGAAGACCCGTCGGATAGCTCTATGGTTGATGACAAAGACGACGCTGATGTCACAAGAATTAGGGAGCTCTACAAGCTCTCCACGGCCAACAATTTGAAGAAAGCTCCGCCGGATAAGAGATCGGCATCACCGATGAAGAAAAAGAATGGTACACGCTCAAGCTTGGGGGACTTATCCCCAACACTACCCATGATGAGAGGGAGCCGAGGAACGCCAATGAACGCCAATGAACAACAACAATTAAATCCAAGTGGCCTTCCCGGCAAGTTTGACGCCAACATCTCACATGCCCCTAACATTGCAAACTAAACGAACATCTTAAGGGGTCGAGCTCAAGAACAAACAAGCGCTTGTCGGGAGGCAACCCGACGGTTGTACAATATTTTTAGTTGAACTCTATTTTTGTTTTAAAACTTTCTTAGTGTTTAGAGTCTAGAGTCAATAAAAATCGTGACAACGTGCTCTATTTTTCATGACAGAAGATGGAGAATGAAGAACCATTCAAATTGAGGATGACCATGGCAAGGGAGAGCGCTCCAGGAATGCGCTCAGGCCTCAGGAGAAAGAACAAACTGACATGGAGACGAAAAACAGAAAGTGACACAAAAACAAAGAGCCGGTGCAGAAAACAGGAAGCCACTTGGCTGAATGAACTTTTCACTCGACCGAGTGAAGACTCTACTCGGCCGAGTAGAGTACTGATCAGGAAAGATCCTACAAATCACTCACTGTTATTTTCTGTAATTTACAGTATTTATTTGCCACTCTGTCGAGTGACTATGTTACTCAGCCGAGTGAATTTGATACCCTCCACGCTTCATAATCGCTGAGTGGCTGTTCCACTCGGCCGAACGGAACTTGTCCACTTGTCTGAGTAGGGAAAGCTACTCGGCCGAGTCGTAACTATAGGGAGATTTCGAAAAAAGTTAAACGTTGAACCATTCGGCCCAATGAACGCGTCACTCGGCCGAGTCGCCCAACTTTATATACCCAGCGGGCGTTGCACGATTTTCAAAACGCTCAAAAATTTCCCAATTCACCCGATGCCGCTTCGTCTCCCCCCTCTTCACCTGAGCGACTGATCGGTCCATATTTTACACTGTTTTTCTGCATATTTGCATGCCATTTCGGTTGTTCATATTGCGATTTTCACGATTATTCGATGATATTGTGTCACTTTTCACTATTTCTTGTTTTTGTCGGATTTCAGGAAATATGAGCAATTGGTAGCAAAAATGAGCTTAAAGGACTTGCACGCATAATGGAGCAACACTCATGGACTTATTGAGGACCTATCAGTGATAGAAGACGAGTGGAAGAAGAAAGAACGTTGTAGGAGCGACGAGGAAGCGAAATGATGAAGATTGGGCATTTTCAACATGCCGCTCGGCCGAGTGAAGGAGTCACTCGGCCGAGCAAAGAAGCCCGCTCAGCTGGCCAGATCGGACACGTAATTACTTGAAGATTAGTGTGCACTCGGCCGAGTGACGACATCCCACTCGGCCGAGTATCGAGACACCACTCGCCCGAGTGGCACACGAACGACGGCATCCAAAAGACCAGACTTACTGTAATCCGTCAGTCGACTACGATCTCCGACTCAGCCGAGTACCAAAAGCCCCTCAGCCGAGTGACATTTTCCGCTCGGCCGAGTGATGCTGAGGACACGCAGCGCCCAGATTTTCAGACACTCGTTCACTCTTTTGAAATCTGCTATCATTTCAGCAATTAAAGTATTTTTCTCATATTTTTTATGGATAGTAGACTTCATGAAGGTTCCAACTCCGTCAAGAACACACCAATCGGAGGTTGGATGAAATCTGGAGAATTTCTGCAAGTTGACGCTGTAGTGCTGGAATTTCCACTTGGCCGAGTCATATGTTCCACTCGGCCGAGTCGGCGGCGGGCCTAGATTTTAATTTGCGGTTTGGGCTGTTTTTGGGCATGATTTTGAGGGGTTTTCTAGGGTTATTTGCTAAGGTTTTGGGAGACTATATAAGGGTTTTGTAGCCACCATTAGAAGGGGGTTCTCATAGGTTCCCAAATGTTTTCTTAGGATTATTTTAGAGGTTAGGCCATGCCCTAGGCCCCCTCTTGAATCAAAAAGCTTGTATTTGGATTGGAATTCTTCTTCAAATCTAAGTATTTCTATTCTTATTTGAACCTTTGATTTGCTATCTTTTTACATGCAAGCAATTGTTTTTATTGATTCCTATATCGTTGTTGCTATGCTTGAGTAGATTTGATGTTCTAGGGCTTGGGGATGAACCCTATGGATCTAATTTCATATTTGTGATGAATGAATTTCTAAATTGCTAGAATTCCTAGGAGGTTAGGTTGTGATTGATTTATTACGGATAGCTAGGGATTTCCATCGATCTAGGGTTTGCAAGAGATTGGATTCTAATCTATGGGAAGGCCTAGATATTCGATTTAGGTTTATAATGGAGATTCTCTATACTTGGTTTGCAAGAGATTGGACCAAAGCTAGGATTTTTATTATAAATCTATACCCATATTCGTTTGCAAGAGATTGGACGAATATGAACTATCACAACCTAGATCGTAACTCGAGTTTGCACGAGAGTGGGCTCGAGGGGCGATTGAACGATGATGTTGATCCTAATGCTAGTGGCTTAGGCTAGGGTTTGCAAGAGATTGGGCCCTATCCTAGGGTTGCTATAGACCGGCAATAGCGTGAGTGCGTGAGCTTGGTTCTATATTCAGTTACGACTAGTTCACCTCAACGCAAGTCTAGTAATATTGAGATTCACTATTCACAATGATGCATGACGATCCGTAGTGGGGATTCCCTAGCTCTAGGTACTTCTATTATATTATATTTGAATCGATATTTTACCCAACATCTTTATCACCGACACCGACATCCACCACCATTGTCATTACATCATACCATAACCATCTCCACCAATAAAACATTCGTAGTCAAACCAACCTTGGATAGATTGGAGCCAACACCACCTCCTCGTGTTCGATACCCACTCGCCACTTGACCGTGCGCTTGCGGTAAAACTACAATCGTTCTCCAGGTGTGTATCCGGGGCCGATCAAGTTTTTGGCGCCGCTGTCGGGGATTCATCTCCGTGTATTTGTGCCATGCTAGGTTGTGCTCTTGGGTTACATTTTGGAGCGACCAATTTTTTGGCCCCGTTGCCGGGGAGGTGTTTCCCGTTGGGTGCCAATTTGTCACAATTAGGTTGATTAGATTACATCAAAAAAATCAAAAAAAACATTGAGAGAGATTTTTTCCCACCACTTGCTATTATTATCTTTATCTCTCTTTGTACCACTAACGTCTTTTCCAGGTTGTTTACTTTGATTGATCAGGTACAGTTGTTGCAGCGATGGTGCTTCCAAAGAAAATGCGAGCGGGCTCTATACAATCCTATATGTATCTCGCTACATTCTATCAGGCTGATGGAGAACCCTTCGGGGAAGCCTTGTCTAGGTTTGAAGGAATGTTAGGAATGTTCCAGATGGAGTCAGACCATGAGTGGAATGACTCCACGCTATTTGATATCTTCACTAGAAGGCTAAAGGGACCCTCACGTGAGTTTCTGAAGAAGATGAAAGTGGGAAAGTTCAGTGATCTACAGTTGGCAGCAGCCTTGGAGTAAATGATAGATGATGCTCGATCTACCGGTTCACTAACCGTTACGGTAAGTAAACCATACGACCAAGTATTCATCGATTTTGTTATGGCTAATGTCTCTAGTGCAGGTACTATCATATGTAGGAATATGATGCCCTCGAGGCCATTTATTCCTGTGTGAATAGCACAAACATCTTGTTCGAAATAACAGTAAGCTGTTTGGTAATAATTTATCTAAGTCATATTGTAATGTAGTCAACATTAGATATCAACTTAGGTAAAGTCCTGAGACTTTATGCAAGGTCAAACGGGTATCGAGATAAGTATCTCGATCATGGAGAAACATTTGACCGTCTGTAGCATAAGTCTAAAATGGTTCGTGGTCGTAGATGTTCCGAGACAAGGATATCGAAACATCGGATAGACCATTGTGTCTTAGTCTTCACTGTTTAGCGGTGGCGATGATCTCATGATCGCTTGACTTGGCAAAGTCGAAGACGAGACACAAGTGCTCATTAGAATGAGTTCACTGAACGATCCACTAGAGTTATCATATGGTTATATTGACCAATCTGTCAGTGATAACTCTGAGTGATGATAGGATAGTTGGTCTTTTGACTTGAGGTCATTTTGACAGACCTGTGCGTGAACGGTGCCACTTAGATCAACTGACCTAGCTTCGAGGCAAGGCCTGTCGAAAGGTCTTTTGATTGGGTGTCACTTGAAACGTACGAGGCGAGTAATGACCAAGAAAGGATTCGTCTCTCCCGGTCAATGGGAGTTAGTGTCGTAGAGTTAGTTCGGTCTTTAGTAAAAACTCTGCACAGAGTATGTTGGAAGAAGTCCAACATTTATTGACTAAAGATCGATAGAAACTAACCGGAGTCAAGTTATTGGGGTTGACAGTTTGACCGTACCCCAGACTTGATCTACACGACATATTTAAGACGAAGAGACTATAACTGCGGAATTCATCACGGAAACAGTCAGGTGGTCCCGACAATACTCATGTCAATGAGTTAACCACATAATGATGATTCCTGAAGCAGGGACGGCAACCACTGCTCGTGGTCACTGCCGTATAGGGCTTCGAGCCCAACCTGTTGTAAGGGTCAGGCTGTAGGGTCTCACACAGAGTGCAACGCTTCGTCTAGTAATAGGTAGAAAATAGTTAGGGAGAATATTTGCATTTGATGCAAAAGAAGAGATAATTGCATTTGATGCAATATGGTAATTTAAGCTTAGATAGGGACTATTTTGTATTTGATGCAAAAGCGATTAAATGTGTATTAAATTGTTTAATACAATATTTAATAATATAAACACAAGGAAAAGTTCACGGGTAAGACGGGAATGTCCCGGTCTAGACCCAGGTTCGAACGGCGTCCAAATCGAACACCAGATGATCAAGTTATGCTCAAAACAGCCCAAAGGGTCAGATCAGACCAGACCAGGCAGACCAGCTTAGTCTGGATCTGGTCTGGCCTGCTGACCAGACCCAGGCTGCCCAGACCTGGGCGCCAGGCCCAAACAAGGGCCTGGGCGCCCAGGCCTGGGCGCCCAAGCACCTGGGCACAGGCCCAGGCGCTGGGCGCCTTGGCCTGGGCCCAGGCGGGCCCGCCTGGGCGCCCAGGCGCCCGCCTGGGCCCCTGGGCGCTGGGCCCAGGCGGCCCAGGCGCCCTGGGCGCCAGGGCGCCAGGCCCAGGCGCCCTGGGCGCCCGGCCTGGTGCCTGGGCAGCGCCCAGGCCTGGCCTGGGCTGCACCCAGGTCCAGGTCTGGGCTGCACCCGGGTTCAGGCCTGGGCAGGCTTTGTGGGTCCCACCTTTGGGTGTGGAATCCTAGGTTTAATGGGCAGTTTTTGACGGCTCAGTTTTTGCGAAAAACTAGCCTAGTGCTGATCTTTGGACACTCAATTGGAGGGTCAAACGAACTCCGATTGACGAACCGTTTTTTCCTATGAGTTCACGGTTGAACGCTTGTCGTATTGATAGGTTGTATCAATCCTGAAGCTCAACGGTGAGTGAGTTAAAATTCACGGAAGTTTGCACTTTGTGAAGTGCAAACTAACTTGATTTTAATTAACTCATCATTTAGTCCCACATCGGATTTTGAGAAAAGGGGAGAGTCCGCCACCTATATAAATAGGGGTCTCCCCCCTTTCTCAAAACTCATCCCATGCTCTAGATCTGAGCGGCTCTCGTAAATGTTGGAGCACGCTCGGATCTAAGCTTAAATTAATATTTCACTTCTCCCTAAATTTCTGCCTTACTCCTGCGGGCTCTAGCAAAGTCACAAAGGAGTTCGGATTCTGAATCTGAAATCTTGGCGGAGGTTTCACTCGCGTGAAACTTTCTTCGGCGTGTGGTTGGCTCGGCGGCACGGGGATTGATCGCCTCGGGATGTGGAGCGGTTCGAGGAGCGGTTCGGGGAGCGGTTCAAGGAGCGGCTCGGCGTGGGACGGGAGCAGCTCGGAAGACGGCGCGGAACATCTCGCCTGCTCCAGGGCTGAGATTTCGGGTATGTGGTTAAAGTATTTTTAGCATTAGTTTAGTTTAATCGCAGTAGGCTAGATCCTTCTTGGGATGGTCAGATCCATCCCAAGTCGGCATAGATCTTGGCATAGGGTCTTGGACCTTAGGGCTAAGTTAAAATTGTTTTAACTGCATGTTAATTTAGATTAACTAGTTTTTCTTCCGCTGCTATTGTTTTTGTGTCTATGTTCCGTCCGACTTAGGACGGGACTAGAGTTTTTGTGCCCTAAGGGACCGCCAATTCCCAACAGTGGTATCAGAGCCTAGGTTTGCGTAGTCGATCTAGGTACTGCGATTTCATTAAACTTGTTAATGCTTTTAAGTACTTTTGAATTTTTTTTAAGGTTATTAGATAATTTTAAAAATGTTTTTTTTAAAGGTCAAAATTCTATGTGATAAATTTTTGAACATGAAAATTTTTAAAATGACGTTTTAAAATTGATGTAATAATTTTAAATCTTTAAAAGTTTAAAATTATTTTGGATGCCTTAAATTTTTTATATGATAAATTTTTTAAGCATGGAAATTTTAAAATGATGTTTTTTAAATTTATGTGATAAATTTTAAAATTGATTTTATGGCTTTAAATTTATGCGATAAGTTTAAAATGTTTTAGATGTTTAAAAATTGTATATGATAAATTTTTGAACATGGAAATTTTTTAAAAAGTAATGCTTTAAATTTATAAGATATTTTTAAAGCTGGTTTTAAAAGTCTAAAAATTGTTTATGCGATAAACTTAGTTTATTTAATTGTTAAATAGATATACACTTTCATTTTATGTTGATAAAATTAGTGTAGCCTTATTTTAATGGCTTGTTAATCTTGTCCCTTATTTGATAAACACAAGACAACCCTTTAGGTTAGCCATTAAAAATGATTAAAATTTATTACTTGAATTTTAATGACATGCTATGTTTTAATAAATCATTAACAACAATATTAAGACCTAATTCCTGATTAGGGTAGTCCTTTAAATGAATTTTAAATTCTAATTGTTATAATTAATTTTCATTAAAGGACTTCGCTTCTAGCGTTGTTAATAAAATTTATTAAAATCCTAATAACGATTAGGGTAGCACATGAACCTTATAGTTGATAAGGACTTAATAAAAGTTATTAGACAAATCCTAAAATTTTGAATTTAAGGATTCAACTAGTTGATAGGATTAATTAGTTGTTAATAAAAGCTGTTTAGTCTATGGCATACATACAAAAATGACAAGCTTCATTCAATGGACCATGATCCAGTCAATGTGCTTGGCTAAGAGTTCTGGATCACCCTTTAAGGGATAGTGATCCTGGCTTAGTCAATTCCCTGGCTGAGTTCCGCTGGACTGCAATGTCGCGAATCATGATTGTATGACACCATGGACTATATCTAAGTCAAATACGTTAATGATCTTTTTCAAGATTAGCCGTAGCCCTCCTTGTTTTAGGGGTTAGCAACTATAGGGCCCGTGTTACAGTTGTTGAGATACACTCAAGCTGTGACATTGCAACCTTGTAGAAACCAACTTCTTAAATACATAAGATGACATCTTGACTTGACCCAAACCGACGTTGTCGTGAATACACCCAGAGGCGATGCATGTTTAGTCAAGGATGTAGTCTGCCTAGATGTAGTCTAAGACCTGACCCAAACCGACGTGTCGTGCATACACCGAGCTGAGGGGCAAGTCAGGCTAGACATGAAAACAAGTGTCCGACTAGACTAGACATTGTGATTTGGATGAGCACACTCATGATCACGAATGGCTAGGGGCAAAAACCGATTAAGAGAGTCATATCCGATATGATCGATGAAGAGTCATCTTCCGATCGCAGAGTCAATCAACTTGTTGAGCTGCACTCAAGGTTGTTTAGACTCAAGGTGATTGGAACTCTTACCCATTAATTTTTAATTCGATTAAATTGTTCGTTATTAATCTTTAAAACATTCGTAAAAATAGTGGGAGGATATAGATAGATAAAAGCCAATCTACCTATATTTAATATTGAACATATGCTAAAACTAGGGCAAGACTATGTTTACCGTAGGAATTAAAATATAATATTTTAATAAGTTAATTGGTCAATAAGTTGATTAATTGAATATCGAGTTAAATTCTAATTGATAGAATTAAAACTATATTCTCGTTGACATTAAATGACCTTCTAAAGAACAGACTTAAGAAACATGATTTCATTAAGTTCTGGGTCCAACAAATAAATTAAAGCTACATGTCACTCGTCTCTATATGAGGCAGCTTGAACATATAGGACATTCAAAGTATGTTTCTCCCTACAACTTGTCGAGCTACCCTCAAGGTTGTATGGACAAACAATTTTGATCCGCAAAGTTCGAGAATTCGATTAAACCGTTTGAGTCGAATACGAGTGCATGAGCGGTGCAAGACTATGTATCCCAACCGGATCTTGAGACAGGCAACTTCTTGAGCTACACTCAATATTGCAAAGCTCAAGCGTTTGGATACATAAGTTGCTTGCATATCTATTTATTTATGTTGATATCTAAATGTGATTTAGAAAAGGAAGAAGGCACTTCAGAAAGTCAATCGAGTTAAATAGTTTAATTTATCATTAGTAAAGGCATAAGTAGGAGGAAATGAAAATGTGACATATTTTGATGTCACGATTTCAGAATAAATTGTTATACAAAAGACGTTTAACACATTTTGACGAATGTCGTCACATTGCTTCTGAAGTAATGTTTTGTGTTAAGTAATTTGTAAATAACTATATATATATTAAATGTTAATATATAAATACACAAGACAGTAGCAAACTTATATGGTAAAATTAGACTAGGTCGTATCAAGAGATTAAGCTTCACAAGTCACATAAAGAGGGGTCTGACCTCTCGTATTATGAAGTCTACGGACACTTGTGAGTCTTAGCCTCTTAGATACAATGGCCGAAACCCATCTGTGAGACAGTGGGAGAATGAGTTGTCGAACTCAGTCTAGTACATACTGATGTACCCGAGTCTAGATTAACCAAAATAAGTTATTCGTATATTTTATTAAGACACGTGTTCTTGATGAAACACAAGTCTGATAAAATAAAGAACGAAATGACGAAAGTATTTAAACTGATTCGATTAGATCGAATGGTCAAATACTTAGCCTCATAAAATCTTGTGTAAATAAAAGAAAATGTGATTTTCTCTCAAGTCAAGTCTGTTAACACATCGGTGTGTTAAAAGGTATGAATCACACTTAATTAGATTTAGTGTGATCCATTGTAAGTGACTCTGAGTTAAATCCTCCTTCTGGGTTAAGTCCCAGATAGTAATGCCTAAGTTTTAATAATGTTCTATGAGGACATTATCAATAATATATTCAATAAATCAATCGTAAGGAAGTTGTAAAAATACTCGAATCTCGTGAGAAGAATTGTCGAGTTAGACATCATAACTGATGATGACTTAGTCAACTTCTAGGATGAAATTCGGAGTAGTAACTCCGATTTAAAACTTGATGAAGGTCCGTGTGCGTAAATAAATTTGAGAATTTAGTTTACGTGCCCAAGGAAAATGTTTCCTCACTTTCTGCAAGTAAATCTTCAAGTTGAAAGGTTGGTGCAGAAAGAAAATAGTGAAGTACAATCATGTTGGTCGAGAACGGTTTTTCATCCTAATTCCTATAAAACGGATTATGATGAAACCGGTTTCGCCAACAGATGTGTACAGATCTACTCGGACCAAAGCCGATGTAAAACGCTTAAGTTGACCATGAAAATTGGAGCATTCACTTATAAGTTTGTTTTTCTAAATATGATTTAGACAGACTGACTTATATGAATTAGCCAGATAGTTTTCAAGGTCAGTGGGAGCGTATAAATTACATGCGAATCATCAAAGGGATGGAACATATATTTTGACTAAGTAATCAAAAGGTTTGATACTTTATCAAGAATAGATATGAGCCATTTAAAATGACCATTAACAACTTTAAATAATTATCGTAAGGTATGATAAACTGGATAAGATCCAAGTAAAATAAAATATTATGGATTCCGACAGACCAAATGAATTATTTGAATGAGATTCAAATGGTTGGTCTAACACAAACATAAAAACCCCTTAAGTCTATAGTGTAGACAGTTTTGGCAGATCCACTCACGAAGGCTCTATCACATGAAGTTGAGAAAACTTATGTGTAAAAACGATATTAGATATCGAGATAAATGGGCCTGAGTGCAAGTGGGAGATGTAGGAATATGATGCCCTCGAGGCCATTTATTCCTGTGTGAATAGCACAAACATCTTGTTCGAAATAACAGTAAGATGTTTGGTAATAATTTATCTAAGTCATATTGTAATGTAGTCAACATTAGATATCAACTTAGGTAAAGTCCTGAGACTTTATGCAAGGTCAAACGGGTATCGAGATGAGTATCTCGATCATGGAGAAACGTTTGACCGTCTGTAGCATAAGTCTAAAATGGTTCGTGGTCGTAGATGTTCCGAGACAAGGATATCGAAACATCGGATAGACCATTGTGTCTTAGTCTTCACCGTTTAGCGGTGGCGATGATCTCATGATCGCTTGACTTGGCGAAGTCGAAGACGAGACACAGGTGCTCATTAGAATGAGTTCACTGAACGATCCACTAGAGTTATCATATGGTTATATTGATTAATCTGTCAGTGATAACTCTGAGTGATGATAGGATAGTTGGTCTTTTGACTTGAGGTCATTTTGACAGACCTGTGCGTGAACGGTGCCACTTAGATCAACTGACCTAGCTTCGAGGCAAGGCCTGTCGAAAGGTCTTTTGATTGGGTGTCACTTGAAACGTACGAGGCGAGTAATGACCAAGAAAGGATTCGTCTCTCCCGGTCAATGTGAGTTAGTGTCGTAGAGTTAGTTCGGTCTTTAGTAAAAACTCTCCGCAGAGTATGTTGGAAGAAGTCCAACATTTATTGACTAAAGATCGATAAAAACTAACCGGAGTCAAGTTATTGGGGTTGACAGTTTGACCGTACCCCAGACTTGATCTACACGACATATTTAAGACGAAGAGACTATAACTGCGGAATTCATCACGGAAAAAGTCAGGTGGTCCCGACAATACTCATGTCAATGAGTTAACCACATAATGATGATTCCTGAAGCAGGGACGGCAACCACTGCTCGTGGTCACTGCCGTATAGGGCTTCGAGCCCAACCTGTTGTAAGGGTCAGGCTGTAGGGTCTCACACAGAGTGCAACGCTTCGTCTAGTAATAGGTAGAAAATAGTTAGGGAGAATATTTGCATTTGATGCAAAAGAAGAGATAATTGCATTTGATGCAATATGATAATTTAAGCTTAGATAGGGACTATTTTGTATTTGATGCAAAAGCGATTAAATGTGTATTAAATTTTTTAATACAATATTTAATAATATATACGCAAGGAAAAGTTCACGGGTAAGACGGGAATGTCCCGGTCTAGACCCAGGTTCGAACGGCGTCCAAATCGGACACCAGATGATCAAGTTATGCTCAAAACAGCCCAAAGGGTCAGATCAGACCAGACCAGGCAGACCAGCTTAGTCTGGATCTGGTCTGGCCTGCTGACCAGACCCAGGCTGCCCAGACCTGGGCGCCAGGCCCAAACAAGGGCCTGGGCGCCCAGGCCTGGGCGCCCAAGCACCTGGGCACAGGCCCAGGCGCTGGGCGCCTGGGCCTGGGCCCAGGCGGGCCCGCCTGGGCGCCCAGGCGCCCGCCTGGGCCCCTGGGCACGGGGCCCAGGCGGCCCAGGCGCCCTGGGCGCCAGGGCGCCAGGCCCAGGCGCCCTGGGCGCCAGGCCCAGGCGCCTGGGCAGCGCCCAGGCCTGGCCTGGGCTACACCCAGGTCCAGGTCTAGGCTGCACCCGGGTTCAGGCCTGGGCAGGCTTTGTGGGTCCCACCTTTGGGTGTGGAACCCTAGGTTTAATGGGCAGTTTTTGACGGCTCAGTTTTTGCGAAAAACTAGCCTAGGGCTGATCTTTGGACACTCAATTGGAGGGTCAAACGAACTCCGATTGACGAACCGTTTTTTCCTATGAGTTCACGGTTGAACGCTTGTCGTATTGATAGGTTGTATCAATCCTGAAGCTCAACGGTGAGTGAGTTAAAATTCACGGAAGTTTGCACTTTGTGAAGTGCAAACTAACTTGATTTTAATTAACTCATCATTTAGTCCCACATCGGATTTTGATAAAAGGGGAGAGTCCACCGCCTATATAAATAGGGGTCTCCCCCCTTTCTCAAAACTCATCCCAAGCTCTAGATATGAGCGGCTCTCGTAAATGTTGGAGCACGCTCGGATCTAAGCTTAAATTAATATTTCACTTCTCCCTAAATTTCTGCCTTACTCCTGCGGGCTCTAGCAAAGTCACAAAGGAGTTCGGATTCTGAATCTGAAATCTTGGCGGAGGTTTCACTCGCGTGAAACTTTCTTCGGCGCGTGGTTGGCTCGGCGGCACGGGGATTGATCGCCTCGGGATGCGGAGCGGTTCGAGGAGCGGTTCGGGGAGTGGTTCAAGGAGCGGCTCGGCGTGGGACGGGAGCAGCTCGGAAGACGGCGCGGAACATCTCGCCTGCTCCAGGGCTGAGATTCCGGGTATGTTGTTAAAGTATTTTTAGCATTAGTTTAGTTTAATCGCAGTAGGCTAGATCCTTCTTGGGATGGTCAGATCCATCCCAAGTCGGCATAGATCTTGGCATAGGGTCTTGGACCTTAGGGCTAAGTTAAAATTGTTTTAACTGCATGTTAATTTAGATTAACTAGTTTTTCTTCCGCTGCTATTGTTTTTGTGTCTATGTTCCGTCCGACTTAGGACGGGACTAGAGTTTTTGTGCCCTAAGGGACCGCCAATTCCCAACATCATAGATGGAGTGTATGCTTCACTTGAAGGTGATCATATCCACCTTTATACCATCAACACTCCACAAATAGAGACATCTGAGTTTCCAAAGGAGGACACGTACACGGACCTATTGAGATACATTGTCGACATAGTTCGAAATTCCTGTCCATTGACAATAACGGCAGGTGATCCTTTTGAGTTTGAATTTCAAAACTTTATTACTCATTGTATCTCTTCCACGGGTACAATTAATGATGGAGTCTACGCTCTAATTGAGGGGCACAAGACCCATTTTTACACCATGGTCGAGATACATGAGCCTGTAGAGCCACCTTATGCCGTCGTCGCCTCCCACTGCCACCCACTTGAGTCAGAGCAGCCTATACCATCAGAGGATATTATTATGGAGGCCATGCATACAGTAGTGGAGCCGACCATCAAGGAGGACGTGACTTTGGACGATGACATCTGCACACAGATGGAGCCCGAATTGTGCCCCCTCCTTTCGAGCTACCGTAGCCATCCCCACCTTCTACAGAGGCTGAGCATCCCTCAGAGGACCACGCTTCCACTAATGCTGAGGACAATCCCACAGAGCTTATGGCTCCCTTTCAGGGAGATCTCTTTACTCCCTCATCTCCTACATTTGATTCTCCTCCCGTGTATGATGTATTTTATGATTCAAATTTTGACGACTCATCGTGCCTTTTACAGGATTAATGTACATACGATCAAGAGGTACGATGGGACGTATACGAGGAGGAGAGCGAGGAGTTAGCACCCATGGACGCTATTGAATATGATCAGGAGGTGCGATGGGATAAGTCTGACGATGAGGAGGAGCTGCCTGATGAGACCTACGCTTATATGCCCAAGCCACCTGAACAACCTGAGGCGAACAATGAGGAGTTGATCGACGTGGTATACGAGAGTGGAGATTTATTTCCAGGAAAGTGTTGTCACCCGTCTTTAATTTTAAATACTTATGTTGATGACCGTCTTTGGAATACATTTATTTTGGGGAAGAATTATCCACGTAGATTGATGCGGCTTATCTCTTGCAGGGTACAGGTGGAGTCCTTGGAGAGGTGCTGGGAGTCGCATTGCTGGAGTCTGATGGAGTCTGTGGACACACGCGTCTGGCGGAGCCACGAAAAGAGCAGTTGGAGCAGTTGCATGCACCGGCAAAGATACTGGATCCACCCTTTTCTATAGGTGATATCAATCCAGTAGTGTAGAAATTTTATGCTTTTAATAAACTCGAATCCTCTCGACAGCGAGAGGACCGTATAGATTTGATTGAATAAATATCACCTCATATGATGGCAACAAAAATTTTTACACCCCAAACCCATTATATGTATTAATTGCCCTCTTCATATTTTGATGTGTCACATCCTTTCTGTTCACCACCACCGAGCATTTCTTTCAAGTGAAACCTTACTTTCTTATTTGTTTGACTTGATCTCGCTTAGTGAAGCCGTGATATCTTTGATCGAGTCATTTGAATAGGATTGTTTGGTATAAGCTTGGGGGAAAGTTCTCTCATGCATCATTGCATGTGCATATAGTTGCATTAGGATTTCATGTCATTCATTTCATCATTTTTCATTCACCCCCCTATTATTATCGTTGTTCCTCATATTCTTCCACTATGATCACATTGAGGACAATGTGAAGTTTAAGCTTGGGGGAGTGCATTTTCATGCCATTTAGATGCATTAGTTGTATTTTTACTTTATTTCAGGGTTTTTAGAATTTTTCAAAATTTTTTGCATCATCTTTTTGATTTTTTCCATCTTATTTTCCTTTTATGTGTGTTCATGCATCATTTTGTGTGCTTGTTTCTCTTTTCTTTCCTCTCTTTTATTTTTTATTTCTTTATTTTTCTTTCTCTTCTTTCGCTAGATGAATTTTGTATGATGATATCTCTTATTACTTTAGCAACCATCACGATGCTTATTATTCCTTGCCATGCTACTTAGAGTATTCCATAGTCTTGCTATTCACATGTGCTTGCAAATCTATTTCTTTTGATGATTTATCTACATGAATGCATGATATTAATTGAAACTGAATGCATGGATTAGTGTTTAGTATGCTTTTGTTGGAAATGCACCAAGATTTACGCATCATTAGTATATCTGAAGCATCAGTTTTATTGTCTTATTCACCTTCTGTTGCATGCTTGATATGATTGTGCGCTTTACCGCTTGACTTCACTTTTTATTGAGATGATTGAGAATATCCATCTTACATATGAGTTTTAGTTGAAGTATTATTTTATTGAACCGTTCGTGCACATCTTAGAGTGAACCGAGTGCTACATTATTTCTTTCTCCATATATATCTTTTTATTCTCTTCATGTCACTTGAGTTCACATCCTAAAGCTACTTATATCACATTTATTTCCCAAAAATCACTACAAAAGAAAAAGTTAGCTCCAAAAAGTCCAAAAAGCCAAAAAGGAGCCGAAAGCCAAAAATACAAATCATATAGCTCCTACAAAAATCCAAAAAGAAAAATGAGAAACAAAAAGTTCAAAAAAAAGAAAAAAAGAAAAATGTTTCTCTATCTCATTATTGGAGCCACAAAACACTTGGGAAAACCAAGTCAAAAATCCAATTTTCCACTATCATATTCCTTTAGATGCGATGCCTCAAGCTAAGCTTAGGGGGGTGAACTCGTTTGACCATATGAGTGAGTACGACATTAGAGTGGAGAGGTGCACGAATGGGGAAGTTTGATAATGCTGAAACTTAGCAAAATACTTTAGTTATGGAGATTTCTTATGAATCGATGTAAATATGTTAATGCCATGTCTCTTATTCCATTCTCTATTGCATGCTTGGTGTGATTCTTATATGCTTCAGTTATAACTCTTGATTGAAAAGTGCATCGCCAACATTTGTATATTAAATCCTTTGAAATGCATGACGTGGATATGAATTGATTGTATGAATTTAATGAATCCCTTTTGTTGTTCTTAAAAGCTTGCAAGTACCATGTTTATGTAAGATATGAAATCCTTATAGCATGTGATTTGTATTTTCCAAGTTATCGTGATGTGTAGCTTATGGCTTGAGATCTGAGAGAAGAATCTAGCGACCCCTTCCACCTCGTGTTCTTTCTTTTTCATTTCATTTTCTTTATTTTCATCTCCCGAGTTCGTCTCTCTACTTATCTTCCTCGAGGACGAGTAAGAGGTAAGCTTGGGGAATTTTGATCGGTCCATATTTTACACCTTTTTCTGCATATTTGCATGCCATTTCGGTTGCTCATATTGTGATTTTCACGATTATTCGATGATATTGTGTTACTTTTCACTATTTCTTGTTTTTGTCGGATTTCAGGAAATATGAGCAATTGGGAGCAAAAATGAGCTTAAAGGACTTGCACGCGTAACGGAGCATCGCTCATGGACTTATTGAGGACCTATCAATGATAGAAGACGAGTGGAAGAAGAAAGAACATTGTAGGAGCGACGAGGAAGCGAAATGATGAAGATTGGGCATTTTCAGCATGCCGATCGGCAGAGTGAAGGAGTCACTCGGCCGAGCAAAGAAGCCCACTCGGCCGGCCAGATCGGACACGCAATTACTTGAAGATTAGCGTGCACTCGGCCGAGTGACGACATCCCAATCGGCCGAGTATCGAGACACCACTCGCCCGAGTGGCACACGAACGACGGCATCCAAAAGACCAGACTTACTGTAATCCGTCAGTCAACTACGAGCTCCGACTCGGCCGAGTACCAAAAGCCCCTTGGCCGAGTCACATTTGCCGCTCGGCCGAGTGATGCCGAGGACACGCAGCACCCAGATTTTCAGACAACCATTCACTCTTTTAAAATCTGCTATCATTCCAGCAATCAAAGTATTTTTCTCATGTTATTTATGGATAGTAGACTTCATGAAGGTTCCAACGCCGCCAAGAACACGTCAATCGGAGGTCGGATGAAATCTGGAGAATTTCTGCAAGTTGACGCTGCAGTGCTGGAATTTCCACTCGGCCGAGTCACATGTTCCACTCGGCCGAGTCGGCGGCGGGCCCAGATTTTAAGTTGTGGTTTGGGCTGTTTTTGGGCATGATTTTGAGGGGTTTTCTAGGGTTATTTGCTAGGGTTTTGGGAGACTATATAAGGGTTTTGTAGCCACCATTAGAAGGGGGTTCTCATAGGTTCCCAAATGTTTTCTTAGGATTATTTTAGAGGTTAGGCCATGCCCTAGGCCCACTCTTGAATCAAAAAGCTTGTATTTGGATTGGAATTATTCATCAAAGCTAAGTATTTCTATTCTTATATGAATCTTTGATTTTCTATCTTTTTACATGCAAGCAATTGTTTTTATTGATTCCTATATCGTTGTTGCTATGCTTGAGTAGATTTGATGTTCTAGGGCATGGGGATGAACCCTATGGATCTAATGTCATATTTGTGATGAATGAATTTCTAAATTGCTAGAATTCCTAGGAGGTTAGGTTGTGATTGATTTATTACGGATAGCTAGGGATTTCTATCGATCTAGGGTTTGCAAGAGATTGGATTCTAATCGATGGGAAGGCCTAGATATTTGATTTAGGTTTATAATGGAGATTCTCTATACTTGGTTTGCAATAGATTGGACCAAAGATAGGATTTTTATTATAAATCTATACCCATATTCGTTTGCAAGAGATTGGACGAATACGAACTATCACAACCTAGATCGTAACTCGAGTTTGCACGAGAGTGGGCTCGAGGGGCGATTGAACGATGATGTTGATCCTAATGCTAGTGGCTTAGGCTAGGGTTTGCAAGAGATTGGGCCATATCCTAGGGTTGCTATAGACCGGCAATAGCGCGTGAGCGTGAGCTTGGTTCTATATTCAGTTACGACCAGTTCACCTCAACGCAAGTCTAGTAATATTGAGATTCACTATTCACAATGATGCATGACGATCCGTAGTGGGGATTCCCTAGCTCTAGACACTTCTATTATATTATATTTGAATCGATATTTTACCCAACATCTTTATCACCGACACCAACATCTACCACCATTGTCATTACATCATACCATAACCATCTCCACCAATAAAACATTCGTAGTCAAACCAACCTAGGATAGATTGGAGCCAACACCACCTCCTCGTGTTCGATACCCGCTCGCCACTTGACCGTGCGCTTGTGGTAAAACTACAATCGTTCTCTGGGTGTGTATCCGGTGCCGATCAAGTTTTTGGCGCCGCTGCCGGGGATTCATCTCCGTGTATTTGCGCCATACTAGGTTGTGCTCTTGGGTTACATTTTGGAGCGACCAGCAATGCTGCGTCAGCCTTCTCCCGAGCCGCCCGTCGCCGGTCGCTGACAACGCTCGGCCCCCTGCACCCGCCGGCGCCGCCGCCCCTTCGCCGTACACACCCCCATTTCCTCCCCAAAATCCTATTTCTTCTCCATTTCTCTAAATCGTAAGCCCATTACGCCCCATATCGAAATTAATTCTCATATATATCTATCACTCCCTAACTTCTCCAATATATATTGATATTCATTGCTGATTTGATTATTTGTGTTTCTGGTTAGCTTGGGGGCGCTTGTGGGAGGTTCAGGACGCCTAGGAGCTTCGCGTAGGAGGCGATTCTTCGCACACTTCCATTATTTGCTCTCGCGTCGTGCTTAGGTATACTCGTTTCATTATTTTAGTACTTTGCATATTATCTTGGGTGGGCACGACTCACGGGCCACATGCCCCCACGTCTTAGGCCACGCACTCGGGAGCCTGCTTCCAAGAGGAAGTGGTCAGGCGATCCTGTCTCCTCTTCCGCTAGGGCAGAATCCCCTCCACCACCTACACAGCCGCCTCCGACCGCACACATTCCACCACAGGCACAGCCCGCCCCTGCTATCGATGCGATGGGGATCACGTTTAGAGATGACGCACACCACGCCAGATTTGAGCGTATCTCCGATCGCTCGATCGTACTGTCTAGGTTTGTGCACCTTGCTGATTTAGAGTGCCTAGGGGTACTAGAGGGGCTGCTCCAGTTGTATGACAATGTGGGGTGGCGTGATTTCTTGTCGGTGTCGACGGACACTTATATCCGCCCGACACTAGAGGTCCTGGGTTCTATTGCTCGTATCCCTGGAGGATGCTCATTTTGCCTGATGGATCGAGAGTGCGAGGTCACTTTCGACATGCTCAGTGCATTCTTCCCGTGGCCCCCTATCCCGGACCCAGACCGAACCTACAGTCACACACACATCCCACCCTCATCATTCGACACACATGCTTTTTGGACACGTATCTCGGGATCTCCCCTCGACTTTGACCCTAGTCGGGCCAAGGCCTCTGCCATCCTCCACACATGCCTCTGCATTGCACAGCGCCTTATGGCGACCACTTTCTTAGCGAGGTATGAGCCGGGGACATTGTCGACGCCAGAGCTCTACTTGCTCTACGCGATGACACGATCGCGGCCTACGAGTGAGGAGGAGATGTTTTGGTCCCCACCGTCGAGATTGACATTTCCAGTTGGTACATCGACCGCATCAAATTATTTCTCTCGGCGCTAGGACGCCTATCTGTTGTGGCGGTCTGATTACCCTCCTGGACCTCTTATGCGGAGTTGACCTCCCTGTTGGATTGCTGAGACCCCCGGGCCCCACTTCTCTTTCCATTGATGTTATGGCCCGGATGAGCATGCTTCGTCCTCATGGGTAACACCAATGGGTGTGGCTGCACGGTCCCATGGTGCCGATTATATGATTCTTTCGAGCCCTGCTTGGACACATATTGGACCCACGGGCGGGGAGTGGATTCCAGCGATGGATCTCCTCATCCACGTCGCATACATTCTTGAGCCTGAGGGTGCTTAGCTGGAGCCCCTCCTGCCACCCCTTGACCCCGTGATACCTCAGCCTGCGCCAGTTCTGTCTGCACCTCTCGACACCTCTGTCCACCCGTCTGTCAGTATCGGGAGCACTTTAGCTGAGTCCACCAGCACCACCACCACTGTGCCCATGTCCATAGATCCTATTTTTGTTGTGAGCCCCGAGCGTCACCCCACCATTATTGAGAGCGGTGAGCCATCTTTTGCCTCTGCAGTGGTGACCCTTTCCTCTTTCTTGTTCTCGACCCCTGGAGAGTCATTTCCTTCGCACTTCACGACCTCCCCAGTTGTCGACCATAATGTCTCCACTGCCGCTGTCTTCTCTGAGAGTATCATGACGTCTGTCCCCACGTCTATGTCACTGACCTCTCTGCCTGACTCGTCGCTTGCCACCACTTCTGATTCTACTGCTGCTCCATCCTCTTCGACCTTACCTGCGTCTCAGCCTCCCACAGAGGCTGAGCATCACTAGTGAGCACAGCACCACCACACCACCCTACTGTCGCACCTATCCTTTACGGCAGCCGTGCGAGACAGCCCCGTTCTTCACCCGCACGACCCTCTGCTCCACCTCCCCCCAACACCCTAGTTCAACACCTCCGTGCTCTAGAGGTGGCAGTGAGCGGACTTAGAGGAGATTTTCGTGCTCTCTCCGCTATCATCAACGATGTCCAGTCACGCGTCGCTCTACTTCCTGGTATTCATGCTTGCCTGAACCAGATTCTAGCGCGACTGCCTCAGCCACCTACCCCCACCCAGCAGCCTCCACGACCACCACCTCCACCACAGGATGGTGCTGGTGCCCCACCACCCACCTAGGCACACTCTGGATGTCTTTCATACTTTTGCTGCTGCTTCTGGATATTTTCTGCTTGCTGATTTTGCACCCCTCCTCCACACACGTTTTGGTAACTTTTTGGTCTTATCTGTTTATATCATTCTGGAGAGAGGAGGTACTTTTGGGGACACTTACATGGTACTAGTTTGATCTTTGCATTCATCATTTGCATACCCATCTCATATTTATTTTATTTTCATCATGCATGCATCCTCACCCACCCCACCCATATTTTGTCTCTCAGCATGCCACACTTTGCACATTGAGGACACTGTGCACTTTAGCTTGGGGGAGTAAGTTCTCACACACTTTTTATTTTTGTCGCCTTTTATTTTCATTTTCTCACACTTCTTTTATTTTACACTTATTTTCACCCACTTTTTCATTTTTTTCCTCATGCATCATGTTTTCTTACTCTTTGAGTGTGTTGCATATGTACAGTAGTTTTTATTTTCTTTTATCCTTATTTCTTTTATCCTTTTTGCTAGAGATGAATTTTCTGTGATGATGATGACGTGGTATTAGCTTATCTCTATATGCATATTATCTTGTCATCTCTATATGCATATTATCTTGTCATGCCATAGTTTTTATTTCAGACATCATATGATATGTCTTGCTATGCATTTGAGATAGTAACCCGCCTTTTCACGTATGAATATGGATGAAACTCTTTTATTAGCTGAGTCTGATGATTTTTACTGTATACTCTTCATAGAAAACATACCAAGCTTCACGCGTTGATTGCTTATATCTGGAGTACTGCTTTCTTGTCTTATATCACTTCTTATTGCATGAAAATTGTACACTTCACTTTCAGGTTGATTGAAGGTATGCTATGTTGATATAACTGGATTAGTTTACTTTTTGTGATTAAACTGAGTAGATTACATTACTCTGCAGAAAGTTGTCATGCACATTCTATAGAGTGAACCGAGTGTTACATATATTTCTTTTTCCATATATCTTGAGAATTATTTATATACTTCGAATCATTGGTGAATCTCCCTTTAGCAATTCTTATATTGGCATATTCCCCCGCTATAAAGATCCATGCTCATATACCCCAAAATCAAAAAGAAAAAAATTCTTGTATATCTCTCTATCTTTTGATTTGGGATCACAGTTGTATATATATGAAAAAAAAGGAGAAAAGAAAAGAGAAAAGAAGTATATATATGATCCCATTTTATCTTTCTCTCTTTCTTCCCTCTTCTATTTACTTAGAGCTTCAAAAAATGGGGAAAATTCTTATTGCTAAATTTGATGCCACCACGCTTAAAGATAAGCTTGGGGGAGGGGATCCAATGATGTGTGAGAGAGTGACTACTTGATTGTACATGATAACCTAAGCTTGGTAATTTTCTATACTCAACAAGATTACTAAAAGATTTACGAAGTCCAGGAATTGAAACTTAGCACGCATTTCATGAAAACCACTCCTTTCTATTCTTATTGCTTCACATTGTGTGATACCTCTTATACTCCAAATCGAAAGCAATCAATTGAAAAGTGTGTGGTCTATGATTATGTATACCTCTTTAGGTGCTTCAGACGATGTTAAGTCTAGAATGATTCCATATTTCATACTGTTTTGATATTCTTGGGTTTCTATTTTGAATGCATCTTTATATGATCATGATATCGAGATAAAAAGCTTTGGCATGTTTGTATTCACCGTGTGCTATATGAGTAAGCGAGTCCACGTCCTGAGAAAATGATCTAGCACCTCCCTCTTTGTTTTCTTATTTATTTTCTATCCTCTTTTTCCTTTTCCTTATTTTTATCCATCGGGTTCGCCTTTTACTCATCTTCCTCGAGGATGAGTAAGAGGTAAGCTTGGGGGATTTTGATCACTCCTTATTTTATACCTTTTTTCTGCATGTTTTCATCATATTTTGATCGCCCATATTGCGTTTTCCACGATTATTCGACGATAACGCGATGCTTTTCACTATTTCTTGTTTTTTTCGTATTTCAGGAGATATGGAGCGATTTGGAGCAAAAACAAGATCAAAAGGAGTTTCACGCACTTCAGAGTGTCGCTCACGACTTTTTTGAGGAGTTATCAGCGATAGAGGATGAGCGGAAGAAGAATGAATTCCATAGGATTGACGAGGAGGAGAAAAGTAGAAGAAAGGAGCCAAGATACAGCCCACTCGGCCAAGTACACTACTCACTCGGCCGAGTCAAAAGATGTACTCGGCCGAGTAAAACGGATACACACATCAAATTTTCAGCATTTACTCGGCCGAGCAAGGAAGTCCACTCGGCCGAGTAAGAAAGCTCATTCGCCCGAGTGGTACAGAGAATTCGTCCAGAGAAAGGCCCAACTTACTGAAATTTCTGAGGAAGCCCACTCGACCGAGCATGATTGCTCACTCGGCTGAGTGAAGAAGCCCACTCGACCGAGTCACCCAGAGAGACAAACCCCCTGAAGATCACGAACTCTCTTTTTTTGTCAGGCCTGTCACTCGGCCGAGTGACATGAGCCACTCGGCCGAGTGACCCTCTCCGATTGCTACTCGGATTTGAATTTCTCGGCTGCGCAAGGGCAGTTTTGTCATGATTTTTTTGGACGATTTTGGCTTGTATCTAAACCTAGTTTTTATCCTAGTTTTAGTAGAGACTTGAATTATTTTTTAGAGACTTCTATTAGGTTTTTTACGGCTATTCTTTTGTGAAATCTCAGCTAGAGATCATTGGCGACAACATTGGTTTGTTCTTTCTTGCTAAAAACTCATTTTTTATGAATTGTTTCTTCCTTGCAATAAATTGTGCTATGATTCCATCTATTATTTCTGAGATTTTCATGATGATTAGTGAGTAGTTCCATCGTTCCAGGGCATGAGGATGAACCCTATGGACCCGATCTTAGAATTGTGATGAATTTATAGAATTGTTGCTAGAATTGATAATGGTTTGGTTGTGATCGATTTATTACGAGCAGCTAGGAATTCATATTGATTGGGATTTGCAAGAGATTGGATCCCAATTTATAGGAAGGCCTAGATATTCGATTTAGATTAATAATTGAAATTCTCTAGATTTGGTTTGCAAGAGATTGGACCAAAGCTAGGATTTTTATTATAAATCTATACTAATATTCGTTTGCAAGAGATTGGATGAATATGAACTATCATAACCTAGATCGTAGCTGGAGTTTGCACGAGAGTGGGCTCGAGATGCGATTGGACGATGATGTCGATCTTCTCGCTAGCGGCTTAGGGTAGGGTTTGCACGAGAGTGGGCTATATCCTAGGTTTGCTATAGACCGACAATAGCACGAGAGTGTGAGCTTGGTTCTACATTAAGTTGCGACTAGTTCACCAACATTCAAGCTTAGTAACGATGAAGTTTATGATTCACAAGGATGAGAGACGGTCCGTAGCGGGGAATTCCTATCCCTAGACGCCTTTATTATATTTATATTTTCATGCTATTTGAACGATTGTGACAACAACATCAAAACTACGCTTGTTCTCTTGATAGCTAGGTAATCAAAGTAGGATACTGTCATTTGTCCTCCATGTGTTCGATACCCGCTCGCCACTACACTGTGCGCTTGCGGTAACATTACAAGTCGTTTTCTGGGTGTATATCCGGGCGCGATCACTAATCCAATCCTCCTCCTCGTCTTGCTAGGACTCGAATGGAGGAACAGAAGAATCAAAGGAGGAGAGAATAATTTTTTTCATGGATCGAGCGTGCTCAAAATCTTTCGGAGCTACTCGAATCGAAGACTAGTTGTAAATTTTCTAAGGGGATTCAGCCCCTATTTTTATAGGAAGCCGGACCCCCTCCTCGTCTCACGAGCAATGTTGGACTAATTAAATTTTGGGGAGAAAATTAAGTTAGTTTACCTTACACTAAGGCTGAACTTCAACTCTCTCTCTCTCTCTCTCTCTCTCTCTCTCTCTCTCTCACCGTTGTGCTGCGCAAGTAATACTACGTATCAAATCGAAGAGCTCTGAATAGTGAACGCATAGAAATAAATGATGCTCCAATCCGAATTCGTTTGACACCTTAAACGATAACTCAAAGTCGAGAAAAAAATCAAAAAAACACTGAAAAATGCAGCCATCAAATACAAGCTAGGGTTTCTCAAAGGTGGGCCCCACCCGTGGGGCCCACCGACGAGCTGGCCGTGCCCAGCGCTTTTGGTGAGCCCGCCAGCATGGGCGGGTCTTACACATCCGCTTGGCGGACGGCCTCGAGCAAGAGCCCGCTAGGCAGGCTCTGACTCGAGCCCGCCTAGGTGGGCTCGACCCGCTCGTATGAGCAGGCATGTTTAGCCCTCCTGTCGGGCGGGCTTAGCCCACATGTCATGTTGGGGTTTTCAAGGACCCTTAGGGCATATTTCTTTTGCCCTTCCTATGTCGGACGGACATTAGAATTAAAAACATGATGCGGAAACATTATTAAACACTTTAATAATAATAACCCTAAGGAATCATGCACCCTTGCCATGATAATCTACTAAGTAAGGGTTGGGTCCGATCAACCCGAAGAAAGATCTAAACTACTACAAATGAAAATAATACTGACTTACTCAGAACTTTGCTTGCACCGGTAAAGTGTACCAAACCGTTTCCCAAGCCGCACCTTGCCCCGAGCTGAACCGGTTCTTGATCCGCACCGCGCCTTCGAGCCAATCACTCGTTGAAGAAGATTTCACTTGAGCAGACCCATGTCAAAGACTTCTGGATCAGATCCAAACCTCCTCGCCATCTTGCTAGGACTCGATTGGAGGATCTTAAGAAATATAAGAGGATGAATAATTTTGTCCTAAGACTGAGCGTGCTCAAAATTATAGAGCTTCTCAAATCAGAGACTTGGTGTAATTTTCTAAGGAGTGTCGACCCCTATTTATATAGGGAGTCGGACCCACTTGCTCGTCGCACGAGCAATGTGGGACTATTAAAAAAATTAGGAGATTAAATTAAGTTAGTTTGCCTTTCTCAAAGGCTAAACTTCAACTAATTGATTCTCCCTCACCGTTGAGCTTCAGAAGAAATACAGCCTATCATTTCGAAGACCTATGAACGGTGAATGCATATGAACAAACAGAGATGAATCCAACTTTGTTTGACCCCTCAAACAATTGCTAAAAGTTGAGTAAAAAGTCACATTTCGTAGCCGTCAAGGAGGGTTTCAAAAAACCCTAGAAAATGGACCCCTAAGTGGGGCCCACAGCATTACGGGCGCGCTAGGAAGCGCGCCCGCCTGGGGGCTCCCACATTAGCCACAGTGGGCACGCCCGCCTGCTCTACGAGCGGGCCACACTGGGCCGTAACGTGCTCGCCCGCCCGCCAAGCGAGCGAGCCCTGCTGGGCCTCAGCAGGTGCACCCGCCCGTCAAGCAGGCATGCCTTGCTATGCCACAGCAGGCGGGTCCCATTGGACTGGTGGGTGGGCTAGCGGGCAGGCAGGCACCCGCCCGCTAGCGTGGGCCTGACCCACTAAGCTGCCCTTCTTGCTGTTATCGTGTTTCTGGGCCCGTTTGAGCCCCGATTCCAACACGGTTTCTTCCTGTGGATTTCTCAGGAAGTCCCCTTCGATCCCAAGTGCTAAACTCTTTTGCTTTGTGAGCTCAATTACTCCATTGCATCAAATGCATTCCTATTAATATTCCTCCTATTACTAAGACATGAATACTACTCGGTGTGAGACCCTACAGCCTGACCCTACTATAGGTTGGGACTCGAAATCCCTAGACGACAGTAACCACGAGTAGCAGGTGTCGTCCTTGTTTCAGTATCATAATTACGTGATTGACTTGTTGACAAAAGTGTTGCCTGGATTACTCTGACTGTGTCCATGACGAATACCACAGTTTTAGTCCCTTCGTCTTAACTATGTCATTTGTATAGCCTATGGTATGGTAAACTGTCAACCCCACTAGCTAGTACTGGCCAGTATCATTCGGTCTCTAGTACATACATGGTGTACTTCCTACAACATACCTTGGCCAACGTTTTACCAAGAACCGTATTAAGCATATGACATTAACTTCCCATTAACGGAAGAGACGAATCCTCTCTTGATCACTACTCACCTCGTGTGCTTCAAGTGTCACCCAACCTAAAACCTTTTAGCAGGCCGAGCCTCGAAGCTAGATCATAGATCTAAGCGACACTGTACATGTACAGGTTCGTACAATGATCTCAAGTCATAAGGACCAATTTGCCTATCATCACTAGAGAGTTATTAATGACAGTTAGTTAATGTTTGACTATTTGATAACTCTTTATTGGGTCATTCAGTGGAATCATTCTCTAATAAGCACCTGTGTCTTGTCTCCGACTTCACTAAGTCGCATGACTATGAGATCATCAAGACAAAGACACAATTATCTGTTCGATGTGCCGATATCCCCATTTCGACGCATCTATAACCATGAACTCTTTAAGACTCAAGCTCCTATCGGTCAGGCATTTCTCATAATTGTGATCTTTATCTTGAAACTTGTAAGACCTTACTATGAGTTTAAGGAAATTATCTAAGAAACTTATCAATAGAAAATTGCTCAGACAATTGATACCAGAAAGCATACTTTCATTCATGAACAAGATGTTTACATTGATTAATTTCCTCGAGGGCATACATCTCTCAACATCTCCCACTTGCACTCAGGCCCATTTATCATGGTATCTCATACCACATTTACACACTAGTCTCTCCAGACGATCGCGTACCAACGCCTTTGTAAATAGATCTGCTATGTCTTTCCTCTTCTCAATATTCTGTATCAGGTGATACTTCCAAAGAATGTGTCTGGATCTCTTGTGGAATCTTGGTTCTTGAACCAGAGTGATGGTTGCATTATTGTTGCAATACAGAGGTATTGGATCTTTAACTGCAGGCACCATCCCTAACTGGTTTATGAACTTTTTCATCCAGACAGCTTCCTTTGCCGCATCATTGGCTGCTCTGTACTTAGCCTCCATCGTGGAGTCTGCAACAGTATCTTATTTGGAACTTCTCCTACCGACTGCTCCTCCGTTGAGAGTGAAAACATATCCAAAGATTGACTTACTATCATTTATATCACTCTGAAAGCTGGAATCTGTGAAGCCTTCAACCTTGAGCTCTTCACTTCCATACATCAAGACTAAGTTTTTAGTCCTCGCAAGTACTTAAGAATTATCTTGACGGCATTCCAGTGTTCTTCTCCAGTGTTAGACTGATATCGACTTGCTGCACCTAGTGGAAACACGACATCAGGTCTGGTACAGATCATGGAATACATGATAGATCCCACAGCTGAAGCATATGGGATCTTACTCATGCGTTCCTCTTCCAAGTCAGTTTTTGCAGACATCTTCTCGGAAAGGTTTATTCCATGATTGGCTTGTATAAAACCACCCTTACTATTCTCCATGCTAAACCATTTTAGCACTGTGTCAATGTACCAGGCTTGGGACAGACCTAGCATTCGTTTAGATCTATCTCTATAGATCTTTACACCTAATATGTAGGGTGCTTCTCACAAGTCTTTCATGGAGAAGTTAGTTGATAGCCATTTCTTTACAGCCTTTAACATCCCTATGTTGTTGCCTATTATAAGAATATCATCTACGTACAGTACGAGGATGACTAAAGAATTATCACTGGTTTTCTTATAAATACATGGATCATCCTCATTTCTGACAAAACCAAACTCTTTGACTATTTTGTCAAAACGGATGTTCCAACTCCTTGATGCCTACTTAAGTCCATAGATAGACCTATGTAGTCTACACGCTTTTCCTTCACTCCCACAGACTTCGAAACCTTCTGGCTGAGTCATGTAAATCTGCTCCTCTAAATCACCATTTAGAAACGTAGTCTTTACATCCATTTGCCAGATTTCAAAGTCATAATGGACACCAATAGCGAGTACGATCCGGATAGACTTATGCATGGTGACTGGTAAGAAGGTCTCGTCATAATCTATTCCTAGAATCTGACTATAACCTTTCACAACCAGCCTAACCTTGTATGTTTCTATCTTTCCATCTGCACCAATCTTCTTCTTGAAGATCCATTTGCAACCAATGGGAACACTTCCTTGGGCACGTTCTCTAAGGTCCATACCTCATTTACGTGCATGGATTCAATTTTGGATCTCATTACATCTAGCCATTTATCAGATTCTATACTCTTAATGGCATCTTGGAAGTTAATATGATCATCGTCTATTATGATGCCATACTATACCCCTCCGTCTACGTGAAAACCATATTACCTATCAGGGGCTCGAGGAATCCTATCAGACCTCCTAACGACTGGTTGGGAAACATCAAGTTCTGATTCTCCTACTAGTTCTGACACATGTTCTTGTGTTAATTCTCCTTCTGAACATTCGTCCAGATCTACCACCTTGCGAACAGCCTCTTTCATAAGGAATTCCTTTTCTAAAAAGGTTGCATGTTTGGAGACAACAATCTTTTGTGTCTCCTGATGGTAGAAGATATACCCTGAATAATGTTTCTAGTACCCAATGAATTTACACAAGAAAGATCTATCTTCCAGTTTGTCTGGATTATGCCTCTTGACATATACAGGACAACCCCATACCTTTAAATGGTTAATGTGGAGTTTCTTGCCACTCCAATCTGATATGGAGTTGTCGGCACAGATTTTGACGGAACTCTGTTAAGAATATAGGCAGCAGTCTCTAGAGCATATCCCTAGAGGGAGGTATGCAACTCAACATCACTTATCATGGATCGCACCATGTCCAACAAAGTGCGATTCCTTCTCTCCGATACACCGTTATGCTGAGGTGTATAATGTGGTGTGACCTGAGAGAGAATCCCATTCTCTTTTAAATACGCAAGGAATTCTTGGTTCAAGTATTCTCCTCCTCGATCAGATCGAAGAATTTTAATACTTTTGCCAGTTTGTTTTTCAACTTCGTTACGGTACTCTTTGAATGGCTCAAACGTTTCAGACTTATGTTTCATCAAGGACACATGTCCAAACTTAGAGTGATCATCAGTAAACGTAACGAAATATGAGTATCCTCCTTTGGCTAATATAGACATGGGTCCACATAAATCAGAATGTACTGGACCCAAGAGTTCATCAACTCTCTCATCTTGTCTTACAAAAGGTGTTTTGGCCATCTTACATTTGAGGCAAGACTCGCAAGTGTCGTATGACTAATAATTCGAGAGGTCCAAGGACCCCTCTTTATGTAACTTGCTCAATCTCTTCTCTCCAATATGGCCTAGTCTACAGTGCCAAATGTAGGTTTCATTATAGCCGAATTCCTTGCATCTTCGTGAATTAACATTTAATATAACATCCTTACACAAAGTGTACACTCCATTGTTTAGAGTCCCAAACCCTAGCAACTTACTATCAAAGAAAATGTTCATAATATTTTCGTTGATAGTAAAATTATAACTGTCACGCCCCGCTTCCCAAAAAGGTCGGAGGCGAAGCGTGACTAAGGCCCGCTTAGGCCAGGGCAAAGAGCCCAGACCCAATAAGCGTCTGTGATATTCCAAACGAAGGAAAACAGGTCCCTGCAAGTTAGTACGGAAACAACAAAGTATTGAAAAGAGATATCATTTCATTTTATTCCAAATAAAGTATCCAAAAGTACTGAGAGTCTAAAACGCCCGAAGGCTACAACTGTAGAAAAGAAAACTACTGGTGCAAGCACCCAACCTAGACAAGAAAATAACAGGTGCTACCCACCCAATCTAAACTGGAACAGAAATCTGGATCAGCAACTAGAGGCCTCTAACTCTGGTCCTCCTCCGGGTCGTACTCCGGATCAACGTCCTCCGGCTCTCCGTCAGCTGGCAAGTCCGCCTCGTCGACGTAATTTGGCTTAACACCTGACGTACAGCACCAAAAGAAGGAATTGTACGTCAGGTCAGGTCTACAAAAATGGGTTAGACCAAACTACAAGTGTATCAACTTTTAGACAACGTTTTACTGGTTGATTAGCATGCTGGGGTTATAACTGAGTAACAAACAGAAGTAACGTAGCAGGAAAGTAAAGCACAAAAAGTAGTAGTTGTAGCGTGTGCTACCAACTACGGGACTAACCTACAGGTGTCAAGACAAGACGTGACGTGACGGAAACAAGGCAGGACAAGACAAGTGAGACACGAAAGGGTTCACGCCTTACGGTTCGAGGGGGATCAGACCCTCTTACCGTGCGCACGCTCAACCCAACCCCAAACCCCAAGACAAGACAAGACAAGATATTCGTACAAGGGATCACTCGCTCTAGCTTGGCGAGTGCCCTATTGCCCGCAGGCTGTGTATCCATACAAGGGATCACTCTCTCTAGCTTGGAGAGTGCCCTATTGCCCGCAGGCTGTGCAAGACGAGACGGGACGTGACAAGACGGGAAGGGTTATTCTAGGGTGTCCACACACAAGCACACACATGATAGCCCTATGATGTCAAAAGTTGTTGTTGTCGGGCTCAGACTTCGTCGTCAAGTCTGAGCTGTCAGGAGTTGTCCCGGACACTATCATTTCACGTCCGGTTCTATTTGTTCACAGTTATCAGTTCTAACCAACTAAGGCCTAATCACGGCCAAAAGTGCAAGTGGATACACTTGCCTGCGATGGCGAGTGTGTCGTCCTCTCGAAGTGTCTCGTCCAAGCGTCTCGTCCGCGGAAGTCCGTCTTAAATATCGCCACGGCGATGATGTCAGGTCTCAAATTCATCAAATCATATTAGGTTTCGTTTCTAGGTTTTCGGGACTATCCTATTTGTCAAAAGTCACTTTTTGATGTTTCAGCCTAATCGACGATCTATACTATGTGCACAGTCAACAAAGTCCGTTCGTCGATTTTCTATGTTCGTACAACGTTTTATAGGTGCTGGAAAATAAATTTAGTTCGAGTTGACGGTTTTTAGTTTAGGGTTCAGTCAGCTATTGTGGGGGTTTCTACGAGTTTCGGGGAACCAACCTGAACCGGAGTTTTTCGTAGAATGGATGTCGTGTCTGATCGGAGGACTCCTCAGCTTCAGATCTGGTCCTCGCACGATTCTCCAAAAGTCGAAACTTGCGACGAAGGCCTACGACGTGTCGCAACGTCGTAGACGGCAAATCCGCGAAGTGGCACGTCCAAGTGGGGCCCACAGCAGTGCTAGGGGTCTAAGGGGGACCCACAACACCTCTGGAGAACTTGGGGGGCCCACCACAAGAGTTGGTGTGGGAGAAACCAACTTGCGACGAATGGCCGTCGGTCGTTCACTGCGGGTGCGGGGGTTCCTCTCGGTCAGACCGAGAGGTGGCTCCGGTCGTGCGAGTTGCAACGCGGCGAGGTCGGGCACAGCGTCGGTGCGAGGGGAAACCTCGGTCAGACCGATGGAACTCGTCAGTCGGGCACTGCGGGTGCGGGCGAAGCGACGCTTGGGGAAAAGCGGGGCGGCCTCTCAGTCAGACCGACAAAGCGGGTCGGTCGGGCGCTTGGCGATGCGGAGCGGAGCGGAGCGGGCGGCTGTGCGGAGAAAGTCTCTCGGTCAGACCGAGAGACAGCCTCGGTCGGTGCGGGGCGACAGTGGGGGGGCGATGCAGCGGAGCGCTGCGAGCGACGATGCGGGGAGAGGCTCCGGTCGTGCAAGGGGATGTGCGGGGGTGAGCTCCGGTCGTGCACTGGGCGATCGTCGCAACGGTGCGACGAAGCTTTGGGAGAGGAAACGGCGGCTAGGGTTTTTAGTAATGCCGAAATAACTTAGCCTAGGGCTAATATAAATAGGTTAGAGCTAGGGTTAGGGTTAGGGTTTAGAAAAAAACGTAATTAAATAATTAAAAATAATTAATTTAGTTTAAAATTACTCTCCTCTCCCTCACACAAGATGGGTGCGGCCAAAAATTCTGAAATTTGGCCCAAAAATTCTTTAATACGTTATTATAATATAGGAATTTTATTGTAATTAAAGCTCTTATAAAAATATGTTTTAAAAATTATTCAAAACTTTCAAAAAAATGGAAAATATGTCAAATTACGTCCAAAAATTGTAAAATAATTATGGGGTGTTCGAGACAACTAAAGAAAGAGAGTGGAGAAGACGGATCTAAATTTCGACGTCGAGAGACGAAACTAAAATTCGAAACGTCTCGCGTCAAAACAGAAAGTCGCGACGTCACGTCAATTAAGATAGTATCGCTGAAGAACGACTCGAGATATGTTGTTACAAAGTTGTTCCACATTCTAATACTTCCAGAGACGATCACCTCGATATATCACACAATAATGTTCAAAATCAAATAAAGTCAAAATAAACACGTGCACAAACAAGAGCACGTGTACAAAGAAAGTACGATCGGAAACCGACCGTTACATCCTCCCCAACTTAAAAATGATTCCGTCCTCGGAATCAACATCAAGCATTGCTGGGAAAAAGATGCGGGAAGCGCTCTCTCATATCATCATCACGTTCCCAGGTGGAATCTCCAGGCGATCCGTGACGCCACATCACTCTCACCAGGTCGACTATCTTATTCCTCAACTGCTTCTGTCAACGGTCCAAGATCTGCACAGGCTGCTGGTCATATGTCAGGTCCGGTCGAACCGTAATCTCCGAGAAATCGACCGTGTGTGACGGATCACTGACGTACCGACGTAGCTGAGATACGTGGAATACGTCGTGAACACCCTCCAAAGATGGTGGCAAAGCAAGGCGATATGCCACTGCTCCCACACGCTCTAGCACATCAAATGGCCCAATATACCTCGGGCTCAGCTTGCCCTTCTTCCCAAAACGAATAACTCCGAGGTTCGGAGAAATCTTCAGGAAGACGTGATCTCCAGGCTGGAACTCCAAAGGTCTCCTCTTGGCATCTGCCCAATGCTTGAAGCGATCCTGTGCAACTCTAAGCTTCTCCCTGATGTCCCTCACGACATCCACAGCTTCAACTATCATCTCTGGACCCAACAGCTCCCGATCTCCGATGTCATCCCAGCTCAGTGGCGATCGACATTTCCTTCCATATAAGGCAGCAAACGGCGCCATGCCAATGCTCGCCTGGTAGCTGTTGTTATATGAAAACTCCACCAAGTGAAGATGGTCCTCCCATGATCCCTTCAAATCAAGCGTACAAGCTCGCAGCATATCCTCCAGAATCTGAATAGTCCTCTCTGACTGGCCATCAGTCTGCGGGTGGTACGCCGTGCTGAAACTCAGACTCGTACCCAAATGCTCCTGCAGACTTCTCCAGAACTGAGATGTGAACCTCGTGTCTCGGTCAGACACAATGCTCACGGGGACTCCATGTAAGCGTATAATCTCCTGCACGTACACGGTCTACGTCACGACTATTTCAAAGAGAAAATCAAAAAGAAGTAAAAGTAGAACGGAAATTTTTACCTCCAGATATTTCCTCGCCAAAGCTTCCGTAGACTGGCCCACTCGAAAAGGGATAAAGTGCGCAGACTTGGTCAACCGATCCACGATCACCCAAACTGCGTCGTTCTGCCTCGGGGTCCGAGGTAAACCAGTCACGAAGTCCATCGTAATATGTTGCCACTTCCACTCCGGAATGGGAAGCGGTTGCAGCAACACAGCAGTACGATGGTGCTCAGCCTTCATCTGTTGGCATATCAAACACTTGGCAACGCTCCGTGCCACACTCCTCTTCATGCCAATCCACCAATAATTCAGACGGAGGTCCTTATACATCTTGGTGCCTCCAGGATGTATAGAATATGGCGAGCTATGAGCCTCGCTCAACAGCTCCTCGTGAACATCACCTGCAGGTACACAGAGTCTACTGCCGTACCGCAGCGAACCATCCTCATGAATCACAAACTCCGTCCGTAGTCCTGCTTCGACCTGCCTCCTGATCCTCTACAGCTTCGGATCTCCTGCCTGTGCTGCCTTGATCCGATCCACGATCGTGGACTGAATCTGCAAATTCATGAACGAATGAACCACACCAGGTAGGACAACTTCCAAATCCATCTCCCTCAGCTCCTGCTGAATCCTCCAGTTGGCGGCAAGCATCATCGCAGTAGGAAGTCTACTCAAGGCATACGGCACTACGTTCACCTTCCTCGAATGGTACTGCAAATCAATCTCGTAGCCAGCCATGAGCTTTAACCATCGCCTCTGACGCATGTTGAGCTCCTTCTGCGTAAAGATGTACTTCAAGCTCTTGTGATCGGTGAAAATCTTCACACTCTCACTTAGCAAGAAGTGCCTCCAAATCTTCAGTGCAAAAATCACTGCTGCCAACTCCAGATCGTGCGTCGGGTAATTCTTCTCATGAGTCCTCAACTGACGAGAAGCGTACGCGACCACGTGGCCATGCTGATGCAAGACGCATCCTAGGCCCTTCCTTGATGCATCACAATAAACTTCGAAGCCTCCGCTTCGATCCGGTACTGCCAACACCGGTGCCGTGGTCAATCTCGCCTTCAAAATACTGAAGGCCTCCTCGCAAGCATCTGACCAAAGAAACTCCTCGTCCTTCCTCGTCAGCTTCGTCATCGGCTCTGCAATCTTCGAGAAATCTTTGATGAACCGCCGATAATAGCCTGCTAATCCAAGGAAGCTCCTGATGTCGGACGCTGACTGCGGAGTCGGCCAATCTCTGACTGCTCTAACCTTCTCCGGATCCACAGATATGCCATCATCGGACACCACGTGTCCCAGGAATGCGACTCTGTCCAGCCAGAACTCGCACTTGCTATACTTGGCATAAAGCTTATGTCTCCTCAGCGTCTCTAGCACTGTCCTCATATGACAGCTGTGCTCCTCCTCAGACTTCGAATAAATAAGAATGTCATCAATGAAGATGACAACAAACTTGTCCAGGAAGTCGTAGAATATTAAATTCATCAAATTCATGAACACAGCCGGCGCATTGGTCATGCCAAATGGCATGACCACGAACTCATAATGTCCGTACTTCGTCCGGAAAGCCGTCTTCTGAACATCGTCCTTCTTTACCTTCAACTGGTGGTATCCACTCCTCAAGTCCAACTTCGAGAAGACTCTCGAACCTCCAAGCTGGTCAAAGATATCGTCGATGCGCGGCAGCGGATACTTATTCTTTACGGTGATAGCATTCAATCCTCGATAGTCCACGCACATCCTGCGGGACCCATCCTTCTTCTTTACAAGCAAAACAGGTGCACCCCACGGTGACACACTAGGGTGGATGAAACCCTTCTGTAGCAACTCATCCAACTGCTTCCGCAGCTCCTCGAGCTCAGCGGGGGCCATACGGTACGGCGCCTTCGATATCGATTGCGCTCCCGGCATAAGATCAATTCCAAACTCTAAAGCTCTGTCGGGTGGCAAACCTGAGATATCCTCCGGGAAGACGTTGTCGAAGTCTCTGACGACTGCTGGTCTCTCGATCTCCATCTCCATCTGCATGGCTGTAACAATCGGCACCTCCAGCTTGGCCTGAAATCTGATGGGCTCAAGCGACTCATCTCTGCTGCGGAACTCGAACTCCGGATGACCTGGAATCCGGAACACCACCCTCTTGCTGTGACAGTCGATCGAGGTGTGGAAATCTCCCAACCAATCGATGCCAAGAACGACATCGAAATGTGGCAGATCGTGGACAATGAAATCTGCAAAGAGCTCGTGTCCCCTGATCACTAAAGAAATCGATCGACATTCCAAATTTACCGTCACCACTCCGTTCCCTGTGGTAATGTCCCAACACTTAGGGAGTGTATGGGTGGGGATAGAGTGCTTTGTGGCAAACCTCCGGGATATGATGCACATAGATGCACCGGAGTCGAACAAAGCCAAGGCTGGGTGAGAGGACACTAGAATGGTGCCTAAGATATAAGGGAACTACGGTCAAATCAACTACTCTAACAACAAGTCAACCAAGCAACACAAATAATAAGATCTAAACTATGAAATGAAAAACTAAGGTCAAGAGTTACCTGCTATAACTCCATCCAGCTCCTCAGTCTCAACAGCAGTCATGGTATACGCCGGCCTCTGGGGCTGTGCTGCTCTCTGATACATCTGCCTCTGCGGCAGCAAAGGTGGTCCACGAGCAGCAGGTCCTCTCTGAACTAGAGCAGGCGCTCTCATCTGCAACGGGGCTGGCGCTCCAACCACAGCTTGACGAGCCCTCGGACAATCCCTCGCAGCATGTGAGGCATCTCCACAAACTAAGCATAGCCCCATCTTCTTCCTGCAGGTGGCCTGAACGTGTCCAGGCTTTCCGCAGAAGTGGCACGGGCCCTTGCCCTGAATCTGAACTGGTGCTCCAGGCCTCTTGAATGGTATTGTCTGAACTGGCCTCATCGCCGGCCTATCAGGTGCCCGGTACTGCTCCATGGGACGCTTCCCCTTATCAGCTGGAGGGTCAGGCAAAAGAGCTATGAGCTCATGATTCTTCGCAGCATCAAGCACCTCCCTCATAGTCGAGAAACTCGCCGAAGACATCGAAGCCTGAATCTTCGGCCGCAGTCCCTGACGAAAGCGATCAGCTCGCTTCTCCTCCTTCTTCACCATGTGCGGGGCAAAACGGCTCAACATCTCAAACTCAGCTTCATACTCCTCAACAGTCATACCTTCCTGCTTCAGGTCTATAAACTTGCTCAGCAGCTCCCTCCTAGCAGACTTGGTGAAGTTCTTATCCTTGAACATAGACCTGAAGGTCTTCCATCCCACTGGCTTCTCAAGACGCCTCTCCTCGATGTGCCACCAATTCCTCGCATTCTCCGTCAGTTGCATCTTTGCTATCTCCACACGGGTATCATCAGGAATCTTCGCAGTAACTAACTTCTCCTCCGTGCTCTGGATCCACTCGTCAGCAGCTAGGGGTCCCTCCTTCCCCGAAAATGTCCTTGGCTGGAGCTCGTTGAACTGCTTCACTCCTGGAGCAGCTCGAGGGGCAGGTGGAGGAGGTGGTGGTGCAACTGGAACAGCCTGGGCAGCACGCTGGGACTGCTGAACCAACTGATGCTGAACATCCAGCATCTCCCTCATCACACCCAGAAACTGACGGAAGTCTCCGCTCTGGTCCTCCAAAACTCCATCGCCTAAGTTCCCCGATCGGGTAACACGTCGTCCGGTCATCCTATTGACAGAAACACAGAGGTTAGACTCGTACAATTATTGGATGATAATAAAATGAATTTCAATACTTTGATTGTTCCGTATTCGCAGAAGGAGGGGACCTGCATGGGCCACCACTAAAACCTGTCACGCCCTGCTTCCCAAAAAGGTCGGAGGCGAAGCGTGACTAAGGCCCGCTTAGGCCAGGGCAAAGAGCCCAGACCCAATAAGCGTCTGTGATATTCCAAACGAAGGAAAACAGGTCCCTACAAGTTAGTACGGAAACAACAAAGTATTGAAAAGAGATATCATTTCATTTTATTCCAAATAAAGCATCCAAAAGTACTGAGAGTCTAAAACGCCCGAAGGCTACAACTGCAGAAAAGAAAACTACTAGTGCAAGCACCCAACCTAGACAAGAAAATAACAGGTGCTACCCACCCAATCTAAACTGGAACAAAAATCTGGATCAGCAACTAGAGGCCTCTAACTCTGGTCCTCCTCCGGGTCATACTCCGGATCAACGTCCTCCGGCTCTCCGTCAGCTGGCAAGTCCGCCTCGTCGACGTACTCTGGCTCAACACCTGACGTACAACACCAAAAGAAGGAACTGTACGTCAGGTCAGGTCTACAAAAAGGGGTTAGACCAAACTACAAGTGTATCAACTTTTAGACAACGTTTTACTGGTTGATTAGCATGCTGGGGTTATAACTGAGTAACAAACAGAAGTAACGTAGCATGAAAGTAAAGCACAAAAAGTAGTAGTTGTAGCGTGTGCTACCAACTACGGGACTAACCTACAGGTGTCAAGCCAAGACGTGACGTGACGGAAACAAGGCAGGACAAGACAAGTGAGACACGAAAGGGTTCACGCCTTACGGTTCGAGGGGGATCGACCCTCTTGCCGTGCGCACGCTCAACCCAACCCCAAACCCCAAGACAAGACAAGACAAGATATCCGTACAAGGGATCACTCGCTCTAGCTTGGCGAGTGCCCTATTGCCCGCAGGCTGTGTATCCGTACAAGGGATCACTCTCTCTAGCTTGGAGAGTGCCCTATTGCCTGCAGGCTGTACAAGACGAGACGGGACGTGACAAGACGGGAAGGGTTATTCTAGGGTGTCCAGACACAAGCACACACATGATAGCCCTATGATGTCAAAAGTTGTTGTTGTCGGGCTCAGACTTCGTCGTCAAGTCTGAGCCGTCAGGAGTCGTCCCGGACGCTATCATTTCTCGTCCGGTTCTATTTGTTCACAGTTATCAGTTCTAACCAACTAAGGCCTAAGCACGGCCAAAAGTGCAAGTGGATACACTTGCCTGCGATGGCGAGTGTGTCGTCCTCTCGAAGCGTCTCGTCCAAGCGTCTCGTCCGCGGAAGTCCGTCTGAAATATCGCCACGGCGACGATGTCAGGTCTCAAATTCATCAATTCCTATTAGGTTTCGTTTCTAGGTTTTCGGGACTATCCTATTTGTCAAAAGTCACTTTTTGATGTTTCAGCCTAATCGACGATCTATCCTATGTGCACAGTCAACAAAGTCCGTTCGTCGGTTTTCTATGTTCGTACAACGTTTTACAGGTGCTGGAAAATAAATTTAGTTCGAGTTGACGGTTTTTAGTTTAGGGTTCAGTCAGCTATTGTGGGGGTTTCTACGAGTTTCGGGGAACCAACCTGAACCAGAGTTTGTCGTAGAATGGATGTCGTGTCTGATCGGAGGACTTCTCAGCTTCAGATCTGGTCCTCGCACGATTCTCCAAAAGTCGAAACTTGCGACGAAGGCCTACGACGTGTCGCAACGTCGTAGACGGCAAATCCGCGAAGTGGCACGTCCAAGTGGGGCCCACATCAGTGCTAGGGGTCTAAGGGGGACCCACAACACCTCTGGAGAACTTGGGGGGCCCACCACAGGAGTTGGTGTGGGAGAAACCAACTTGCGACGAATGGCCGTCGGTCGTTCACTGCGGGTGCGGGGGTTCCTCTCGGTCAGACCGAGAGGTGGCTCCGGTCGTGCGAGTTGCAACGCGGCGAGGTCGGGCACAGCGTCGGTGCGAGGGGAAACCTCGGTCAGACCGATGGAACTCGTCGGTCGGGCGCTGCGGGTGCGGGCGAAGCGGCGCTTGGGGAAAATCGGGGCGGCCTCTCGGTCAGACCGACAAAGCGGGTCGGTCGGGCACTTGGCGATGCGGAGCGGAGCGGAGCGGGCGGCTGTGCGGAGAAAGTCTCTTGGTCAGACCGAGAGACAGCCTCGGTCGGAGCGGGGCGACAGCGGGGGGGGGGGGGGGGGGGGGGGCGATGCAGCGGAGCGCTGCGAGCGACGATGCGGGGAGCGGCTCCGGTCGTGCAAGGGGATGTGCGGGGGTGAGCTCCGGTCGTGCACTGGGTGATCGTCGCAACGTTGCGACGAAGCTTTGGGAGAGGAAACGGCGGCTAGGGTTTTTAGTAATGCCGAAATAACTTAGCCTAGGGCTAATATAAATAGGTTAGAGCTAGGGTTAGGGTTAGGGTTTAGAAAAAAACGTAATTAAATAATTAAAAATAATTAATTTAGTTTAAAATTACTCTCCTCTCCCTCACACAAGATGGGTGCGGCCAAAAATTCTGAAATTTGGCCCAAAAATTCTTTAATACGTTATTATATTATAGGAATTTTATTGTAATTAAAACTCTTATAAAAATAGGTTTTAAAAATTATTTAAAACTTTCAAAAAATGGAAAATATGTCAAATTACGTCCAAAAATTGTAAAATAATTATGGGGTGTTCGGGACAACTAAAGAAAGAGAGTGGAGAAGACGGATCTAAATTTCGACGTCGAGAGACGAAACTAAAATTCGAAACGTCTCGCGTCAAAACAGAAAGTCGCGACGTCACGTCAATTAAGATAGTATCGCTGAAGAACGACTCGAGATATGTCGTTACAAAGTTGTTCCACAATCTAATACTTCCAGAGACGATCACGTCGATATATCACACAATAATGTTCAAAATCAAATAAAGTCAAAATAAACACGTGCACAAACAAGAGCACGTGCACAAAGAAAGTACGATCGGAAACCGACCGTTACAATAACCTTCTCTAGCCAAAGCCAAGACCGAGATAATATTGCATATGAAGTTTGGGATATAGTAACATTGCTTCAGAAGCAAGTTAGCTCCACAAGCTAATTTGTGTATGACATCTCACATGGCTACAACAACAACATTTGATGTGTTACCGACTTGGAGAACGACCTCATTCCTTTCGAGCCTTCTATTAATTCTCATTCCCTGTAACTGGTTATAGATGTGAGAGCCTGCACAGGTATCTAATACCCATGCATTAGAAGTTACGGAAATAACTACACTTTGTATAACCATTACAAACGTTAGGGTATTAGCCTGCCTTTTCTCCTTGTGCCCCGTATATTCTTTACGTCTCTTACCCAGTTATTATTCTTATAACCAATTGGTTCTTTCTTATCTTGGATATATTTAATTTCACTTGTCATGCTACAAAGAATAGAACTCCTAACATTAGCATGTGTTCAAATTTTTTTAAATATAATAAGATTGGTTTTTATCCAATTATATTCTCTCACTATTTTGGCGAACATTTTAAGCCATAATAATGAACGAATTTCAATAAAATTTAGTGGGAAAGGGATCCAATCACCCTGAGTCTCACAACCTTGAGTTGACTCAACAAATTGCTTGTCTCTATGATCGGTAAATGACTCTTCATCAATCTCATCGTATGTAATTCCCTTAACTGTTTCCCCCCTAATCACTCATGACCTTGAGTTGACTCAACAAGTCATAATGACTAGTCTAGTCTGACCCTTACTTTCTTGTCCCATCCTAACTTACACCGGCGCTCGGTTATGTTCACAACGCGACGGGTTGGGTTAAGTTGAACTACATCATATGTTGGATGGAATTGGATTCCAAAGAAAAATCATGTTACAGCTTGAGTTGACTCAACAACCATAACATGAATTCATGGTTTCCAAATTCCAAAAGTAAGGAGGGTTACGTATTATCTTGAAAAAGATTATCAATATATTAGACTTAGATTCGTGCGCGTCGTGTGCGGGACTTAAAACGCACAAGTGTAGAGCAATTTCCATCCGCGCGCAAGACGGGCAAAATTACCCTCGTCGTGCGCGTCGTGCGCGTGGGTTAAAACGCAACGTGTGAAAAAATTTCCATCCGTGCGCACAACGGAAAAAATTACCCCCGTCGTGCGCATCGTGTGCAGGGCTTAAAACATACAAGTGTGGAGCAATTTCCATCCGCGCGCACGACGGGCAAAATTACCCCCATCGTGCGCGTCGTGCGCGGGGGTTTAAACGCAACGGGTGAAGCAATTTCCATACGCGCGCACGACGGGCAAAATTACCCCCATCGTGCGCGGGGGTTAAAACGGCTAATGTGAAGCAATTTCCAGTCGCACGCACGACGGGAAAAATTACGCCACGTCGTGCGCGGAGGTTAAAACGCCTAGTGTGAAACAATTTCCATCCGCGTGCACGACATGCAAAATTACACCGTCGTGCGCGTGGGTTAAAACGCCGAGTGTGAAATAATTTCCATCCGCGCGCACGACGGGCAAAATTACCCCAGTCGTGTGCGTCGTGTGCGGGGCTTAAAACGCACAAGTGTGAGCAATTTCCATCCGTGCGCACGACGGAAAAAATTACCCCCGTCATACGCGTCGTGTGCGGGGGTTAAAACGCAACGTGTAAAGCAATTTCCAGCCGCGCGCACGACTGGCAAAATTACCCCCGTCGTGCGCGTCATGCATGGGGGTTTAAACGTAAAGTGTGAAACAATTTCCATCCGCACGCACAACGGGTAAAATTACCCCCGTCGTGCGCGTCGTGTGCGGGGCTTAAAACGCACAAGTGTGGAGCAATTTCCATCCACGTGCACGATGGGCAAAATTACCCCCGTCGGGCGCGTCGTGTGCGGGCGTTAAAATGCAACGTGTGAAGAAATTTCCATACGCGCGCACAACGGGCAAAATTACACCCGTCGTGCGCGGGGGTTAAAACGGCTAGTGTGAAGCAATTTCCAGCCGCTTGCACGACGGGCAAAATTACGCCCCGTTGTGCGCGGGGGTTAAAACGGCTAGTGTGAAGCAATTTCCAGCCGCGCACACGACGGGTAAAATTACGCACCGTCGTCCGCGGGGGTTAAAACGGCTAGTGTGAAGCAATTTCCAGCCGCACGCACGACGGGCAAAATTACGCCCCATCGTGTGCGTGGGTTAGAACACCTAGTGTGAAGCAATTTCCATCCGCGCGCACAACAGGAAAAATTACCCCAGTCGTGCGCGTCGTGTGTGGGGCTTAAAACACACAAGTGTGGAGCAATTGCCATCCACGCGTATGACGGGGAAAATTACCCCCGTCGTGCGCGGGGGTTAAAACGGCTAGTGTGAAGCAATTTCCATCCGCGCGCATGACGGGCAAAATAACGCCCCGTCGTGTTCAGGTGTTAAAACGCAACGTGTGAAGCAATTTCCATCCGTGCGCACGACGGGCAAAATTACGCCCCGTCGTGCGCGGGGGTTAAAACACCTAGTGTGAAACAATTTCCATCCGCGTGCACGACGGGCATAATTACCCCCGTCGTGCTCGTCGTGCGCGTGGGTTAAAACGCAACGTGTGAAGCAATTTCCATACGCGCGCACGACGGGCAAAATTACCCCGGTCGTGCGCGGGGGTTAAAACGGCTAGTGTGAAGCAATTTCCATCCGCGCGCACGACGGGCAAAATTACGCCCCGGCGTGCGCGGGGGTTAAATCGGCTAGTGTGAAACAATTTCCATCCGCGCGCACGACAGGCAAAATTACGCCCCGGCGTGCGCTGGGGTTAAAATGCCAAGTGTGAATCAATTTCCATCATCGCGCACGACGGGCAAATCTACCCCCGTCGTGCGTGTCGTGTGCGGGGGTTAAAACGTAATGTGTGAAGCAATTTCCATCCGCGCGGACGATGGGCAAAATTACGCCCCGTCGTGCGCGGGGGTTATGTCACGACCCGCTTGCCTAAAATGGAGGCGAGGCGTGACGAGGCCTGCTCAGGCTGGGAGCTGTGAGGCTCTCAACCTGTAAAGCGTCTAGAATAACACGCTGATCCCTGTAATGTGACACGGAACAAAGACAAGAATAATAGAAGGAGACGAATAACAAATTATAAATCTCAAATGTCCAAATAAAGTTCAACAACCAGAAAAGCCACCAGGCTAACAAAAGAGTCCAACAGAAAAGGCCCAGCATGGCCAACAATGAAAGTAACAACAAAATGGTGCTACTCACCGACAAGCTACAATAACTAACGAAGACACGACGAAGGAACACTAGGACTGGTCACCGGTGTCCTCGTACTCCATGTCAGTAGTGGAATCAGGCATGAAATCCTCGAACTCGTCGCCCTCAACAGCAGACTCTGGCTCAGCAACTAACATGTGACACCCAAAGAGAAGGGGCACATGTCAGCAAAGTCTACAAGACTGTGTGCAAGGAAACTAATAGAAAAGTAAGGGCAACCTAGCAATACTAGTTGATGCAATGACATGGCAGTTTAAAGTAAGACTGCAACAAGTAAAGTAAAGTAAAGTGCAAGCATGGTATGGCATGGAGGTAAAGTTTTGCAAGAAACATTCACAAGGACAAGTACAAGTATAGTAAGCACGTCGTGCACAGAGATTCCGCCCTTTGGCTAGAGAGGCTGTACGGGCCAACTCTTACGCTCAAGTGACCATTTATCCCTACCCCTCCATGCTTATCGAGCCAGGGCCTTACCCCCACACACGGAATGCTCGCTTCTGGATCACGAGCCAGGAAGTGTTTTTAACAAGTATGGCGTAGGGTTATGCCCGCATAGCAGGTGCCTAGCCGGAAACACGGATTGTACAAGTATTTTGTAGCGTGTGCTACGATGCAACATACAAATCAAATGGCATGTAAGAATGCAAATGCATGGCAGATATTCAATTAAAAATGCGTACCGTTAGAGAAAGTAAACGTGACAGGCAAATGCATGACATGACATGACAAAAGCAATTCTAGTTTCGTTGTCAAGCTAGAACTTGGAAATTGCACCTAGACCGCTATCATTTCACGGTCTAGTCTCTTTCACGCTAAAATCAAGGAAATGGCCTAAAGCATGGCCTAAAACAGGGTTGGCAAGTTTCACTTGCCTGGTACCGAGGTTGACGGTCGACGAGAGTTCGTCTCAAAATCGCTACTCTACGGGGAAAAAGGGTTCGCTGTTATGGCAAAACAGAAAATCAGAATTTGATGTTCTAATCCAGATTTGTATTGAAATCCTACAATGTCTAATAATCCATTTTTATTAGGTTTTCTAAATTATAGTGTGGGTTATGGGAAGATTAAGGGTAAATCACTAACCGTATACGAATCGGAAGAATCAACGATCAAAGACGCTTACGAAACTGCAGGTAGGAGAGGATCTCAACGTATCTGGATTGCCGTCGCCAAATCGGATCTGGCACGACAACGGAAGAAGCGATCCCGGGAACTACGGTTGAAAGGAACTCCTCGCGGCTGGGGTACAACAGATCTGGAGGTGGGAGAATGAATGGGAAAAACTGGAGCAAAAGGGAAATTTGGGGTTTTTGGGGTCGGCCGGTGGCCTACGGGTGGTGCCGACGCAAAGGGGGTGAGAGGAGGACGCACGGGAGGATGAAGGAAGGCAAGATAAAGATTGGGGGATGATTGGGGAAGAAAGTTGGCTAGGCAGAGTGAAGAAAGAAATGAAAACGTATATGGTTTAAATAGAAAGAAATAGCGGCGGCTACGACTTAACCTAGGGTTTCTGGGCATACTAGTCGGTCAGTGAAGAGTGCTCGACCGACTAGTTTGGGAACTAGTCAGTCGATAGTCGTTCTTTGACCGACTAACTGTAAACATTAACTCGGCTGTCAGAAAGATCTCAGAATTAGTCGGTCAGAGAAGAAGTGCTAACCGACTAGTTTCACAACTAGTCGGTCGATGGATGTGCTTAGACCGACTAAGTGTAAACAGTAACTCAGCTGAAACAATCAAGGTGGACTAGTCGGTTCCTGAAGAGTTGCCGACTGACTAGATTACAATCTAGTCGGTTGGTTCTCCTTCTTGAACCAACTAAAATGCACGAAACGTCTCGAATTGAAGCGCGAAGCTTTGGGAAGGTTCCTATGGCTTCTAAGATCACTCTAGCTCTAAGGTATGGACACGATGAAGTTCATCTAAGAAAAGAGCAGAAAGAACTGAAAAGAAAACGTCCAACAGGGAAAAAACACACAAGGAAGAGAACAACCATAACATAGATATAATAGATAAAAACCAGTCGTTAATGGTTAAAACGCCTAGTGTGAAGCAATATCCATACGTGCGCACGACGGGCATAATTACCCCCATCGTGCACGTGGGTTAAAACGCCTAGTGTGAAGCAATTTCCATCCACGCACACAACCGGCAAAATTACCCTAGTCATGCGCCTCGTGTGTGGGACTTAAAACGCACAAGTGTGTAGCAATTTCCATCCACGCGCACGATAGACAAAATTACCCTCGTCGCGCGCGTCGTGCGCGTGGGTTAAAACGCAACGTGTGAAGAAATTTCCATCCGCGCGCACAACGGGAAAAATTACCCCCGTCGTACGCGTCGTGTGCAAGGCTTAAAACACACAAGTGTGGAGCAATTTCCATCCACGCACACGACGGGCAAAATTACCCCCATCGTGCGCGTCGTGCACGGGGGTTTAAACGCAACGGGTGAAGCAATTTCCATACGCGCGTACGACGGGCAAAATTACCCCCGTCGTGCGCGGGGGTTAAAACGACTAATGTGAAGCAATTTCCAGCCGCGCGCATGACGGGGAAAATTACGCCACGTCGTGCGCGGGGGTTAAAACGCCTAGTGTGAAGCAATTTCCATCCGCGCGCATGACATGCAAAATTAACCCCGTCGTGCGCGTGGGTTAAAACGCCTAGTGTGAAATAATTTCCATCCGCGCGCACGACGGGCAAAATTATCCCAGTCGTGCGCGTCGTGTGCGTGGCTTAAATCGCATAAGTGTGAGCAATTTCCATCCACACGTACGACAGAAAAAATAACCCCCGTCGTGCGCGTCGTGTGCGTGGGTTAAAACACAACGTGTAAAGCAATTTCTAGCCGTGCGCACGACGGGCAAAATTATCCCCGTCGTGTGCGTCGTGCACGGGGGTTTAAACGTAAAGTGTGAAGCAATTTCCATCCGCGCGCACAACAAGCAAAATTACCCCCATCGTGCGCATCGTGTGCGGTGCTTAAAACGCACAAGTGTGGAGCAATTTCCATGCGCGTGCACGACGGGCAAAATTACCCCCGTCGTTCGCGTCGTGCGCGGGCGTTAAAATGCAATGGGTGAAGCAATTTCCATACGCGCGCACGACGTGCAAAATTACCCCCGTCGTGCGCGGGGGTTAAAATGGCTAGTGTGAAGCAATTTCCAACCGCGCGCACGACGGGCAAAATTACGCCCCGTCGTGCAAGGGGGTTAAAACGGCTAGTGTGAAGCAATTTCCAGCCGCACGCACGACGGGCAAAATAACGCCCCGTCGTGCGCGGGGGTTAAAACGGCTAGTGTGAAGCAATTTCCAGCCGCGCGCACGACGGGCAAAATTACGCCCCATCGTGTGCGTGGGTTAGAACACCTAGTGTGAAGCAATTTCCATCCGTGCGCACAACGGGAAAAATTACCCCAGTCGTGCGCATCTTTTGCGGGGCTTAAAACGCACAAGTTTGGAGCAATTTCCATCCGCGTGCACGACGGGAAAAATTACCCCCGTCGGGCACGTCGTGTGCGGGGGTTAAAACGGCCAGTGTGAATCAATTTCCATCCGCGCGCACGACGGGAAAAATTACCCCAGTCGTGCACGTGGATTAAAACGCCTAGTGTGAAGCAATTTCAATCCGCACACACGACGTGCAAAATTACCCCAGTCGTGCGAGTCGTGGGCGGGGCTTAAAACGATGTGGAGCAATTTCCATCCACGCGCACGACGGGAAAAATTACCCCCGTCGTGCGTGGGGGTTAAAACGGCTAGTGTGAAGCAATTTCCACCCGTGCGCAGGACGGGTAAAATTACGCCCTGTCGTGCGCGGGGGTTAAAACGTAACGTGTGAAGCAATTTCCAGCCGCACGCACGACGGGTAAAATTACGTCCCGTCGTGCACGGGGGTTAAAACACAACGTGTGAAGCAATTTCCAGCCGCGCGCACGACGGGCAAAATTACACCCGTCGTGCGCGGGGGTTAAAACACAACGTGTGAAAAAATTTCCAGCCGCGCGCACGACGGGTAAAATTACGCCCTGTCTTGCGCGGGGGTTAAAACGGCTAGTGTGAAGCAATTTCCAGCCGCGCGCACGACGGGCAAAATTACGCCCCATCATGTGCGTGGGTTAGAACACCTAGTGTGAAGCAATTTCCATCTACGCGCACGACGGGAAAAATTACCCCAGTCCTGCGCGTCGTGTGCGGGGCTTAAATCGCACAAGTATGGAGCAATTTCCATCCGCGTGCACGACGGGCAAAATTACCCCCGTCGTGCACGTCGTGTGCGGGGGTTAAAACGGATAGTGTGAATCAATTTCCATCCGTGCGCACGACGGGCAAAATTACCCCCGTCGTGAGCGTGGGTTAAAACGCCTAGTGTGAAGCAATTTCCATCCGTGTGCACGACGTGCAAAATTACCCCAGTCGTGTGTGTCGTGGGCGGGGCTTAAAACGCTGTGGAGAAATTTCCATCCGCACGCACGACGGGCAAAATTACCCCCGTCGTGCGCGGGGGTTAAAACGGCTAGTGTGAAGCAATTCCAACCGTGCGCACGACAGGCAAAATTACGCCCCGTCTTGCGCGGGGGTTAAAACACAACGTGTCAAGCAATTTCCAGTCACGCGCACGACATGCAAAATTACGCCCCGTCGTGCGCGGGGGTTAAAACACAACGTGTGAAGCAATTTCCAGCCGTGCGCACGACGGGCAAAATTACGCCACGTCGTGCGCGGGGCTTAAAACGCCTAGTGTGAAGCAATTTCCATCCGCGCGCACGACGGGAAAAATTACCTCCGTCGTGCGCGTCGTGCGCGGGGGTTAAAACGCAATGTGTGAAGCAATTTCCATACGTGCGCATGACGTGCAAAATTACCCCCGTCATGCGTGGGGGTTAAAACGGCTAGTGTGAAGCAGTTTCCATCCGCACGCACGACGGGAAAAATTACGCCCCGTCGTGCACGTGGGTTAAAATGCCAAGTGCGAATCAATTTCCATCCGCGCGCACGACGTGCAAAATTACACCCGTCGTGCGCATCGTGTGCGGGGCTTAAAACGTGCAAGTGTTGAGCAATTTCCATCCGCGCGCACGACAGGTAAAATTACCCCCGTCGTGCGCGTCGTGTGCGGGGGTTAAAATGCAACGTGTGAAGCAATTTCCAGCCACGCGCACGATGGGCAAAATTACACCTGTCGTGCACATCATGCTCGGGGGTTAAAACGTAAAGTGTGAAGCAATTTCCATCCGCACGCACAACGGGAAAAATCACCCATGTTGTGTGCATCATGTGCGGGGCTTAAAACGCACAAGTGTGGAGCAATTTCTATCCGCGTGCACGACGGGCAAAATTACCCCCGTCGTGCGCGTCGTGCGCGGGCGTTAAAACGCAACGTTTGAAGCAATTTCCTTACGCGCGCACGACGGGTAAAATTACCCCCGTCATGCGTGGGGGTTAAAACGCCTAGTGTGAAGCAATTTCCATCGACGCACACGACCGGCAAAATTACACCCGTCGTGCACGTGGGTTAAAACGCCTAGTGTGAAGCAATTTCCATCCACGCGCACGACGAGCAAAATTACCCCAGTCGTGCGCATTGTGTGCGGGGCTTAAAACGCACAAGTGTGGAGCAATTTCCATCCGCACGCGCGACGTACAAAATTACCCACGTCGTGCGTGTCGTGTGCGGGGGTTAAAATGCAGCGTGTGAAGCAATTTCCATCCGCGCGCACGACGGGCAAAATTACGCCCCGTCGTGTACGGGGGTTAAAACGCCTAATGTGAATAATTTCCATACGCGCGCACGACTGGCAAAATTATCCCCGTCGTGCGCCTGGGTTAAAACACCTAGTGTGAAGCAATTTCCGTCTGCGCGCACGACGAGCAAAATTACCCCAGTCGTGCGCGTCGTGTGCGGGGCTTAAAACGATCAAGTGTGGAGCAATTTCCATCCGCGCGCACGATGGGCAAAATTACCCACATCGTGCGCGTCATGCGCGGGGGTTAAAATGCAACGTGTGAAGCAATTTCCATACGCGCGCACGACGGGCAAAATTACGCCCGTCATGCGCGGGGGTTAAAACGGCTAGTGTGAAGCAATTTCCATCCGCGCGCACGAAGGGCAAAATTACGCCTCGTCGTGCGTGGGGGTTAAAACGCCTAGTGTGAAACAATTTCCATACGCGCGCACGACGGACAAAATTACGCCCGTCGTGCGTGTGGGTTAAAACGCCTAGTGTGAAGCAATTTCCATCCACGCGCACGACGGGCAAAATTACCCCAGTCGTGCGCATCGTTGGCGGGGCTTAAAACGTTGTGCAGCAATTTCCATCAGCGCGCACGACGGGCAAAATTAACCCCGTCGTGCGCGTCGTGTGTGGGGGTTAAAACGCAACGTGTGATGCAATTTCCAGCCGCGCGCACGACGGGCAAAATTATGCCCAGTCGGGCGCGGGGGTTAAAACGCCTAGTGTGAAGCAATTTCCATCCGTGTGCACGACGGGAAAAATTACCCCAGTCGTGCGCGTTGTGAGCGGGGCTTAAAACACACAAGTGTGGAGCAATTTTCATCCTCGCGCACGACGGGCAAAATTACCCCGTCGTGCGCGTCATGCGCGGGGGTTAAAACGCAACGTGTGAAGCAATTTCCAAACGCGCGCACGACGGGCAAAATTACCCCCGTCGTGCACGGGGGTTAAAATGGCTAGGTGAAGCAATTTCCATCCGCACGCACGACGGGCAAAATTACGCCCCGTCGTGTGCGGGGGTTAAAACTCCTAGTGTGAAGCAATTTCCATCCGCGCGTACGACGGGCAAAATTACCCCCGTCGGGCGCGTGGGTTAAAACGCCTAGTGTGAAGATATTTCCATCCACGTGCACGACGGGCAAAATTACCCCAGTCGTGCGTGTCGTGGGCGGGGATTAAAACACTGTGGAGCAATTTCGATCCGCGCGCACGATGGGCAAAATTACACCCGTCGTGCGTGGGGGTCAAAACGGCTAGTGTGAAGCAATTTCCATCCGTGCGCACGACGGGCAATATTACACCCCGTCGTGCGCAGGGGTTAAAATGCAGCGTGTGAAGCAATTTCCAGCCGCGTGCACGACGGGCAAAATTACGCCCCGTCGTGCGCGGGGGTTAAAACACCTAGAGTGAAGCAATTTCCATCCGCACGCACGACGGGCAAAATTACCCCCGTCGTGCGCGGGTTTCCATCCACGCGTACGACGGGCAAAATTACCCCCGTCGTGCGCGTGGGTTAAAATGCCTAGTGTGAAGAAATTTCCATCCACGTGCACGACGGGCAAAATTACCCCAGTCGTGCGCGTCGTGGGCGGGGATTAAAACACTGTGGAGCAATTTCCATCCGCGCGCACGACGGGAAAAATTACACATGTCGTGCGCGGGGGTTAAAACGGCTAGTGTGAAGCAATTTCCATCCGCGCGCACGACGGGCAATATTACACACCGTCGTGCGTAGGGGTTAAAACGCAACGTGTGAAGCAATTTCCAAACGCGCGCACGACGGGAAAAATTACCCCCGTCGTGCACGGGGGTTAAAATGGCTAGGTGAAGCAATTTCCATCCGCACGCACGACGGGCAAAATTACGCCCCGTCGTGTGCGGGGGTTAAAACTCCTAGTGTGAAGCAATTTCCATCCGCGCGTACGACGGGCAAAATTACCCCCGTCAGGCGCGTGGGTTAAAATGCCCAGTGTGAAGAAATTTCCATCCACGTGCACGACGGGCAAAATTACCCTAGTCGTGCGTGTCGTGGGCGGGGATTAAAACACTGTGGAGCAATTTCGATCCGCGCGCACGATGGGCAAAATTACACCCGTCGTGCGTGGGGGTTAAAACGGCTAGTGTGAAGCAATTTCCATCCGTGCGCACGACGGGCAATATTACACCCCGTCGTGCGCAGGGGTTAAAATGCAGCGTGTGAAGCAATTTCCAGCCGCGTGCACGACGTGCAAAATTACGCCCCGTCGTGCGCGGGGGTTAAAACACCTAGAGTGAAGCAATTTCCATCCGCGCGCACGACGGGCAAAATTACCCCCGTCGTGCGCGGGTTTCCATCCGCGCGTACGACGGGCAAAATTACCCCCCGTCGTGCGCGTGGGTTAAAATGCCTAGTGTGAAGAAATTTCCATCCACGTGCACGACAGGCAAAATTACCCCAGTCGTGCGCGTCGTGGGCGGGGATTAAAACACTGTGGAGCAATTTCCATCCGCGCGCACGACGGGAAAAATTACACCTGTCGTGCGCGGGGGTTAAAACGGCTAGTGTGAAGCAATTTCCATCCGCGCGCACGACGGGCAATATTACACACCGTCGTGCGTAGGGGTTAAAATGCAGCGTGTGAAGCAATTTCCAGCCGCGTGCACGACGGGCAAAATTACGCCCCGTCGTGCGCGGGGGGTTAAAACACCTAGTGTGAAGCAATTTCCATCCGTGCGCACGACGGGCAAAATTACCCCCATCATGCGCGAGGGTTAAAACGGCTAGTGTGAAGCAATTTCCATCCACACGCACGACGTGCAAAATTACGCCCTGTCGTGTTCGGGTGTTAAAACGCCAACTGTTAATCAATTTCCATCCGTGTACACGACGGGCAAAATTACCCCCGTCGTGCGCGTCGTGTGCAGGGGTTAAAACGCAACGTGTGAAGCAATTTCCATCCGCATGCATGACGGGTAAAATTACGCCCCGTCGTGTGCGGGGGTTAAACGCCTAATGTGAAGCAATTTCCATACGCACGCACGACGGGAAAAATTACGCTCCGTCGTCCACGGGGGTTAAAATGCCAAGTGTGAAGCAATTTCCATCCGCGCACACAATGGGCAAAATTACCCCAGTCGTGCGCGTCGTGTGCGGGGCTTAAAATGCACAAGTGTGGAGCAATTTCCATCCGCGCGCACGACGGGCAAAATTACCCCGTCGTGTGCATCGTGCACGGGGGTTAAAACGCAATGTGTGAAGCAATTTCCATACGCACACACGACGGGCAAAATTACCCCCGTCGTGCGTGGGGGTTAAAATGGCTAGTGTGAAGCAATTTCCATCCGCGCGCATGACTTGCAAAATTACGCCCCGTCGTGCGCGGGGGTTAAAACGCCTAGTGTGCAGCAATTTCCATCCGCGTGCACGACGGGCAAAATTATCCCCGTTGTGCGCGTGGGTTAAATTGCCTAGTGTGAAGCAATTTCCATCTGCACACACAACGTGCAAAATTACCCCAGTTGTGCGCGTAGTGGGCGGGGCTTAAATCGATGTGGAGCAATTTCCATCCGCATGCACGACGGGCAAAATTACCCCCATCGTGCGCGTCGTGCGCGGGGGTTAAAACTCAACGTGTGAAGCAATTTCCAGCCGCGCACACGACAGGAAAAATTATGCCCTGTCGTGCGCGGGGGTTAAAACGCCTAGTGTGAAGCAATTTCCATCCGCGCGCATGACGGGCAAAATTACCCCCGTAGTGCGCGTCGTGCTCGGGGGTTGAAACGCAAAGTGTGAAGCAATTTCCGTACGCTCGCACGAGCAAAATTACCCCCGTCGTGCGCATGGGTTAAAACGCCTAGTGTCAAGCAATTTCCATCCGCACGTACGACGGGCAAAATTACACACGTCGTGCGCGTCGTGCGCGGGGGTTAAAACACAGAAGTGTGAAGCAATTTTCAGCCGCACGCACGACGTGCAAAATTACGCCCCGTCGTGCGCAGGGGTTAAAATGCCTAGTGTGAAGCAATTTCCATCCGCGCGCACGACGGGTAAAATTACCCACGTCGTGCGCGTCGTGCGCGGGGCTTAAAACGCACAAGTGTGGAGAAATTTCCATCCGAAGGTAGCAATATGGGTAACATATCTTTTAATTTCTTACAACACAATGTCATCAATACTAAACAAAGTGACTATTTTGCACAAAATCTAACATGGTCATCCACATGAATTTTATATGGAATTTTTTTCAATATCAACATTCTTGTTGTCCCTTTTTAATCGGTGACGTGCATTATAAATTGATTTGCATGGAAGGTTGGATTTTCCTACATGACTTTCAAAATTTCAGCCGGCCTCACCGTGCTATTTGCCAAATCTCTCAATGATTCCATCTCCATTCTCTACAACTGCCCTTCATCGGAATGGCCCTCGACATAATTAGCATCTTGATGGTTGTGCCTGCCCTCAATGACTGTTAACCTTCACTCCTCACTGCCAACGCCAACGCCTACCATTACCGCGCATTGAGAATAGACATTGACACTTCTTGGTTTTAACTGGCCTGTCGGTGTTTTTTCCTTTCGGTGTCCCCTGCAAACCCCGCTTCTTTCACATGCAAAGTAAACAGCAGGAATCCTATTGGAAGTTTTACCCAAACTCGTCGTCGACATGGTAACAATCACATGGCTGACAGTCTTTATCCATACAAACAGCTCGTCTCTTCTCTTAAAAATTTGGCGGTAGTAAATTCTTTTGTAAAATCCATTTCATCCTGTATCAAACAATTCATACAACTAATTCGAATTTGATTCAAAGATTTAATGCATTATCCCAGAAAAGATAAATCAATAGTACCTTGGATTTTTGTAGCTTCTCCAGCAATCTCAACCGTATCTGCATGCATGTAAAATCACCAAATTTCTACATCATTTTCCACCCAATTGAATAATAATTTCACCTACAGTATATTTAAAAGTATATACTTACCAAATGGAAAAACTTGAAAATCCATACATTCAGACGCAAGAAAGGAAGAAAATGCTAATGTATCCTAGAAGGTCCGCTGACCGCTGAGATCTTCTGGGAAGATTTGATGGTGCATTTTAGTTGCAAATGCTAATGTATCCTAGAAGGTCCGCTGACCGCTGAGATCTTCTGGGAAGATTTGAAGGTGCATTTTGGTTGCGTAGTTAGCCTGATTTCATTGGAGTCATTTTCTATCGCCATCCCATTCTCTTTACAGGCATCTACATCATGAAGGAAATGGTCCACATTGAAATAGCAGGAGTAACTTTCAGTTTTATCTTCCATTTACCATGGTATATATCTACATCAAGCAGAACGAAGCAATGGTTAGAATTTGTCCTGTTAAACTGAGAAACAAACATATTGTAAGAAAAATACGTAGAATACCGTGGCTATACGAGGAAGATCAGAGAAACAGAATACTTAGCAGATGTAATTGAAAGGGCAGTGGCGTGGGGATGACCACTTCCTAGCAATCAATTACGGTGCGACCTCGGTGGTAATCGTTGTTGCCGGTTTCTCCCGAAGGTTAACACAGCAGCCCCTGGCCACGTCCTCACTTGGCCATAGAATTTGGATTTTGCACAGCAGCTACCCAGGAGAACGGGATGAAGCAAAGAAGAATTTTTGGAGGAAGCAATTTTTCCGTGTATTTTCTTGAGGAATGAAGAGGGATATAAATAGAGTTCAAAAAATAGCTGTTATGAATTCAAATGGTCAAATATTAAACGAGTATTAAAATAGGCTTGAATGCTGCGTATTAAAGCGAGGCTTTATTTGCGTATTTATTGAGAGGTTTTGAATGCTGCAATCAATTAGCCGTTACCAACATTTTAGAATGAGATGCCATTTATTATAGACGAATTGGACTGCCCATGGATGAGGATGAGACTACAGTTGAGTTACTGTGAGTCATGAAAAGAACCCGTGAGTCTACAGTTGTTGTGCTCGTGAATATACAGAATATACAGATGTTGCGCTGTAAGTAATTTATGAGGGTAATCTCATACACAAAGCGAAATTTTTGAGGGCATTCACGATCCATTTATAGTGAAATTGACCATTCAAATTGATGAGCATAAGTCTGTTATCCTACAGCGAGCCCTTCATTGCAAACATCTACGTAGACAATCATATGTATCAGTTTGTAAGAGCATATGCTAATGAATCAGTTTGGATCTGTATCAGTATGTACATCAATATATTTGAATGGCTGGGTCATTTTGAAAATGTCATCAATTTGAATATGTATGAGATTTAATCTAAAATTTTGCAAGCAGTTTATGGATTCGATTGAATATGTCTTCAGATTAAATAAGTATCAGATTTAATATAAAAGCTTGCATGTAGTTTCTAAGTCAGAGTGAATAAGTATCCAGTTTAATCTACAATGTTTTCAGATTGAACAAGTATAATAAGACTTAAATCTAAAAGTTTGCATGTAGGCTTGATTGGGATTTAGATTAAGTATGATGAAAGTTGGAATTAAAATTATAGCATCTCACAAATATGCTCAAAGCGCAAAACGGGAAAATTTATTCCCATGGTCGCGTTGAGAAAATTTTTCATCGTTGCAACATCAGCTTAACGCGCACAACAGCTAGAATTCTGCTGGTTGTGCGCGTTAAACAATTGTTCATAAAATACCTTAGATACTCAAAGCGAACACCTGCCTTTAGCTGTGCTTGTTGTGCGCTTTGCGCAATTATGTTAACCATTATAAATTTGCTCAACGCGCACAATGCCCATAAATTTGTTGGTACTGAGCGTTGAGCAATTATGTAAGCGGCTATAAATTTTTCCAACTCGCTTCCCAACGGTCAAACATTCTTGGGAAAATCATATGTCTGGTATCAATCAGTTGTAGATTCATGAGCAGTATTTTGTATATTCACGAGCACCCCTCCGTAGCATAACGGGGTCTTCGATATAGCCACACAGTAGAAGTGTAGAACTCTACTGCCGTCTCATCCTCATAAACCAATACAATTCGCTGCCATGCGTTGTGCGTTGTGCGCCTTGATCAATTCCGATTTTCCATGCGTTTTACGCGGTGAGCATTTAAGATTGTTACCCGCTTCTGTATTATTTAGCACGATGTACGCGTCGAATAAAATGTATGAAAAAAGATTAGTGGAGATTAGTATTGTTGGGAGTATTTTTCCAATTGGCATCAATGTTGATCACGGCGAAAAGCCGTTGAGTTTCCTTGTTTTGAGCGGAGAATAATTAACCAATTTTGATACAAATGATATAATAATTGGGATTACGTGATTTTCACGTTGGTATTACGCGGTGTGCGCGTTGAGTAAATAAATGTTGATTCTCGAGATCCATTGCATTACTATAGGATTATGGACTTAGTATACTCTTCATTTTTATTGGTCAAATTCCTAAGTGGCTTACAACGAGCCCTCATCTTCTTACAACTTCCTCTACTTCTCTCTATAAATCTTCTTCTTAATTTGCGCACATAACCACCGTCTGGAAACAATAAGTTCTTCTGCTGTTCGTGTATGCTTGATAAAGATATGGACGATAGCATTCATCCAGTAGTCTTTTCACGTAAAGTAAATGGTTGATGTTGGAAACTGACGCTATGACGGTAATAAATGCAACGAAGGGCTGAAATCAATGAGCCGTTGTGCGCATCGTGCGCGGTGGTTAAAAGTCCTAGTGTGAATCAATATCCATCCACTGTACACACACAGTCTCACATCTGAGGACTCCACAGTACACACAAGGGTTTATAGTGGAACCAATTAATCCGCACTCACAACGGAAAAAATTTGATTGTTTTTGTTGCGCTGGAAAATAAAGAATTTAACGAGTTTTTGACGGAGAGTAATTTTCGTAATAGCATAAATTTTGCTCAAGGCGCAAAACGGTTCAGTTTCCTTGTCGTGTGCGGAGAGTAATTTGCATCTTTTTTAGCTGAGCCTAAAATACTTGGGATTACGCATTTTTCTCGGTGGGATTACGCGTTGAGTAAATAATATGTTCATTCCCGAGATCCCTAGCATTACTGTAGGATAACGAACTTAATACTCATCAATTTGATCGGTCGGTTTTCACTATAAATGGACCATGAATGCCGTGAATGCCCTAGAGAAGCGTATGAAATCGGAGGACTACAAGCTGATGCTGTCGCCTCCCAAATATGCTCCTCTCCCTGGTCTGCGAAGAGAAGAATGGCCCCCTGGCCTTTGCGCCCTGGTTGGCTGCTCTAGGTCAATTAGGTTGGCGGTGCATGGCTACCGTCTCTCTTAGGCACAAGCACTCCCTCCTGTTCTTTTCAATCTATTGGCTCGCAGCCAAATTGGCCAAATCTGACTGTGGATGAAGCAGATCATAATTGTCCCTTTCCTCCTGCAGATTTTCAATTTTGGTTGCAAGCCAAGAGATCGAAAAGAACATGAGGGAGTGATTGTGCCTCAGAGGGACGGTAGCCATGCACGGCCAACCTATGTGACCCAGGGCAGCTATCCAGGGCGCAAAGGCCAGGGGAGCCATTCTTCTCTTCGTAGACCAGGGAGAGGAGCATATTTGGGAGGCGACAGCATCAGCTTGTAGTCCTTTGATTTCATACGCTTCTCCAGGGCATTCACGGTCCATTTAGTGTGAAATTGACCATTCAAATTGATGAGTATACTCCGGTATCCTACAGCGAGCCCTAATGCCTGATGCTTGCGATAGAAATGGACGATGGAATTCAACCAGTTCTCTTTTCACGTAAAGCTAAATGGTTGATGTTGGAAACTTAGCAATGGGGGTAATAAATACAACGAAAAGCTATCGTCCATTTATAATCAAGCATGTCCGATGAATGCCTTCCATATGTGAGCATTTCACCTTCCACTCCTCGACTATACACTCCATATCCATCTCCTCTTTATACACTCCATCCAAACCATCAAACCCTTCATCATTTCACTATACCTCGTCTATGACACATAAACACTCCCTCCTGTCCTTTCCGATCGCGAAGATAAAAAGCTCATTCTATTTGTTATGCAACCATTTGGTGTTGTTTGACGCCTCTTGTGAATCGGAGTTCCTCTTGGTGTCTTTGAAACGGCTACATACCTGACTGCAGGTTACAACGACACATGCTATGACTACACTCATATCCAGACGATGATGGCAGATAATTGGCAACGACGGTAATAAATGGAACGAAGATGGTCGCCCGATGAACTCGCGGAAGTTGACGGGGAAGCACGCAGATCACACCGACAATCATATGTTTCAGTTTGTAAGAGCATAGGCTAATCAATCTGTTTGGATCTGTATCAATATGTACATCAATATATTTGAATGGCTGGGTCATTTTCAAAATGTCATCAATTGGAATATGTATGAGATTTAATCAAAACTTTAGCTAAACGCGCACAACAAGCATAATTCTGCAGGTTGTGCGTGTTTAAGTATGATGAAATTTGGAATGTGATTGATGCACTGCACTGGTGCGCAGTGGAATTAAAATTATAGCATCTCACAAATATGCTCAAAGCGCAAAACGGGCAAATTTATTCCCGTGGGGGCGTTGAGCAAATTTGTCATCGATGCAACTTTAGCTAAACGCGCACAACATGCATAATTCTGCTGGTTGTGCGCGTTTAAGTATGATGAAATTTGGAATGTGATTGATTCATTGCACTGGTGCGCAGTGGAATTAAAATTATAGCATCTCACAAATATGCTCAAAGCGTAAAATGGGCAAATTTATTCACGTGGGAGCGTTGAGCAAATTTGTCATCGACGCAACTTCAGATTAACACGCACAACGGGCATAATTCTGCATGTTGTGTGCTTTGCACAATTATGTTAACCAGTACAAATTTGCTCAACGCTCATAATGGCTCAAAGTGAACATCTGGCGTTACTTGTGGTGCGCTTTGAGCAATTATTTAAACCATTAAAAATTTGCTCACCGCGCACAACGGCCATAAATTTATTGGTTCAGAGCATTGAGCAATTATGTAAGCAGCTATAAATTTTTCCAGCTCACTTGCCACCAGTCAAACATTCTTGGAAAAATCATATGTCTGGTATCAATCAGCTGTAGATTCACGAGCAGTATTTTGTATATTCACGAGCACCCCTCTGTAGCTTGACGGGGTCTTCGATGTAGCCACACAGTAAAAATCTACTGCAGTCACATCCTCATTGAGCGTTGTGCATTGTGCGCATTGAGCAATTTCCATTTTTCATGCATTTTGCGCGGTGATCAATTATAATAGTTACTCTCTTCAGTATTATTTAGCCCGGGGTACGTGTCGAATAAAATGTATTAAAAAATCTTAGTGGAGAGTAGTATTGTTGTGAGTAATTATTCTATTAGCATCAATGTTGATCAAGACGAAAAATCGTTGAGTTTTCTTATTTTACGCGGAGAGTAATTAACCTATTTTGATCCAGATGCTAAAATAATTGGGATTACGTGATTTTCGCGTTGGTATTACGCGGTTTGCGCGTTGAGTAAATAATTGTTGATTCCTGATATCCATTGCATTACTGTAGTATCAAGGACTTATTATATGCTTCATTTTGATTGCTCCAATTCCCCTATAAATGGCAGATAACGAGCACTCATCTTCTCACAACTTCATCTACTTTCTTCCATCATCTTCTTCTTTATTTGCCCACACAACCGTCGTATGGAAACAGTAAGTCCTTCAGCTGTTCGTGCATGCATGATATAGATATCAGATATGGACGATAGCAATCATTCAGCTGTTCGTCCATTTATAATCAGGCATGCTTGAAAAAGGGTTTCCAGATGTGAGGATTTCGCCTTCCACCATGCCCGTCCCCGACACAGGGCACTCAGGCCAGCCGCTCAAGAAGTACTAGTCAGGGGGACATAACCAGCATATTGTGTCAAGTATGACACATACTTGACAGCCGGTTACAATGACGAGTGCAATGATGACACTCCTATCATGCTTCACGGTTGCCGACAGTCGGCAACGACGTTAATAAACGCAACGAAGATGGTCGCCCGAGGTAACTAGATGGTTATAGATGGTTATGGTTGCCTCCCCCAAGCTTTTAACTAATGAATAATTTTTTTCATCTCCCTTGATTCGCCCAAATTCTGAACTAAACCCTAACCCTAGATCCAACTACATCTGTCCGATCGAGTTTTCCTGCAGTTATGCAATCGATTGATCCGCGCGTCCTTGTTTTTTGTTGAAAGGTAACGATCACAGTTCATTTTTTTGCTTTTAGTGAGAGAGGATCATCTCATCCTTCCTAAGATCATCGAACTTTCTCCGCTCCTTCGGAATACCCTTCAAGATTGTAGCGCGAACAACGCCTCGGGCCCAGGAAGTATCGAAATTCATGTAACTATTGATCCTGAGGTTATTGAATGCTTCGTTGGATGCGAGCCCTTGCCCCCCCAGTTGGTCCAGGTTCAAAAATCCATCTTTTTTTAACTTATTGAAGGCTAACGTCAATAAGTTAAAAAAATGGATTTTTTGAACCTGAAACAACGGGGGCGCAAGGGCTCGCATCCAATGAAGCATTCCATGACCTCAGGATCAACCATTATAGAAATTTCACCATATTCCATATTCCCACGCGATTCTTCTTCATTTTCTTCTTCAATTTGGATGCGAGCCAAGAGATCGAAAACAACGGGAGGGAGTGCTTGTGCCTTAGAGGGACGGTAGCCATGCACCGGCAACCTATGTGACCAAGGGCCGCCATCCAGATTAATCATATGTATCAGTTTGTAAGAGCATAGGCTAATCAGTTTGTAAGAGCATAGGCTAATGAATTAGTTTGGATCTGTATCAGTATGTACATCAATATACTTGAATGGCTGGGTCATTTTGAAAATGTCATCAATTTGAATATGTAATCTAAAATTTTGCAAGCAGTTTCTGAATTCGATTGAATATGTCTTCAGATTGAATAAGTATCGGATTTAATATAAAAGTTTGTATGTAGTTTCTGAGTCAGAGTGAATAAGTATCCGGTTTAATCTACAATGTTTTCAGATTGAACAAGTATAATAAGACTTAAATCTAAAAGTTTGCATGTAGGCTTGATTGGGATTCAGATTAAGTATGATGAAATTTGGAATGTGATTGATTCACTGCGGTGGCGCGTAGTGGAATTAAAATTATAGCATCTCACAAATATGCTCACAGCGCAAAACGGGCAAATTTATTCCCGTGGGGGCGTTGATCAAATTTGTCATCGACGCAACTTTAGCTTAACGCGCACAACGGTCATAATTCTGCTGGTTGTATGCGTTAAACAATAGTCCATAAAATACCTTAGATGCTCAAAGCGAACACCTGGCTTTGCTTGTTCTGTGCTTTGCGCAATTATGTTAACCATTAAAAATTTGCTCAACGCGCACAACGGCTCAAAGCATGTACACCTGGCGTTGCTTGTTGTTCGCTATGAGCAATTATTTAAACCATTAAAAATTTGCTCACTGCGCACAACGTCCATAAATTAATTGGTTCTGAGCGTTGTGCAATTATGTAAGCGGCTATAAATTTTTCTAGATCACTTCCCACCGGTCAAACATTCTTGGGAAAATCATATGTCTGGTATCAATCAGCTGTAGATTGACGAGCAGTCTTTTGTATATTCATGAGAACCCCTCCTGTAGCATGACGGGGTCTTCGATGTAGCCACACATTAACTCTACTTCTGTCACATCCTCATAAACCAATACAATTTGCTGCCATGCGTTGTGCGTTGTGCGCCTTGAGCAATTCCGGTTTTCCATGCGTTTTACGCGATGAGCAATTATGATTGTTAGTTTGTTACTCGCTTCTGTATTATTTAGCACGGTGTGCGCGTCGAATAAAATGTATTAAAAAGGATTAGTTGAGATTAGTATTGTTGGGAGTAATTTTCCAATTGGCATCATTATTGATCAAGGTGAAAAATCGTTGAGTTTCCTTGTTTTGCGCTGAGAGTAATTAACCTATTTTGTTTCCTTATTATACTCTTCATATTGATTGGTCCAATTCCCCTATAAATGGCGGACAAGGAGCCCTCATCTTCTCACAACTTCCTCTACTTTCTTCTATCATCTTCTTCTTTATTTGCCCACACAACCTCCATCTGGAAACAATAAGGTCTTCTTATGTTCGAGCATGATGCATGAGGTAGAAATGGACGAGATGGAGATGGATATGAAGTGTAAAGATGAGATGGTCTTCTACTGTTCGGGCTTGATGCTTGAGATAGAAATGGACGATAGAATTCAACTAGTACTTTTTTCACGTAAAGATAAATGGTTGACGTTGGAAACTGCAACGACGGTAATAAACGCAACGAAGGGCTATCGTCCATTTATAATCAAGCATGCACGTGGAATGGCCATCTCCTCTTTACACTCTATCTCCTCCTCCAACCCCTTCATCTTTATACTATACATCGTCTAAGACACACAAACACCTCCTACTATCCTTTCTGATCTCGAAGATGAAAATCTCATTCTATTTATAATGCAACCATGTGTTGGTGTTCACTGCCTCTTGGGAATCGGAGTTCTTTTCGGTGTCTTCAAACCGGTGTCATACTTGACAGCCGGGTACAACGACGCCTGCAATGACGACACTCCTATCCGGGCTACAGTGGCAGAAAGTTAGCAAACACGTCCATAAACGCAACGAAGATGGTCGCTTCGTTGCGTTAATTAACGTCGTTGCCGACTTTCGGCAACCGTAGGTAGGATAGGAGTGTCGTCATCATTGCAGGCGTCGTTGTAGGGTGAAGCACGCAGATCACGCCGACAATTTATCCCGTAAAGAGCCCCTTCATTGCAAACATCTTACGAAGACAATCATATGTATCAGTTTGTAAAGAGCATAGGGTAATGAATTTGTTTTTTTCTGTATCAGTATGTACATCCATATATTTGAATGGCTGGGTCATTTTGAAAATGTCATCAATTGGAATATGTATGAGATTTAATCTAAAATTTTTCAAGCAGTTTCTGAATTCGATTGAATATGTAGCCGATTTAATCTAAAATGTCTTCAGATTGAATATGTATCAGAGATAATCTAAAAGTTTACATGTAAACAAGTTAATTTTCTCATAGACAAAATTTAACAACTTGCTTGGAGGGACATTTTCGCGTTCTTTACAATACGTCGATAAAGACGCCAGTGGTTGAAGGCAGGCTGTTGGATGGCGGGCTGGGGTGTCGTTCCAATTTACTGTAAACTGCATCAGGATGTGTGACGGGAGGTCGAGGAGTGGGAGGCAGGCCGTTGGATGGCGGTATGGGGTTTCGTTCCAATTTACTATAAACTGCATCAGGATGTGCGACGGGAGGTCGAGGAGTGGAAGGCAGGCCGTTGGATGGTGGGCTGGGGTTTCGTTCCACTTCAGGATTGCGACAGGAGGTCGATGAGTGGAAGGAAGACCGTTGGATGGCGAAGGGACCCATTGTCTGGGAATGGTGGTGCCCAGTGGGGTGATTTGGCATGATGATGCCTTCACTGGTGATTTGGACCGACACCCCGCGGGCGGCGACGCCTCCCCCGGTGGTGGAGGTAGTCACGGAGTAGGCACTGAAGGGGAGGAGCGGTCCACCCTAAGTCCCTTGGCGTAAGTTGTCCAAGGGAAGTCAGGGAGTGGAAGGCGGGCCGCTCCATGTGTAAGAGGAATAACTCGTCGGCGATCCGCCTGTAAGAGGAAGAATTCGTCGGGAAGGAGAGGTCCGGTATCAACTGAGGGCCTATCCAACGATCGGGCCAACGGGAGGTATCTTTTGAGAGGGGAGGAGTGTCTAGAGGCAAATCGTCCCTAACACCCTGGGTTTGTGAGGAAAGATCAAATACAGGGGCGTCTCGCCCCCTTTCAACCTTCATGGTAAGGCTTTTCTTTCTTTGCTTTGAGCAATTATGTCTCAGCGTTGAGCAGTTAAGTAAGCGGCTACAAAACCACTCATACCTCAGAATTGCTCATTGCACACAACCACTCAAACTCAGAATAAGCTCACCGCATAAAACCACTCAAAACTAAGAATTGCTCAGCGAACAAATCCACTCAAAACTCAAAATTGCTCATCACATATAACCACTCAAACTCAGAATTTCTCACCGCACACAACCACTCAAAAATCAGAATTGCTCATAGCACAAAACCACTCAAACCGAAGAATTGCTCACCGTACACAACCATTTTTTCCCAGTGAGGGTGAACTGCCACAAAGTTCTCCACTGGGTCACAGTTGCTCTTGCTTTTGAGGACATTTGTGTCATTTTTTGGGTCAAAAGGTCTCCCTGAGATCTTTCAAATCGCTCCAGCTACATCAATTCTCTCCCATCGCAATAAGAGTCTCTTCATATGTCTGATATCAATCAGCAGTATATGCATGAGCAGTCTTTTGTATATTCACGAGAACCCCTCTGTAGCATGACGGGGTCTTCGATGTAGCCACACATTAACTCTACTTCTGTCTTATCAATACAATTCGCTGCCATGCGTTCTGCGTTGTGCGCATTAAGCAATTCATGTTTTCTATGCGTTCTGCGCGGTGAGCAATTATGATAGTTACTCGCTTCTGTATTATTTAGCCCGGTGTGCACATCGAATAAAATGTATTAAAAAATCTTAGTAGAGAGTAGTATTGTTGGGATTAATTTTCCTATTATGTGATCAAGGCGAAAACCCGTAGGGTTTCATTATTTTGCCCAGAGCGTAATTAACCTATTTTGATCCACAAGCTAAAATAATTGGGATTACGCGATTTTCGTGTTGGAATTACGCGGTTTGCACGTTGAGTATAAATGTTGATTCTCGAGATTCATTGCATTACTGTAGGATTAAGGACATTTTATACGCTTCATTTTGATTGGTCCAATTCCCCTATAAATGGCGGACAATGAGCACTCATCTTCTCACAACTTCATCTACTTTCTTCTATCATCTTCTTCTTTATTTGCCCACACAACCTCCGTATGGAAACAATAAGTCCTTCAGCTGTTCATGCATGCTTGATATTGATATGGACGATAGCATTCATCCAATACTCTTTTCACGTAAAGGTAAATGGTTCATGTTGGAAACTTATGCAATGAAGGGCTATCGTCCATTTATAATCAAGCATTCCCGACAATGCTGGGGGGTGTTGCAACTGTGTTGTTAAGAAAATTCGTCCCAAACAGCACCATGAAAAATTTGTACGATGATCATACCATATTCTTTTGGGTTGATATTGGCTATGCTTTCTCACATGTTTCAGGAAAGCTGTTGGGTGTTGTACCATGTAAGATTGTTATTCCCTCCTATTATGAATTGTGGCTATGTATTTGTTTTTTTGTGTCTTGCTATACACTCCATATCCATCTCCATCTCCTCTTTATACACTCCATCTCCTCCATCAAACCCTTCATCGTTTCACTATACATCATCTTTGACGCACAGACACTCCATCCTATCCTTTCCGATCTCTTACACTCCCAAACACAACATCTCATGCAACCCTGTGTTGTTTTACATCGTCTCCGGTAACGGAGTTCCAATCAGTGTCTTTTTTCCTGACTTCAGGATATAACGACGACAGCAATGACGATAATAAGTGACATGGTCTGCCGACTTTCCAATTCACGGCGTCTCCTACAAAGGAAAAAGTGTCACGTCAATGCACACATCTAGTATGACAATCATCTTGAGCAGATCAGTGCAGAAATTCGGCAACTGCAACATAGATGTGGAGCGCATTGCCCGTGTAGTACATCGCCACAGGGGAATCGGCGTTCCAGCCGTTGTGTTTGACACGGCTACATACTTGACTGCAGGTTACAACGACGCGACACTCATATCCAGTCGATGATGGCAGAAAATCGGCAACGACGTTAATAAATGCAACGAAGATGGGCGCCCGATGAACTCGCGGAAGTTGAAGGGGAAGCACACAGATCACGCGCCACTTCATTGCAAACATCTACAAAGACAATCATATGTATCAGTTTGTAAGAGTAAAGGGATATGTATCAGTTTGGATCTGTATCTGTATGTACTTCAGTATATTAGAATGGGTTGGTCATTTTGGAAAGGTCACCATTTGAATATGTATCAGCGTTAATCTAAAGGTTTACATGCAGTTTCTGAATCAGATTGACTAGGTATCGATTTAATATAAAATTTCTTCAGATTGACTAAGTATCGGTCTTAATCACAATTAGGTAAAGTTTCTAAGTGATGTTTGACTGTTGGCATGTTGCGGAATCACAATTTTATTATGATGAAAATTGGAATGTGAATGATTGACCGTTGGAACAAAAATTACAGCATCCAACAAATATGCTCAAAGCGCACAATGTGCAAAATTAGTCCGCGCGGGGCGCGTTGAGCAAATGCACTATCGACGCAACTTTAGATCAATGCACACAACGGGCATAAGTCTACTAGGTGTGTGCATGTTTAATAATTGTTGATAAACTACCTTTTATATGCTCAAAAAAACGAACACATGGCTTTCCTTTTTGTGCGCTTTGAGCAATTATGTTATGGCATATAAAATTGCTAAATGAGCAGACTTGCTTCATTTGATGTTTTGCACGTTGATGAGATTTGTATTCCAAACGGAATTGTCACCGAGCATAAAGGGCATAATTTTGCCGGTTGTGCGCGTTGAGCTATTTTTAGTGGCTATCATTTTATCCCAACGTGCAAAACTTAGGCAGGCATTAATCATTATTGAGCAGAACATCTGGCTGGTAGCAATCTGCTGTATATTAACGATCACTGCTCTGTATATTCACTAGCACTGCTCTGCAGACTCGAGGGGTCTCTTAGGTAGACCAAAGGTTCCAATATATCGCCGTTGTGCGCTATGAGCAATTCTGTTAAGCATTAAAAATTTGCACGGTGCGAGCAGAAATTAATGTAGAGATATCAGCAAATTTTATTGAGTGGGCGAGTAGGAGTTTTTTTTCGCACTAACAAAATAGCTCACCGTGCACAACCGGTCAAAATTATTTGTTCTGATCGTGGTGAATGGTGAGCAGTTGTAGTAACCACTAACAAATTGGCTAATAAAGGCGCTCAACAGGCAAAACTTATCAATGGGAGTTTGTGGTAAGCAATTTTGTCAGACAATAACATATATGATACAATAACCATATTCTCACTTGGACTATTTGACACATTAACAATGATACATTCTCATCGCATAACAATTTGGAAAAAAGGTTGATGTTATTAAAAATACTCAGAGCGCAAAACTAGCACTAATATTGCCAGTTCTGCGCGTTAAGCAATTTTGTAGGTAAAGACATAATTACTCAAAGCGCAAAACGAGCAATATTACTGCAGTGTTGCGCTTAGTGTAATTGGTATGATACACAACATCAATCCATACCGATGATGACATTTGCACATTTCGGAAGCCATGATAAAATTTCATACAACAAAGTGGTCAATTTTAATACCAAAAAAACTTATTACATTGATCAATCGTTTTATCTTACAGATACTAAATAGCATCAACAGTAGAAATATCCGTACCTTCTACCTTCTCAACGAATGACTGCATCCTCTGCTCATAACCAGCCGGCCATCCATCGGCCACAGCGTCATGCTTTCTTGACCAAACAAGTGAAGTCGGAGGGACGGGACCAGTTGGGTCAAGTTTAACGAAAACAAAGTGATTATCGTTCACATGACCCAACGTTATGTGTCGTTTGTCGGCTCGATTTACTGGAGGACTTCTCAATGGAAAAAATGTCACACACAGCTTGGGTGTAAGCAAATGTACTACACAGTTGTAGCATGAGGCAATGATATATGCCATGTCTGGCAATTGCATCCAGGCATCCCGTGTGGCAACTGCCTCCAAATTAAAATTATATGTAGCCTCACCCATAACACGCCTGTACAAGACGATGTATGTCTGCATCTCACAGAGCAATTCAGTTTTGACAGGCAGCCAATCGGATTGATCCAAGCCCAACTGAACTGACACAGCCCTGTACCCACAGTTGCCATCTGCATCCATGTCTATGCAGCCCACTATGAGGGATTGTAGACAAGGAGGAAAATCCAAATAATATGGTATGAGGAAGTTGTCAGGCAATTCATCAACATAATCATCACGGGGAAACGAAGGTTTCGGCTTCTTTATTTGAAGTTTTGGACGCCTACTACTTTCCTTCATAAGCCTCCTCTTCAATTTAGGCTTCTCCTTTGCCGCCGCCTTATGCTCCGCAATCGAATGCAACCGTGGATCCTTAACAGGCTTCCTCCTAACTGTAGGCTTTACCGTCTCATCCGAAACATGCTCAGAAATCTCATCAACTAGTGGAGAAATTTGTTTAAGCATGCCATCCATCTCCTCGTGCTCATCAAAATACGTGGCCACAGCCGTCTCCTCCTCCCTCCCATCAGTCTGAGCATTCACATTATGATCCCCCGTCTCCACCGTCGTCCCCAACTCCAACGTAAGCTCAGCTTGCATCAACCCAGCATCCACTATCTTCTCATCCTCCACATCCTACACAGTCGCCTCATCCACCTTCGGCTCCTCATTCACGCCAGCTGCATTCTCCCCCTCATCCATCTCAGCAGTCTGGTAATCCACATTACGTTTCACTGTCCCTGCCGTATCCACCAACTTCCCAGTATGCTCCTCAGCAATCAAATCAGGAGCCACCTCCTTTTCATCCTCCTCCTCATTCGCCTTCTCCTCATACACCTTCGGCTCCACAGTCTCAGCCGCTGCATTATCCTCCACCAGTATCTCCTCAGCATTCTGCACCTCCACGTTAAGGGCAACCGTCTCCTCCGTCTCCACCAACTCCCCAATAACATAATCATCTACAGTCAACTCAGCAGCCACTACATTCTCAGCCTCATCCTCCCCATAAACAGCATGCACCATCGGCTCCACATTCTCCTCCGCTGCATTAACCGCATCCTCCTCCGCAGCATTCTGCTCCTGCCCACTAAGAGCCAACTTCTCAGCAGCTTGCTCCATCGCATTACGATCCACCTCATCATCCGGCCAATAAGCAGCCAATGCAGTCGCCTCCTCAGCCTCATCCACCTTCTCCTCACCACCCTTCTACTCCTCCTCAACATTATCCACATGCAACACAAGCTCATCTCCCACAATTCTACACGGTGATGCTAACTCCTTCAACTTGTTTACAATACCCACACTCTGCCCCCCTTAGTAATCGGGTACGTGCATTATAAATTGATTTGATTGGTGTTTCCTTGAAGGATTTAGTTTCCTTCAGGCCTTTCAAAATTGCTGACGGCGGCACCTTTCTATTTGCCAAGTCTCACAATGCTTCCACCACTTTTTCCTACAACATTCCGTCGTCGGAATTTCCCGCGACATAATTAGCAGCTTGATGGTTGTGCCTGTCATCAACGACATTTAAACTCCACTCACAGCCATCGCCCACCTCATTACCATGCAATTTGAACGGGCATCCACACTTGTTGGTTCTAACTGGCCGGTTGCTCTTTTGTACTGGTCGGTGTCCCCTGTAGTTCTTGCTTCTTGCACATGCATAGTAGGCAGCAGGAGTCTTATTGGACGATTTAGTCATACTCGATGCACTGGTAACAATCACATGTCCATGTTGTCGTCCGACTCTCTTTATCCACTGAAAGAGCTCGTCTCTACTTTTAAAAAGTTGAATCATTGTAAATTCGGCTGTATAATCCACATACACCTATATCAAACAATTCATACAACTAATTGGACCGGGAACCAAACATTAGTTTCATTATTACCGTAAAGATAAACCAATATTACCTCGGAATTTTTTAGCATCTCCATCAATCTCAACTGCATCTGCAAGCAAGTAAAAACCAAAAATTTCTCCTTCTATTTCTACACATTGTAATAAGAATATCAAATAAAATGTACTTAACATTATATAGTTACCAAACCGCGATTTCGACAAATTTAGGTTGAAACCCCCTAAATCGATTGATATCGCTTTACCGATTTGTTTGAACGAAGCAGTTGACACTGTGATGTAAATGTCGAGCCCAGTAATAAAAATCAAATCTTTGAAATTTCTGTCTGTGAGACTTGAGCAATCTACGAAAAACTTGACGTTTGATATTCTGCCTTGAGCAATCTGTGGAAGGTTATGGCTGTGAGTGGTGAGGAGAATTTATCAAGGGGTGAAAGAGGGTCCTAACGGGTCATAACAGGTAAAAATTTTAACCCGTTGTGCGCTTCGAGTAAATTCGGTGGTTTAGTTGGCATATTTTACTCAGCGCACACAACAGTTATATTTTAACACGATTTGAACTGTTTTGCGCGCTGAGTAATCTTACATGGATTGTTAGAATTGACATTAGTAACGGTAATCGTTATTAATCGCGACGCTGAGAATGATTTTGCCCGGCTGTACGCGCTAAGTAGTTCTAAATTTTGTTTTTAATATATATTCTATTGGATTACTCATATTCGTATGCCGATGTTAACAACATTATTGATACGTATAAAATAATATAATACCAACGTGATAACTATCATAATTTGTATTAATTAACAGCCTTAAGAAATACTGGATAGATTGCGTGTGTTATTAAGCATTCAAAATCTAGTATATATCAGTTTGTACCCGTTCACCCAAAAGTTAGTATGAGGCAAACTTGATTAGTAGGTCTATCGTTGAGCATAACTTATAGCTACGATACACCACAGCATGGCATACAGATGATAACATTTGCACATTTAGGCAGACATGATAAAATTTCATGCTACCAATCTGTCAATATTAAATAAACAATCCATAGTAAAATGATACAACGTTTTATCCTACAATATTTCAATAACGTCAACGGTTGCAATATCTGACCAAATACAATTGACTGGAATTGATGCATCTTATCCTCATAAGCAGCCGGCCATCCGTCTGACACATCGGAACGGTATCTTAGCCACATACTTGAAGTCGGAGGGACATGGCCATATGGGGCAAGTTTAACAATAACGAAGTGATTATTGTTCACATGACCTAACGTTATGTGGCGTCTGGATGATAGGGGTACTGGAGGAGTTCTTAAAGGAAAATATGTCACACACTGATGAGGTGCAAGAATGTGTACTACACAGTCGTAGCATGAGGTAATGACATGTGCCATTTCTGGCATCTGCATCCATCATTTAGCTTTTGGACGGTCTAACAAATGGCCCAGTGCCACTACATTCTTTTTAAATTCCACGGCACCCATAAGTTGCCGGTACAAGCAGTTGTGGTTCTGCATCTCTTCTCGCAATTCATATTTGACCTGCCTCCATTCGTCCTCATCCAGTCCCAATTGAGCTGCCACAGCCCTATACCCACAGTTTCCGTCTGCTTTCACATCTACGACGTGCACTATAAGGAGTCGTAGACACTCAGGAAAAGCGTTCCAATAAGGTATTATTATGTCGACAGCCAAGTCCTCATCACTATCATCATGTGGAATTGATTGTTTCGGCTTCTTTATTGTACATTTCCACAACAGTCTACTTCTTCCCTTACCCGGCTTACACGTCAATGTAGACGTATCCGTCATCTCAGCATGCTGCTTAGCAATCTCCGCTACCAGGGTAGAAATTTGCAAACATAGAACCTCATGCTCCTTCTCAAAGGCATTAGCCACTGCATTCTCATCATCATCCTCCTCCTCAGCAGTCTGCTCCGCCTCATTACGATCCACCTTATCATCCTCCCCACCCATCTTACCAGTATGATCCTCCTCCTGCAACTCAGCAGGCACTGCATTCTCCCAAAATGCCTCCCCCACCTTCTGATCCTCCCCCTCATTATTCACAGCCTTCACATGCTCATCACCCATAATTTTATCAGCTGATGCTAACTCCTTCAACTGTTTTACAATACCGACCTTCTTCCCCCATTGTAACCGGTTTCGTGCGTTATAAATTGCTTTGATTGAGGTTGCATTGAAGTTTTTATTTGCCTTCAGTACTTTAAAAATTTTAGCTGACCGAACCTTGCTATTTGCTAAGTCACGCACTATTTCCATCTCCATTCCCTGCAACGTCCCTTCATCGGAATGGCCATCGACATATTTAGCTGCTTCATGGTTATGCCTGCCACAAACGACTGTTAACTTCCACTCCTCAACGCCCATGCCCACTATATAACCACGTAATGAGGAAGGACATGAACACTTCTTGGTTTTAACAGGCTGGTTGGTCTTTTTAGCTTTCGGTGTCCCTGATACTCACCGCTTCTTTCATACGCAAAGTACACAGCATGATGCCCTTTGGCCGTTTTACTTAATCTCCCCAAACGTGTAACAATCACATGCCCATTACTTAACCCGATGTTGTGTATCCACTGAAACAGCTCTTTTCTATCCTTGAACAGTTGATTGGTGGTAAAGTCGTTTGTAAAATCCATATTATCCTGTATCAAACAATTCATAACCTGATCCTCAAAGATTTAATGCGTTATTGACGAGAAGATAAATCAATATTACCTTGGATTTTTGTACCAACTTCATCAATCTCAACCGTGGATGAATGCATGTAAAATCAAAATAAGAAAGGCAGATAAACTGTACTTAAAAGTATAGACTTACCAAAGAGTCGATTTCGAAAAATTTAGGTCTAAAACCCCTAAATCGATTTCTCTCGATTCAGCTCTTTGTTTGATCTCACCAGTTGACTAAGTGATGTATCCTTCGAGCAATGAAATAAAAATCAAATCTTTTGGAATTCGGTCTGGTCGACTGGAGCGATCTTTGAAAAAACTTACCGTTTGAAATTCCACCGTGAGCAATCTGTGTAATTGTCTGTCAATTTGCTGCGAGCAGAAAGTATCACGGGACAATTTTTGGTCCTACCGGGTCATATCGGGTCTACAATAATTTACCCGTTGTGCCGGTTGAGTAAACAAGTCTAGTTTGAAATATTACTAGCAAATAACCCGTCCACATGTGCACGTGGACTTGATCAAAATGGTTATGTGCGGTGAGCAATTACGAGTTTTGAGTGGTTGTGTGCGCTGATCAATTCCGAGTTTTACGTGGTTGTGTGCGCTGAGCAATTCTGTGGGCGGTGAGCAATTCCGAGTTTTGCGTGGTGGTGTGCGGTGAGCAATTCTGAGTTTTACGTGGTTGTGGGCGGTGAGCAATTCTGAGTTTTGCGTAGTTATGGGCGGTGAGCAATACTGAGATTTGCGTCATTGTGTGCGGTGGGCAAACAGCTAGACGGTTCACAAAGGAGGACTTTTACATTTTTGCCCTCCCAGTGTTCGCGATGAGTAATTTACACTATGAACCAATATTTTTACGCATCTATATATACAAAGGCATCATAACAGCTTCCATATGCGATCAGTTTTGTGACCTAAGGCGGGAAAATATAACGAGATAGGGTTTGATCAACAGAAATTATTCTAATTCACTGATCTATGTAGACTATAAGAGTTCCTGCTTATATCAAACGCAGATCCTTAAGGCAGAGCAAAAGATTTGTGTCATTAGGTTGGGGTGCCCTAAAATAGTCGACTGCGGATGCATTGCATCGTAAATTTGGTAAGCCATTAATCTATGCTAATTAATTCCGGTATTTATTAATAATTTTAGAAATTGATTGCTCGATTGTTACATTTGGTACATGATTGCGTAGAAATTACGAAGATTGAGATGGACTCGGTACATATTGAGGGGATCTGTGATGAAGCAGACACAGAAGCAAAGGTTAGAAATTATTTCGCTTTGTTAACTGACTAATTTACTAGAAAATAAAGGAAAACATTTAGTGACTATGTTTGTATGTGGTACTTAATTCAGCGTATTGTTGAAGGCTCAGAGGTTAATGAAGATTATACAAATCAGTTCACGACAAATAAAATTTTCCCCAGCATATAAGAGCTTGGTAAATGGGTAAAAGCGGTCGGTGTGAAAACCGGGAATTTGGTTGTTACAAAATCATCAAATATGATTACAAAGGGCAATAAGGTCCCAACTTATTATTTTTGTTATGAAAGAAGTGGGACATATCGGCCCCACAGGCCGGTTATATCCGCCAAAAAATCAACTCGAAGCAAGAAGTGTTCATGTCCCTTCTACTTGAGGGCTAATGGTGTGGCAATAGATAAGTGGATTTTGACAGTTGTACGTGGCAATCACAACCATAAACCCGCAATGTACATCGAGCGACATCCAGATGAGAGGAGGTTATGAGGGTGGGAGATGGCCACGGTGAGAGACTTGTCAAATAGATTGCTTAGGCCAAGGGAAATCTTGAAATACCTGAAGGAAAAAGATAATGCAACATCTACCACAATCAACACTATTTATAAAGCCAGACAGAGGATGAAGGCCGGGGAAATGGCCTGGAGAGCAGAAATGCAGCTATTCCTTAATCTAGTGACACATCGTAATTACATTGTGTATCATGAAGTGGACGAAGTGACAAATGCAGTGATGAATATATTTTGGGCACATCCACAGTCTGTTGATTTATTACGAAAATTTCAAGAGATTCTGGTTATGGACTGCGCGTTGAAGACCAACCGCAACAGGCCACCATTGATGGAGATGTATGGGGTGACGTCCACAGATATTCAGTTCGCAGCTGCATTTTGTTACACGGAGTCCGTACGTGAGGATACCTACTTGTGGGCCTTGGAGAAGTTTAGCTCTTTGCTACATGGATACAGGATGCCACGTGTAATTTTGACAGCACTGGAGCCAGCACTTATGAATGCCATTGGCCATGTATTTCCCCTTGCGGTGCACCAATTATGTAGAATGCACATATCCAAAAATATTGCCAAAAATTGCCAGCCCTCTTTTGAAGATCAAGAAAAATGGTTAGGTTTCATCTCTAGCTGGAATTTATTGGTGGGGGCACGCAAGGAGGAGGAGTATGTTGCTAAACTAAAGGCATTGGAGACAGAGTACAAAGATTACACAAGGGCCGTGAGCTATGTGAAGACATCTTGGCTGGACAAGTACAAGGAGAAGTTTATTTCTGTATAGACAGATGGCAATCTGCACTTTGGAAATATCAGTACCAAAAGAGCGCAGACCAAAAGAGCCCAGACTGAACATTCTAAGCTTAAAAAGGCATTGGGTTAATCGGCCTTTAGTTTATCCGCTTCTTGGCCAACCATACATGAATCATTAGAGGGGCAGCATATCGAGATCAAGGCATCATTCGAGAAATCTAAGATCATGTTGCAACACAATGTGCATAGGTTCTTGTTCAGGGAGCTGATAGGATTTACATCCGCTGCGGCGTTGAAGATAATGTCTGTGGAAGATGATAAATCTGACTCTATGGGAACGGACCAATGCGCATGTGATTGTCTAGTAAGAATGATTTATGGTGTACCATGTGCCAATGAGATTTACGAATTCACAAGGGAAAATCGCCCCATTACCTTAGATGTCGTAAATGCTCATTGGAAGCAGCTAGACATGGAGGCTAAGACGGAATTGATGTCTGAAGAAGATTGGCTTATACATGCTGAATTAGAGCGCATACACAAGCTCTATGCTCAACTTGATGGGCCAATGAAGTAGGAGTTATTAATTAAGTTGAAGGAGCTAGCTACCCCGGTGACAAATCTGATTACAGAGCCGCAAGTTAATGTCGTGTTCAATGGAAGAAGAAACAGGGATAATAATTTGAGAAATGAAGATACAGCCACCCCCATTGATCCTGTTCATTTTGATCATGTCTTAGCCGATGCGGCTAGTTGCACTGCTCAAATTCCAATTGAAGTCTCATCAAAACAAGAAAGCGTCGGCCGTGTCCAGCCGATACGGTCCCAAAGGATCAAAAATACGTCTGCTCCACCAATTCCTCCTTAACTTGCTAGAAAGAAACCAACTGTCAAATCTGTGACATCTGGCAGTATGTCTGTGGTTTCTGCTACAGCTTCATTTGCAGCATCAAATTATGCAGCTAAGGACGCTAAAGCCGTTCAAGGAGGCATACCTTATATTGATCAATTCCCCGCTGCAATCACTAAATATATATCGAACGTCACAGATATGAAGCCAGATGGGAACTGTGGTTACAGGGCTTTATCTTCACATCTAGGGATGGGAGAGGACCAGTGGAAGGTGGTCAGAAGAGAGTTGCATGAAGAGCTGCGTGACCACTATGATGTGTACTTAAAGGTGATGGGTGAGGAAAGTGCACAAGAACAGGAAGTGTCAATTAACTATATGGATGACCACCCCACGGAACAATATTGGATGACATTCCCAGAAGTTGGACATATAATCTCAAGTCGTTATAACTGTGTAATACATCTACTGTCAATGCAACAATGTCTTTCATTTTTTCCGTTAAGATCAGGACCAGACCAATGTATGAAACGTGGTCCCTTCACCATAGGTTTTGTAAATAATAATCACTTTGTAATGATTCAACTTAAAGATAGAAGCTCGGTCCCACCGGTAATAAGGCATTGGAAGGCTAACCGCCTGCCTGCGGCCAAAGGATGGGTGGAAGGCCTTGAAAATAGGATGCAACAATTCGAGACATTAATCTGTAAAGATGTAGGCAAATATCCCACTGTACTTACTATATCATCAGATGATTGAATGTATACTTTTGTGCAAATGTAGTGTCCGAGTTTATAATGAAAGAATATACTGAAATTTTTGGGATTTGTGTACAAAATTTATGGGATTTCTGCACAACGGGAACTCAACGGGCCATCATGGCTTTGCTTGTTGTGTGTAACGCCCCGCTTCCCAAAAGACACCGGAAGCGAGAACGTTACACGGTTCTCTTGAACTGAGCGGCGAAGCTCGAGTTCAATAAGCATCTGTGATTAAAACACAGATGAGGTCCTTGCAACTACCATTCAGAAATAATAAGAAAACACATCCAGAAAAGATAAAGCCACATCCAGAAATAATGTTCGTACACAGAGTTTAACAATGCCACAGCTGGGCTAAAAGTAGAAACAAGGAAAGTAACGTACTCGAAAGTAACTACAACGACAAAAAGGAACTAGGAAAGCAGTAAAGGTGTCGGGGTCCACTAGTCCTCTGCTGGGAGAGGCACTGCGTCAGGTGCGAACTCCTGACTCTCCAACTCTGTCGTCTCGTACTGGTCCTCCTGGTACCCAAGCTCTGAACCTGACATACATCCACAAACATGAATGTATGTCAGCTAGGGGTCTGCAAGAAAGAGTTAGCATCCCAAGGCGAAGTATATAACAATTATATGAAATTTAGAAGTATTTAATATTTTGAATGAAACGACTGCAGCAATTTAACAATTAGTAATTTCGGAGCAGAAAGAAACAATCCTAGCATGCAGTTCTAGTCGATGGAAAGTTCAAAATTAGATTCTCTGAGTTTGTTAGCATTTCAATATTCACGAAGACCAAGTTAGCGTTACAATGACCATGTCAAGAATTCACATCTAATCTAGGGTTCTCGCCTTTAGGTCGTGATGAGAAGGTCGTTCCTCTCACGGGGGCTTACCGTGATTGACACTAACCCACCGCGTCGGGTGGTGCTCTTGAGGAGAGTACCTTTCATACGCCCAGTGGCCGCTCAACCCTAACCCCACCCAAAAGTTTTGCCAGAACACGAGCTGGCCTAGTCGACTCACACGACATCACGATATCACGATACCGCCTTCGAGGCGCACGATTTCACGATGTCCATATTGTTAATCATGTCAAGACTCACTGAATTTCATTGTTGACAATATTAAAGTTTTATGGTGACAGTTCTACAAAGCGGAAACGGGTCGAACGACCGTTTCCGTAATTTCAAATAATGACGATTTCGTCCTTTTGGTTCAACTTGCTACAGAAACAATGTCTTTCTCTAGTTGTTTAAATTGGGGATATATCGTATGATATACCGTTGGATCCCAATTTTTGTCCTAGTCATTATGGTGTCAGTTTGTACATCATTTCACGTCTAATTTTGAGTTACACAGCAAAACATGAAGGCGGCGTAAACGTGCCGAAACTTCTAAAATTCATAACAAATCATATACTTGCCTGATTTTGGCGTTCTTGGTGTCGTTGGATTCGTCTCGACGAATACTATGATGTGGAAGGTTCGGTTCGCTGTTTTGGCAGAAAGTAAAATCAGAATTGGCGTTTCTTGTTCAGGACAGATTTACAAAAACACCCCTACGACGTCTAATCACCCAAATTTATTAAGTCTTCTACTTTACGGTGTGGGTTAAGAGTTATGGGGGGTAGATCTACCAACCTGGAGTGAAGCGAGGGATCGGATGACGTCCACGAGCAACGAAGACGCGTACGGTGCTGGAACTTCGACGTCTACTCTCCGAACTCGTTGCGGCAGCGAGTAGACGACGGACAGAGGTTGTCAGCGAGCTCCGGGGGTTGTCGGCGTCGGATCTGAGGGCGTGGAGCTGCTATAATGTGCCTGGGCCGTGGGTGTTACCGTGGAGATGATGGAGATGGCGCTGAAGGTGTTACGGATCTGTGGGGAGTTGTTGAAGTGGGGATCACGGCCTGGAGAGCTGCTACGGGCTGAGGGAGGAGTCGGGGTGAAGAAGCCGTGGAGGTTTGATGCTTGCGTGGGGTTTTTCGTGGGGGGTGAAGCTGGCCGTGGAGATGATGATGCCGTGGGGAGGAGAAGGGCGTTATGGGGCTGTTGCGGGCTGAGAGGAAGGAGGAGAACGAGGGTGCGCTAACGTGAAGGAGCCGTGGGCCGTGGGTGTTGCAGCAGGCGGAGGGAGGGGTCTTGCGTGGAGGTGGAAGTAGGCGCAGGCCGGTGGCTTGGAGTTCAAAAGCCTAGGGTTTGTAGATGCTTAGGGTTTGTTTTATAGAGCTAGGTTTGACAAAGAAACCCAGGTTGCGGCTGTGGGTTGATAGCTTAGGGTTTAGACTAGGGTTAGGGTTCATGCGGCTGCGTAGTGCTAGGCGTGCGTGAGTTAGAAAGGATGTGAATGGCCTCGAGGCTTAGGTTATTATTTTATTAGTAATAGTTGTGTATGTTTTTTTATTCACTCTTTTCTTTGAAGATGCAGGCCCAGGTTGCGGCTATAGGATGTTAGACTTTATAAAGAGTAGGCTAAGTTTTCATATTGGTAGAAATATAAAGTAGGGCCTAAGGTTTAATGTTATAATATAAGTAGGGTTGGTGTAATAGGGAGAAAAAAAAATAATAATAATATCATTAATAATAAGTTACCCAAGTATCCCAATAATAATAATAATAACAATGATAACAGTAAACAATAATAATAATAATAATGATAAGAAGTAAAATCAACTAAGGCTAGATATAAAGATATGAATAATTAACATGGAAAAATTTGCACGTGCACGGGTACGGATACGCCTAATACGGATACGGACAAAAATACATTAGAGAAAAACTGGTAAATATCACCGATAAGAACCGGTCGTTACATCCTACCCACCTTAAGGAAAATTCCGCCCTCAGAATTCCTAACAATCACATGTCAGGGAACAGGTGGGGGTAACGCTCTCTCATCTCATCTTCTCTCTCCCAGGTGGACTCTCCTGGGAGCCGTGTCGCCACATCACCCTAACAAGGTCGACAGTCTTGTTCCGGAGTGACTTCTGACGTCTGTCAAGGATCTGCACTGGCTGCTGATCATACGTCAGGTCTGGACGAACGGTGATCTCAGAGTAGTCAACAGCGTGAGATGGGTCGCTGATGTACCGACGAAGCTGAGACACATGGAAGACGTCGTGAACACCTTCCAAAGATGGTGGCAAGGCTAAACGGTAAGCTATCTCGCCAACTCTCTCCAGAACATCGAAGGGTCCGATGTATCTCGGGCTGAGCTTACCACATTTCCCAAAGCGAATCACTCCGCGATTCGGAGAAATTTTCAGGAACACATAGTCTCCCGGCTGAAACTCCAGAGGACGCCGTTTAGCATCAGCCCAATGCTTATAATGGTCCTGAGCAATCCGAAGCTTGTCCTTGATATCTCGAACAATGTCCACAGCTTCGACAATCAACTCCGGTCCCAATAACTCTCTATCTCCAACGTCGTCCCAGCTCAGGGGCGAACGACACTTCCCCCCGTAGAGAGCAGCGTATGGCGCCATGCCAATGCTTTCCTGATAACTGTTGTTGTAGAAGAACTCCACCAGGTGTAGATGATCCTCCCACGAACCCTTGAAATCTAACATGCAAGCTCTCAGCATGTCCTCCAGAATCTGAATGGTCCGCTCTGACTGGCCATCCGTCTGCGGGTGAGACGCAGTGCTGAACTTCAGACTGGTACCAAGATTGGTCTGCAGACTCTTCCAGAACTGAGATGTGAACCTCGTATCACGATCGGATACGATGCTCACGGGGACTCCATGTAGACGCACGATTCCCTACACAACATATTTCGCATTACAATTGGCACTAGAAGGGAATTACAAAAGGATGAGTTGGATCATTACCTCCATATATTTCCTTGCCAGTACTTCTGTGGATTGTCCTACTCGGAACGGTATGAAGTGCGCAGACTTGGTCAGTCGATCGACAATGACCCAGATTGCGTCGTTCTGTTTGGTGCTCCAAGGTAAGCCAGTCACGAAGTCCATCGTGATGTGCTGTCATTTCCACTCCGGGATAGGCAGGGGCTGTAGTAGTCCGGTGGTGCGATGATGTTCAGCCTTCACCTGCTGACACACCAGGCATTTGGCAACACTACGTGCCACACTTCTCTTCATACCATGCCACCAGAAATTCTGACGAAGATCCTTGTACATCTTCGTACCTCCAGGATGAATGGAGTAAGGCGAACTGTGAGCCTCATTCATCAACTCTTCTCTGATATCTCCTGTAGGCACGCAGATCCTACTGCCATACCTCAAAGATCCATCCTCGTGAATCAGAAAATCTGTCTGGAGTCCGGCTTCGACTTGCTCCCTGATCTTCATTAACTTAGCATCCCCTGCTTGAGCACTCTTGATCCGATCAACAATCATCGACTGAATCTACATGTTCATCAACGACGAAGTGACTCCCGGAAGAACAGCTTCAACATCCATCTCTCGCAGGTCTTGCTGCAATCTCCACTGAGCTGTAAGAATCATCACCTCCGGCAGTCGGCTCAAGGCGTCCGGTACGACATTCACCTTCCATGGATGGTAATAAAGGTCGATGTCGTAGTCTGCCATCAACTCCAACCATCTGTGATGTCTCATATTCAGCACCTTCTGAGTAAATATGTATTTCAGTCTTTTGTGATCAGTGAATATCTTCACTTTCTCACTCAGTAAGAAATGACGCCAAATTTTCAGCGCAAAAATGACAGCGGCGAGCTCCAAATCATGAGTTGGATAATTCTTCTCATGGACCTTCAACTGTCACGAAGCATAAGCGACTACATGGTTGTGCTGATGCAGAACACAACCAAGTCCCTTCCCTGATGCATCGTAGAAAACCTCAAAGCCTCCGCTTCTGTCCGGAATAGCTAAGATCGGTGCAGTCGTCAGTCTCTCCTTCAAGGTGGAAAAAGCCTTCTCACAAGGATCTGACCAACTGAACTTGACATCCTTCCGGGTCAACCTCGTCATCGGTTCAGCTATCTTCGAGAAGTCCTTGATAAATCTGCGGTAGTAGCCAGCCAATCCGAGGAAACTCCTGATGTCTGAAGCCGATCTCGGTGTAGGCCAATCACTGACTGCTCTGACCTTCTCCGGATCCACTGAGATGCCGGCTCCTGATACTACATGTCCAAGAAATGCAACTCTGTCCAGCCAGAATTCACATTGGCTATACTTGGCATATAGTCGATGATGGCGGAGCGTCTCCAATACCAATCTCAAGTGCTCTGCATGCTCTTCCTCGCTCCTCGAGTACACCAGGATGTCATCTATAAAGATCACCACGAACTTGTCGATGAAGTCATAAAAGATGAGGTTCATGAGATTCATGAATACCGCAGGAGCGTTGGTCACACCGAATGGCATGACAACGAACTCATAGTGCCCGTACTTGGTCCGGAAAGCTGTCTTGGGCACGTCATCCTTCTTGACTCTGACCTGATGGTATCCGCTCCGAAGATCCAACTTCGAAAACACCTTCGATCCACCAAGCTGATCGAAGATATCGTCAATACGGGGCAGCGGGTACTTGTTCTTCACAGTGATCTGGTTCAGCTCCCGATAGTCGATACACATTCTTCTCGATCCGTCTTTCTTCTTCACTAGCAAGACGGGTGCACCCCAGGGAGACACGCTGGGATGAATAAAACCTTTCTGTAGCAACTCGTCCAACTGCTTCCTCAGCTCCTCTAACTCAGCAGGAGCCATGCGGTACGGTGCCTTAGAAATCGGTTGAGCTCCTGGCATCAGATCAATGCCGAACTCCAACGCTCGATCAGGCGGCAAACCGAAAATGTCCTCAGGGAAGACATCCTCGAAGTCTCGCACTACAGCTGGCTTCTCCGGCTCTGCTATCATGGATGTGACTGTCAATCTGTACGGCTGGGCCTGGAACTTGACAGGTCCAAGCGAACGTCCTCCACTGACGAACTCAAACACTGGGTGGCCAGGAATTTCAAACACCACTTTCTTCCGGTGACAGTCGATCGTGGCATAAAAAGCCCCTAACCAATCAATGCCGAGAATCGCATCGAAATTGGGTAGGTCATGGACGATGAAGTTAGCATACAATTCGTGTCCACTAACCACCAACGGGCAAGGTCGACAACCAAGGGCAACCTTCACTACACCATTCCCAGTCGTGATGTTCCAACACTTGGGAAGTGTGTAGGTGGGTATCGAGTGTTCGACTACGAACTTCCGTGACAGGATGCACATGGAAGCTCCAGAGTCGAACAGGGTCAGGGCGGGGTGAGAAGAAACTAGGATAACACCTAAGGGGTAACAAGCAACTATATCAAACAAGGAAACTAACTAATCAAACATAAATGCAGAAAAGGAAAGACTAGGTCAAGGGTTACCTGCGATCACGTCGTCATCAGCTTCAGCCTCAACGGCTGTCATGGTGTAAGCTCTATGCACCGGGGGTTTGGCCTGCTGAAAGGCTCGCTCCTACGGTACCAGAGGTGGTCCTCGCTGTCCAGGTGCAGGCACTGATCTCTGAGCGGGTCCAGGTGCAGGCGCTGTCCGCTGAACAGGTCCAAGTGCTCCAGCAGTCATAGGTCGAGAACCTCGGGGGCAATCCCTCGCAACATGAGAAGACGATCCACAAACCAAACACTGATTCAGCATCTTCCTGCAGTCCTTCTTCACATGGCCAAGCTTGCCGCAGAAGTGGCAAGTCAGCTCAGCTCGGTTGAAAACAGGTGCGGCTGGCCTCTTGAACTGGGTGGTCTGGACTGGACGTACACCAAGCCTAGGTGCACTCCTCTACATCTCCATCGGGTGCTTGCCCGCCTGTCGGGTCGTCTTCAGATTGGCCACGTGCTCCTGATTCTTCGCAACCACCAGGACATCCTCATGAGTAGAAAAAGTATTCCCGGACAGCACACTCTGGATTTCCAGGTCCAAGCCCTGAAGGAAACGGTGTGCACAGTCCTCAGGTTCCTTCACCATGGCAGGGGCATAGCGGCTCAGCATAGTGAACTCCGCCTTGTACTCGTCAACGGTCATAGTACCCTGCTCCAGGTTGATGAAGCAACTCTCCATCATTCGCTTCGCCGACTTGGGAAATTACTGGGCGTCAAATCTCTTGCTGAAGGTATCCTATGAAATCGGCTTGGTCAGCCTAACCTCCTCCGCAGTCCACCAACTGCGGTCATTATCAGTCAACTGCTTCCTCGCAAGATCCACCCATTCATCTTTATGGATTCGGGCAAGGCCCAAATCATCCTCAGTGCTCTGACGCCACTCTTCGGCTGCTAATGGGCCCTCTCGTCCGGAGAAACTCTTCGGACGCATCTCTCTGAACTGCTTGGATCTAGGAGCTGGTGCAGCTGACGTAGCTGGTGCAGCCTGGCGTCCCTGCTGGACTAGATGATGCTGAACCTCCAGCATATCTCTCATAACTCCCAGCATCTGGCGGATGTCATCGTCTCCGCCTCCAGGAGCTCTGGTTCCGGTTCCGGCTCCGGTCCTGTGTCGGGTGATGCGTCTTCCGGACATCCTGCAAAAGAGAAAGAAAGCCCGAGTTAATCCGGTGTATACGATTACTCTAGATGTTTGGCTAACGATAAGCGTTCTCATTATTCTGAATTTCGCAGTTGCAATGGACCTGCATGGGCCACCAGTAAAACCTGTAACGCCCCGCTTCCCAAAAGACACCGGAAGCGAGAACGTTACACGGTCCGCTTGAACTGAGCGGCGAAGCTCGAGTTCAATAAGCGTCTGTGATTAAAACACAGATGAGGTCCTTGCAACTACCATTCAGAAATAATAAGAAAACACATCCAGAAAAGATAAAGCCACATCCAGAAATAATGTTCGTACACAGAGTTTAACAATGCCACAGCTGGGCTAAAAGTAGCAACAAGGAAAGTAACGTACTCGAAAGTAACTACAACGACAAAAAGGAACTAGGAAAGCAGTAAAGGTATCGGGGTCCACTAGTCCTCTGCTGGGAGAGGCACTGCGTCAGGTGCGAACTCCTGACTCTCCAACTCTGTCGTCTCGTACCGGTCCTCCTGGTACTCAAGCTCTGAACCTAACATACATCCACAAAGATGAATGTATGTCAGCTACGGGTCTGTAAGAAAGAGTTAGCATCCTAAGGCAAAGTATATAACAAGTATATGAAATTTAGAATCATTTAATATTTTGAATGAAACGACTGCAGCAATTTAATAATTAGCAATTTCGGAGCAGAAAGAAACAATCCTAGCATGCAGTTCTAGTCGATGGCAAGTTCAAAATTAGATTCTCTGAGATTGTTAGCATTTCAATATTCACGAAGACCAAGTTAGCGTTACAATGACCATGTCAAGAATTCACATCTAATCTAGGGTTCTCGCCTTTAGGTCGTGATGAGAAGGTCGCTCCTCTCACGGGGGCTTACCGTGATTGACACTAACCCACCGCGTCGGGTGGTGCTCTTGAGGAGAGTACCTTTCATACGCCCAGTGGCCGCTCAACCCTAACCCCACCCAAAAGTTTTGCCGGAACACGAGCCGGCCTAGTCGACTCACACTACATCACGATATCACGATACCGCCTTCGAGGCACACGATTTCACGATGTCCATATTGTTAATCATGTCAAGACTCACTGAATTTCATTGTTGACAATATTAAAGTTTTATGGTGACAGTTCTGCAAAGAGGAAACGGGTCGAACGGCCGTTTCCGTAATTTCAAAGAATGACGATTTCGTCCTTTTTGTTCAACTTGCTACAGAAACAATTTCTTTCTCTAGTTGTGTAAATTGGGGATATATCGTATGATATACCGTTGGATCCCAATTTTCGTCCTAGTCATTATAGTGTCAGTTTGTACGTCATTTCACGTCTAAATTTTGAGTTACACAGCAAAACATGAAGGCGGCGTAAACGTGCCGAAACTTCTAAAATTCATAACAAATCATATACTTGCCTGATTTTTGCGTTCTTGGTGTCGTTGGATTCGTCTCAACGAATACTATGATGTGGAAGGTTCGGTTCGCTGTTTTGGCAGAAAGTAAAATCAGAATTGGCGTTTCTTGTTCAGGACAGATTTACAAAAACACCCCTACGACGTCTAATCACCCAATTTTATTAAGTCTTCTACTTTACGGTGTGGGTTAAGAGTTATGGGGGTAGATCTACCAACCTGGAGTGAAGCGAGGGATCGGATGACGTCCACGAGCAACGACGACGTGTATGGTGCTGGAACTTCGACGTCTACTCTCCGAACTCGTGGTAGCGAGTAGACGACGGCCAGAGGTTGTCAGCGAGCTCCGGGGGTTGTCGGCGTCGGATCTGAGGGCGTGGAGCTGCTGTAACGTGCCTGGGCCGTGGGTGTTGTCGTGGAGATGATGGAGATGGCGCTGAAGGTGTTGCGGATCTGTGGGGAGTTGTTGAAGTGGGGATCACGGTCTGGAGAGCTGCTACGGGCTGAGGGAGGAGTCGGGGTGAAGAAGCCGTGTAGGTTTGATGCTTGCGTCGGGTTTTGCGTGGGGGGTGAAGCTGGCCGTGGAGATGATGATGTCGTGGGGAGGAGAAGGGGGTTATGGGGCTATTGCGGGCTGAGAGGAAGGAGGAGAACGAGGGTGCGGCTAACGTGAAGGAGCCGTGGGCCGTGGGTGTTGCAGCAGGCGGAGGGAGGGGTCTTGCGTGGAGGTGGAAGTAGGCGCAGGCCGTCGGCTTGGAGTTCAAAAGCCTAGGGTTTGTAGATGCTTAGGGTTTGTTTTATAGAGCTAGGTTTGACAAAGAAACCCAGGTTGCGGCTGTGGGTTGATAGCTTAGGGTTTAGACTAGGGTTAGGATTCATGCGGCTGCGTAGTGCTAGGCGTGCGTGAGTTAGAAAGGCTGTGAATGGCCTCAAGGCTTAGGTTATTATTTTATTAGTAATAGTTGTGTATGTTTTTTTATTCACTCTTTTCTTTGAAGATGCAGGCCCAGGTTGCGGCTATAGGATGTTAGGCTTTATAAAGAGTAGGCTAAGTTTTCATATTGGTAGAAATATAAAGTAGGGCCTAATGTTTAATGTTATAATATAAGTAGGGTTGGTGTAATAGGGAGAAGAAAATAATAATAATAATAATTCAGGCCGCGGCGGCAGTCCGCGGCCGGAGGCCGCGGCCGCCGCGGCCTGGGGCTGCGGCGATTGTTCTCCGACGGAGGCGCAAAGAGCGCGCCGCCGTTCCGCCCTACGGGCGTGCGGATTTTTATTTTTGGATCAAAGGCGGGGGAGGTAAAAATCGGATTTTTCAACAAATTTGATCGTTAAAAAACAAGTTTTTATTGTTTTAAACATGCAGATCTTATTAAAAATGTTGAATTTAACCGAGTTGTGAACTTTTTGATCCTAAAACATGCAGATCTAATGAGAAAAGCAAGTTTAGATCTAAAAAGTTTGGATTTTTACCTCTAGATTCGACGAGGAATCTAGGCGACGGTTGGTGAAGGATGCCCTTTTCGCTCCCCGTTGAGAAGATTACGATCTTCTTTTTCTGAGCGATTTTTGTGGATCTCTTTTCCCGCGAGCTGCCGTCTCCTCCTACGAGCGTGATCGTGCTGATAACGTGTTATGAACGAGAAACAGATTTGGAGAAGGGTTTGAGGCTAGGAAACCCCTAGCCTCCTTTATATAGTATTCATACTGGGTACTCATGTGGGTGGATACCCAATAGGCCCAATGGGTCCTATTCATAACAATTAATAATAAGTTACCCAAGTATCACAAAAATAATAATAATAACAATGATAACAGTAAACAACAACAATAATAATAATGATAAGAAGTAAAATCAACTAAGGCTAGATATAAAGATATGAATAATTAACATGGAAAAATTTGCACGTGCACGGGGACGGATACGCCTAATACGGATACGGACAAAAATACATTAGAGAAAAACAGATAAATATCACCGATAAGAACCGGTCGTTACATTGTGCGCGTTGAACATTTATGTTATGGGATACAGAGTTGCTAAATTTGCACGACTGGCGTAATTTTGCCTGTTGTGCGTTTTGAGCAATTTATGTTACAACATTAAAAATTTGCTCACCGCGCACAACGGCCATAAAGAAGAATGCTAAGAGTTGGACTCATAATTGTATGCTTTGGTATGTTATTGATGTTGAAGACCTATGGTATACTGCTTTAAATGTATTATTTATGTTGCATGAAGTGATTTCCACCTCTTCGTATTCTTGAATCTTTGTCTTCTTGATGATTGGTCTTCTTGAATTTATGGCATAAGTCCAATATCCCAAGTTCGTTTAAAGGAAAACTATATACGTAACAATGTCGATGCATGTAGAGGCTATGTGAATGCTGTAGCCTGTAGAAAATGACTCCAATGAAACACACTGACAAATCAGATTCATCCATACACATTAGGTAAAAGGTGTGACAGGTGTGCGTAATGAGAAAAAATTGTATATCTGGTACACTGTGATGCTAAGCTCAATTCCAACGCAGTTCACGTGCACTAAGTATATTCCCAGGCAACTTCGATATTTCACACCATCCATGTCCATTTCTGTGATGGATGTATGCTAATAGTTTTAATAGCCACAAGAAATTAAGCAATCGGTGTACGAAGATCGCTAATGGTTGGTAAACAGATATTTATACTAACAAGCGATAAAAGACTGCACCAGACGGTGTTCTTTACCAATTGAATGTTTGGGGTTCATAAAGAACGCATAAACCATCACATGTTCACCTCTCAAATTATAAAAAACATTTGGTATACTAAGATGCTACGATTCACACAGACGCCTCGCTGGAGGGCGCGTTGGTAGCCAACCCGTCCTACGTTTGGGCCGATCCTCCACCGGACTCCTGACCAGATCACTGACACTTCCTCACCTCAGACTCATGCCTCACATCTTCAATCGAGTTTGGAGGAAGCGAGTTTCTCTCCAACTCGGCTATACGAGCCAGGAGACTGCTTTTCTCTACGTACAATCGCTCTTCGGAGCTCTTCTGAACCACTGACATTGAGGCCGCCCGATCTTTATCTTTTGCAACCTCCCACTCTGCTGAGATCTGCGGTCCATCTCTTTCATCAGCTGCTCCTTCAAATCCTTAAGTTGAGATTCGAATGAAACCGCCTTTTTCCGCTCTGCAATCAACAATTATACCACTCGGTGACACAATTCCGCACCGACCAATGATGTCTGCAGGGAATCATGGATAAGTAAGACTGTAAGAGTAAGGCAACAGTACAAAGAGACGACATTAGTAGTTAACATGGTAACTGCCATAAACGACTGAGTTAGCGAGCCTTTCAATGTCAATTTGACCCAGGACACTTTGGTCAGTGGGAAGGATGGAGTTCTCCACCAGCCGACTGGCCACCCCCCTTTCCACCAATGCAGACTCGCCGTCCAAGACGGGGAAGAAGGGTCGGTGACGGTTCCCTCTAGTACCTTCCGATGCAACGTCAGTGGGCGGATTCAACAGTAATGCCCCCTCGTACGTCGGGGGGACATAGCCTGCCGGGACGAGACCTCCACATGGCCACATATCCATTAGAGGAGTCTCAGGAAACTGCGGTCGTACATCCCACCTGTCATGAAGGGAACGGTTAACATCTACGTCACCGTCTCTTCTTCCCTTTGAAGACTGGCCTTGCAAAGTTTCTGCATCCCACTGACACGATTTCTGAGCCATATCTGCAGTGAAGGCACAAATCAACGCGAATGGTGATATATCCCCAAATTTGGCGGGATATATATCCCCCACTTGACCGGATGCATGGCAGGGTTTTCTGGGGCCTTCGCAGGGGTTTTTACGGTCTGCTACAGTAATACTCCGAGTTTGGCGGCAACTCAAATTTTTTGCCGGGTCCGGCATTTTGGGTGGCCATCTTGATTCTTGACTCTCTCGCTCTTTCGTTTGGTATTACAAGTATAAATAAACGGAGGCTTAATTGCTCAGCGTGCAAAACAGGCCAAAATTTGAAACGTTATGCGTGGTGAGCAAACATAATTTAGTCACGCGCAGTATGTGCGTAAATGAGGGATCGTTGTGCGCGGTCGAATATTTGGATTTATTATACGAATTTTACTCATCGCGCACAAATGGCATTACTGTATACAGTTGTGTGAGGTGATATATTATACGACTAAATGTTTTACTTGTCACAATGGATACAAATATTCGCTGATATGGTGCTTACGATAAAAAAATTTCGCAAACAAAGTATCAGCAAATTCGACAGATGGATGAGTCGATGACCCGTCGAATTCTTGTTTGTGGTCCCACCAACCTCTCACCCCATCCATCTCGTCAAATCAATAACTCAATTGCCGTTTTATTTATTTATTTATTTTCATCTTATTAATGGTAACATGTGAAAGTGGACCCCACAGAGGGATAACAATAGAATTTTTCAACGCAACGCGAAACCTACTGCAAATTGCCCAGTGAGCAACTCCAACCAAAATCTCTAAAAACGCCCCTTCAAAATGGAATATCTCTAAAAGATGCCATTTTGGAGGATGAGCAACTCCAACCCACCATCTCCAAATCCTATTTTCTCTTTGTTTAAGCTTTACTAATCAAAAATATTTATCATTAAAATAGGTTAATCTAATACATTATTTCTGCATGAAAGAAAATTATAAATAATATTATTCTTCAATGTTCATTTTTTTAATTTTTAAGTTATTTAGTATTTCTTATTATATTGTAAATATTTTAAATTTGCTCGAATAATATCAAATATTGGTCTCATTTTGTAGGTATAATTGAGATATTTCCAACGGGACTACAATTATTAAATTTGGTCCTGTGATTTGTAAAATATATTAGTTATAAATAATCATAAGTATTTTAATTAAGGGCTAAGTTGTCATTAATGAGAAGTTTAGAGATTTGGAGGGGTGAATAGTGCCCCTCCAAATATGGAGGGGCACTGTTGCAAATCTCTATCCCCATCTCCATTTTGGAGATGGGTTGGAGCAACTTCAATCTCCATTTTGGAGTTATAGAGAAGGGTTGGAGTTAACAACATTCTAACGTGAAGGTACACATAAAGTTTAGCAGGCCCCACAAGATATTCTCGACCCCACTATCCAAACCCATTGAATCTAGTTGGTTTGGGATGTTTTAACTAAATATGGTAGATGATGTGATAGTTAATTACGTATTTTTTCTCATATTTAGTTAACGTCTAACTACGCTATATTTGAAGACTCCATACAAGTCTAAACCGAATGGCCGGTTATATCATCTCCAACAACACTGCAGCAACACGCCAAATATAGCATTTTCCCTCCATCAACCGCCCTGCAAAACTGGTAACATTTTGCCGGTTTGCTACACTGCCATCCAAATTTGGAGAGTCAATGTAGCAACCTCCGATGTATAAAAAAACAGTGTAGCAACCTACATACAGTTTTTGTATGTCTGTTTATTAGACTATACCTAGCACATTCATTATGAATCTGTTTGTTTATTTCGATCCCCCTATGGCATTATCCAAAAGGCGGGAGTAAAATAACAACAATCGTGCCAAATAAGAGTCTAAATATATATAAATCAAAAAAATCATAAAACCACATTATAAACTTAGGTGATAAGAGGAATGAAAGTCCAATATCAACATTGAGATACACGAAGGAAAACTAACGTCTCAAATCACAACACATATAGAATATAGCATACATGGAGACCATATCACAAAATTCACACATATATGATCAACAAGTATACAATGTGTGAAACCGAACAAAGAAACTGCAAGTTCATATATATATATATATATATATATATATATATATATATATAGGGTAAAATGCGCCTGAGCTCGTGCTCAGATGGGATTCCTGCGCTCGACCCCTCCTGACCGTCCAATCCGATCAGCGATCATGGTAATATCTGACCTTTTGGTGCAATTACCAAAATTCCCTTTAAGCTCTTTTCAACGCGCCTCTGTACTAAATTACCTTTAAGCCCTTTTGTACTAAAATACAATCGCAACCAATTCTTTTGCTCACTCCCGCGCAAATCGCAGAAGCTGGAGCAATCGCCACCAATTCTTTTGCTCACTCCCGCGCAAAACGCAAAAGCTGGAGTATGTCCCCAGTTTTGCACAAGGTCTTCGATTTCAACAGCCCACGCCTAAGATCGCCCCCAAATCCAGGCCATCACACTCTCGTTGATTCCCCTGTTACTCTCCTCCATCGAGGTAAGGATCGTCATCCCTAATGTGTTGCACATCTCATATTGCTCAACGCGCACAACGGGATAAATTTTTGAAGGGTTTTGCGCGGGGAGTAATTTCCAACCTTTGGACGATTAGTGCTTGAAATTCCTCTCCGCGCACAACGGGCTAAATTTTTGTCCCATTTTGTGCGGTGAGTAATTTCCAAACTAGCGAAGTGTTGCGATGGAAATTACTCTCCGCGCACAACCCTTCAAACATATCAACCGTTGTGCGCGTTGAGCAATATGAGATGTCCATCAAAACTTACCGAAGCAGCTCATATAGCACAACAACATAGAGCGAATGGCGTACATAATATTGCCCACATCGCAAAACAGTTGATTTGTTTGATTTTTTGATGGATTTGATCCGGTCATCAAATATGATGGTAACAATTAGATCAGATTGAAAAAGAATAGATATAATACGCAAGGTTTTAACATGATTAGGAATAGTAGTGTGGTTTCAACTAACATGCTGATGATGATCTACTGATACTTGGATAGACATGTATAGCAGTCATGTTGCGTCAATATTACTGATATTTTTACTTGTTTCTAATGTAGAAAATGAAAATCGAAGAGAGTGAACCCTTTGTGCATGATCAGGAGATGCCAAATGAGATTGAAGCTAAAAATGATAGTGCAAACAGTGTATATCAAGAGGATAGGCATAGTGATAATGAAAAAGGCAGCCCACATATTGGAATGACATTTCAAACAGAAGAAGATGTGTATCAATTTTATAATACATATGCAGCAATGAAAGGTTTTGCAACCCGAAAGGGATCTACGGGAAAGGGAAAAGATGGCAATACCACGAGGAGGAAGTATACGTGCAACAAAGAAGGGTATAAAATCTTAAAAGATAAGAGGGAGATAGGGAGGGACGTTAATCGAAGGAAAAACGAGAGAGAAGGCTGTATGGCTCGAATGACAGTTCATAAAATCACCGAAGGAGTATGGCGCATAAACTCCTTTAATGATGATCATAATCATGAGTTGATAAAAAGCCCAGCGAAGATCCAGATGCTACGGTCACATAAAAGATCGCATATGGACGGAACATGTAGGAATTTAGTTGATCAGATGCATGTCTATGGAGTAGGACCTGCAAAGATTGCAAGGATTCTAAATGCCACGAGTAGTAGTAATGTCAATATTACTACGTAACAATGCATTGATCATGGGAGAGTAGAAAGAAAGAACAACATTGGGAAGGAATGCATTAGAGTAATAGAACAATTTATTAAAAGGCAAGCTACAGACTCTCAGTTCTATTATGCTATTGAGCATGATGAAGAGAATGTATGTAGGAGTATATTTTGGGCTGATGGAAGGGCGAGGACATCATACAGCTAGTTTGGAGATGTTGTTGTATTTGATGTCACTTATAAGACAAATAGATTCATGTTTCCTTTTACACCTTTTATAGGTGTCAGTCATCATAAACAGTCTATTTTATTTGGATGTGCTCTTCTTGCTGATGAGAAGGAAGAATCCTTTGTGTAGTTCGGACAGTGTTTAACATGTATGTGGGATAAAGCACCAGGAGCTATCATCACCGATCAAGACCTGGCAATATGCAATGCAATCAAAAGAGTTTTTCCAAATACAAAACACAGGTATTGCATATGGCATATCAGTCTACACGAAGATGAGCATCTACGTTCATTGCGGTCTTCTTATAACCCTGAATTTGAAGAAGACTATGCAAACTGGTGTAAGAACAGTCAAAATGTTGAAGAAGCTGAGAATTGTTGGCGCATCTTAATGGAGAAGTACCAAACGGAATTTCAGGAGCCATTGACAGAAAAACAAAAAAATGAAATGAAAGCCTGGAAGTGGTTGCATACGATGCATGAGAAAGCACAGAATTGGATTAAGGTGTACCTACTGGATACTTTCTTTGCGGGTATGAAAATGTTAATACGATAGAGATTGGTGTAAAAATAAATGATCAAAATAAACTCAGCACATGGTATTCATTTCTTGTTTTGTGTGTAGGCATGGCGTCCAGCCAAAGGAGTGAAAGCATGAACGCGTATTTTGATGGATACGTAAACTGTATGACTCCATTATACGAGTTCATTGATCAATATGATAAAGCCGTAAAATTTCAGCGAGACAAAGAGGAGAGATAAGATACCATTTGTATGCGAAACAAACCAGAATTTTGCGGCATGCATGAGTTAGAGGTTCATGCCGCAAAGGTATATACTAGAAACATATTTTCCATTTTTCAAAATCGTTTCAAAAATACTTTATACTGTCGGCACGAAAGGGTGAGCACGGATGGGGATACGAGCACGTATAGAGTAACTATGCAGATTGATGGAAATAGCTACGTGCATAATGTTCAATGCAATATATCTAAGGGAATGTTCAGGTGTACGTGTGCAAGGGATGTGACTGAAGGTTTGTTATGCACGCAAATTTTATATATGATGAAGCAAAAGTATGATATGCAAGCCATCCCTGAGAGATATATTTTACCCAGGTGGACTCTAAATGCAAGACATAGCATCATGAGTCTTGGGGCCTTGTCGACTAGCACAGTACACTGAGTGCGTCTAACTCAAATTACTCCACTTCAAGTCTGGAGACTTCGTTCATCATCTGATAAAGTCGTGGAGGCGGTAACAAGAGATCCCCTTCTGTTTGATGTCGTCTTTGGGTGGGCAAATAGTTTTTTGGACCAGCATAATATGACTAATAAAGCGCAAACTGCTTCTGAAGAGCCAAGATCACAGGTGGGGTCCAGTGCACCTATCAAACAAGAAGTGGGAGTAAATGATGTCATTATGCATGATCCTGCAAAAGCTAGAACTAAAGGCCGACCACGAGTGGCATCAAGGATTCCTTCTGGAATACAAGTCTCACAAGAACAAAGTCAAACAAGAACAAGGACATGCAGTGTTTGTGCAGAAAAGGGTCATGACATAAGAACTTGTCGTATGAGCACAGCTGGTAGAAATAAGGTATATATGAGCACAGCTGGTTACTATTTTATATACTAGTATAAATTATTGTAACATCATTGCTCCATTATCTCTGTAGGAAAAATCTTCGCCCGATGACTTAACAAGGCTGTGATATGAAGGCCGACATTTTTATATCCTATAGGTAACAATTTTGTATCAGCTTGGAAGAAATATACTACATGCATCTGTCACGGACATATCAGTGTAAATGGGTTGTAAGTAAACCGGTTCTCTTAAAAAATGGTCATCTGAAAACGGCAGCCTCCTATATTTTTAGTCCAAAATGCAGCCATCGTGGAGTTGAATTAATAGGGCTGGGGGTCCAAATTGAACATTAAAACACTAAGCCTTGGTTATAAGCCTATGAGGATGATGCCTATCATTCGAGACCTATATCCGATGCTGCGGATCTCATATCTTATAATTTCTCTGTTGCTGCAGAACCTGACAATTGTGAAGAAAATTAATGGGATTAAGGAGTAAGAAGCAGAAGCAGAAGAGCTGAAGAGAATGAAGATTCAAGAGAATGAGGCATGTAGCTGTCCGCGATGAGTAATGGTGGGTAATTGTATACAGTTTAGCTCCACGTGCACAACGTTTACAACTTTTACCAGTTGTGCGCACTGAGCAAAACTTGGTATTTTTACAGGCTTCCTAATAAGCGCACACAACGTTCAATAATGTTATGGATGTGCGCGCTGAGTAATATGGGTAATTGTAAACAGTTAAGCTCCACGCGCACAATGGTTAATAACTTTGACGGTTATGCTCGTTGAGTAAATGTTGGTAATCGTAGACAGTTGTGCTCAGCTCGCACAACGTTCAATGCTGTTGCCATTGGTGCGAGCTGAGTAATTGTGGGTACTTCAAGTTAGCATCACATAATTTTGTAATGTGATGCAATTGCGCCAAATTTAATGACATTGTATTAAGATCTGTATTTCAATATGCTACAACATTTATGCATTCAAATGTACATAACACAACAAAGTAGAAACTACATCTAAACATTTTGCAACATCACAGTTTTTGCCCGACTAAGCAATTAAAGCACTAGACTATACTAGGGATACATGGATTCCCACCATGAAAAAAATTTAAACTTTGTTGCAATTTATGAGCTGCTCCATCAGCTGCATCAGCGTCACTTGCTTCTTTGTATCTTGGCCATCCGTCTCACTGTCTGCGTTGAAGAAGAATCAGTGATAAACACATAGCAAAGCATAATTAAGTAAAAATATTGTACGGGTAGACTTAGAATAAGATAGAACATTTATTATCATCGAGCAGTGATGTCTGCAACTAAGTATCAAAGAACATATACAAGCAGTGAAGAAACGGGTGTGCATGGAAGGTGATAGCTTCAATGACGACAAACAGAACATATGAAGGAGTAAAGAACATCTTCGAATCAATATATATGTGATGTATTCAATTTCTGCATCACGTCACTAGATGCTAGTATATTGTCCATCTTTGAGTGTTGAGGACGCAGCAATGATGAAGGAAAAAATAGAATGTTATAGAGAAAATATCATATAACTAGAATCAGATACAATAAGATAGAATAATATCATCAAGAAGTGTAGTGGTTGACGAGGGCTTGTGGGAAGGGAAGCCATTTATAGACGACTTTGGATGCCATTGGATGAGGATGAGACTACAGTAGAGTTACTGGGAGGCAACACAAGAGACGCCGTGAGTCTTCAGCAAATTGCTTGTGATTATACAGAAGAATGCCCGTGAATCTACAGCAGATTGATAGCAGCCAGTGTTGTTCCCAATAATGTATGACCGTGGTGGTGCGCGTTGAGCAAACAAAATAGCTCAACGCGCACAACCGGCAAGAATATGGCTGTTGTGCGCGGAGAGCAAATAATTTTGGAAGATGTGCGCGATGAATAAAATCTTATGTACATTCACGATCACTGCTTTGTAGACTCACGGGGTCTCTTCTGTAGACTCACGGGGTCTATTATGTAGACTTATCCTCATCCAAGGGCAGTCTAATTCGTCTATAACATGGCTTCCCTACGCACAAGCTTTCTTCAACCTCTACACTTCGAGTGATGTTTATCAATCATGAGGAAGGAGTAATGCTACACTCGACTGTAGGCTCATCCTCATCCAAGGGCAGTCCAATTCATCTATAAATGGCTTCCATACCCACAAATTATATTCAACCACAACATTTCGAGTGCTGTGAAAGGCATGAGAAAGAAGTAACCTTGCTCAAATATTACTCTGACCATATTCAAGCAACCCCCTCCCAACAATCAGAGACCATAGCTTAAACAAACCATCATCGGTTTGCTGTAGCAGTGAAGATGGCCACCTAACTTAGGTTGAAGCTTTTCATAGACAAGAGGATTAAGAGAGTGTTGTTCGCGGAAGCTGGCAAAGATTTTGTCAATTTCCTCTTCTGCCTTTTGGCCATGCCTGTGGGCTCAGTCATCAAGCTCATCACCAAAGAAAAAGTGGCAGTGGTATGAAAAGCATTTATGTAATGAAGCCCGTTATTAAATGTGCTGAAAACTGATTCTCTTGAAAACTGTATCTATGAAAAATGATTTATCTGGTATTTTAGTTCAAAATGCAGCTAGTGTGGCTTTGAATTACTAGGTCTGCGGGTACAAACTAAAACTTAATAACCAAAGTTTTAATTATGAGAGTATGAGGATGATGCCTATCATTCGAGAAATCTATATGCTGCTGTCGATCTCATATCTTATAATTTATCTGTTACAGCAGGTCACGCCAATTATCAAGAAATCATTCGAGAAATTGTTTCCATTGATCAAAAATAATTCCAAGTACAACGAACAAAAAGGAGAAACAAAAAAGGGTTCGATCCACCTATGATGCAGGAGCTCGCGAAGAGGCGTCCCCAGGCGATTCGTCTTCTCCCGAACCAGTAGGGTGACCAGGGACCACCGGAGGTCGGGGAAGCATTCTTCGGCCCCGCGCCTCGAACGCTGCCAAACCATCCCGGAAGGACCTCTCGATCTCAGCAGCAAAAATGGCCGAGAACGCCTGGAATCCCTCACGGATAGACTCTACGATCTTCGGAGCCAGGACATCCCTATAGTCCCTCTGGACCTCAGTTACGATCCGACCATGGGCCACTTCCCGCAGGTCGCCTATATCGGCCCAAAGAGCGCCTTTCGCCTTTCTATGCTCCTCCCGGGCGAGGGACAGTGCATCCTCAGCATACTTGGCCGAACTCTTGGCAACAGCCAGAGCCTCGGTCAAACATCCCACCTCCGAGGTGAGCTCTACAACTCTCAGTTTGAACTGGTGGGCCTCCTTGGCTGATTGCTCAGCCGCCTCAGCCCTCAGGCGCTCCTGCGCCAAGGCCGCCTCAAGACCATCTACAGCAACCGGGGAACCTGCAAGACCGAAGGGATGAATGTCGCCATCAACAAAACAGTCGTTGAAGAAAAAAGGGTCCGACATGCTGGATATGCCATACCAGAGAGTCTGCCAGTTTCTCCCTGAAGGAGCGGTCACTCGGAAGGACAGCTGGACCACTCTCACTCCTCTTCTTCTTCCCCTCGGGACCTTCAGACCACGAGTGAGAGCGTCTCTTCTTCTCCTCATTCCCGGTTAACACACGGGAACCCTGCTCGACGGTCGCCACGTCCCCCTCTCCGAGGTCGAGACCAGAGGGCAAATCAATCTGATTCACCACGAAGGACGAAGGTTCGGCCGTGCCCAAGGGCGGATGGTGAGGAACGTTAGGAATGTCTTGACTGAAATCCCAACCCGCCATCTGAGCAAAAAAGATGAAAATCAGGGTAACGAGCAATGGGTAAAGCAGAATTCAAAAGGAGAAAGGCTTTATACTGAAGGTCCCTTCTAATCCAAGCCGTCAGGAGGGGACACGTGTCAAAGTCTCCCAGAGGCGGCACTTCGAATCCCACTCCCCATGGGCGGGAGAATTCGTTCGACTGGCCTTCATTCAATGCGACCCGATCCCCGGGATATCCGATAAGTACGAACCCTTATCATGTATTCCCGAAAAGACGAGTGTTTTTACGTAGAAAGAAAGAAAAGGATATGTGATATATACACCCCTATGAGTAGGGGTGTATAAAAGTTTTTGTGCCCAATTTTACCTCAAATAGAAAGAAAAGAGATTGAATTGAGAAATGACTTCATGATCTTTGCAAATTTAGAAAATAAAGTTACATACACCCCTATGATACATTGATACATTGAGAAAATAACACAATATTCCATTTTAATGATACATTGATACATCTTATACATACACCAACATTTTCATATTCACAACTCACTCGAAAAAAGAAAAGCAAAAGTACAAGTCTCTCATCATACATCAAATCATAACACTAACACCCTTAGATAAGGACTATATGCATAAGATGTATTATTTGACACTTTGAATTGATTTTTTTTGTATCTCAATGATTGAATGCACCTCAGTCTTGACATACACTCTGCCTGTTGCATGTGTCGATCCATTGTTGTACACCTTGCCTGTTGCACGTGCACGCTTTCACATGTTCATAAGTATAGTTGTTACTTCCTTTACTACAGTAGATGTATATGCCATGACATACACTCTGCCTGCTGACATGCACCATTTCCAAACTTTATGTAAGGACTAGTTGTGACATGGAATTTCTTAACAATTATGCAACGGTGATACGAATAATAAATTTACCCTTTCACATGTAAACGTGGATGGGAAAAAAAATGGTTGTGTGCTGTGAGCAATTGTGAGTTTTGAGTGGGCGTGTGCGGAGAGCAATTATAGGGTTTGAGTCGTTTTGTGCGATGAGCAATTACCCCATGCCTTTTCGGGTGCCGTACACGGGTTCAACATTGGCCCCCGTGATTCGTTCTCGATTAATAACGCAGATCGAGCCGAATGATGGGTAATTTCCTTTAATAGGGCACGGCATTCAAAGCATCAAATTTGGATTAAGGCCGCCAAAACCTTTCGCCTATCTCAACCGTTGTTTTTGCCAAAATTCCGACACGTGTCGATCATCTTGTCCATTCGTTCGCGTAATAAAAGAAATTGGAGGTGAGGCCAATGGCTTTTACGCTCCGAGGAAATCTCATCATCTTATTATTTCTTCCAGAAACAAAAAATGGCGGGAGGAGCATACAGAGAGTGTACTTCAGCGATGGAGCGGGCCAATGAAGAAGGCCGTAAGAGGAAGAGGGAAGAGGAGGAAGAGGAGGAATCGGAGGAATCAGGGAACCTCATGCTGGAGTTGGGGGAGGCTGGATGCTCCTCAAGTCAAGCTGCGTGGTCTTCGAAGGCAGCTCCTTATGATCCTCGAGTTGGGGGCACATCGTCCTCCAGCACGCCACACGACGGGTGGCCATACGAGGACATTGTTCCTCCGGTCCCTTCCGCCGGCCCCATATCTCCAGAGTTCGGCCACCTTCTGCAGTTGAACCGCATTGGGTCTGGCCATCATGGGGAGATTCACGGGGAGACCTATCGGCCACCGTACATCGTGGGGACGGCCGAGTCGGCCCTCCTGGACTTTGGGACGGGGCCTCGTCTGGCGGAGAATATCACTCTGCCAAGGGATGTCGATTTCCTGAATGGGGTCGACCTTGAGACAATGGCCAACTGCTTCGATCGCAGTGGCCTTCAGGTTCGTTGCCAATGTGCATTCCGAATTTTGCTTCCCCTTTTGGTTTTGCTGATTGTCTCCATCTGCAGGTGACCATTTTCGGGGCAGGTGTGCGCGCAGGGCATGTGAACTGATCGAGGGGCAGCGCCGGGTGGCGGATGCCAAGAACGAGGCTTCTGAGCTCAGAGCTCAGGTGAAGAAGCTGGAGGAAGATTTGGGGAAGATAATGGCCGCCAAGGGCAAGTCAGATTGGGTGGCCTCGGAGGCGACATCCAGCCTCGCCGCCTTGTCAAGCGCCAAGAAGCAGTTGGAAGATTAGTGGCGTAGAGAGCGATCTCAACTCCGAGCTGATCTTGAGGCATCGAGGAAGGAGGTTGCTGACCTTTAGGCCAAGCTTCTCGAGAAGGAGCAAGAGGTCGACGCTTTCAAAGCTCGGGCCACCGCTAAGATGGAAAGGGTGCCGAGAGCGATAAAGGACCTCTTTACAGCCGACGGTGCGTCGTCTTCCTAAATTTTGCGAATCGTTACTTTTGTAAGACGGCTGCTCGCGAGCAAGTCATATGTAATTTTTTCAGAATTTAATGAAGGGAATTTTTGCAACAGACGCCGAGTGAGAGCATTTACTTCCTCTCCCCCTGATTCCAGGTCGACACCCGGGAACCCTGTTGGACGGCCGACACGGCCCCGTCACCGAGGACGAGACTGGCGGGAGAATGACCTTCCGTATATGATCGCGATGAGTAATTGTGTGTACTGTGTAATTGTATACAGTTTAGCTCCGAGCGCACAACAGATTGTTAAATAACACCGTTGTGCGCGACGAGCAAAACTCGGTAATTGTAGAAAGTGTTGCTTAGCACGAACAACATTCATTTCTGTTGCAAGTTGTGCACGTTGAGCAATTATGTGGGATGATTAATTAGTATCCAGGGGTAAATGGAAGCTGGTATAAACAAAAGTAGCACTTCTACTAAATAAAAGTCAACAGACGATTTCTCGTGAATATACAGAATAATCTTGTACCTCGGGTATTTATTGTATGTATTACACAGATGTTGTTCCCAAATAAAGATCCACTGACGTGCTGAGCGATGAGCATAATCGTTGGCCTCGATCAAAATTTCTAAACGCGCACAACATTCACGCCGTTTGCCAGTTATGCGCGCTGTGTAAATCTTAGTATATTACTTTCACTAATTTTTCCCATTAAATTTCATTGTTGGAATTTGATTTAAGTAAGAATCAATGTATATATTGCCAATCACAAGTTTGTAATGGGCTGCAAATGTATCACATTAAATGACATTGTATTAAGGTCTGTGTAATGGGCTGCAAATGTATCACATTAAATGACATTGTATTAAGGTCTGAATTCCAACATACTACAACATTTATGCATTCCAATGAACCTAACACACCATCCGCCGTTCTCTTGTTCGCTGCATCTTCTGCTTTATACTTCTTTGCCTCAAGGAACATCCTTTCAATCTCCTCCTGGGTCTACCTGGCACTTATCATTAGTGATAGTGATCTTATTTTTCTGTACACGTCCTTTCCTCTGCAGAGGCATTCAAGATACCATCGGCATCTATCTCAAGGCAAACAATGACACTTCGAACACCCTTGGGAGCAGGAGGGATACCAGCAAGTACAAACTCCCCTAGGAAAAGATAGAATAAAAAAGTAAATATAATTAGACTTAGAGAGATATAAGATAGAACCGTTGTTATCATCAAGCAGTTATGTATGCAATGAATCTGAACGGAACTTACGAAGGGTCAAAGAATATCTGTAAGTTGGCATGGACGAGAATGAAGCTGTAATGGTTGCAAGAACATCTTTGCCTTCATGTGAGGTTTGCAATGAAGATGAACAGATCATGCGAAGAGGAGCAAAAGAACATCTTCACCGCCATATAAAGGTGATGTATTCAATTTCTGCATCACGGCACTTGCCGCTAGTATATTGGCCATCTTTGTGTGCTGTAGACGACGTACTCATGAACAACAACAAAATTACAAATTTGAAGAAAAAACATTGTATTAGAAGAATCAGAGAGAATCAGATAAAGGAACTATATTCACCTGGGGTAGTGGTTGATGAGGTCTGGTGGGTATGGAAACCATATACAGACGAGTTGGACTGACCAAGTATGAGGATGGAAACACCGTAGAGTAACAGATCGTGCTCGTGAATATATGGTAGATGGCTACCAGCCAGACGTTGTTCCAAATAGTATTGGACTGCGGTGGTGTGCAAAGAGAAAAATTGCTTCAAGGTATACCTTTTTATACTCAATGCGCACAACGGTAAAAAAACATCTGGTTTCGATTAGCAAAGAGAAAAATCTAAATACACAGATACTCTTGCGGTGCTTGTCCAAGTTTTTCCAAAAAAACATACAGCATCATATCAGAAGACAGTAACTGTGACAAATCACAGTATAGTAAATATTTTTTCTTAGTGGACACAAAGGTCACTACTTTTGGACGCAGGGCGGGCTGATTAACTTTGAGCAATGGAATAGTTTTGCTCGTACGACAAGTTCTCATGCCGTGACCGTGTCTCCTGTGGATATTGCAGTTATGAGCAGCTCCAATAGAGATTCTTCACATTTTAGCACTGGTATGAAATGCAATAATGACACTCGTAAGAAATTCCTCTTAGCATGGATAGAAATGAGGATGCACAGTTTCGGAGAAGATTGCGCAGTTTGAGAGCAGATACCTTGGTGGCACCTTCAGGCTGATGGCAATGTGAAGCATTTGAAAACATCGTGTGCTTCTTCTGAAGGAGCCAACACCATCGTTGATGATATCTGAAGTAGCAGACTCCATCTTTGAAGCCCATATAAATGTCACGAATTCAATTTCAGCATCACGGCAATTGCCGCAAGTTTATTGGCTGGCCATCTTTGTGTGTCGTAGACGAAGCATTCATTAGTAAGAACAAAAATTTAGCATGTAAAAGAAAATTTATTGTATATGTATAACCATATAGAACATTGTCATCGAGAGAAGTAGTAGTTGACGATGTCTAAAGGAAAGTGAATCACTTTATATAGACGAATTGGACTGGGTATGGTCCGCATGGATGAGGCTGAGACTATAGTTGGGTTACTGTGGGCTACAGAAATTGCCGCTAACAAAATTGATTGCCATAAGAAAATTGCTCAACGCGCAAAACGGATAACAATACGGCAGTTGTGCGAGTTGAGCAAATTATTTATGTTTATACAATATTACTCATAAATCCATTTATAGCGATGTGACCACCTCAAATCAAACAGCGTGACTCATGAGTATCATACACATAGATATAAGTTGTCTTATTCTGTAAACAGTAAGATATGTGTTTCTTATCACTTAAATGTCTGTACACCCATCAGTCTGAACATTATTTAATTCTCCCCCAATTTTGTTTTTTCTTTATTATTGGGATTTTTTATTAAACGTTGTGCATGCTAAAGTAATTAATTATGGGAATTATGCATTGAACGTTGTGCGCGCAGAGTAATTATTCGTTACGACTATTTTGCTCAACGCGCACAGCTGGGTGTATTTTGATCCGATGTGCGCGCTGTATTATATATGCAAAATGTATACCTTTTTAAATACCCCGCATAATCCGCACTGAGACTCAAATTTAAAAAAATCAAAGAAATGTGAATATTTTTGCTGTCTTATTATGTAAACTGTCGGATATGTGTTGTCTTATCACGTAAATGTCTTAATACCTATCATCAACTGCTCTGCATTATATTTGCATCAATTTTGATTTTTTTATCTGGCATGTCAGTCTGAACATTAATTAATTCTCCCCCAATTTTGTGTTTTCTTTATTATTGGGATTTTTTATTGAACGTTGTGCGCGCTGAGGATATTAATTATGGGAATTTTGTATTGAACATTGTGCACACAGAGTAATTATTCGTTACGACCGTTTTGCTCAACGCGAACAGCTGGTTGTATTTTGATCCGTTGTGCGCGCTGTATTATATATCCAAAATGTATACCCTTTTAAATACCCTGCACTGTGCGCACTAAGACTTAAATTTTAACAAATCAAAGAAATGTGAATATTTTGGCTGTCTTATTCTGTAAACTGTCGGATATGTTTGTCATATCACATAAATTTCCTTACACCCATCAATCAACAGCTGCCATTATATTTGCATCAATTTTGATTTTTTTTTCGGGCATGTCAGTCTGAACAGTAATTAATCTCCCAAAATTTTGTGTTTCTTCTTTATTATTGGGATTTTTTATTGAACGTTGTGCGCGCTGAAGTTATTAATTATGGGGATTTTGTATTGAACGTTGTGCGCCCAGAGTAATTATTCATTACGACTGTTTTGCTGAACACGCACAGCTGGGTGTATTTTGTTCCGTTGTGCGCGCTGTATTATATATTCTAAATGTATACCTTTTTATATACCCCGCACTAAGGGACAAATTTAAACAAATCAAATAAATGTATATCTTTTTGCTGTCTTATTCTGCAAACAGTCAGATATGTGTTGTCTTATCACTTAAATGTATTGAACGTTGTGCGTG